>CAWUFW010008479.1:0-600000 GCA_963921515.1 Calotriton arnoldi | reverse complement strand
ACTGTGTCCCACTACACCCTGGTTAAGAGGATTCATCAAGTCGGAATCCAAGAGGACACCCTCAAATGGAACGCATCCTTCCTCACTGGAAGAACACAGAGAATCCGACTCCCACCATTCACCTCGGATCCCAAGAACATCATCTAAGGCATCCCCCAAGATTCATCCCTCAGCCCTACTCTGTTCAATGCCTACATGACCCCCCTTGCCAGCATCTTCAGAAACCATGAACTGAACATCATCTCCTAAGCAGACGACACCCATCTCATCCTCTATACGAAGACCTATCCACCATGAGAGCCACCTTCCACCTATGCATGACCAGTGTCGAAGACGGGATGCAAAACATCTGCCTCAAGCTCAATGCAGACAAGACAGAAGTACTGATCTTTAGGAACAACACCTCCCTGTGGAACGACTCCTGGAAGCCTGCTGAACTGGGCCCCTCTCCCACCCCCGTCTGACCGCACTTGGAATCTCAGCATCATCCTGGACAGCAAACTCACCATGAAGAACCAGATCAAAGTAGTCTCCTCCGCCCATTTCCTCACCCTGCGAATGCTCTGAAAGATCTTCAAATGGCTCCCAGTCTCCACCAAACACACTGTCACTCAAGCCCTTGACACCATCCACTTTGACTACAGCAAGGCACTCTACGCTGGAATTACCACACACCTCCTGAAAAGACTGCAGACCATTCAGAACTCAGCAGCCAGACTCATTCTCGACCTCCCGAGATGGACCCACATTCCCCCTCATCTGAAGAAACTCAACTGGCTCCCAGTCCATAAGAGATGCCAATTCAACATTGTAGGACTTGGCCTTTTTGGCTAAAGTTCCCTAAAACTCTTTGCTTTCCCCCTAGACCGTTTTCCTGACATAGAGTTGCCAATTTAGATGCTTTGGGTACTTTGCCACTGCTGATCAGTGTCAAAGTACAAAAGTTCCCTGTGTAAAGTGTAATGGTAATTGGTTGGCCATGATTGGTATTTTGCCTTACTAGGAAAGTCCCTAGTGATGTGCACTGTGTGTGCCAGGGCTAGTAATGCAAAGGGTGCGCGGAGAAGGGAACTCAGGCCTGCAGTGTACGGCCTGCGCGCAGTTTGCTAAGTTAGCATGTTGTCCTGACAAGTGCAACCACTTGTCAGGCCTTACTTTCCCTTTGCGTACACAGTGGGCACCCCTGTGGTAGGTCCCAGGTAACCCCTGGGCAGGGTGCCATGTAAGTAAAAGGCAGGACATATACTGAGGTGTGTGTTATGTCCTGACAGTGAAAAACACTCCATTTCGTTTTTCACTGGTGAAAGGCCATTCTGCCCATAGGACAGAATGGGGGAGGCTGGGTATTGTGTTTGTTAGCCTAGTAGGTGACGTTTGGTATGTATGAACTCACAGCGTCATAACACATCTTTCTATGAAAGTGGTTTTGTCACTGTGTGTTCAGAAGCCGCTCTTTTAGAAAGTGGCTGAGTTTTGTGCTTTAAGCATTTCTGTGTGTCTCTGCTGAATGTGGATTGACTGTCTGGATCTGAGAGGGGAGGGGGTGAGATGGCACCAGGCTGACCTGCAGCTGGAGAGTATGTGAGGAGAAACCCCGGGAGGTGAAGAGGCCTGGGTTGCAGCTATAAAACAATTGACCCATCTCCTGCTGAGTGATTAAGGATCCAGACCCCCAGTATCAAAGGGAGAAAGGTGACACTGGGAGGGAGACACCCAGAACTGATTTAGGCAGGGGTCAGGGACCCCTGAGCACAACGAACTTCAAAGACATTTAGGGGTATATCTATGAGAGCTGAAACCCCTGAACGTTGGAATGGAATAGAAATGGATTGAGACTGAAAAGGCTTGGACCCATTTTGTGGTCAAGAGGAACCTCTGCTAAGGAAGGAACAACTGAAGAGACTGCTGGGGAGGACCAATCCCTGCTTCGTGATCTGGGGCTGGTCTGCAGTTTGCTGTTTTAACCAAGGAAGAGGCTGTTGGGACTGTGCTTCGTGCGCTGGGTCCCCCTGCTTGAAGAAGACTGTGGTTTGTGCTGTGTCTTGTAACCCCAAGGGCCCGAGGTGAGCTGGCTCCCTGTTTGGAAACACAGGAACATAAAAGTTTCCGGAGAAGTTTCAAGCAACGCGGTGGGCTCGTGTTGTGGCAGCTAGAGACCCCCGGAAGGTGTGCCCTGTGATCTTGGACACACGGAGGAGAAGCGAGACTCGGACGCGCAGGGTGCGTGTCGTGGTGCACAGGAGGCGTTGGTGAGGAGCGCCTGGTGAACGTGTGCATCGAGGTGAAGTGAGACTCGGATGCACAGGGTGCATGTCGTGGTGCACCTCAGGCGCTGGTGAAGAGCGCCTAGTGAGAGGGTGCATCGGAGGTGAAGAGAGTCTCGGACGCGCAGGGTGCGTGTCGTGGTGCACTGGAGGCGTTGGTGAGGAGCGCCTGGTGAACGTGTGCACCGGAGGTGAAGTGAGACTCGGATGCACAGGGTGCGTGTCGTGGTGCACTGGAGGCGTTGGCGAGGAGCGCCTGGTCAACGCGTGCATTGGAAGTGGAGTGAGTCTCAGACGTGCAGGGTGCGTGTTGGGGTGCACAGGAGGCATTGGTGAGGAGCGCCTGGTGAACGTGTGCACCGGAGGTGAAGTGAGACTCGGATGCACAGGGTGCGTGTCGTGGTGCACTGGAGGTGTTGGCGAGGAGCGCCTGGTCAACGCGTGCATCGGAAATGGAGTGAGTCTCGGACGTGCACGGTGCGTGTCGGGGTGCACCGGAGGTGTTGGTGAAGAGCGCCTGGTGATCGAGTGCACCGGAGGAGAAGTGAGGCTCGGACACGGTGAGCGTGTCAAGGTGCAGCCGAAGGCGTTGGTGAAGAGCGCCTGGATATCGGGGCACCGGAATTGGAGTAAGTCTCAGTGAAACAGTGTGCGTGCTTTGGTGCAACCTGGGACTGTGGAGGTGATCGGCTGATCATCGTGTGCACCGGAAGAAAGTGAGTCTCTGCAGCGTGGTGTGCGTGTCTTGGTGCCAACTGAGACCGCAGGAAGGAGTGCCTGGCGAACGTGCACTCGGAGTCGACGTGAAGTCCCATCAGCGTTGTGTGTGTGGCTTCGTGCCAGAAGAGACCCGGAGGGTGCGGTGGTGAACTTGCACCCGGAGTAACGTAATCTCAGGAGCGTGGGGTACGTGTGCCCTGCGGCCGCCTGAGACCTTCCTAACAGTCGCGGCCCGGACCGGCAGCCCCGGAGGAGCTGAGCTGCCAGGCCAAGCCGGTGAGGCCCATTGAGAAAGTTCTGCACGGAAGGCCTAGTTCATTGAAGGAGGAGAGGAGAGTGGGGTCGCGCCCCCAGGTAACGTGGATCACTGCCTGGGCGGGGTGCGGGCTCGGAGGGACACTCTCTCGGCCTCTCAGTCCTTCTGACGACGTGAGCCTTTGCTTCGGCTCAGATTGGGGCCCGTACTGACCAAGGAGTGGTGGTACTGGGGCCCTAATAGGAAGCTGTACTTTATGTCATCGTGGATACGTGTGGGGGCAACTGTTATCGAAGAGGCTGACTGTCGTAATACACATTGCCAATATTGCTGCTAACGAACTGCCGGACTGTCTTATGACGCCTGACATTATTTCTGCCTAACGAAGTACACGATTGTAGCGCTGCGCATTGCATTATTTCTCCCTTGCAAAGTACATGATTGTAGCTACGCATTGCATTATTCCTTAATTGCAAAGTACATGATTGTGGCGGCGCGCATTGTATTATTTCTTCATTGCAAAGTACGTGATTGGGGTTTGACGCATTGCATTATTCCTTCATTGCGCATTACACGATTGTAGCAGTACGCATTGCATAATTTCTCCCATTGCAGGTACCGGGGTGTATCGTTACGCATTGTATTATTTCTCCTGCGCCCAGCACAGGATTGTATCGTTACGCAGAGCACTATTTGTCCATTGCAACGTGTGTGATTCTAGCATTACGACCAGCATAGCGTTTTGAAAGCGGTGGTTGGGATTTGAACCTACCAACCAGCTGGAACGAAAATTACCCTTTATTATATGTTGGCTTTTGTATCGTGTGGTCTTATCGTATATCTTTCTATATAAAGTTTATACTCGTTTTTAATCAAACTCGTGTGGAGTCCATTTGTGGTGACATCATTGGGTTGCTGTGAGTGTGGTTGCACATACTGTACACTCGTGCCTTGGAGATAGGCCTGGCTGCTCGTGCTAATGCTATTAAGGGGGTGAGCAGGGCTATCTCAAACTGTGTCCTTACTTGGCCTAACGTTGAGTGGGGAGTCCCGGGTCTCGCATTTGTGACAGTGACGCGTGACTGGGACTCCGGCTTCCAACAAAGATACTGACCCACGCCTACAAAGCCCTGCACAACCAACGACCAGCATACATCAACCACCGCCTGAACTTCCACCAACCTCCAGACTCCTTCGCTCTGCCTTTGTCTCTCACACCCTCGCATCCGCGAAGCAACAGTGGAGGACATTCCTTCTCCTACGTGAAGTCCTGGAAGAGCCTCCCCCTCCATCTCCAGACCTCACCCTCCAGGAATTCAAAAGGGGATTCAAGACCTGGCTATTCAATTGATGCACACAAACAGCTTGGCTCGCAAAGCCTGGATCCCCTCACAGGTGATTAGCCGCGCTTCATACATAATATTTGACATAGACTCCCTATAGCTTTATCTCACTGTGGTCAGTTATTTTTCATCCCTGCTTTCTCCCATTGTCAATAGTTTCCTACCAGTGTTTTATTTGTTAAAAGATAAGTGCCAGGGCCCTTCTCAGGAGGCCACTGAATCTTGCACCACCCCATTACCCCTGCCAGCGCTGCCAATGCCAGTACCAACACAACTACTAACCATCGCTCTCCTACAAATGAGACAATTCAGACTATTCCAACCACCCAAAGGTATAAAAATTGAGTCGGCGGCATGTAATATTAATTTTTAATGTATGTTGAATGATTAAACAACTGTTGTTGTGCTCATCTCAAAAGTAGACAACAGCACCACCATGTGACAAATTGTCATCAGAGCTGTGCTGAGAATTGAGTGCCGGTGCCGAGGACTGGAAACCACCGGTTCAAGTTAAGCACTGTTTCCTACCTTTCTCTTCCTTCTTTTCTCCCTTCCCTGCCGTTCTTTCATGTTATGGGTTTCTGATCATGAAAAAGAAGTGGTCTGGGCCAATGCGGAAGTCGGAAGTAGGTACAGTGAGTACGGATTCCCCCCACTATTTTTAAGGAGGGGATTCGTCCCCCCTATCCAAGGCTGAGAGGTGTCACCTGCTGACCCAGAAGCGCAGCTCTGTGAATTAACACTGTCTGTAACTTGGCCTTATGGTAGTTCTAAAGCCCTCTTCCCACTGGCAGCACCTGCTTTATTTGTGAGAGGCCCAGTGAGGGGTTATCTGTGAATCTTTTTTTTCTGAGAAGTATCAGAACTTCCCACCATTAACTCGTCTGTCTCAAAATAAGCTGCAAAAGCGCAGCGAATGTGTAGTTTGAAGTGGGGCAAAGAGCACAACAGAAAACATCACGCATTAATCACTAAAATCCGTGAACAAATCCTTCGATGCTAGATTTAAATCTACACAAAAACCCTGAAATTCGGCACCGGCAGGCCGCTTTCCAGGTCCGTGCTGGTCTTTGGGAGATCGAAAACTTCCCGACCCTCCAGTGCTGAGAAAGGCCGGTGGGGCTGGGGCAGAATGACGTCAAGGTTCTTTCACCTCACACCGAAAGAGTGCTGGCGCAGTTTCCACGAAAAGGTCAGCAGAAGATTTGTAGTGATTTGCGGTTTACCTGCAGGCACGGAGGTGCAGATGGGTTAAAAAAGCATTTGGGGGCGGGCGAGGGGAGGGGTGGAGGGCATTTACAGGTGTTGGGTTTTTTGAGTTTGGTGAGTTGAAGAGGGGGAGGGGACATGTAGAAGAAAAAGAAATGAGTGCACGTCTTTAAATATCCAGTGGCTAACCTGACACCGCCTCGTCAGTGAAATCTAGCTCTGCCCGGGGAGGGGGTGGGGCGCCTGGGCAGGGGGTGTTGGTGCGTAGTGGTGGCCAGGGCGCCTGAGAACAGGTGACACCTGTTCCAGGAAAAACACAGATAGGAAAGAAGAAGCACAGAACTTGGCCAAGAAAAATGGTGTATAGCATCGTAAAAAACACACATACACGGGGCAGTGGGAGGAATTAAGCCCCCCCCCCTCCCCCGTCCTTGCTGGGATGCTCTCTTTCTCTTTCCATCCCCGTGCCCAAGCCATGCCTGAGTTTTACAGCACTCCCCTTACATTCTGTGATCCCGAGCACATCACCTAACCCATCTGCCTTTCTCTTCTACTCTTCCGTTCTATTCGCACACCCACACTACCTGGTTTCCATTCAAGCCTTCCGCGCCACCATACTCCCGACTCTACTGATTTAGAGGGGAGGTGACTTCTTTTTTGGAACACTGCAGCCAGTAGATTTCTCTGAGACTTTCCTGCTGACGGGGCGATGAAACCTGGTAAAAGGATCAACCCAGCTCCCTGAAGAGAGCTACAAGCAAGGTTCTGTTGCAGCCAGAGGGACGTCACTGTGCTTGGTGTGTTTGCTGATGAAGAGATGCATTAGCGAGATTAGAACTGACCTTAGTGCTGAAAGGGCAATCATTTTGTCATATTAAATTATTCCTCATAGTAAGTTCGAAGGCCTTCATTATGAGTTGATAGTAGTTTGAGGCATGGGTACCAAAGGGCTGGAAATCCAGCCATTACAAGTGTTCTCAACAGAATGGGGAATAATCACACACAGCAGGAACTAGCTGTCGAACTGCATAACAAAAGTATGGGAACTGTGATCGTGAATCCAGTGGGAGTGGCATCTGCATATAAAATAGCACACATCATAAATAAAAAATAAATGCAAGTTAAACTAATCAGAAAGAGATGCACTATTTTATGTTGTGAAACTTCTATTGGTTAATGTGATCACTGCAGATATAAGTGTGTGCAGTTAGAGAGCCGTAGAACTGAATTGTGGTTGGTGCAGTTGCAATAGTGACTTGGTTGTTTTTAGTGTTACAAGTTCCCAGTCTGTGACAGAAAGCACGGTGAATACGTAAATTATGTTTTTAAACTTGCATTAAAGCCAATACCGGCTTCCAAGAAGCCTTTACATTTGGAAATTAACCAAATGTACACATTTACATTTCTTCAGGCAGCAGACACCCTGGCAGGAAGACTTGCTCCTTCTTCAGCCCTCTGTCTCTCCCTCGGCTTCACAGCGCAGAGCACTCTCCCCTTCCACTTCAGCTGAGGTATCTCAAATGTCAGCGTCCCTGGACAGTTGCCTTTTAACAACTGTTTTTGTCAAATAAAAAAAAGTATAGGCACGTGGTGCCCCTCAGATCCCACCCACTTCGATCTCTGGCAGGAACACAGGGTCCTGTTCTGTGTGTTTTTTCCTGATTTCAGGGAAATAGAAAACGTTTCCACCTGCTCTGGGCAAGTCAAAAGTTTCAGTGGAAAGCCTGAGGGGAGGTGGGGGGTATTGTCTGCTACCCCTGTGGTGCTGCAGAGGTTGATCGGTGCTGCTCTGAAACAACAAAAGCATGTGCCAGTAGGAACCTGGGCATGCAATTATACTTAAAAACAATGGTTCATCTGGAGCTCACATAAGGTGAGTAATAAACATGATTCAATCCACTTGCAGGCTAACCAGAGCATGTTGAATTGAACAGAGTGAAGTTGTGAGCTTCCAACAAACACAAAGGGCCTGATTATGAGTTTGGTGGTGCGGGAGCGGGACCGGCCCGCTCCCTCACCGCCAAACCTGTGGTTTAACCGCTCACCAGATTAGGAGTTTTCTCATGGTCTGGCGGTTCTTTGACGTTCCCACAGCGGCACCGCAATGGGAATGTCAAAATCAGTACCATGCCGTGCAGGTACTGGGGTGCATGCACACAGGGGGGCACAACATGTGCCCCCCGCATGCATCCTCAGGACCAGAGGCAACAGGGCACCCTGTATGGCCCCCTTTGTTTCCTCTCCGCCACGGTTTTCATGGAGTTGGAACTGCCATGAAAACCGCGGTGGAGAGGAAACTCATAATGTGCTTGGCAGGACTGTGGCGGTCCTGACAAGCATATTGCGGCCTCAAGACCGCCACACCACCACCAGGGGTCTCTGGTCCCCTGCAGTTGTGGCGGTCCCAGGGTGGCCTGACCTCCCCAGTTGTAATAGGGCAGTCGGAAGACCGCCGCGCCCCAGCGACTATGGCGGTCCATGGACCGCCAGACTCGCAATTAGCCCCAAAGTGTATACATTTTGCACACTACTTGCTCACTTTCTGTACCCTGTGGTTTCTTTCTCTTCTCTGGGGGCACAGCACACTTTATGAGAATCCTATAACAATAATGTTGTTATTGCGAAATGCATATCATGTATGAAAATTAATTTGCCTCGAATACTCTGTATCACAGTATTCTATATGTAAGAATTGAATGCAACCAGCAATCTCTCAATGCACAAATTACATAACCGGTCTTTAAATGAGTTCTAGATGAACCCTTTTTTTAATATCACTGTGGATGGTGCTGGCCTGTGCTGCTGCCTACAGCCCATGCCACTGTTCCTGTAGCATTTTCAACAGGTGCAGATATGTATATACTGAAGCCATACCCACTGTCTTAGAGACCAGAATTACTGGACCTGAATGCACTGGGCTATTGGAAATGGCCTGCAGTTTTATCCCACCCAGAGTTAAGACTCAGGGTGGAATACAGCGAATTTATGATGAGGGACCAAGTCAGAAGCCAAATGCCCTTTTACTTTAATCTATGTTCCATAGCATGCATTGCAATATCCTAGGAGATCATCATTGGGCCATAGGTCTTGTGATGTCACTTTGATGCCAATGGTTTTAAAACTTGAAAACTCTACTTCTTTTGGGTCAGTGACTGTTAGTAAGAATGCACTCCCCAATTCAACGACGAACAACAATCAGATTCCAGTCTTCCAATTGGCTGGGAACCCTAATTTGGAAATCCCTTACAGCTGAAATGCTGTCATTTTCCTTCCAGCCTTTATTACACACTTCCTCCAGATCAAAATTGAAACTGCTGACAGGACTCTCTCCCCCTACTCACACTTGCAATTCTCAACACTCCCTGCCACCCACCTTTATCCTGCTGTCCCCTTTTTCCAAAAACCTGTTTCATTCATAATATAATAACTTGAAGGCTAGGGGGCGTGGCTTACGTGGGATGAGCTGATTCTAGTCCATGATCTTTGCTTAGCTTGCCTCCTCTAGCTTATAGCAGTCCTTTTTCCTGTGCTCCGCACTGGCTTGAGATCTTGCTTGTTGGAGCCTCTGCAGCACAGGTGCTTCCTGATTGCAATCTTCACCCGTCTTCATTTCACATGGCTAAGGGCCAGTTTACTAAGACATTTATGAGTACCTGAAGTAGTACTCTTGTAGTACCACTACACACAATAATGCCTTTGTAAATTGGTCTCACAGTGTGTAATATAGACAAATATAAAAAATGTTTTTTATGTGTACCAAAAGAGTGACCATTAAAAATGGCTCCACCAAAACAATAATTTTTTCTTGGCTTACGTACTATGGGGCCAGTTTACAATTAATTTTATGAGTATGTGAAGCAGTACTACTTCACATATCAATTAGGGGTGGGCGGAACTCACAGAGTTTTACTTCGCGGGATTCCGCTGAATTACATAAAAACTCTGCGAGATTACACGGAGTTCCACGAGCAGTGGAATTTTGACACTTCGCACTGCTCGTGCTGATTTTTAGTGCCAGGAGCTTGTTCTGTGCTGTAAAGTCAGTGCGAGCTGCACCACGTGCTGCTTCAGAGGCCTGCTGCTTGTTTCTGCTGCTCCAGTAGATTTTCTACTTGAGCGGCAGCATTCTCAACGCGCACGGTAGCAACCTGCCGCGACCTCCCGCGTTCAGAAATAGTGCCCACACTTGTCCTAGTGCTTAATTTTTCTTGCTTGCCAACTTAACGGTGGCAAGCTGCGTCCTAGAAAAACTCCGCCAGATGGTGGTTCACTGAGTTTTTTCAGAACTCCGCTCTCAAAGATGCAGCGCAGAGTGGACAAAACTCTGTGAACTTCGCAGGCAGACAGGAGTTTATCGCCCACCCCTTAACAAATGCCTTTGTAAATTGGCCCTAAGACATACTTCCCTCTTTGCCTCCTAGTTTAGCGGTGGTCTTTTTTGTTATTATTGCTGCAGATGCCACCTTGTGTCAGAAATCCGTGAACCCTCCCGATCTCGTGCCTGAGATCTAATTGGCTGCCAACACTTCAAACCACTAAGTGTTGGCAGACATCTTGTGACTAGGTTCAACTGAGTCGCAAGAAAAAAACGTTAAAAAAAAAAAGAAAAAGGGGCAGGATAGAAACACCCTGACCCCCAAGGCCTGTTCAGGGGGGTAGATCCGCAAATCTGGCTGAAAATTTTAAAATAAACAAAGCGTGGGCTCCCGCGCTTCCTTTACTTTAGGCCCCCAGGTGGGTCAGGCCCCAGGGGCAATTAAAAATAAAGATGCGGGGGCCCAGCAGCCCCGGGGACCACCACCTCTCGGGACTAGATTTGATTATAATTATAATCACTGATGACATTTCAGATGACATCACTGATAACATTAGTGATGACATTATCCACAGCATCTCTCAGGCACTCACACCGCTATAGAATGTTTTATACGCCCACTGCCACTCCCGCACAACCATTCACAAACCCATTCACAGAGCCATACCAGTACTTACACACCACCTCACTGATTCCTAGATCAACACACACATCCACTCATTCACCCATACTGCCACTCATACACCCACTCATTAACTAATACAGCCATTGACATATCCACTCATACACCCATACATGCACTCACACACTGAACGAGTCAGCCATAGAACTACTCACACACCTAGACACTCACCCATACAGTCAATCACACAGCCACTTACTCACCCGAACAGTTACACACACCCACTTACTTACTCATACAAATAGTAACACGTTGTCACTCACCTATACAGTCACTGACAGAAGCACACACTCATCCATATAGCTGCTCTCACATTCACTCACTCACGCATACAGTCACTCATATACCCAGTCACTCACCTATACTGCCTTTCACATACCCAGTTACTCACCCATACTGACACAAGCACTCAATCACTGACACAGCTATACAGACACTCACCCATACAGCTTCTCACACATGCACTCACTACCCCATACAGCCACTGACTCACCCACTCACTCATCCATACAGGCTGTCACACACCTCCTCACCCACAGACACCCAGACAACCTTAGAGATAGTCAGTCAACCAATCAATCACCCATATAGCCATTCACGTACCCACTAACACACTCATACACCCACTTAGACATCAACTGACAGACAGATAAAAACATTCACACAACCAGTCACTTACCCATACATTCACTGAGACACCTAATCACTCACTTATACAGTCAGTTACGCTCCCACTCAGCCATCCATACAGTGACTCATACACCCACTGATTCACCAATACACCTTATCTTTTTAAAAATACTTACAGTCACTGGATGATGTCATCACTGATGTCATCATTGATGTCATTTGAGATGTCATGAGTGATGTGATCACTGATGTCACTGACCATGTCATGAGTGATGTGATATGTGAGTTCATAAGCATTGCATTGCGGGGGCGCAAGTTATAGTTAACTCAGGTAACTATAAATGCGGAATTTCTCTGGTTTTGTATGAGTAAAATCTGACCCTAACTATAACATCCCTGTAACCTTTGTTTTTTTTAGCTCAGAACCACCAGGTAGGCCCATCATCTCTGCCAAAAACAGTCTCTTGGAGAATGCCTCCATTTATCTTGACCATTTTCTGTTCCCTTACGTTTGTAGCCTCACATCATATTGTCCTGTTAGTATGGACTTCATTTCTAAAATCACAGATATCCCATGGAAGTCAAGCTATATTCTCGCTACAGTAGATGTGGTTTCCCTCTACACTTGCATAAAACACGACCTAGGACTTAAGGCTTGCAGACATTTCCTGAGGGACAGACCACTAGCAACGTATGACCACACCATGGCCCTTATTGAAATGTTACAGTTCTGTCTAGAACACAACTATTTTCTATATGGTAACCATTGGTACAAACAACTTACCGGGACTGCCATGGGGAGTTGCTTCGCCCCTAGTTATGCCTGCATTTTTATGGGGTGGTGGGAGTCAGAATACATCTGGGCTGAAGAATTGGAGGATTACTCTCAGCACCTTATTTTGTGGACACGTTACATTGATGATATTGTTCTGATATGGGACAGTCCACAAAAGCAGTTGGATACCTTTCTAAGTAAAATCTCTGAGAATGACCTCAATCTTAAATTCACCAGTAAAACCGATAACAACAGAATTGACTTCCTAAATATCATGGTAGAAGTGAAAGGGGACACCATCAACTCCAAACTACATAGGAAGATACCTACAGGGAACAGTATTTTACATGCCTGAAGTCATCATTCCAGCAAACTTAAATGGAGCATTCCTTAGAACTAAGAGGAATTGCTGTACGGCATAGACCTATGACACAGAGAAAGAGAATATGGTGGAGAGGTTCCGGAGGAGGGGGTACTCACAAGGTGATTGAAGCAACTGTTAAGAAGGCAGAGAGTGTAGACTGCAGCAGTCTTTTGAAACCCAAATCAAAGGGGGAAAGAGAACAAACAGTAATGCTGATTACCACCTATAACTCCAAATCTACAGAGATAAGTGCTATTGTGAAGTGACACTGGCATCTAGTGAAGTCAGATTTTATCATTGGGAAGCTGGTTAGCCCCAATCCGCAGATCACATATCGAAGAAGCAGCTCCCTTAGGGACATGCTTGTACACTCCTATGAGGACACAGGTCAAGCACGAGGAAGTACCCGGTTGAGGGAACTCCCAGGTTTCCATAAGTGCGGCAAATGCAAGGCGTGCATACACAGCACTAATGTCAAAATGGTATCACTACCCAGTGGCAGGGAGCATAAAATCAGGCATTTTATCAATTGCAATACTGATTTTGTTGTGTATGTTCTAATTTGTGTATGTGGCCTTCGTTATGTGGGTAGCACCATTTTCCATTCAAAAAGAGAATCTTAGAACACCTGAGAGCTATCAGGAATAATGATGCCTCATATCCCATGGCCCGACATTGTAATATGCTGCATGGCCCAAACGCCAATGATCTAAAGATCTCTTTCTTTGGCATTGACAGGATACCGGCACGCACCAGAGCGGGAGATAGGGAGCGTGCACTGAGGAGACTAGAGTCGAGATACATCATCCGTCTGCACAGCAAACAGCCGGGCGGCCTCAACCAGGATGAGGAGCTCCATGTACATTTGGGTTGAGCGGTGGAGGAATGGTTTACCAACGTCATGATGTTCTAGGACAGCCGGCTCCGTCTCACACTGTCTCGTTTCTCCACTCTCCCTTCTCGGCTATCTTTTCATTACCTGTTTTCCACCCTTCAGTCTCTACAAGGGGTTGTTTCCCCTTCTTGTCAGATCTAACACCTGTATACAACACTTTTATGTACAACTTTCACCGTATTTCTGGCAACTTTTCCTGTCTTTTTCCTTCTTTTCCTTGGGTTACTTGTTGTACGTATGGGGTCCTTGTTGGTTATGACAGTCTGCTGAGATTTGATGGGGAGTTGTGGGACTTTGAACCCAGTACTGATACCATGAACGCTGTTATTTCACATGATTGTGGTCACTGGACCAAACTTTCTGACTTTGATATTTACTTGGACTCCTTTGTGTGGCACTAGCCAACTGTCACGTTGAATCAGAATGCATGTGATATATGTATATTCACAACTGTGGTTTCGCTTTTCAAATTTGCAGTAACCCAGGAATGTGGGTTTTTGTATTCCATGATGAAAAATGTTTTTTTTTTCTGTTAATGACAGTTTTATTTTATATTTTCTTTCCCATTCTGTCAATTTTATTTATTATTTCTACATGACACCAATTTGTTTGGTGTTGACAATTAATTTCTTTGATTACCTTCTGGCATGTTTTTCAATGCAGTGGGGAAGTCTTTTTATTATGCCCACACAGAAATGTAATACCCCTGGAGTGTGGGCATTATTTGCTGGCGCGGCCACGTCGGCTATATATATATATATTATTCACCAAGAAAAGATAATAAACGTGGCACTCTCCTTGGGTGGTTAACTGGTTTATTCAAGCCACCACTCTCCTCCTCCTACGTGTTTCGACCACACTAAGGGGTCGATTCCGATCTCGGCCGGAAGCGCACCGAATACGATTTGTCCGGAAAAAATACGAGCCGAACGCGTTTTTCCCGAACGATTCAAACAGTCGTCCGAGCGAGCAAGTACGATACGCATTACTGCTAAAATTCCGAGCGAGCCGTACGTACCCATTCCAGCTCCAGTTCCCCGACCGAGCTGGATCCGGAAACGCAGATTCGAGTCGCACGGAAGTAAATACACAGCACCTTCCGGCCGGACTAGTACGATGCGCACTCCGTACGCGCCGAACTGGTCGCTACGTCCGGCACGTCAGAGCATCAGGGAGAGCTGCACATAAGCTCCGATTCGCGCCACAAGACGATCCATGGCTTCGAGACGAACAAGCCAGCTACGAGTACGAGTCGAAGCCACGAGAAACCCGAACGAGACGAACCAACCATGAATCCCATCGCGCAGGTCCTACCAATACTGTACATCTATTACCGGAACCGGTACGGACGTGTACGGCGCAGACGGTAAGTCAAACACCCACTACACAAACAAATGACACGTACCCGACATATGTCACACACACATAGGGATGCAGAAATGACGTACACTAGCAACAGCAGAACCATATGGGCGGGATGGCTATCACCAATGCCATACACACCCATAGGGGCCTGATGGCTACCACCACCACCACCCCTACTCATGGGGGCCTGGATGCCTACCACTACCACCACCCCTAATCAGGGGGGGCTGGATGCCTGTCACTACCACCATCCCCACTCATAGGGGAATTGATGCCTACCACTACCACCACCCCTACTCATGGGGGCCTGGATGCCTACCACTACCACCACCCCTACTCAGGGGGGATGGATGCCTAGCACTACTACCATTCCCACTCATAGGGGGATGGATGCCTACCACTACCAACACCCCTACTCATGGGGGGCTGGATGCCTACCACTACCACCACCACCACCCCCACCCCTACTCATGGGGGCCTGATGGCTACCACTACCACCACCCCTACTCATGGGGGGATGGATGTCTAGCACTACTACCATCCCCACTCATAGGGGAATTGATGCCTACCACTACCACCACACCTACTCATGGGGGCCTGGATGCCTACCACTACCACCACCCATACTCATGGGGGGCTGGATGCCTACCACTACCACCACCCCTACTCATGGGGGCCTGGATGCCTACCACTACCACCACCCCTACTCAGGGGGGGCTGGATGCCTGTCACTACCACCATCCCCACTCATAGGGGAATTGATGCCTACCATTACCACCACCCCTACTCATGGGGGCCTGGATGCCTACCACTACCACCACCCCTACTCATGGGGGGCTGGATGCCTGTCACTACCACCATCCCCACTCATAGGTGAATTGATGCCTACCACTACCACCACCCCTACTCATGGGGGCCTGGATGCCTACCACTACCACCACCCCTACTCATGGGGGGCTGGATGCCTACCACTACCACCACCCCTACTCATGGGGGCCTGGATGCCTACCACTACCACCATCCCTACTCAGTGGGGGCTGGATGCCTGTCACTACCACCATCCCCACTCATAGGGGAATTGATGCCTACCACTACCACCACCCCTACTCATGGGGGCCTGGATGCCTACCACTACCACCACCCCTACTCATGGGGGGGCTGGATGCCTGTCACTACCACCACCCCTACTCAGGGGGGGCTGGATGCCTGTCACTACCACCACCCCTACTCATGGGGGCCTGGATGCCTACCACTACCACCACCCCTACTCATGGGGGGCTGGATGCCTGTCACTACCACCACCCCTACTCAGGGGGGCTGGATGCCTGTCACTACTACCATCCCCATTCATAAGACGGGTAATGCATGACACAACCAGCATACTCCAACATAAGGAATGTCAGCAAAAGACATCCCCCAACATCATGACAAGAGTGTGTAGTCTGTGTCAAATGCCTACAACACTGAACATGACATTGAACATACAATGTGACCCCCTATCACATGTGTCACACAAAAATGTGTGTGGCCTTCACAATGCAAGCAGACCATGACCACTGTGGGAATGGGGTCTAAACCCCCATCATCACAGTGAGCAAAAGGTAAGTGTGGGGTCCATAGCTGAAGCACATTTTGAACATTGTGACAATGGGGTCCAAACCCCCATCATCACAGTGACCAAAAGGTAAGTGTTGTTATGGAAAAAGCTGCAACTGCCAAACAGCATGGATGATTCCTGGTCACAGAACAACAAACACATCAGTGGCAAAGTAGTGGTTGTGTCCCATAGCAACATAGATTGGGTGAGGCACACAGTGCAGTGCAAATAAAACATACCTTTGGCCATGTGCAGACAAACATCACCCATGGGGACTGACATCGTCTCCATTTATCAATTACACAATGCCAGAAGTGACCATCATAATGCAGACCCACATATCTGCACTAATGGACACACAAATGTAGATATCCTGTGGAGACTGTAGAGGTGAGGTGAACAAATACCATACCATGGCAGCAATGGGACATACAAACCATGATTATTGTGCTGACTGATGACCTAGGAGTCCCAGGGACAGCATGGGAAATCCTCCAAACAACATACAGGCAATGGCACACTAAAGATATGCCAATGCAGTGGTGCAGATGCACAAACACAAACAGGCAGCCTCACACTGCATATCGAACACAACAGGTGATGGGGGGGTGTGCCAGTGTCCCCAGGCAACCACACAACACATGAGGAGGCCTGAATTCCAATTACACAGATGTGTATACAGTGCCATACAAAAGTAACTCATGGATCGGATTCCCCAATGTGGGCAATCAGGCATTGTCAGATGAGAGGGAGCCCAAATTACACATGTCACACAAGCTTGTAGGAACAGCAACTAACACAGCAAGAGACAGACCCACCACAGCACTACCCCCAGGGACCCCACATTGTGGTCACACTAGCCTGCATGATAATCCCACTGTGATGACAAAGGTAGATGTTGTTCACACTGTGAACCACAGCCATGTGTCCTGAGCAACAAACTACCATCCCACCTACACAAGCACAAATGAATCAGCACGGCCTGTCAGCCAAGGCCAATATGGAGGTAGGGGTCTAGCCGTGCAACAACTCACTTTTGCACACACTCAACACCACACACCTTGATCTCCACCAATGTGCAGCAGTGAAGCTCACATGGACAGGTGACATTGCACATGCACCCATGACAATCCCAGGGGTGGTTGTGGGAACTAAGGTGCACAGTCAACAAGACTCATGAATGTCTGACACACTGCACAGTACGCCGTACATGGGCATGACGTGAAATCCACCCCAATCAATGGGATCCCGGCCACAGTCACACACCAATTAAGAAGCCAAGGTCACCCACAAAGAACACACGTAGACAACTTCCAACATTGCAGCTCTGACCCTGAGGAGTGGCAGCAGTCACACACACAACGTGTCACAATCACTGAAAGCTACCACAAACTGTAAATTACATGACTTGTGTAACCAACAAGTGCCAAGGGGAATCCTGACTGTGTCTCATCTGCGTTTGCCCACATCCCCAGCCCTGAGAACAAAGACAACTAGGGATAACAACCTGATGAACATTAGTTTGCCATGCACCCACATCACGGAGAAACCAGGTACAAGATGCTGGATGAACACAGGACAACTCAGCAAGCATCACAAACAGGAACATCCGTAGGGACACAGCCGGTGTAGGAAAAGGGAAGGGAACACACACAGACATGCTTACACAACACACAACACGGGCCCAGGCAATGTCACGGGATTACACACTGCCATGAGGGCACTCCACTCCTGTGGAAGGTCCGCTGTGCCAAACCTTGTCTGTGCACGACTCAAAAATGTCAGCAGAACACTCGGTCAGTGAGTCAACAATTACAACACACTGAAGGCTCTGCTCACATCAGCCTGGGTACGGGAGTGTCACTTCAGTCATCTGCATATACCCAATACACGTGTCAAGCAAGTTGCACTGTATACACAGATGAGTCATTCAACATTGATGTGCTAAACTGCATGTCCAGTGGAGATGGGCACACAGTCAGGGAAATAGAAACATTGAACAGTGGTAAGCACACCAGATGTGCATCAGTGTAAGCCACAGATGTTAAATTACAAATGCAAAACGTACATCCCTGTGTCAAATGCTGAACATTACACCCTCAGACTGCAGCAAAGGATGCTATGGATCCAGACTAGATTAGGACACATATCCCATGGACCACATGGAGTCCATCACAGCAACACTTCATTTTCCTGATCTGAACGCTATTACAACAGCAAATGCATGATGATACTCATCTACATCATGTACAACAAAAGCAAAACCACTAGTAAACAAAAAGACGCTTTATTCAGCCAATGTAAATGAAAAATTAAAAGTCCAAAAGAAACTAAGGCCAATGGCCAGTCCACATTCACAGTCTGAACAGGGTGACATGTGACAACTTGTCACCCATTGCTTGCCTGCACTGGTACGGACAGGGGACATCCCCTCGGAGGGGCATACAAGGGGCAGGCCAGGCACCCCAGGGACAGGATCAGGGGATGCCAGAAGGAGGCAGTGAAGGGGTGGTGGGTGCAGGAGTGTCACCGGCAACTGCAGTGGAGGTGTCTGACTCAGTGGGGGCCGGCACCACTGTAGGGCACAAGTAAGATGGTGTGGGTGCTGGCACCACTGCAGTGGGCCGGTCAGATGGAGTGGACTGGGTCCCCACTGCAGTGCCCAAGTCAGACGGGGTGGTTGTGGACTCCAGTGCAGTGCATAACTCCAAGGGAGTGGAAGGGGGGGCAGATGAGGTGGGCAGGACAGAGGGGGGACCCGGTCTCCACACCAGTGGCACAAACAGGCCGAGCGTCTGGGTTGGGGGTGGAAGAGCAAGTGGTAGGGGGAGGGCCTAAGCAGTTTGGGGATGCGGTATTGGTGTGTGGGGAACCTGGGGCAGGGTGTGGCGGGGGAACCTGTGGAGTGGTGGCCTGGGGGATGGAGGAGAGAGACTGTGTGGTGGAGCTGCCTGGTGGTAGTGGTGGGGTCCTGCCCTTCCTGGTCCGGGGGGACTTCCTAATGGGGTCCTCAGTCTGCCTGTGCCTGGGGAGGGTGTCCGGGTGTGAGGGGCACTCCCCTCTGGGTGTGGTGGTCGCCTCTTCCGCCTGTGCGTTGGGTCAGATGGATCTGTGGGGAAGAGGCCAAGCTCACAGAGGAAGAGCTTCTGGGAGGGGTGGTTGCAGGTGAGGCAAGGGAAGGGGTTTTGGAGGGAGAGGTGTCTGAGGACTGCGGAGTGCTCGTGGATGCGTGTGTGTGTGCCTGGGCCCCATCCCTTGTGAGTGAGGTATCAGTCCCCTGACTGTGCGTGCGTGTGCGTCTGGATTTTGGCGTGTGTGTCTGTGTGCTGCTTGTGACTGTGCTGGTGGGTGCCTGTGCCGGTGTGTGTGTGCTTGGGACAGGTAGGGTGCTGGGGATTGTGGATGGGGCAGAGGTAGGAGGGGTGAGGGACTGTTGCAGGAGGGACACTGCTGCAGTCAGTGAGGAGGCCATGGACTGATTGGTCCGATGTAGGGCAGACATGCCAGATGACATGCCCTCCATGAATGACACCAGTTGTGTCAACAGACCCGTGTGTGCATGGAGGACACTCAACACTGATGTCTGCCCTACATGGATCTGTTTCAGCAAGTCCACAGACTCCACACTCAGGGCAGCAGGGGAGACAGAGGCAGGGGGTGCGGTGCCTGGCATGAAGGAGACATGCTCCCCTACACGGGAGCCTCCGCGGACATGTGGGATGGGAGCAGATGGGAGGGTGGAGATGGTGGTGGTGGCGGGGACAGACTTGCTTGATTTTGTATGTGGTCTGCTGACACCCGCCTCCACAAGGGAGTCCTCACTGGAAGTGCTGTGTTCCTCAGCCGAGGTGGTCATAGCTGAGGTCTCCTCAGTGTGGCTCCCCTCACCCTCCGTGCCACTGGGTCCCTCGGTCTCCCCTGCAGTGGACTCAGTCTGGCTCTGCCGCTCCTCTTGGTCCGTGGAGCTGTCTCCTTCTGTGGCCGTGGATGTATCTGCAAACAATCAGGATAAACAGAGCAACATTAGTCACCTGTACTGACCACACACACCACAGTAAGTACAGCACATCACAGAGCAAGCCCTGCCATCATTTGCTAGACATTGCAATAAGTGCTGACACTGATTTGAAGAAGCCCATTGTCTGCCTGACAGTCATTCATGCCACACATATCCTACCTGTCCATGCACCCATCTGTCTGGTGCCTGTTGTATGCGACTAATCATATGTGCACACATGCACCACATACACAGTTGTTGGACATCCAAGAGAACATATGGAAATGTGTCACCCCAAACACATGCCATCTCCTGCCACTGACTCAGTACATGTGTCAGGAAAAGTGATGGGCAGAGTCTCTGTCGATATGCGGGTTTTGGTTCCATCACCAGACACAATGATGTCCTCATGTCCTGATAGACAATGCGACAATGGTGTGCATGCAGGACATATCACACTACTGCTGGATCACCCTTTGCAAGTTGAATGTCATGGCACAGGCCTGTCTGGCAAGTCAGTCATAACTGTCTCCTGTCACAACACCAGTCTACACTGTGTCACAATCATGGAAGTTTTGGGAATGCAAGCCCTGCAGCTGACAGGTGCACATGTGCACCCCTGGCCACCCACATCATGAGGACTGAGATAATCCCACGTCATTCAAATGAGACATTTGAGTGACTGCAAACACAAATCCATACAAATGAGCACTTCACCGTCTGATGAGAATGAACCAAAGCTGCCTGCACCTCAATGTTTCATACACCATTGTGCACAGTCAAGGGATCAGAGACCTATGCATTAACCAATGTGCAGATCCTATAGTCACAACTCAGATGGCTGGCCACCCCAAATTGTTAAACACTTCAGGAGTCCAAAAAGCAAGGCCACACCATTGTGCACTCTTCACAATGCCCAACATGTATGCTGACACACGGGAGTGGGAGAACAGAGTGCCTTCGATGTCCGGAGTAGGCATTACAGTCCTGGTCCATGTGCAACATGGTATTACCCTGAACACTAGGCAGGTGGCTATGCATGTGTCACACACATGATGTACATACTTCTGAGGCTCCTACCTTGGTCTCTGCTGCAGCATGGGTGTGTGGCACATACCCCAGACATGTGGTGAGTCAGAGCAGCAATTGGAACACATATTAAAGCCATACCCAGAGTACATGTCAGATCACAGGCATTGTGTGAGCAATTGTACCACCCATGCAGCCCACAACAAAGTTCCTGTAACTGATGCTGTCCCCAACTTGAACCACAGGTAACTGCAAGTACACAGTACCCAAGTGACCTAAGTCACAGACTGTAAGGGCCACACCTGTGTATCAGATGAGGAGGGGGCATGACACAAGTGAGGGACATGAGTCCAGGACGACAAGACAGTCGTACTGTGGAAGTGGAACCAGGCTAAAGGAGTGCATAGCGCATGTCAGTCATAGTACCCAGAAAAGGCTACGACTTACCCCCTCCTTGCTGCTGTCTGGCCTTCAGCTGCCCATCCAGGTCAGGGAAGACCACCGCCAGAATCTGGAGCATGTGGGGGGTCAGGGTCCGGTGTCCGCCCCTCCTGCGAGGAGGCGACAGCTTCAGCTGGACCCTTGCGATCCACCGGGTCCAGCCACGAAGGTCCTGCCACCTCTTCTGGCAGTTGCGGATCCTGCGCCTGTAGACCCCCACAGATCGTGCTGCCCGGGCGATGGTCAGCCAGATCTCCTGCTTCTGGTGGGCATCAACCTGTGAGGATGACAAAGTGAAAAGGCCATAACTACACATGCAACATATCCGTGCATCACACAGTTGGATATACATGTCTCAATCACAGGGGCATATGATGTACACAGGTAGTGCAACTATGGCTATGAACAGTTGTCCAGCAGTTACTAAATGGTATCATTGCCTGGGAAGTAAAACCTTGTTGGAATGCACTGTTACTGCACTATACCTGTTCAGTGCATGTAACTACACACTTTGGGGGGTGCCAAGTACTCAGTGAGCATGCTAGCCACTGGTGTACACACTGCAAGTCTTGCTAGTCAGACAACATGCACAATTAGTAAGGCAGTGGACAGCACACTCACCTGCTCCCCTGGTTTCCCATACAGCTTGCTGTACTGTGGAAGGAGGCTGTCCAGCAGGACCTGGTTCTCCTCAGTGCTGAAGGCTGGGGCTCTCTCCACAGTACGTGCCCTTGCAGTAGCCAGAGGATGCAGAGACAGCAGCAGTGGTGGTGGCAGATGTCGTCCTGGAGCATGTAGTGCAGGCAAGTGAGCTCTCAGGGGAACAGCCAGCATTATATGTGTGCTGCAGAGGCAGATACTGTCCCATGTGTCCAAAGTGATAGGTCCAAGTCGTTTGCATCTTCTGAATCTGGCCAATCCATGGAATTGCACCACTCATACACGCCCACAGCATCCTTCAAAAGTTCAACTTTATGACACCCATGAATTTGCAACATTGTTGTGGGTGGCCAACTGAATTCACTGCATCCGACTCGTAAAAGCTTCGAAAACGCGTCCGTTACCATGTCAGTCCATAGCCAATGCGTGCGCACCGATCGGACCATTGCTGTACAACGCGTATTTCGAAACACAACACGCATCCATCAACATCATATGCAATGGCCAATGCGTGCGCACCGATCGGTCTATTGCTGTAGAACGCGTATTTCGAAACACAACACGCATCCGTCAACATCATATGCAATGGCCAATGCGTGCGCACCGATCGGTCCATTGCTGTACGACGCGTATTTCGAAACACAACACGCATCCGTCAACATCATATGCAATGGCCAATGCGTGCGCACCGATCGGTCCATTGCTGTACGACGCGTATTTCGAAACACAACACGCATCCGTCAACATCATATGCAATGGCCAATGCGTGCGCACCGATCGGTCCATTGCTGTACGACGCATATTTCGAAACACAACACGCATCCGTCAACATCATATGCAATGGCCAATGCGTGCGCACGGATCGGTCCATTGCTGTACGACGCGTCCCTGTACAAGTCACACGCATATGTCACCATGGTTGTCACAGGTGAACGTATGCCAGCCACAATTACTTGCCAGGGACTCAGGGGCACACCTACAACACCACAGCCTGTCCACACTGTATCCTAAGGCATGTAAGGCTGCATTACCTGTGTGTGTATGGGGGTCAACATGTGGTTTGTTGGGTGGCACTTGGGGGCAGCCACTCCCAGGCTGTGCACGTGTTCATGGGGACAGAATCCTTTGTGTGTTGTGCACATGACCACTGTGATGTGCAACTGTTCAGTTCAGAGCATGTGGCATGGTCACATTTCCAGGTTGTATATGTGTATGTTATGTCACATACACCCTGAGTCCCATGTGGGATGGTATGTACGTCACAGGGTGACCCATTGCCACAATTGTGATGGCCCTCCACAGTCTGTGTGCATGTTGTGTTCCAGATGTCTCTGATTCCATGTGCACAATGGGAGACAGTCTCCACATCCACGTTGTTTGTGCATCGACTTTGATGTTGTGCGTGTGTGTGTCACAGACGTCCATGTCTGTCCTGCAGAGGCAACAGGGGCCACTACCTGTGGGAGTCATGGTTGTTTTGCTGGCGTGTACATGATACGCCATGTCATGCCAGTGTCCATGTGGCAATACAGGTTCCCTGGGAATCTACCTGTCAAAGAGCTGTGATGCCTGGGGCACATCTGTCCTCACTTGTCACTGTGGTGTGTGTTTGGAACGTGACAGCAGTACATGGGTACTGTGACACAGCCGAATGATTTCCCATAGCACAACCTGGAACTTGTTGTCAACACATGTTGAACTGAGATGTTAGATGATGGCCATGTAGGTGCCATATATGTCCATACAGAACGGCACACACATCAAGTACTTGTGTCTCGTAATGATGTATCATGTGATATTTAGTATGGTCAATGCCACATATGTGGGGTGACTGTCAATCTTTCTTTGTTCACCTATGTACTGCAGGGCACCAGCTGTCCATAGACCATTCCCTGACCTTGCAACCATGGTGGAACGTGACTGCATCCGACGGTACCACTTCAACAGGCCGCTGATTGAGGAATTGGCGGGGCAGTTGGCCCCACATTTGCTACCTGGCCGGCCATTCCCTACAGCGCTGACCCCCAAGGTGAAGGTGATGGCAGCCCTACACTTCTTTGCCACTGGTACCTTCCAACACACTGTGGCATCTGCTGGTGGGATGTCACAGACCATGTTCAGCCGTGTGCTACGCGATGTTTTGGAGGCAATGTTAACATACTTGAACCAGTACATCTATTTCCCTAAACGTCAACAACTCACTGACGTCAAGAGTGACTTCTATGCCCTGGGGAGGATGCCACATGTCATCGGCTCCATTGATGGGACACATGTGGCTTTGGTACCACCACAGGCACATGAGCAGGCATACAGGAACAGGAAAATTTTCCATTCTATCAATGCTCTGGTGGTATGTCTTGCAGATATGAGCATCTCACATGTATGTGCACGTTTCCCCGGTTCTGCACACGATGCCTACGTGATGAGGAGTAGTCGCATCCCGAGGATGATGTCACAGATGCAGAACCAGCGTACCTGGCTTGTTGGTGTGTACTGACTTTGTACCATTGTGTGTGTTCTGCAATGTTGTATTCCACCCTCTTTTCCAACTCAGCTAATGTGCAATTGTCTGTATGTAGGTGACTCCGGATACCCCAACATGCTGTGGTTGCTGACACCCCTCAGGAACCCTGTGACACCAGCCCAGATGCGCTACAATGAGGCACATGGTCGGACCAGGAGAGTGATCGAGCGGACATTTGGTCTCCTGAAGAGCCGCTTTCGCTGCCTGGACAAGACAGGAGGGGCCCTCCCATATGCCCCTGCAAAGGTGTGCAAGATTTTCATCGTCTGCTGCATGCTACACAACCTGGCAGTGCGGAAGGAGTTGCCTCTCATCCTGGATGACGATGACCAACATCCGCCACCTGTGGAGGATCCTGGCCTGGGCCACGATGCCAGTGATGATGTTGACGATGAGGGTGATGTCCGCACACAGCTCATCACCAACGTCTTCAGCTGATTGTGAGTATACAGAGATGTTATGTCAATGATTTGAGTTTGCATGATATGTGTTGGTGGTGTTCTGTTGCTGTTTGAGTGTGGCCATGTGCTGCTTGACTGGATGCGTGCAGCGATGTGTCCTTACAGGTAGTCTGTACTCCCCAACAGTGTTGACATGCTAACTTGGTTTTGTGTAGGTATCTTGTGACATGTATTGGGCATGAGTATTGCAGTTCTGTCCTGTTCTTCAGTGCTTTTGACTGTGTGTCATGTCTGTCCTTCACAGGGTACTTTCAGAGTTGTTTGGTCAACTGTGATCCCCCGACACCATGATTCAACTTCCAGGGTGGAAGCAGTCGTTTCCCTACAGGTGATGTGCCACACACCCCTGGACTTTATTTCTTCAACACTTGTTGACTGTGTGGCCACTGCCACGTGGGATTACCTTGCATCTGTAGTGGAAACAACATGTTGCAAATGTGTAATAAACCTGTGCTTCACTTTGGCATGTGCGTTGTCTGTGGTCACACATCTGACTGACATTTGCTTACTGCACCTGTGGGCTAGTTAACACAGACTCTGAATAGGTGTGGTGTCTGTGCATTCCACTGTATTTCCTGGCAACATCAGTGTAGGCGATGAGTCAGATGGCCCTGGTGTGTATGTGTTGTGTTGCCCTAGTGGTGTGTCTCCTTCATATGTGTCACGTCGCCATGACTCACATGACGGTGTTGTAATTGCTGTAGCAGTTAGCATGCACAGTGTCATTTAGCAGATCATCATCTCCATGACAAAATACCACGTCTGAATCACAACAGAGGCAAGTATGGTGTATTAGTGAGTTTATTTACATACATGTGTGAGGATAGTGCACAGGATGTTGGGTGCTGTACATTGGGATTGGAATCCAAAGTTCCCAAATGAGTTGGAAGTGTTGGTAGCAGAAATGTCCTGAGTAAAGTCCACAGTCATCTGATACATTAGTCCAACTTAAACTCCCCATGTCATGTGGGAGAGTTGGGTTGCATTCGACAGGGTGAACAGTTTGCACACAAAGGAGAATTTCCAGAACAGGTGTTGGGTTCCTGGGGGATGTACATGGCCATCTGCCTCTCAGTTGTCCTTCCTCGGATGACCCCTCTTCTTTCTGGGGGGACCCTCACGTGCAGAGGACTCTCCACCAGAGTCATCCTCCCTCCCTGTGGCAGTTGCAGTTGTTGCGGCACCAGATGTTGTGGGCACACAGGGAGGTGTGGACATGTTGGTGCTAATCTGGCGGAGGCATGTCAATATGTCCCTCTGCACCGCTGTCAGTTCTTCCAATGTGTCCCACTTGGACTCCATGCCAGACATGTGTGTCTCCACACAGGACATGTGGGAGTCCAAGCGGGCATGATGGGCAGCCTGCTGCTGTTGAATGTCCTTGAGGATCCCCACTACCTGGCTGACCTCTCCGGTGCTATTCTGGTACGCATCTGCAATGCGTACCAGTTGTGGGTCATCATGCAGTCCAGACCCCTCTGCAAACAGCGACCTCTGCCTACCACCCCTTCCACCACCCCTGGCCACACGTGCGGGACCTGTGGTGGCACGCATAGGTGACCCTAGGCCCCCTTGGGGGTTGGTAGTGGGGTTGTTGTCCGTTGCTTCCCGGGGGGCCGGGGTCCCTGTGCTGTTGTCATTCAGTGTCCTTGGTCTGTCCGTGTCGGCGGGGGTGGTCTGTGTGTTGGCAGATGTTGGAGGAGTGGGTGCAGGGGGTGCAGATGGTGGTCCTGCTGGTGCTGCATGATGACTCACACCGGAGGGGCCAGGTAGGTCTTCGCCATCCGAGGAGGGCAGAGGCTGTTCCACACCAGAGAGCTCAGGGGCCACCGGAGCCTGGGACAGGGACTCCTCATCATCTGCTGCTGTGTCCCTATCATCACCTGTGTTTGGAAGAGACACACAATGTATGTTATGTTTCTACAGGCATCAATGGTTCAAACACATGACAGTTGTGACTGTACATCTGGATGCGTGCCTGTACATTGCATTGTGCTAAGTTGTCACAGCCAGAGGTTGATATTGTTGTAGCACATTGTCCTGCCAACCTGAAGCATTTCTATGTGAATGTTGAGGTATGTGCACGACCAGCTCATGTATAGATTGGCTGTACATGGCCATTGCTACTCAAGGGCCATCACGTGCCTGACACAGGTGTGTCATCCTTGTCCACATTTGTCCTTTAACAGGGACATACGTGCAATTCCACTTAGGATATCTTTCAAGATTGGGACATGTGTGGTGGCAGTTTTTGCCAGTCTTTGTGCATCACATTGGTGTGTCTGGACAACATGGTCACAGTCCGGTATGCCTGGGATCTCTTGGGAGTATCTGTGTTGTTGTCTGGGTTCCTAGTTCACGTCTCATTTCATACAAGTGATGTTGTTAACGTAGCTAATGATGTTGTTGCTGAGTTTTGTACGTGCAAACGTGATTAATCTTGTCAATGTCCTCCATGGTGATAAGGATTGGGCACGGCAGCTCTCTGGCTTTTCCATTGTCATGACAGTGATGGCCAGTGGTGTGTGTTGCAGTTCTGCTGCTGTGAGTAGCATGTCTCCTCAAATGCAGTCCAGCTTGGTGCTTGTGTCTACAGTGTCTATGACAGTGAGTGGTGTGTTGTGTGAAGGATGCATATGTTGCCGAACGATGTGGGAGTGGAATGCAGCTCACAACCGCAACTTGTGTGACTGACACCATGGTACAGTGTCTGGTATGTTGGTGTGTCCATTGCATTCACTGTCAGGTGTCCCCTGTCAATGATGTCTCTGTGACTTCCTGTGTGTTTTGTGCTATGTAGTTTGTCTGATTCTCCACAGTTGTCATCTGCAAGTCACACCTTCACAGCCAGGCCAGGGGGCACCCATGGACACTGCATCCCCTGACAGTGTGTGTAAACATAGAGTTGCAATGGCTGTGAGTGTGTACGTGTTTGGGTTGGCCAGTGCATGGGTGTGAATTGCAGGCACATCATTTCTCATGCCCATGTGTCAGCCATCTTGCCAGGGCTTTTACTTTGGGAGTGACTGGTCCCACGTGTGCAATGTGTTTTTGCAGAGTAGGTGTGTGTATGGCCAGCATTGGTGGTATTTGGTTGACATCCGGACCTCCTTCTCCCCCCAGCCCAGTTATCCCACCATGAAGCATGCCACCCTTGCAGTGGGTGCAGGTTAACTCTCAGGATGTCAGTCAGTGGTGTCCTGTTGTTGGTTGGTGCACAGTTCCCAGCAGGGCCTTGTGCTCCCCACAACAGAGCACCATTGTCAGACATCTTTGAAGTGGCTTTTCACTCCCTGTGAGGTGTGCATGCTTCAGTGTGAGCTTGACGGGCCATACGGGTGGGGGATGTTGAGCTGTGACTACCACTCCCATCATGCTATTGCCTGCACCTCCCTTCCCAGCATGCCCATACTTCCTTCCTTTTGAGTGGACTTCACTGTGTGTGAGTGTGACAGCAATGGCAAGATGGCTGACAGTGTGGTCCTGTTGTTTGTTGGTGCACAGTTCACAGCAGGGCCTTGTGCTCCCCACAGCTGAGGCCAGTGTCAGACATCTTGGAAGTGGCTTTTCACTCACTCTCTTGTGGAGCATGGTCCCAGGTGTGTTGTTTGGAGTTAGTGGAAGTGGTGTGTGTGTAAGGGCCTGCTGGTAGCTGTAGTCGGAGCTGGCACTCCTCTTCCCCCCAGGCTAGACATCCCACCATGAAACGTGCTTCCATT
Source organism: Calotriton arnoldi (assembly GCA_963921515.1). Classification (NCBI taxonomy): domain Eukaryota; kingdom Metazoa; phylum Chordata; class Amphibia; order Caudata; family Salamandridae; genus Calotriton; species Calotriton arnoldi. The sequence continues at coordinate 570,754 of CAWUFW010008479.1, read as the reverse complement.
GCAGGGATTGCAAGTTGGTTGTCAGGATGTCAGTCAGTGGTGTCCTGCTGTTGGTTGGTGCACAGTTCCCAGCAGGGCCTTGTGCTCCCCACAACAGAGCACCATTGTCAGACATCTTGGAAGTGGCTTTTCACTCCCTGTGAGGTGTGCATGCTTCAGTGTGAGCTTGCCGGGCCATGCGGGTGGGGGATGTTGAGCTGTGACTACCACTCCCATCATGCTATTGCCTACACCCCCCTTCCCAGCATGCCCATACTTCCTTCCTTTTGAGTGGACATCACTGTGTGTGAGTGTGACTGCAATGGCAAGATGGCTGACAGTGTGGTCCTGTTGTTTGTTGGTGCACAGTTCACAGCAGGGCCTTGTGCTCCCCACAACAGAGCACCATTGTCAGACATCTTTGAAGTGGCTTTTCACTCCCTGTGAGGTGTGCATGCTTCAGTGTGAGCTTGCCGGGCCATGCGGGTGGGGGATGTTGAGCTGTGACTACCACTCCCATCATGCTATTGCCTACACCCCCTTCCCAGAATGCCCATACTTCCTTCCTTTTGAGTGGACTTCACTGTGTGTGAGTGTGACAGCAATGGCAAGATGGCTGACAGTGTGGTCCTGTTGTTTGTTGGTGCACAGTTCACAGCAGGGCCTTGTGCTCCCCACAACAGAGCACCATTGTCAGACATCTTTGAAGTGGCTTTTCACTCCCTGTGAGGTGTGCATGCTTCAGTGTGAGCTTGCCGGGCCGTGCGGGTGGGGGATGTTGAGCTGTGACTACCACTCCCATCATGCTATTGCCTACACCCCCTTCCCAGCATGCCCATACTTCCTTCCTTTTGACTCTGCTTCCCTGTGGGGTAGTGTGCCTGTGCTGACAGGATGGCTGACAGTGTTGTCCTGGCGTTTGTTTGGCTACAAGTCCCAAGAGTGTCCCTGTGCTTCACACAGCATAACCCAGTGTGGTAGTTCTTTGTGGGATATTTAATTAGAGTGTGAGGCAATGCATTCTCCCAGGTGAGTTGTGTGGAGTTTGCGTTAAGGGGTGTGTGAGAAAAGCTGCTGGTAACTATGGTCAGAGCTGTCAGTCCTCCTTCCCACCCAGCCAGATATCCCACCATGGAACGTGCTTCCATTGCAGGGAGTGCAAGTTGGCTTTCAGGATGTCAGGCAGTGGTGTCCTGCTGTTGTTTTGAGCACAACACCCTGCAGGGGCTTGTTCTCCCCACAGCAGTACCCAGTGTCAGCCATCTTGTCAGTTCTTTTCCACTCCCTGTGATGTGAGCATGGTTCAGAGTGGTGTTGATGGGCCAATTGTGAGGGTGACCAATATCTGTGACTACAACTCCCATCATGCTATTGGCTACACTCACTTCACCAGCATACACACAATTCCTTCCTTTCAGTCAGCTTCCCTGTGAGGTGGTGTTCTAGTGGTGGCAAAATGTCTGACAGTGTTTGTTGGTTAGATTTGTGCCACTGCCTTGCTCTATTTGTAGTTAGGTTTGTACATGTCATGACACAGTTACATATCACTATGAGATGGCAGGTATTGTGTTTGTCTGACTAGCATACACATCTTGGGATGATTATGTTTTGGTTACTGTGGCTTTGCTAACGGTGCATGGTTTCACTATCCCCTTGACAGTGATGTGTGTGTATTGTCACACAATATTGGGTATATTGGTTGTGTACTCACCAGGCTCTGGGATGTCTGATAGTCCATGTACGCTCTCTGGTGGTAGGATGGCCCGCACCTTCTCCTCCCAGGACCTGAGGTATACTGGTTTGGCAGGAGGGCCACTGCTGGTGCGATGACTCAAGGCGTATTCCTTCTTGAGTAGGTCCTTGACCCTCCGGCGCACATCATACCACCTGTTCTGGATGTCTTCCTTTGTGCGCAAACATGGTGATGGTGCGTTCACCCTGTCGATGATCCTCTCCCACATCTTGGTTTTCTGCGACATGGGGGTCTGTTGGACCAATGTACCAAACAACTGTGGCTCTACTCTTAGGATTTCATCTACCAGGACTTCCAATTCACTGTCTAGGAACTTTGGATTCTTCTTTGGGGGCATGGTGATGGGTGGTGGTGGGGATTGATGTGTGTGTGAGTGTGCAAGTGAGGGTGGGTGAGTGTCAGTTTTGCTGGGTGTATGTGAGGGTGCTATTAGGGAAGTGCTAATGGTGTGTGGCTTGTGTGATGGATGAGTTGTGAGTGTGTCTGTGGTTGCAGTCTGATGGTGTTCTGTGCTGGCAGGTCAGTTGAATTTGCAAAGGATCATGGTAGGGATTTGTGGCCTTTATATGGGTGGAGTTGTGGGTGCGTCTTTGTTCCATGTTTTTTTTCCCCAGTATTTATTGACTTTGTCATTGCTTGTTTGGCCCTTTTTAAAAAAAAATTTCCTTTGTATTTTTTGGGCATGTAGGAGACGTTCTTCTGACCGAGTCGGACGCTGCAGTTGTCTCGTGCGAGCTTCTCCGAGTCTTTCAGGTTGTCTTTCTGCTGGGTTTCATGTGCGGCGTACGCGTCGGTCGCGGAGTGTTGGGTTGCTTCGGCTCCCTGTTTTCTATGCGTGTCGGTCGTACTGCTTGAGCTCCGTGCGACTCGGTCTGGTTTTACACGCATTGATCGTACTGCGCGGGTCGGAGTTCGCGGGTACGTATCTGTCGGGTTCATTCCTGGTGCGTGTCAGTCGGTTCGATTCGCGTAGCTTTTCCGGCCGGATGGCTGCTTTCCTTGCGGTTCGGTCGTTCGGCTTGTGTTCCGTACGAGTCGGTCGTAATTCACATGCATAGCATCGTACTACGCGGATTGGACAGCGCCGGTACGTGTCGGTCGGACTACATTCCCGTACCGAGTCGGTCAGTACGTTTTCCGGCCTGAATCGGAATCGGCCCCTAGGTCTTGATCACGGTAGTAAACATAGTCCTTTGTTGTTTTCCTATTTTTATACTGAATCACCACTCCACCCATAATGAGGCATTGTGGGATCAGTAGTTCCAATTTTGCAGTTTCAATTACATTTTATTAAATACACATTTTTGATGGATATTTGTGGACCAGCACGACCGGGAGTCTCCCAGGTAAGAGCGTGAGGAGTAACAAATAATTGAAAGGTCCTTGTTGAGTGTCGTAGCGAGTGTAGCCGCGCCCGGCAAACTTTTTATCGGAAAGTGGCATATTGATAAGATCAGAACACTACCTTGGTAACTGGGGCACACGGAAAACTTCCCACCAGTACAATTGTCTCTCTATCTCCCAAATCAGCAAGCGAGTCCTTATCCGAAGTCTGAGCAAATACACCTCGGAACTGAAACTAAAAAGAACAGCAGACCGGCTGGTTACTGTTAAGTAGGGCTAACACGACAATGGATGAGAGAACTGCCAAACGCATGAAAAAAGTGGAAACAATGTTCAAAAAAGGGGAACACCACTGCTAATAGTAAACCAGATGAGGCCAGTACTGGGAACAAGGGCGTTAAGACTATGAAACAACTGTTCATCCAATTGGAAAGACTTTTGCGTAAAGAAATATCTAAGAGCTGGGAAATTATAACCCTTGAGAAATATGTGGAATGTGAAAGGGTCCGACGAGGATTGCGCATTTTCACACTGCCCAATCATTCGGATACCCAGCCAGAGATGCTGGAGGAGTGGGGCAGGAACAATATGGACTGCTCGCGCACAATGATGTTAATCATCATTAAATATGCGAAAAAGGATATTGAGGAACTACACCTAAAGATCACTGAGGTAGAATCAGAAATTCAGATACTACAACAGGAGGGCGATGCATCAAAGAAATTGCGATTAGACATGGATCGCAATTTGGATAAGCATGAAACGGAAGTGGAACAACGAAAACAACGTAAATTCAGGAGGGATGAGTGTGACTACGAATGTGGTACTATACTCACATTCGCCAAGCGATTTGATATTTTAAAACAACAATTGCACACAAGTAAACAAAGCGTACAACAATCCCCTGAAACCACACAGAGCGAATCTGAATCAGACCTCAGCGAAGGTGAAGGAAGATCCACCGCGACACGTCATATCTCTTTTTTAGAGGATATGAAATTACTTTAGCAAGACCAACAAAATCCAAAAACAAAGGGACGAGGCAGTGGATTCACACGGCCGAGAGGAAGAGGAGTGCTAAGCCACAGAGACAACGGCGCAAGAGAAGAAGAAGCGCCAGAAAAAACAAGAGGGTATCACTTGCGCAACCGCACGATAATGAAGAATTAACTGACAATGTCCACCAAATAAAGGTACCGGACTTGATCATCAACCTGTCACGATACACACTAACGGATGCGGAATGAAGCCTTTTGAATAAGGGGCTGACGTTTTGTCCAGAGAGACATCATGATCAAACAGAAACAAAAACAGACATGTACAAATATTTACGGAAGCTGAAGCTAAAGAAGTTTTTAGCAAACGCCTATCCATGACCACTGAAGAACCATCAACTGGAATGACAACTCAGGTAGAACAAGGGAATGTCTATACAATTGTGGAGATGCTAAGTTTGAGAACTGCATACGAACTGGTTAATGAAACGGATAATACAGAGATCACGAATACCCAAATTCTAGATGAAATGGGCATTGAGACGGGCAGACATCCTCTAACTAACTTTAAAAGTCAGTCAAAATTTTGTCCTGCACTCCACCCGGGCAACAGGGTAGACACATTTCATGATCTGGTTGTGGCAGAACTGGACATGATGGACAACGTGAAGCATGGCAACAGGAGAGAGAATCTATCTAAAGCGGAACGCGAGGCCTTGCAATCCCTGAATAAAAATGCCATGATTGAAATAAAGCCAGCAGACAAAGGTGGCAACATAGTTATTATGGAAAAAAGCAACTATGTTGAAGAGGCCATGCGACAACTTAACAATACACTGCACTACAAGGTCCTGAAAAAGAACCCCATAAATGACCTCACAATTGAGTTAAACCAAAAATTACAACAATGGCATGAGAGGGGACTACTGAGCTTGGAAGAAAAAAACTTCTTGACGAATGACAATCCGGTGGTTCCAACCATTTACTTTTTACCCAAAGTGCATTAGACCCTTAACAAACCGCCAGGTCGGCCAATAATATCAAGTTGTGGGGCATTGTATGAGAATATAGCCTCTTACGTTGATTACTTTCTAGCACCGATTGTGCCAACATTAAACTCCTACATCAAGGACAGAGGAGACTTTTTGAGAATACTAATGGGAACTAATTGGCAACCAGACTACCTACTCGTGACGATCGACGTTGTCTCCCTCTATACGTCAATTAACCATGAAATAGGGATGAAGGCTGTTATGTACTTTCTAAAGCAGAGACCAATAGGAGAACTACAACATACTATGATGCTGAGTGAAATGATCGAACTGTGCTTACGAAACAATATCTTCATCTTTAATAAAAAGATATACTCTCAAAGCTGTGGTACTGCGATGGGAGTTTCCTTCTCTCCAAGCTATGCTAACCTCATGATGGGGTGGTGGGAGAGGAGCGTGGCTTGGAGAGAAGAAAACAACCGACACACAGCCAGAGTCGTTCTCTGGCTGCGTTTTATTGACGACCTTTTCCTGCTTTGGAGAGGCACAGAACCAGAATTCTTGGAATACCTAGACATCCTAAATGACAACGAAGTTGGTCTAAAGTTCACTCACAACAGCAATCATAAAGAGATTGACTTCTTGGACACTAGAGTCTACATCAAGAATAAAAAGATACAAACAACAGTCTTCAGGAAAAGCACTGCCACGAACGCAGTACTTCATGGCTCGAGTTTCCATCCTCAATCGCTCAAGAAGAGCATACCTTATGGAGAGTTCATAAGGATGAAGAGGAACTGCTCTGAGGTGAATGAAATGGAGAAGAAATTTGCTGAAACTAAGCAACGTTTCCTGAAGCGAGGATACAAACATAGTGACATTCAGCGAGGCGAGGAAAAGGCCAGAGAAAGAACGAGGGCCCAAACACTAATAGAGAAGAAACAACAACCCAAAACCAAAATCTGATCATCAGAGGGGTAAATGGACATAATATCGAATCATTAATATCGAATTGCAGTAATATCGAAGCTTTTATATCGATATTACCATTATATCGAATTCATGAATATCGTTGTAAAAAATATAGTTTTTTTTTTGGTTAAAAAATATTGAAGTATAAAATATCGAATTAGTAATATCGTTAGTAGATTATATCGATTTTTAGTGTTGTAAAAAATATCGAAAAAAAATATATATATTGTGTAAAATATCGTTTTTTGTAAATATCGAAATAGTATTTATTGATATAAATTTATTATTCTATTAATATTTGTTGGAAATTGTATTACATTTTTTTTGTAAGATATGTTTTAGGAGCGGGATGTTGGGTTATTAGGGGATAAGGGTGGGGAGTGTTTTAAAAATATTACTATAAATTTACATATTAAAATAAATGTTTGAAATTAGAAATTATTTAAAAAAAGAAATTTAAATTAAAAATAGAAATTATATGTTTTGTTTTAGGAGCGGGATGTTGGGTTATTAGGGGATAAGGGTGGGGAGTGTTTTAAAAATAATAGTATAAAATTACATATTAAATTAAAATGTTGAATTTTGAAAATAATTTAAAATAAGAAATATAAATTTAAAAACAAAATCATATTTTTGTTTTAGGAGTGGGATGTTGGGTTATTAGGGGATAAGGGTGGGGAGTGTTTTAATTTTTTTTACATAAATTGACATATTTAATTAATAATTTTAAAATTGCAATTATTTTCAAATTAGAAATTTAAATTAAAAAAATGAAATTATATTTTTTTTAGGAGCATGATGTTGGGTTTTTAGGGGATAAGGGTGGGGAGTGTTCTAAAAATATTACCATAAAATTACACATTAAATTAAAATTTAGAACATTGAAATTATTTTTTTAAAAAAGTAAATTAAAAATTGAAATTATATTTTTTTTAGGAGTGGGATGTTGGGTTATAAGGGGATAAGGGTGGGGAGTGTTTTAAAAATATTACCATAAAATTACACATTTAAATGAAATTATTTTAAAAACAGAAATTTAAAGTGAAATTAGAAAGATTAATTTTGGTTTACTAGAGGGATGTTTTTTTTACAGGATAAGAGTGGGGGGTTTTAAAAATAAAAATATAAATTAAAAAAAAAATAACATCAGAAAATATTTTAAAATTAGAACATTTATATTAATTTCGAAAAATAAAATGTTGTTTTAGAAGTGGGATGTTGGGTCATTAGGGGAAAATGGTGAGGTAGTTAAAATAGTAAATTATATATCTTTAGTGTCCAGCACCTTCACTGACTTAATACTGACTGGAGTGGGAATAGTAATTTATATATCTTTAGTGTCCAGCACCTTCACTGACTTAATACTGACTGGAGTGGGAATAGTAAATTATATATCTTTAGTGTCCAGCACATTCACTGACTTAATACTGACTGGAGTGGGAATAGTAATTTATATATGTTTAGTGTCCAGCACCTTCACTGACTTAATACTGACTGGAGTGGGAATAGTAACTTTAAGGCCCATTACGATACCCGGCGTAAAAAAATCCGCCAAGCATGAAAGCGGCAAAAATCCGCCCGCACACACCGTCTGAACACCGACCACGCCATTACGATGACACAAACCGAAAACCGCCATCGGCGAAAAATCACACAAGATACCGCCCGCCCTCGTCCGAGTCGGAGTCAAACCGCCCGCCACGGACGGAAACACGCACGACAACACAAAACCGCCCGCCCTCACGGCCGACACACCGCACGTGAAATTACGATCGCACCGCCATGAGCGCGGGTAAACTACAAATATACCGCCCGCCAGCGCAAACAACGCCGATGAAAATTGACACGGCAGAAGCCATGGCGGCCACGTCCCTGCACAGAAACCATCCGCTGACAAAAACAATCGCACACAACATGGCCAACAAGTCCACACAGCAAGGCACGCACAAATACACAAGCACAGTACACATCCCGAAAACACCCCCCTGGACAAACAAAAACTACAAAGGCCAGAACACCAGACACAACACACCTGAAAACAACAGACCATGAGGACACACCCACATAGGTAAGTACAAAAGCAGCACTCCCACAGACCACAACCCCTTGCAACATTGCAAACCAGAGAGGAGAGGAGAGGACACAGTGACACAGCAAGGACAGCAGCACACCACAGAAACGCACACATCACAACCACCACCACCACCACCACCACCAAACACCGGCACCACAAACCCCCTGCACATTACACAACACACACCGCACCAGCACCACAAACACCATGGCACCACAAAGAATGCCCAAGTTCACGCCCATTGAGCTGACGGTCATGGTCGACGAGATTATCAAGGTGCACCCACAAATCTATGGGAACCTGGTCCAGCACACACCACTAGCCACCAGAAACAGAATGTGGAACCGGATCGTAGACCAGGTCAATGCAGTCGGGACCCTGCCCAGGAACAGAGTAGAAATCAACAAATGGTGGAATGACGTCAAAAGCCTGGTCAAGAAGAAGGAGAGCAAAAACAGAGAGCTGGCTGCCGTCACTGGCGGAGGGAATCCCGCGCTGTTCAAGACCTTCAAAGCGTGGGAGGAGAAGGTGCGAGTCATCATACATCCGGAGATCCTCACCGGATTAGCAGGGGGAGTGGAGGCTGGTAAGTACAAACTAATGTATACCAGCACACCGCTATGTACTCACATGCACTACCACCATGCCACAGCTCCCAGGGACGAACACCCCCATGTCCAGCACACAATACACAACACATCACACACACATGCAACAGACACCACCACACACAGCCCAAACCTAACAACTGTAAGATACGTGGGGGCATGTGTACACTCAGCCAGCCACGTAACCACCAACAGGTCCCCAAGTATGCCAGAAGCGCCACAACGAGCACCCACCACACCCATGTGTCCGCCATAGCTGCACTAACCGACAAGTAACAGGTAAGTGGCAGGAACACAAAGTGCAGTGGGTGGGAGGGTGGACAGCTCAAGTACAACACACACCAGGCCCCTAGTCCCACAGCACAGCAAGGAGGAGCATCCCCCACACCCCACAGCCACGTGTCAGCCACCGCAGTGCACACCGACAGCCGAAAGGTAGACATCACGGTCCACAACAATCGGTGTCAGTGGGTGTCCAGCCATCACCACGACCCACAACACCGCCCCCACCCCCACAGACCTGCAACATGGAGCACCCCCGCTTAGAACCATGTGGCATCCAGTACAGTGCACGCCCGAACAACCTGCAGGTGGGAAACTGGACAGGGCTGGATTACTGGAGGCATGAGGACCGTAACACGACCAACACATGGGACATGTCACGTAGCAGACGAACACGCAGCACCGCCCACTGTCACGAACAAGTGAACAATGTGCACACGGACATGAACCACAGACTCACACCCCACATGACCCATCACAGACAAAGCAACACCCAAGGAGCCACGTCTGCATGCACAAGCCACACTGAATATAGTACCACACGGCAGCCACTGTGCAACCCATCACACACAACCGAACGACCATTGAAGTCCTGTCCATGTAGCCCCTACTGCCTGTCAACTACACACCCCACAACTACGCCTATGTAAGACAAACAACACTAGACGCAACAGAGCGGAACAACATAAATGCACACGAACACCACTGAACCCATCAAACACACAGACACACCATGCACATACAACATACCATCCATCCCATCCGTCAGCCCCAGTCTCATGAAAGGCATGTCATCCGAACAGCTGCCACACATACAGCAGTCACGCTAAGATACATGCCCATGACCAACCATGTGCCAGAAGTCAATGAAGCGCACGCCACACTGTGAGCAACAACACACAACATGGGCCACACCCCCCGAGCACTGCAGTGATGCACATGGCACAGGGCAGCACGCACACCAAGGAGATGGGACAACTGCAATACGTCGGGTGCCACACAACCATCACACACTCATAATGATGCGTCCAATGCCATGTCCAGTAATCACAACAGACAGCAAATATGCAGGGTATGTCAGGCATGCACACACCTCAGACCATGCACTGTCATGCTGCCACAACACATGTCACGTTCGGCACCCATGGCTCACAGCATGTAGCCCAAAAGCATATTCCATCCCAAATGCGTTTCTGGGGCATGGCCCCCATGTTGCCATATGCGTTCCTAAGCGTCCCATTTGAACCCCAAAAGCAAAGTACAAACCAGACCCAGGATGGGCCAGGAGCCCGCATACACCAGAGTCACAATAAGTCGTGGCACAGCAACACACCCATCGGCATGGCCAATCCGTCCCATGCCACATGTGCACAGCACACAGTCCCATTGCCAAGCACACACAACTACAAATGGTACAGCCACACACACGCCTCTGGGAAACCCATGTACGAGATTGCACGAACTGTGAATGTCAGATGACAAATACATACTTCGCCAGGTGCAACACATTAACAAATCTCATTCTCCCCACAGGTGACGAACCGCTGGATGCTGGGGATGGAGACAGCAGCCAGCACAGCCAGCCTGCAAGCCCCCAACAAGGACACACGGATGTGGAGGATCTGTCCTCCTCCTCGGACATGGACCACCCAGCAGGCCCATCTGGTGTGGCAGGGCCCAGCCGCTCCCCAGGACCCCTCCTACCCACCAACCCATCATCCAGGGCTGCTGAACATTCCCAGCCCCCTGCTGCCACTGTCGTTGCGGCCACTCCCACAGTCGTTGCGGCCACACCCACGGTCATTGCGGCCACACCCACGGTCATTGCGGCCACACCCACGGTCATTGCGGCCACTACCACTGCCGCAACCGCCACCACGTCTTCGCTGGCCCCAGCCCCAGCGCAGGTGGTGGCCCGGCCGACTGGATCCACCCTGGGAGCCAGGGCGAGGACCGTGGTGAGCAATGTGGCTAGTGGGCAGGCCGGTGGCAGCAGGACTGGTAGGAGGAGCAGGGTCAGGGAAACGCCAGTCTCCCCTGGGAGCCATGCCCTGCCTCAAATGGCCAGAGTCCTTGGGGCCTATGAAGATGCCCAAGGACAATGGGCCAGGTCTGCTACAGACACGCGTGAGGTGCTGGGGGTGCTGAGGTCCATGGACGCCCGTATGGGCCAACTCGTGGACCTCATGGGCCAGCAGGTGGTGGCGGTGAGGTCACAGCCAGGGACAGCAGCTCCCCTCCGCCACCACCTGCCGGGGCGCAGGGTCGAGCAGCAGTGTCCAGTTCCCCTGCGTCCACAGCCAGTGAGCACACCTCAACCACCAGCAGGTCGCAAGCAGGCACCCCCCTCGCAAACGTGGAAGGGGCCGTCCGAAGTGGAAACAGATCTCCCGGGAGGACTTCGCACGCTCCAGACGCAAGTGAGGCAGCCAGCCAGCCTTCCTTGACCACCCACTGCATTGACTTGGACTACGATCCCACTCCACACAGCCATCTGGATGGCATGTGTGTGTTGGACTATGGACATAGAACCAGTGGGTACACCCTGAGCATCACGCAGCCATGACCGACAACTCATTGTCACTGCACGCACCACTTTTGTCATCACCTTACACACAATCACATGTTACAGTTTGAAATAAATGCACCTCTTCCACAAACTGCTGTCTGTGCCCTGTGTTTTAATTGTACGGAATACAACGGCCACCTTGAGCGGAACGGCACCTGATGCGTGGCATGGCAATGGAACCGGAGGGCCTGTAGGGACCTAGGGGTGGGAGACAGAACAGGAGCACATTCAATGAGTGTGTCACACACCCATCACACAATACATGTCAACAACTACAAGCAATGTACACACATCGCACAGAGCAATAGGGCACAATGTCACAGCCACCATCAGTGGCATACTAACCTGGGCATGGAGCGTTGACACACAGCACGCAGTGAACAAAAGGCCACCCTGACACAGCACACACACACCTGCACAAATACAGACACATCAGCCGTCGTACATGGACACTCACCGTCAAGTGAAGTAGCGGGCGATGAGCTGCTGGCGCACATTCCCAGCTTCCTCCTCTCCGCTGTCCTCCTCACTCGAGCTGTCCTGGTCTGCGGGCTGGGGCCCTGGTTGATCTCCGTCATCCACAATGAGGGGGATCTGCTTCCGAATGGCCAGATTGTGCAGCATGCAGCGCGCCACCACTATCTGGCACACCTTCTGTGGGGAGTACGCCAGCGCACCCCCGGTGCGGTCCAGGCACCTGAACCTGGACTTGAGGAGGCCAAAGGTACGCTCGACCACACGTCTGGTCCTCCCATGTGCCTCATTGTAGCGATCGTCTGCTGGGGTGCGAGGATTCCTCAATGGACTGAGCAGCCATGCCCCATTCGGGTACGCAGAGTCACCTGGGTGTGAGGGACACAGAGAACCGTTGCTATTCCAACTGGACAGGGGACAGCATCGCGCAGCCAGCACGCTACACCACTCCACATACTCACCGACAATACAGCCACGATCCTGTTGCAGATTGGACATCAGTCGTGGCAAGATGCTGTTGCGCATTATGTGTGCGTCATGGGCCGAGCCTGGGAACTTTGCACACACGTGGGTTATCACCATGTCCGCAAGGCACACCACTTGCACATTCAGGGAGTGCGTGTGCTTCCTGTTGCGGTACAGGTGCTCAGTGGCCTGTGGTGGAACAAGGCCAACATGTGTGCAATCAATGGCACCAACGACGTGTGGGATCCTGCCAAGGGCATAGAATGCACCCTTCACTGCCGCCAATTCACGAGCCCTGGGGAATCTGATGTACCTGTTTCGGTACAGCATCATGGCTGCCAGTACATCCCTCAGCACCTTGCTGAACATGGGCTGGGACATCCCTCCTCCACTGCCCACTGTGTGCTGGAATGACCCAGTGGCGAAGAAATGCATGGCGGCCATCACCTTAGCCGTGGGGGTGAATGCTGTCGGATACACCCTGCGGGGACGGAGATGGGGTTCCAACATGGCACACAGTCGATGCAGGGTTGGCCTGTCCAGCCGAAACTTCCTTATGACCTCAGTATCGTCCATGTCCGCCAGCAATTGGTATGAGCGGTCAATGTTCGGTCTCCGCCTAGGGAAGATGGCAGTGGACACATGTCAAAGCAACACAACACATAGCAATTTCGCATTCACATCACTGACATGACTGAGCAAGCACATGAGTCACAGCCCAGCTGTCAAGCAGGGACGGCACGGCCACAATACACTTACACAGGTCTCCCACCAATGGCAATGGCTAGTGATGCAAACCACTGCCATGAGCATGCACATGGGGATCTAGGCCCCAATGACTTGCGGGGCGTGCTGATGGGGACTGACTGCATATTCGTCAAGCGGCAACGCCACGGCAACATGAATGTCTGCTGAGCATGGCACTGCTTCCGAGGCTGGATGAGTATGGCACACGACGACGACGATGTGGGCACAGGCTGAGCGGCCAAAACAAGTGGGACCTGTGGCACGAGGGGATATGAGACAGTAGTAGGTGTCAGCACTGCACCCTATGTACAGCACTGTACGGATCACACCTCCCGAAACATTGACAGGTGTCCACATTGACAGCCCCATGCCAAGACGGCTGTGTGCTTGCAGACACACGTCACATGTGAGAGGTTACATTGCACGTGCCAGGTGGCAGACGTACATAGTGGGAGCTAGCATGTGTGTGCATGTGTCTCCTGTTCAGGATCCACCAGATGGGCGCTGACTCTGTACTGACCATTGGACACAGCATGTTCCGTGGAAGGCTTATGTGTGTGGGATGGTGGCACTGGATGTGCCTCCGTTGGGTGGGGGGCCATGCACAGGGCGGGTACGTCGATGATTGTGCATTGTTGGTCACGGTGGGTGCACCCACTCAGATGTGTTGCCCTGTGTTCAATTCCTATGTCCGCATGATGATGGACTGTAGATGTGGGCAGACTACACATTGGTCGATGTGCTGTCTATATGCATGTGCCTTCACACCAGGCACAGCTGCCCCTGCACATGTGACCCCTGCTGGACTCGCTGCTGGGTCTGTGGAGCTGATGCACCTTCTGTGCGTGGGGCGGACAGCTCTCCTCACTTCCCTCATTGCGCATGTCATGACTTTGCCGCAGGTGACATGGATCATGGAGGGCCCACATGTACGCGTGGGTAGGCTACACATGATTGTTCACTGGTCGCCACCCCCAGTCAGTGTTTCGAATGGGAAGGTTGTTGTGCTGGTGGTATATTCGATGTGGCGGATGGGCGGGCCTAGGTGCGGGCTTACATTCCGGACATGGGGGGGTAGTTGGATTGGCGACTAGTTGCAGTACACACGGGACACGTCTCTTCCTTTCCACATCTGGGTCATCCCTTGTACTCACTGACAGTGATACAGTCATCTTCGCCCCAGCCCTCATGTCCTCCCCTCGCTCCCCCAATATGCATGTGCACCTGCGAGGCTAGCGCTTGCACAGGCAGCCCCAAGCTCGCACCAGAGAGGGCAAGGAGTGTATGTGTGGGTCCAGTTGCACGAGTGGGCTGTCTCAGGGTATGATGTGTGGCGGGACGCCGTCCACCTGCGTGGTGCCCCAAATGGAGACCCGGCCTGCATGGACTATGCATCACAGTCTTCGCCTTCCGGATCCGCCACCTGCGACACCCAGTGGCTGTGGCTGCCCTTGCGGCCAGGCCGCGTCCGTCTGTAGCTGATGGCCCACACATTCACTCTTTGGCCTCTCTGGGGAGGGCTCGGGGGTGGTGGCGCACGCGCTTACACTTAGTCGCAATGGCATGTGGCGTGGTTGGTATAATGGGCAATGGATGGGATGGTGCGAGCCACCTCCCGTGACGTCAGTGCTGCTCGTGCTGTGGTGCGTCCCCCTACACTTCCATTTGACTTGTGCCATGCTACACGTTGAGGTTCTATTGCCTGCGTGATATGACCAGGAGGAGCGCGAGGAGACCTCTCACACACCATGCTCCACTGCCATCCCGTGCCCTGTATCGCCTGTGCGGATTGACTATGTTGGGGTTACACCTGGTCGACTGGGGCTGTGTGTGCCTTGTCAAGGGGCATGGCGGGCGCACAACAGGATCCAGCTTGTCCACGGAGGGTGGGCTGACGTGTGCGCCTGGTACCGCATTGTTCGTGTGCCCGGCTGCTGTGCACACACGTGTTCACTTCCCCCCGACAGGTGTCCTCTCACAATGCCCAGGGAAGCGGTGGTGTACTGTTCATGACCCCTCCCAACACGGCGTGCTCCAACTTGGCATGTGCGCATCTACCCGTCACACCCACCCACCTGAGCACTGCGTCCATACGACTTCACACAACACATGTGTGTCTTCCACAGTTGTGCTACTCATTTGCGTTGACATCCAATACCAGTGGACTACATGGTCATGTCACGACTGCCGTGTACTTCACATACTCTCATCCTCTCTCATTCGTACTTGTGAAATGAGTCAGCGGAGACAGTTTTGGTTTCAAACATTATATTGAGTCTTCTGTCCTCTGTGATGCAGTATAGTGGACACTACTGGCAGCGGAATACATGTTGAGGATATACTGAGCATGATTACAAATGGGATAGGGTGTAGGGTTACATGTGATTGGCTGTTGCATGTGGGATGTGGGCTTCAGAGTTACATCTGCTTGGCCAAGGCTGTGCTAATGTACATTTACGTATAGCTGCGGAGCTGCGGACTTTGACACAGACGGTATACAAGTAGCCTACCAGACCGCTTGGCATCATGGGCACAGTCCATCTCAGTTCCATGTGACAGGTTTGCTGCGGTTGTTCCTCATGCACGCGTGCATGTGAGATGACATCAGGGCATGTGCTTGCGTGCATGCAGCGGCGTGCCACTTGTTGTTGCAATGTGGTGGTTACTGGACATGTCACAGTCACTGGGGTCGTGTTGTTGTTGTATGCACTTGTCGTCCATGCAAAGGTCCTGGTATGGGATTCCCGGGGCGGGGGTGGGAGGGGTGCAGCACCCACAGACTCCAGGCGACCTATTCATGTCCACTGAGCGGTGTGTGTGTCCATGGGCGCTGGATCCATGTCGTGTCCTGGTTGTTCGTGCAGTTCCGTCCATGTGGGTGCGATACACAGACCCCATGCCACTGCCTCCCACGATGCATGCGGTGTTCCTGGATGTGATGGGGAACAGTGTGCATGTCCCGGTCATATCCGATGTCATGGCGATGTCGTTGATGGTGTGGTAATTGTTGCCGGTCGTTTGGTATGGCTGTTGTGGTGGTGACTGGCCAGTCCGTGCGGAAGCTAAGCATGGGTGCGGGGTTGGACATCATAGGTCAATTGGGGGACTTGCGTTGGGGTCCGACGAATTGACAGGTTGTCAGGTATGCGATGCCGTCCAGCAGGGCTTCCATGTCATTGGTGGTATACATGTTTGCCAGCCAATGTAGCGGATGGTGGCTGTCAAGGTGTTGTTCGTAAGTTGTCCCTTGGAGGAGCATGATGGGGCATGCTGGGTGACATTCGATGTAGCTGTGCTCGATGATCCGTCGTGTGGAGGCACAGTGGTCCCATTTCAGTGCGGGTCCGATGTTGGCCACATACGCCATGCCCCCATAGGCAGAGCAGGCCCTGTCGTGTGCGTCCAGAGGGAGGAATAGTTGTAGCAGGTCCGCCTTTAGACATGCCGGGTTGGAGAGACACAACTCCACAGGATGCTGGTAAGGACACCTCCGACAGTAGAAGACGGGTATGACGCAGCTGAACAATGTGATGAGGTAAGTCAGTCGGTAACTTACGTTCAGCAGGGACAGGGGTTCGCATCCCAATATCTGTATCAGGTTGTTTTTGTACAGCTTGACCTGTCCGGCGTAGTTGGGTAGGTGTGTTGAGAGTGCCATTTTGCAGCGGTGCGTTGTGGTGGCGTGCTCCGGCTGTGTGTGCAGTCTGCAATGTGCACGCTCCGAGGTTGCTGTGAGCTCTGTGTAGTCTTAGGGAGACAGGACTTGTGTTCTGTTGGCTTGTGCGGAGGACACGGGCCCTCATCCCACATGCTTCTCAGACTGTTCAAGGTCAGTGATGTGTGACTCCTTCCAGATAACTTGCATGGGGCCGACATGGGGGAGTGTTTTCTTTTTTCTTTCCCGTCCGTAGTGTTCTTCTGTGATATGCGCTATCTGCCCTGTGGTCGGTCTCCTCTGCATGCCTGTGTTGGTCTTTTATTGGACAATGGCTGTATTCACCGGCTTCTTTCGTAGGGCTGTGGTTTCGGAGTTGGAATGGAAGGTCATTCAGTGCTGTCTGCTCTCCCTTGTGTGGGCGGCAGGCTGCCTTTCCGCTCTGCGTTGGGCCTTGTGTGTGGATGTTATTCTTGGGCCACCTGTTGTCGGTCCCCGGGCTCTTTGGTGTTCCGTTTTGTATGTCTTGTTCATGTGTGCAGGGTGGTATGGGTGTTTCAGTGTGGTACTGGCGTTCCTCTTCCCGAAGGGGCCCTGCTTCTCCTAGTTGGTGTTGCCGCCGCTGTGTGCTTCGCCATGTTTGTTACACTGGGGTGTGTCCTGCTGTTGCGTGACTTCACTGACATGTGTGCGTCGGTTGTGTGACGTTGGGTGTTGACCGTGAATTGGGCGTTGGGGACATGTCTGTGGCAGGCCTGTCACGTGTCATGTGCGTTTGGGGTGGGGCTGGTGTGTGTGCTGCTTGGTTGTGTCCCTGTGTCTGTGTGCGACGCATGCATGGCGCTGCAGTTGGCCTCTGCGTTGTGCGCATGTGTGGCAGCGTCATCGCCGCTTTGGGGCCGTGACGGGGTCGTTGGTTCCTAGTCCCAGGTGGTGTGTACACATGTGTTACGAGATGTTACAATTTGGCCTGTGTGTCATATGTGGATGCAATGGTAGATGTGTCGTGTACACGCGGGGGTGGGGGTTGTCCGCTTTTTCCGCCCTTGCACTGTGTGCGCTTTTGCGTGCACTTGTTGTGTGTGTGCCTACCTGCGTCTTCGCGGTACGTTGCGTCCTTGGTGGTGCATCAGATAGAGCATAGGGAGGGCCTGCAGTGCTGGATTCATGCTCGGGGGTGCCGCTTCTTCGGTGTCCGTGCTCGGCGTTCGTGTTACCGCTTCGGTTTGACGTACGGTGTCTCTTAGCCGTGGGATCAGTTTGTTTGCGGCATCGTAATTTGTACGCCGGGCGGTACGTGTTTCGTCGGACGGTGTGTGTCAATTGGGCTGCGCCGCTACGTGTACGGGCGCAATTTGATGGCGGACGGTGTCGCTGGCTTGCCGGCGGTGTTTGGCTGACTTTTCGCATCGTAATCGGGCGGGCGTGTGGACTGCTGCATGCCGACGGTAACTGGTGGTTTTTGCATCCGCCAGCACGGCGGTAGTGCTTCCGCCCGACATCGTAATGGGCCCCTTATATATGTTTAGTGTCCAGCACCTTCCCTGACTTAATACTGACTGGAGTGGGAATAGTAACTTATATATGTTTAGTGTCCAGCACCTTCCCTGACTTAATACTGACTGGAGTGGGAATAGTAATTTATATATGTTTAGTGTCCAGCACCTTCACTGACTTAATACTGACTGGAGTGGGAATAGTAATTTATATATCTTTAGTGTCCAGCACCTTCAATGGGGCCGATTCCGATTCGGGCCGGAAATCTCTCCGACCGAGCCGGACTCGGAGAGATTTCCGACCGAATCGGACCCCAGCAGCCCGACCGAACAAGTACAATGCGCACGTATGCTATCGGACTCGATTCGGTCGGACTCCCATTGAAGTCAATGGGAGCCTGTCGTACAACGCGTACGCGGGCTCCCATTGACTCAATGGGTGCGAGGCGAACAGGGGCGCCCCCTACAGCGTGTATGCGGCGAAGCGACTCGCGCCATACACGCACAGGTAGGGGGGACCCATGGGTCCCCCCTGTGTGCGACTCGCACAGCTACGCGTACAGGGGGGTCCGACATGGACCCCCAAAGTACAGCTCCGACTGCTCCTTCGAGCCGGACGGCGCGAGTCGGACGGACTGCTCGCGGCGCGCATCGTACTTGCCCGGCCGGGGAACGTCTCCATTGCGCGGTGCGAGGCGTGTCCGAGCGAGTCGGTCGGAGCGGTCGGCTTTCGTGTACGAGTCGGTTGGTGCGGTTGGGTCTCGCGAACGAGTCGGTCGGAGTTTTCGCATCGTACTCGCTCGCCCGGACGCACGTACGAATCGGTCGGGAAACAGGGCTCCGAATCGGATCCGGTAAAGCCAAATCCGATTCGGAGCCCTACCGGCCGAGATCGGAATCGGCCCCACTGACTTAATACTGACTGGAGTGGGAATAGTAATTTATATATCTTTAGTGTCCAGCACCTTCACTGACTTAATACTGACTGGAGTGGGAATAGTAATTTATATATGTTTAGTGTCCAGCACCTTCACTGACTTAATATTGAATGGAGTGGGAATAGTAACTTATATATGTTTTGTGTCCAGCACTTTCCCTGACTTAATACTGACTGGAGTGGGAATAGTAATTTATATATGTTTAGTGTCCAGCACCTTCCCTGACTTAATACTGACTGGAGTGGGAATAGTAATTTATATATGTTTAGTGTCCAGCACCTTCCCTGAATTAATACTGACTGGAGTGGGAATAGTAATTTATATATGTTTAGTGTCCAGCACTTTCTTGGATTTAATATTGGGTGGAGTGGGAATAGTAAATTATATATCTTTAGTGTCCAGCACCTTCCCTGACTTTAGACTGACTGGAGTGGGAATAGTAATTTATACATGTTTAGTGTCCAGCACCTTCCCTGATTTAATACTGACTGGAGTGGGAATAGTAATTTATATATGTTTAATGTCCAGCACTTTCTTGGATTTAATATTGGGTGGAGTGGGAATAGTAAATTATATATCTTTAGTGTCCAGCACCTTCCCTGAATTAATACTGACTGGAGTGGGAATAGTAATTTATATATGTTTAGTGTCCAGCACTTTCTTGGATTTAATATTGGGTGGAGTGGGGATAGTAAATTATATATCTTTAGTGTCCAGCACCGTCCCTGACTTTAGACTGACTGGAGTGGGAATAGTAATTTATATATGTTTAATGTCCAGCACCTTCCTTGACTTAATACTTAGGGGCCGATTCCGATTCGGGCCGGAAAACGTACCGACCGACTCAGTACGGGAATATAGTCCGACCGACACGTACCGGCGCTGCCCGATCTGCGTAGTACGATGCAATGCATGTGAATTACGACCGACTCGTACGGAACACAAGCCGAACGACCGAACCGCACGGAAACCAGCTATCCGGCCGGGAAACTACGCGAATCGAACCGACCGACACGCACCAGGAATGAACCCGACAGAAACGTACCCACGAACTCCGACCCGCGCAGTACGATGCAATGCGTGTAAAACCAGACTGAGTCGCACGGAGCCCAAGCCGCATGACCGACACGCATACAAAACCGAGCCGAAGCAACCCAATACTCCGCGACCGACGAGTACGCCGCACATGAAACCCATCAGAAACACAGCTTGAAAGACTCGGAGAAGCCTGCACGAGCCAACTTCAGCGTCCTACTCGGTCAGAAGAACGTCTCCTACATGCCCAAAACCCACAAAGGAAAAATAGAAAAAAAAGGGCCAAACAAACAATGACAAAGTCAATAAATACAGGGGTGAAAAAACATGGAACAAAGACACACCCACAACCCCACCAATATAAAGGCCACAAATCACTACCATGATCCTTTGCAAATTCAACTGACCTGCCAGCACAGAACACCATCAGACAGCAAACACAGACACACCCACAACTCATCCATCACACAAGCCACACACCATTAGCACCTCCCAAATAGCACCCTCACATACACCCAGCAAAACCTACACTCACCCACCCTCACTTGCACACTCACACACTCATCAATCCCCACCACCACCCATCACCATGCCCCCAAAGAAGAATCCAAAGTTCCTAGACAGTGAATTGGAAGTCCTGGTAGATGAGATCCTCAGGGTAGAGCCACAGTGGATCCCCACTGAAATGAGAAGAACGGTCACCCAGGCCCTCGTCAGCAGCAGGTTGGACTACGGAAACGCCCTCCACGCAGGAGCCTCGGCCAAACTCCTGAGACGGCTCCAACGCATCCAGAACGCCTCTGCACGCCTGATCCTCGACATCCCTCGCCGCAGCCACATCACACCCCACGAGACAGAGTTGATCTGGCGGTCCATTTTGAGCTCGGAGTCCAGGATGATTCCCAGGTTGCGTGCGTGGTCCGTGGGGGTTGGCGGGTTTCCGAGGGCGGGGGCCACCAGGTGTCGCTCCAGGCATCGGGGTTTGGGCCCATGATGAGTACTTCTGTTTTGTTGGTGTTTAGTTGTAGGCAGCTGTTTTTCATCCATTTGGCGACGGCTTCCATGCCTTCTCGAAAGTTGCGTCTGGTGGTGTTGGGCTCGTTGGATAGGGAGAGGATGAGCTGGGTGTCGTCTGCGTATGACACGATGTTGAGTCCGTAGGTTCTGACGATGGGGGCGAGTGGAGCCATGTAGACGTTGAAGAGCGTCGGGCTGAGGGAGGAGCCCTGGGGGACTCCTCAGGTGGTAGGTGTGGGGTCCGAGAGGAAAGGGGGGAGTCTGACCCACTGCGTCCTGCCGGAGAGGAAGGAGCGGATCCAGTCGAGGGCCTTGTCCTGGATTCCTGCGTCGTGGAGTCTGCGTATTAGGGTGCGGTGGGAGACTGATCGGTCGAGTAGGATGAGGGCTACTGTTTCTCCTTTGTCCAGTAGGGTGCGAATGTTGTCTGTTGCGGCGAGGAGGGCGGTTTCCGTACTGTGGTTTTTTCTGAAGCCGGATTGGGAGGAGTCGAGGATGTTGTGTTCTTCAATGAATGTGGCGAGTTGGCTGTTGATGGCTTTCTCGATGACTTTCACTGGGAACGGGAGCAGGGAGATGGGTCTGTAGTTTTTGAGGTCGGTGGGGTCCGCTGAGGGTTTCTTTAGGAGGGGGTTGACCTCGGCGTGTTTCCAGTCGTCGGGGAACGAGGCGGTCGCCAGGGAGCGGTTGATGGTGTGGCGGAGCATGGGTGCGATGGTGTCGGCGGCTCTGTTGAAGATGTGGTGGGGGCAGGGGTCCGTGGGGGCCCCTGAGTGGATTGACTTCATTGTCTTCAGTGTGTCTTCGGTGGTGAGGACTGTCCAGTCGTCAATCACTGGTTTCCGGGTGTCGGGGGTGGTTGGTGAGGGTTCAGTGTGTTGGTTGTCTTCGTCGAAGTTGTCGTAGATGCTCTTGATTTTGTGGTGGAAAAAGGTGCTGAGTTTGTCGCAGAGGTCTTGTGAGGGAGGGATGTCGGTAGACTCGCTAGTGGGTTGGGCGAACTCCTTGATGATGCTGAAGAGTTCCTTGCTGTTGTGCGCGTGGGTGGAGATTCTGTCTTCAATCGCTTTTTCCTCGTTTCTCTGATGAGTTGATGGTGGGCGTTGGTGGCGGCTCTGAAGTTGTCGTGGGCTTCTGTGGATTTGGTGTTCCTCCAGGCCTTTTCGAGGTGGCAGCATGTTCTTCTGGACTCTCGAAGTTCGGTGGTAAACCATCTGGCTTTCTTGGCGCGGGTATTGTTGTTTTTCTTGAGGGGAGCTATGGTGTTGGTGCTGTCCGAGATCCATCTATGCAGGGTTCAGGCTGTGGTGTTGGGGTCGTCGTTTTCCGCGATGGTTGGGGTGGAGTTGTTGAGTGAGGAGGTGAGCTGGTCGTCGGTGATTTTGGTCCCGTTTCTTCGTGGAAGCAGGTGCTGGTGTCTGTGGATGATGGGTGTTCTGAAGGTGAAGTGGACGCAACGATGGTCGGTCCATGGGAGTTCAGTGGTGTGGCTGAAGGTGATGGAGTTTCCTGTAGTGAAGAGGGGGTCGAGGGTGTGTCCTGCTGAGTGCGTGGGCTCGGTCACGATCTGGCGCAGTCCAATGTTGTGGAGGTTGTCCAGGAGGGATGTGGTGTTGGGGTCCAGTTGGTTGTCGAGGTGGAAGTTGAGGTCTCCCAGCAGGGTGTAGTTGGTGGATGCGATGGCCTGCGGGGAGATAATGTCCGTGATGGAGTTGGCGAAGGGTCCGCGGGGTCCAGGGGGTCGGTAGATGAGGGTTCCTCGGAGTGTGGCGGTGGGGTTGGCCAGTATCTTGAAGTGAAGGTGTTCCATCAGTTCTGTGGGCTCGTCAGGGAGTGTGCTCAGGCGGAGGCTGGATTTGTTGGCGATGGCGATTCCTCCTCCTGGGCGGGTGGGGCGGTCCTTCCTGGAGATCTTGTATCCTTGGGGGATGGCGATGTCCGGTCCCGAGGTGGTGTTGGTCCAGGTTTCGGTGAAGAACGCTACGTCCGGGGTGGTGCTGTCGAGGAGGTCCCAGATTTCTGTGGCGTGTTAGTGGAGGGATCGGACGTTGAGGAGGATGCATTGCAGGGTTTTCGGTTCGGTTGTGGTCTTGTAGGCGGGTTGTGCTGGATCCGTGTTCTTGGCGGTGCTGCAGGTGGGCCGGCAGCGGTGACAGCTGAAGGGTCCGTGGGAGTCGGCTGGTGATGCTAGCTTGCAGTTGTTGTTGCGGCCTGGGTTGAGTGCGTGGAGTGCTGCTGGGTCGTAGCGTTGGCGGGGTGGAGGTCCAGGGTTCCTGGCGCTGGTCGCGGTCGGGTCAGCGGCACACCAGCGGCGCGTCAACGGCGCGCGGCCGCGCAGTGGCCGCCATTAAGTAGCGGTCGGGGAGGGCTGGACAGCTGGGAGGCGCGCTGGGGGGGAGGGGCCGCGGGGGCAGCAGCGGCGGGGAAAGGTAAAGGGAGGAAATAAGGGATAAAGAAAAAAGGGAAAATAGGCAGAAATAAGGCACCACCAGGATGAGGCGCAGGGAAACCTGCGGGTGGAGGAGGGCCTCGATCACCAACACTCGAGAGTGCAGGGGCAGGGGCAGGCCTCACTTAATGGTGGAGCTGTGAGGGTGGGAGAGCAATTTCACTGACAATGAGTCAGTGGTCTTGCTCGCCTGTCCCCGCAGTGGCCGCCATTAAGTAGGGGTCGGGGAGGGCTGGACAGCTGGGAGGCGGGAGCGGGGAGGGGAGCTGGATTGGGCCGGTCGTGCTGGGGGGAGGGGCCGCGGGGGCAGCAGCGGCGGGGAAAGGTAAAGGGAGGAAATAAGGGATAAAGAAAAAAGGGAAAATAGGCAGAAATAAGGCACAAAAGAGCAGAGATGCAGAAAAGTGCAGAAAGGTGAAAGATAAAAGAGGGTAGAAAACGAGTGAAAGGGCAGAGCGAGAGGAAGGGAAAATGAGCAGAAATAAGGCACAAAAGAGCAGAGATGCAGAAAAGTGCAGAAAGGTGAAAGATAGAAAAGGGTAGAAAAACGAGTGAAAGAGCAGAGTGAGAGGAAGGAGACAGAGGTCCACTGGACCACCAGGGATGAGGCGCAGGGAAACCTGCGGGTGGAGGAGGGCCTCGATCACCAACACTCGAGAGTGCAGGGGCAGGGGCAGGCCTCACTTAATGGTGGAGCTGCGAGGGTGGGAGAGCAATTTCACTGACAATGAGTCAGTCGGATGCGTGTTGTCATCCGAAATACGCGTTGTACAGCAATGGACCGATCGGTGCGCACGCATTGGCCATTGCATATGATGTGGACGGATGCGTGTTGTCATCCGAAATACGCGTTGTACAGCAATGGACCGATCGGTGTGCACACATTGGCCATTGCATATGATGTGGACGGATGCGTGTTGTCATCCGAAATACGCGTTGTACAGCAATGGACCGATCGGTGCGCACGCATTGGCCATTGCATTTGATGTGGACGGAAATATGCGTTGTACAGCAATGGACCGATCGGTGCGCACGCATTGGCCATTGCTTTTGATGTGGACGGAAATACGCGTTGTACAGCAATGGACCGATCGGTGCGCACGCATTGGCCATTGCATTTGATGTGGACGGAAATACGCGTTGTAGAGCAATGGACCGATCGGTGCGCACGCATTGGCCATTGCATTTGATGTGGACGGAAATACGCGTTGTACAGCAATGGACCGATCGGTGCGCACGCATTGGCCATTGCATTTGATGTGGACTGAAATACGCGTTGTACAGCAATGGACCGATCGGTGCGCACGCGTTGGCCATTGCTTTTGATGTGGATGGAAATACGCGTTGTACAGCAATGGACCGATCGGTGCGCACGCATTGGCCATTGCATTTGATGTGGACGGAAATACGCGTTGTACAGCAATGGACCGATCGGTGCGCACGCATTGGCCATTGCATTTGATGTGGACGGAAATACGCGGTGTACAGCAATGGACCGATCGGTGCGCACGCATTGGCCATTGCTTTTGATGTGGATGGAAATACGCGTTGTACAGCAATGGACCGATCGGTGCGCACGCATTGGCCATTGCATTTGATGTGGATGGAAATACGCGTTGTACAGCAATGGACCGATCGGTGCGCACGCATTGGCCATTGCATTTGATGTGGACGGAAATACGCGTTGTACAGCAATGGACCGATCGGTGCGCACGCATTGGCCATTGCATTTGATGTGGACGGATGCGTGTTGTTTTTCGAAATACGCGTTGTACAGCAATGGTCCAATCGGTGCGCACGCATTGGCTATGGCCTGACATGGTAACGGACGCGTTTTCGAAGCTTTAACGAGTCTGATGCAGTGAATTCAGTTGGCCACCCACAACAATGTTGCAAATTCATGGGTGTCATGAAGTTGAACTTTTGAAGGATGCTGTGGGCGTGTATAAGTGGTGCAATTCCATGGATTGGCCAGATTCAGAAGATGCAAACGACTTGGACCTATCACTTTGGACACATGGGACAGTATCTGCCTCTGCAGCACACATATAATGCTGGCTGTTCCCCTGAGAGCTCACTTGCCTGCACTACATGCTCCAGGACGACATCTGCCACCACCACTGCTGCTGTCTCTGCATCCTCTGGCTACTGCAATGGCACGTACTGTGGAGAGAGCCCCAGCCTTCAGCACTGAGGAGAACCAGGCCCTGCTGGACAGCCTCCTTCCACAGTACAGCAAGCTGTATGTGAAACCAGGGGAGCAGGTGAGTGTGCTGTCCACTGCCTTACTAATTGTGCATGTTGTCTGACTAGCAAGACTTAGAGTGTGCACACCACTGGCTAGCATGCTCACTGAGTACTTGGCACCCCCCAAAGTGTGTAGTTACATGCACTGAACAGGTATAGTGCAGTAACAGTGCATTCCAACAATGTTTGACTTCCCAGGCAATGATACCATGTGGTAACTGCTGGCAAACTGTTCATAGCCATAGTTGCACTGCCTGTGTACATCATATGCCCCTGTGATTGAGCCATGTATATCCAACTGTGTGATGCACGGAAATGTTGCATGTGTAGTAATCCTCACAGGTTGATGCCCACCAGAAGCAGGACATCTGGCTGACCATCGTCCGGGCAGTACGATCGGTGGGGGTCTACAGGCGCAGGATCCGCAACTGCCAGAAGAGGTGGCAGGACCTTCGGGGCTGGACCCGGAGGATCGCAAGGGTCCAGCTGAAGCTGTCGCCTTCTCGCAGGAGGGGCGGACACCGGACCCTGACCCCCCACATGCTCCGGATCCTGGCGGTGGTCTTCTCTGACCTGGATGGGCAGCTGAAGGCCAGATAGCAGCAAGGAGGGGGTAAGTGCTAGCCTCAACTGTGTACTATGACTGACATGCTCTATGCACTCCTTTAGCCTGGTTCCACTTCCACAGTACAACTGTCATGTCGTCCTGGACTCATGTCCCTCACTTGTGTCATGCCCCCTCCTCATCTGATACACAGGTGTGGCCCTTACAGTCTGTGACTTAGGTCACTTGGGTACTGTGTACTTGCAGTTACCTGTGGTTCAAGTTGGGGACAGCATCAGTTACAGGAACTTTGTGGTGGGCTGCATGGGTGGTACAATTGCTCACAATGCCTGTGATCTGACATGTACTCTGGGTATGGCTTTAACATGTGTTCCAATTGCTGCTCTGACTCACCACATGTCTGGGGTATGCGCCACACACCCATGTTGTTGCAGAGACCAAGGTAGGAGCCTCAGTAGTTTGTACATCATGTGTGTGACACATGCATAGCCACCTGCCTAGTGTTCAGGGTAATACCATGTTGCACATGGACCAGGACTGTAATGCCTACTCCGGACATCGAAGGCACTCTGTTCTCCCACTCCCGTGTGTCAGCATACATATTGGGCATTGTGAAGAGGGCACTCAGATGTATGCCTCTGTGTCACCGTGGTGGGGCCTTGCTATTTGGACTCCTGGAGTGTTTAACAATTTGGGGTGGCCAGCCATCTGAGTTGTGACTATGGGATCTGCACATAGGTCAATGCATAGGTCTCTGATCCCTTGACTGTGCACAATGTTGTATGAAACATTGGGGTGCAGGCAGCTTAGGTTCATTCTCATCAAACGTTGAAGTGCTCATGTGTATGGATTTGTGTTTGCAGTCACTCAAATGTCTCATTTGATTGACGTGGGATCATCTCAGTCCTCATGATGTGGGTGGCCAGGGGTGCACATGTGCACCTGTCAGCTACAGGGCTTACATTTCAAAAAATTCCATGATTGTGACACAGTGCAGACTGGTGTTGTGTGTATGCACTGCCCCTGTGACAGGAGACAGTTATGACTGACTTGCCAGACAGGCCTGTGCCATGACATTCCAATCGCAAAGGGTGATCCAGCAGTGGTGTGACATGTCCTGCATGCACACCATTGTTGCATTGTCTATCAGGACATGAGGACATCATTGTGTCTGGTGATGGAACCAAAACCCGCATATCAACAGAGACTTTGCCCATCACTTTTCCTGACACATGTACTGAGTCAGTGGCAGGAGATGGCATGTGTTTGGAGTGACACATTTCCATATGTTCTCTTGGATGTCCAACAACTGTGTATGTGGTGCATGTGTGCACATATGATTAGTCGCATACAATAGGCAGCAGACAGATGGGTGCATGGACAGGTAGGATATGTGTGGCATGACTGACTGTCAGGCAGACAATGGGCTTCTTCAAATCAGTGTCAGCACTTATTGCAATGTCTAGCAAATGATGGCAGGGCTTCCTCTGTGATGTGCTGTACTTACTGTGGTGTGTGTGGTAAGTACAGGTGACTAATGTTGCTCTGTTTATCCTGATTGTTTTCAGATACATCCACGGCCACAGGAGGAGACAGCTCCATGGACCAAGAGGAGTGGCAGAGCCAGACTGGGACCGCTGCAGGGAGACCGAGGGACCCAGTGGCACGGAGGGTGAGGGGAGCCACACTGAGGAGACCTCAGCTACGACCACCTCGGCTGGGGATAACAGCACTTCCAGTGAGGACTCCCTTGTGGAGGCGGGTGTCAGCAGACCAGAGGCAACGTCAAGCAAGTCTGTCCCCGCCACCACCACCATCTCCACCCTCCCATCTGCTCCCATCCCACATGTCCGTGGAGGCTCCCGTGTAGGGGAGCGTGTCTCCTTCATGCCAGGCACCGCACCCCTGCCTCTGTCCCCCTGCTGCCCTGAGTGTGGAGTCTGTGGACTTGCTGAAACAGATCCATGTAGGGCAGACATCAATGCTGAGTGTCCTCCATGCACACACGGGTCTTTTGACACAACTGGTGTCATTCATGGAGGGCATGTCATCTGGCATGTCTGCCCTACATCGGACCAATCAGTCCATGGCCTCCTCACTGATGGCAGCAGTGTCCCTCCTGCAACAGTCCCTCACCCCTCCTACCTCTGTCCCATCCACAATCCCCAGCACCCTACCTGTCCCAAGCACACACACACCAGCACCGGCACACACCAGCACAGACACAAGCAGCACACAGACACACAAGCCAAACTCCAGACGCACACGCACGCACAGTCAGGGGACTGATATCTCACTCACAGGGGATGGGGCCCAGACACACACGCACGCATCCACGAGCACTCCGCAGTCCTCAGATGCCTCTCCCTCCAAAACCCCTTCCCTTGCCTCACCTGCAACCCCCCCTCCCAGAAGCTCTTCCTCTGTGAGCTTGGCCTCTTCCCCACAGATACATCTGACACGAAGTCCAGGCGGAAGAGGCGACCACCACACACAGAGGGGAGTGCCCCTCA
The DNA here is from genome assembly GCA_963921515.1 of Calotriton arnoldi. Lineage (NCBI taxonomy): Eukaryota > Metazoa > Chordata > Amphibia > Caudata > Salamandridae > Calotriton > Calotriton arnoldi. Next base: position 541,585 of record CAWUFW010008479.1, on the reverse strand, counting down.
CACCCGGACACCCTCCCCCAGGCACAGGCAGACTGAGGACCCCATTAGGAAGTCCCCCCGGACCAGGAAGGGCAAGACCCCACCACCACCACCACGTAGCTCCACCACACAGTCTCTCTCCTCCATCCCCCAGGCCACCACTCCACAGGTTCCACTGCCACACCCTGCCCCAGGTTCCCCCACACACCGATACCGCATCCCCCAACTGGTTAGGCCCTCCCCCCCTACCACTTGCTCTTCCACCCCCAAACCAGATGCTCTGCCTGTTTGTGCCACTGGTGTGGAGACCGGGTCCCCCCTCTGTCCTGCCCACCTCATCTGCCCCCCTTCCACTCCCTTGGAGTCATGCACTGCAGTGGAGTCCACAACCACCCCGTCTGACTCGGGCACTGCAGTGGGGACCCAGTCCACTCCATCTAACCGGCCCACTGCAGTGGTTGCAGCACCCACACCATCTGACTTGTGCCCTACAGTGGTGCCGGCCCCCACTGAGTCAGACACCTCCACTGCAGTTGCCGGTGACACTCCTGCACCCACCACACCTTCACTGCCTCCTTCTGGCATCCCCTGATCCTGTCCCTGCGGTGCCTGGCCTGCCCCTTGTATGCCCCTCCGAGGGGGATGTCCCCTGTCCGTACCAGTGCAGGCAAGCAATGGGTGACAAGTTGTCACATATCACCCTGTTGGGACTGTGTATTTGGACTGGCCATTGGCCTTAGTTTCCTTTGGACTTAAATTTTTAGTTTAACATTTGCTGAATAAAGCCTCTTTTTGTTTACTTGTGGTTTTTCTTTGAATGTACATGATGTAGATGAGTATTATCATGCATTTGCAGTTGTAATAGTGTTCAGATTATGAAAATGAAGTGTTGCTGTGATGGACTCCATGTGGTCCATGGGATATGTGTCCTAATGTAGTCTGGATCTATAGCATCCTTTGCTGCAGTCTGAGGGTGTAATGTTCAGCATTTGACACAGGGATGTACGTTTTGCATTTGTAAATTGACATCTTTGGCTTACACTGATGCACATCTGGTGGGCTTACCACTGTTCAATGTTTCTATTTCCCTGACTGTGTGCCCATCTCCACTGGACATGCAGTTTGGCACATCAATGTTGAAGGACTCATCTGTGTATACAGTGCAACTTGCTTGACACATGTTTTGGGTGTATGCAGATGACTGACGTGACACTCCCGTACCCAGGCTGATGTGAGCAGAGCCTTCAGTGTGTTGTAGTTGTTGACTCACTGACCGAGTGTTCTGCTGACATGTTTGAGTGGTGCACAGACAAGGTTTGGCACAGCGGACCTTCCACAGGAGTGGAGTGCCCTCATGGCAGTGTGTAATCCCGTGACATTGCCTGGGCCTGTGTTGTGTGTTGTGTGAGCATGTCTGTGTGTGTTCCCTTCCCTTTTCCTACACAGGCTGTGTCACTAGGGATGTTCCTGTTTGTGGTGCTTGCTGAGTTGTCCTGTGTTCATCCAGCATCTTGGACCTGGTTTCTCCGGGATGTGGGTGCATGGCAAACTAATGTTCATCAGGTTGTCATCCCTAGTTGTCTTTGTTGTGAGGGCTGGGGATGTGGGCAAACGCAGATGGGACACAGTCAGGATTCCCCTTGGCACTTGTTGGTTACACAAGTCATGTAATTTACAGTTTGTGGTAGCTTTCAGTGATTGTGACACATTGTGTGTGTGACTGCTGCCACTCCTCAGGGTCAGAGCTGCAATGTTGGAAGTTGTCTATGTGTGTTCTTTGTGGGTCACCTTGGCTTCTTCATTGGTGTGTGACTGTGGCCGGGATCCCATTGATTGGGGTGCATTTCACGTCATGCCCATGTACGGCGTACTGTGCAGTGTGTCAGACATTCACGAGTCTTGTTGACTGGCCATGTGTGATGGGTTTCTGCACCTTAGTTCTCACCACCACCCCTGGGATTGTCATGGGTGCATGTGCAATGTCACAAGTCCATGTGAGCTTCACTGCTGCACATTGTTGGAGATCAAGGTGTGTGGTGTTGAGTGTCTGCAAATGAGAGTTGTTGCACGGCTAGACCCCTACCTCCATATTGGCCTTGGCTGACAGGCCGTGCTGATTGATTTGTGCTTGTGTAGGTGTGATGGTAGTTTGTTGCTCAGGACACATGACTGTGGTTCACAGTGTGAACGACATCTAGCTTTGTCATCACAGTGGGATTATCATGCAGGCCAGTGTCACCACAATGTGGGGTCCCTGGGTGTAGTGCTGTGGTGGGTCTGACTCTTGCTGTGTTAGTTGCTGTTCCTACAAGCTTGTGTGACATGTGTAATTTGGGCTCCCTCTCATCTAACAATGCCTGATTGCCCACATAGGGGAATCCGATCCATGAGTTACTTTTGTATGGCACTGTATACACATCTGTGTAATTGGGATTCAGGCCTCCTCATGTGTTGTGTGGTTGCCTGGGGACACTGGCACACCCCCATCACCTGTTTTGTTTGATATGCAGTGTGAGGCTGCCTGTTTGTGTTTGTGCATCTGCACCACTGCATTGGCATATCTTTAGTGTGCCATTGGCTGTATGTTGTTTGGTGGATTTCGACTGCTGTGCCTGGGACTCCTAGGTCATCAGTCAGCACAATAATCATGGTTTGTATGTCCCATTGCTGCCATGGTATGGTATTTGTTCACCTCACATCTACAGTCTCCACAGGATATCTACATTTGTGTGTCCATTGGTGCAGATATGTGGGTCTGCATTAGGATGGTCACTTCTGTCATTGTGTAATTGATGAATGTTGACAATGTCAGCCCCCATGGGTGATGTTTGTCTGCACATGGCCAAAGGTATGTCTTATTTGCACTGCACTGTTTGCCTCACCCAATCTATGTTGCTATGGGACACAAGCACTACTTTGCCACTGATGTGTTTGTTGTTGTGTGACCAGGAATCATCCATGCTGTTTGGCAGTTGCAGCTTTTTCCATGACAACACTTACCTTTTGGTCACTGTGATGATGTGGGTTTAGACCCCATTGCCACAATGTTCAAAATGTGCTTCAGCTATGGACCCCACACTTACATTTTGGTCACTGTGATGATGGGGGTTTAGACCCCATTGCCACAATGTTCAATTGTGCTTCAGCTATGGACCCCACACTTACCTTTTGATCACTGTGATAATGTGGGTTTAGACCCCATTGCCACAATGTTCAATTGTGCTTCAGCTATGGACCCCACACTTACATTTTGGTCACTGTGATGATGGGGGTTTAGACCCCATTGCCACAATGTTCAATTGTGCTTCAGCTATGGACCCCACACTTACATTTTGGTCACTGTGATGATGGGGGTTTAGACCCCATTGCCACAATGTTCAATTGTGCTTCAGCTATGGACCCCACACTTATATTTTGGTCACTGTGATGATGGGGGTTTAGACCCCATTGCCACAGTGGTCATGGTCTGCTTGCATTGTGGAGGCCACACACATTTATGTGTGACACATATGATAGGGGGTCACATTGTATGTTCAATGTCATGTTCAGTGTTGTAGGCATTTGACACAGACTACACACGCTTGTCATGATGTTGGGGGATGTCTTTTTCTGACATTCCTTATGTTAGAGTATGCTGGTTGTGTCATGCATTACCCGTCCTATGAGTGGGGATGGTAGTAGTGACAGGCATCCAGGCACACATGAGTAGGGGTGGTGGTATTGGTAGGCATCCAGGCCCCCATGAGTAGGGTGGTGGTATTGGTAGGCATCTAGGCCCCCCTGAGTAGGGGTGGTGTTAGTGGTAGGCATCCATCCCCCTATGAGTGGGGATGGTAGTAGTGACAGGCATCCAGGCCCACATGAGTAGGGGTGGTGGTATTGGTAGGCATCCAGGCCCCCATGAGTAGGGGTGGTGGTAGTGATAGGCATCCAGCCCCCCATGAGTAGGGGTGGTGGTAGTGGTAGGCATCCAGGCCCCCATGAGTAGGGGTGGTGTTAGTGGTAGGCATCCATCCCTCTATGAGTGGGGATGGTAGTAGTGACAGGCATCCAGGCCCACATGAGTAGGGGTGGTGGTAGTGGTAGGCATCCAGGCCCACATGAGTAGGGTGGTGGTAGTGGTAGGCATCCATCCCCCTATGAGTGGGGATGGTAGTAGTGGCAGGCATCCAGGCCCCCATGAGTAGGGGTGGTGGTAGGCATCCAGGCCCCCATGAGTAGGGGTGGTGTTAGTGGTAGGCATCCATCCCCCTATGAGTGGGGATGGTAGTAGTGACAGGCATCCAGGCCCACATGAGTAGGGGTGGTGTTAGTGGTAGGCATCCATCCCCCTATGAGTGGGGATGGTAGTAGTGACAGGCATCCAGGCCCACATGAGTAGGGGTGGTGGTAGTGGTAGGCATCTAGGCCCACATGAGTAGGGTGGTGGTAGTGGTAGGCATCCATCCCCCTATGAGTGGGGATGGTAGTAGTGACAGGCATCCAGGCCCCCATGAGTAGGGGTGGTGGTAGTGGTAGGCATCCATCCCCCTATGAGTGGGGATGGTAGTAGTGACAGGCATCCAGGCCCACATGAGTAGGGGTGGTGGTAGTGGTAGGCATCTAGGCCCACATGAGTAGGGTGGTGGTAGTGGTAGGCATCCATCCCCCTATGAGTGGGGATGGTAGTAGTGACAGGCATCCAGGCCCCCATGAGTAGGGGTGGTGGTAGTGGTAGGCATCCATCCCCCTATGAGTAGGGGTGGTGGTAGTGGTAGGCATCCAGGCCCACATGAGTAGGGTGGTGGTATTGGTAGGCATCTAGGCCCCCACGAGTAGGGGTGGTGGTAGTGGTAGGCATCCATCCCCCTATGAGTGGGGATGGTGGTAGTGACAGGCATCCAGGCCCCCCTGAGAAGGGGTGGTGTTAGTGGTAGGCATCTATCCCCCTATGAGTGGGGATGGTAGTAGTGACAGGCATCCAGGCCCACATGAGTAGGGGTGGTGGTATTCGTAGGCATCCAAGCCCCCATGAGTAGGGGTGGTGGTAGTGATAGGCATCCAGCACCCCATGAGGAGGGGTGGTGGTAGTGGTAGGCATCCAGGCCCCCATGAGTAGGGGTGGTGGTAGTGGTAGGCATCCATCCTCCAATGAGTGGGGATGGTAGTAGTGACAGGCATCCAGGCCCCCATGAGTAGGGGTGGTGTTAGTGGTAGGCATCCATCCCCCTATGAGTGGGGATGGTAGTAGTGACAGGCATCCAGGCCCCCATGAGTAGGGGTGGTGTTAGTGGTAGGCATCCATCCCCCTATAAGTGGGGATGGTAGTAGTGACAGGCATCCAGGCCCACATGAGTAGGGGTGGTGGTATTGGTAGGCATCCAGGCCCCCCTGAGTAGGGGTGGTGGTAGTGGTAGGCATCCAGGCCCCCATGAGTAGGGTGGTGGTATTGGTAGGCAACCAGCCCCCCATGAGTAGGGGTGGTGGTAGTGGTAGCCATCTGGCCCCTATGGGTGTGTATGGCATTGGTGATAGCCATCCCGCCCCTTTGGGCGTGCTGTTGCTAGTGTATGTCATTTCTGCATCCCTATGTGTGTGTGACATATGTCGGGTATGTGTCGTTTGTTTGTGTTGTGGTGTTTGACTTACCGTCTGCGCCGTACGCGTCCGTACCGGTTCCGGTAATAGATGTAGAGTATTGGTAGGACCTGCGCAATGGGATTCATGGTTGGGTCGTCTCGTTCGTGTTTCTCGTGGCTTCGACTCGTACTCGTCGCTGGCTTGTTCGTCTCTTAGCCGTGGATCGTCTTGTGGCGCGAATCGGAGCTTATGTGCAGCTCTCCCGGATGCTCTGACGTGCCGGACGTAGCGACGGGTTCGGCACGTACGGAAGGCGCATCGTACTAGTCCGTCCGGCAGGTGCTGTATATTTGCTTCCGTACGACTCGATTCGGCGTTTACGGATCCGGCTCGGGCGGGGAACAGGACCTGGAATGGGTACGTACGGCTGGGTCGGAATCTGAGCAGTTATGCGCATCGTACTTGCTCGTTCGGACGAATGTTCGAATCGGTCGGGAAACACGCGTTCGGCTTGGTTTTTTTCCGGACGAATAGTGTTAGGTGCGCTTCCGGCCGAGATCGGAATCGACCCCTTAGTGGAGTGGGAATTGTAATTTATATATATTTAGGGGCCGATTCCGATTTCGGCCGGAAGGGCACCGAACGATGGTCGGAGCCCTTCCGACCGAATCGGAACGTGCCGCTCGGATTCCTTTCCGACCGAGCCATTCCGATGGGCTCGGTCGGAAAAGAATCCGACTCGGGTTTCCGGATGGCTCACGACGGGTTCGGAGAGCCCGTCAGCCATCCGGAAATCCCTCTGTACTCCCCCGGCTGCCTCTTTGCGACCGAGGGAGTACGATGGCAGTTTTCACTGCCTTTTCGTGCCGGTCTTTCCGGCACGAAAAGGCAGTCGGTCACTGTCTTTGGGGGCCCCCAGTGGGACCCCCATGGGTGCAAGGTCGCCGAATGGCGGCCTGGAGGCACCTATGGTGCCCCTCTGTTGAACCCTGCACCCGGTGGCAGGCACCTTGGGGTGCCGGCCACAGGAGTGCAGGGTTGAACTGCACCCCTGCTTTCTCCAATGCCAGCATGCATTCCGTCCGGAATGCATGCTCCCATTGTGGGAGATACGAGTGCGAGCGAACAGGGTTCGGTCGCATCGTACTGCCTGGGCCGTAACCGACGACAGCAGGTCGGTCGGTTACGGCTCCGGACCGATGTCGGACGGACCTGAGTCCGTCCGACATCGGAATCGGCCCCTTGGTGTCCAGCACCTTCCCTGACTTAATACTGACTGGAGCGGGAATAGTAATTTATATATGTTTAGTGTCCAGCACCTTCCCTGACTTAATACTGACTGGAGTGGGAATAGTAATTTATATATATTTAGTGTCCAGCACCTTCCCTGACTTAATACTGACTGGAGTGGGAATAGTAATTTATATATGTTTAGTGTCCAGCACCTTCACTGACTTAATACTGACTGAAGTGGGAATAGTAATGTATATATGTTTAATGTCCAGCACCTTCCATGACTTAATACTGACTGGAGTGGGAATAGTAATTTATATATGTTTAGTGTCCAGCACCTTCCCTGACTTAATACTGACTGGAGTGGGAATAGTAATTTATATATGTTTAGTGTCCAGCACCTTTCCTGACTTAGGGGCCTATTAGGATGGCGGGCGGACTTTTGTCCGCCCGCCACCCTAGCGGTGCTGGGACCGGCTGCCAGTGGTGCGGCGGTCCCGCACCAGCGATTAGGATGCCACCGCCACCGTGGCGGTGGCATCCTCCATTCCCAGCATTGTGGCGGGCGGTGCACACAGCACCCCCTGCCACAATGCTGGGAATGCACTGTGTGCATTGTCATGCACAAGGTGACAGGCACCGCGAGGTGTCTGCCACCTTGTCCATGAGAATGTAGGGGGGGTACCTATGGTACCCCCCATGTGCACCCCCCCAATACCCTGGGGGCCCGCAACGGGCCCCCAACAGCAAACTCTGCATGCCTTTTCGGAAAGGCTGCTTCCTGCACCCATGCTAATATGGATGGCGGTGTCTAGCAGACACCGCCACCATATGTAGCCCCTTTTCCGCCCGGTCGACTGGTCGACCGGCGGAAAACCGGCGGACGGTCTCTCCGTCCGCCGGGGTCCCCCACCATACTAATATGGCGGGGGGAAAATGGGTGGCGGGTGGAGGGAAATGTAGGGCGGATCGCCACCGCCTTGCGGGCGGTGGCGATCCGCCCTACATCGTAATGACCCCCTAAATACTGACTGGAGTGGGAATAGTAATTTATATATGTTTAGTGTCCAGCACCTTCCCTGACTTAATCCTAACTGGAGTGGGAATAGTAAATTATATATGGTTAATGTCCAGCACCTTCCCTGACTATTATTTAACTGGATTGGGAATAGTAAATGATATATGTTTATGTACAAAAACTTTTAAAATTTATTTATAATTTATCTAAGATTTTTATATTACATATATGTTATTTGATGTGTATTTACTAATTTTATATAAATAGCTGTAGGAAAATTACAGTATGTGTTTTTATATGTGAACAAATATAAGAGGTTTTTATTTTGTGCATTGATAATGTATTTTTATTGTGTAATTGATGTATATTTTATAATTTACTAATAAATAAAAATGTATGCTTATTTATAGTAATTTAAAATGGTACATTTATCAAATAAAAACATTTATGTAAAATATTAAATACAAATATATACATATAAAAAAATTAGACATTTTTAATTTTCAAACAAGCTTTATTTTTGTATAAGTAGGTAGAAAGAATTTTTTTTTATTTTTATTTACAGCATTGAATACACATTAGTACAAACACAGAAAACATGTACATTTTTATTTAAGGAACATAAATTATTTTGCATACATTTATTAGTTAATGGAATTTTTAGGAAAAGAACATTTTATTATATAATCAAAATTTGTAACACAAGTATTCATATTTTGATATACAAAACATATTATTTTATTATTTTAGAACAGTTGTTGGAAAATCATAATATATTTATACAATTAATATAAACACTTTTTGCATATATATACATAACATAAAGGATTGTATATTTAATAATTATTTAATATTGTAACATTTTAATGCTGTAGTGAACATCCTTTAACATTTTGAGAAAATAATAACTTTATTACATGTAATTACAATTTTAATTAATATTATTAGTATATAAAATATTAATAATATTAATTATTACATTGTTGCATTGCATGACAATATTTATTTTAAACAGGTAAGTTTAATGTAACATTTGTACATCATTAATATGTATTTTTAATATTGATTATAATTAAAATAAATACATATATAATTATAATAATAATACATATATTGTTATATTAATTATTATTATAACTTTACAAAGTATAATAAAATAAAAGCTAATTTTTAAATATACAGAAAAAATTGTACAATCTAATAAAAATATATGTAACATTTACACTTTACTATAATGCATGTTTTTAACGTTATTCATTTCTTTTTATTTATTTAAGCAGCCATTTTTATTTCACAGGGACTTTTTTGTAACCGCGTAATGTTATTTTGGGTTATTCAGGACCGGAGAAGATCGCGGTTGGAAGCTGCGTCGCGTCGAGCAAGGTAAGGGGAATTTTAATTATTTTATCTAACTTAATGCTTATGTTTTAGTCTAGTTAGGATGTATATATTGTATTTATTGTTAGGTCGTCGCGTTTTTGGTGTGCTGTAGGTGTTAGTTATATTTTAGTGAGATGTCGTGAGTTAGTGTTTGAGGCCTAGTGTAGACAGATGATAATATGACTAAATATGTGTTGTTTTGTTAATATAAATTAATGTTATTGTATTTAATGAATGTATTTGGGTGTATTTGTGTGGGTGGGTATGCTTTCGACATTTTTTGCAGGTTACTTTTAATCGGCATTACGTTGGAGAGAAAGACGCGTTTAAAAAAAAAAAAAAGAAGTGTGCATTAGTTGGTTCAACTAATATTGTTATCACACTTTCTTTTATTTTTCGGGATTTCCAGGAGCGATTTTTATATTTTTATATCTTTTTCGGGTTTTGACTACTTGGATTTGTCGAAGATGGATTTATATTGGACCTGTTGGATTTTTGAATTTTTTTGGGGGCTTTTTTTTACATTAACATGGATTAACAGACAGATGCAAGAATTATTACTTGTTGGAATACATCGTCTACAGCTACATAAACCGTAAGTCTATTTTTTTGTATTAATTTGGTTGGGAAATGTTGTTATAATTAATTGTGATATATACTATATTTTGATAAATATTATTTAATTGTAAATATATATTTTTTTAATTAAAAAATATATATGACAATTAATTAATATTTGTGAAAATATAATATTAATATATGTGTGTAAAGTGTTTCTTTTGTGAACGAAAACATGTATAATAGCTGTGGAAATGTAGTTTATAATATGCTTTTGGCTATTAGGGATAGGTACTCTAGGCCTCTTGTTGATGGGTATAGGGCAGTGGTTCCCAAACTTTTTCAACCCACGGCTCCCTTGACCTATTGGCCGCTGGCCGCGGCTCCCCATTATGTTACTTCTTTTGGGCGGCTGGAGGGATGCAAGAGCTGCCTCATGCCAATGAAGGTATTATAATAATAGATGTAACAAAATAAAAATATAACAGTTGTTTAATAAAAAAACTTTAATTGGTTAGTTAAGTCAGAAACAATACTATTTAGCACTGGAGCATCCATATGAAATTTTTTCACTATTTTTGTTTTAAAAAATGGCCTCTAGCATGTTGGAGGAGAAGTCACTTTTTTTCTCTTGTTGGTAATTAGAGTGAGGATAGAGGGCGTGTTACATTTTCCAGAGGCGCCCAGTCCTATTGGTATTACTATGTGTAAATGTATTGATTTTGCCAATCTTATAACAGAAGAATTGTGAGTCACCTTCTGAGGATTCAAACGTATAATCTGCAAATTATTCTAAGATCTCTACACAAATCTAAGCCTCTGAGCTACTTTAATGGTATACTTTCCTGAGAATATGTTACTAGCAGGGTGCAATTCTGCTGCAGGCATTGTAACATTCAAGCTATCCATCAGTAGTTAAAGCATGCTTGTGGCAAACCAAGTCCTGTAGTAGGCACACTAGTAGATAAGCTAGTAAGGCATCTTTCCTTTGAAAGTGAACATAGTGCTTGAATCCTTGGTCACAAGTGCTTAGTTAGTATGCTCTTCTTTGCTCCAAGTCAGTAGGTCAGGAGAAATCATAGATATGGTAAATTTATGTAATTTCCAGGATACAGTGGTGAACATTAACCTAATTCTAAGATGCAGATCGGTAGCAGATACATTGTTTATGAGGTACGTTGACCCCTCACCTCTACTCTATGGAGTCAATGTTGGCATGTAGCAGCCACAGCTCCTCGGTCTTGGCCGAGGATAGGATGAGGTGGTGGCCAGTCAAGCACAGGGTTTCTTCTACAGGTGGGTGGAAGGGCTGGTGCAACTGCACATTATCCACCATCGGGGTCTTGATCCACTCATCGAACTTCATCCTGAGCCCCTAAGCCAGCGAGCACCGGCCCTGTCCGAGTGGCTGAAGGGCTCAAGTCTGTGCACACTCAGTGAATCAGTATGTTCGAGACCCCCAGAGTCCAAACCCACAGTGGCAGAATCAGCTGCAGCATCATGTAGATAACGCGTCCGTCCGATCCGCATTTATGGCAGATAGCGGCAGCCATAGTAGAGTGGTACCTCCAACTTTATTTACCACAAGAAATTGCCCAAAATGATCACAGGGACCTAATTTGTGCACACACCTAATATTTGTACTCCGTCAATGGCATGAGTAGAGGAACACCACTCCATAATGCACAAAAGGAAAAATCTGAAGATCCTAGACTTACCTGTGGCATTTAGACAAGGATTGAATATAAATGTGTGTGCATATGCTGCCTCTAATCAAAATATAATATATAAATCATAAATAGTATATTTGGGACTTTGTATGGACCCAGCTGCTTTGTTAGCACCAAGCCACGTGCTAAAAAGTCACGGTTGACAAAAAATAAGTTTTAAACAATGTTAGGCAATGCAAGAAAAAAAATACACACTCCCCCTCTATAAAAAGCCAATAGTAGTAAACATACTCAAAAGTGAAAGTGGAGATAGCCGCTTGTGAGAAAATAGTTCAAAAAGGCATTTGCAACTTTAGGATTCCTTGTGTCCATGGCATCTGTCTCTTCGAAACAGACGAGGCTGCGTAGGAGTAATTTCCGGACCCAGGCAGAAAAAGCCTCATGTTTAATAGATGCACAGTGGCAGCATTTTCTGAGGCTATGATTCGACGCTGCTGAAATGTTCATGTGTGTGCCCAGTGACAGCAACAGCTGTAACTCTTTCAGTGCTAGAGATATCCAACATCACAGGAGTGTTCACCTACCAGTGGTTCCCAAACTGTGTGATTGGTGCACATCTGTTCACGGCGCCCCGGACTAGTTTTGACGACGCACTGGGGTGCCGCGGCGCACAGATTGGGAACCACTGGTATAGGGTAACCTGACTTTGGAGTAGCTCAAACATTTTTTTAGTTTGCTTAGTTAATTTTGGACATGTTTGAGTTACAGATTGTTCCATCCGTAATTCTTGATAGCTTTGTTCTTTCTGTATAGATTGTAGTAGTTTTTGTAGGGTAGGTTTACCTCTGCTTGTTGTTGCTTGGAAGGCATTATGCCATCCTTCAACACTATTATTTGTTTTGGCTTCTTTGTTTAAGGTACTTAGGTACACATTCCACCAAGGAATGTGGAACTTAGGTTGCCTTCTATGCCCTGATCTGTGTAGTCTTCCCACCCAGGTGTCCTCAAAGTAGTCTAGGAGTGGGCTTAATTTGTCTTCGTTCCTTTTGTAATAGGGGCTCTCTATTAGAATATTGTAGTGCTCTGCTACATCAGTTACAGGTACATATGCTAGTGCTATTAGCTTTTTTAATTTGGTAGGCGAAAGTACTGTCTGTAGCATATTGTACACTTAGGTGTCGATTCCGATTTCGGCCGGAAAACGTACTACCCGACACGGATCCGTCATTTTTTGTGACCGAACCGTACACACGCCTTACAAATAGCTGAGTACGATGTGAAGCTTGAAATTTACGACCGACTCGTCCGGAAAATATATTATACGTCCGAGTCAGCAGGAAAGGAGCCTGACGCGATAGACTCGTACACGCAAGATTCGAGATAGCCAAGCGTCAACCTACAGACACGTACGCGAACGACTCCATGTAGCCAAGCATCAACACGACCCGACAGACTCGGATGCCAACGATGCCACATAGCCAAGCATTAACACGACCCGACAGACTCGGACGCCAACGATGCCACATAGCCAAGCATTAACACGACCCGACAGACTCGGACGCCAATGATGCCACATAGCCAAGCATCAACATGACCCGACAGACTCGGACGCCAACGATGCCACATAGCCAAGCATCAACACGACCCGACAGACTCGGACGCCAATGATGCCACATAGCCAAGCATCAACACGACCCGACAGACTCGGACGCCAACGATGCCACATAGCCCAGTATGAATGGAACAGATTCGTCCAAAACAAATTACACAATAACAAGCATCAAGTGCTGTCAAAACGACTTACAAAATGAGAAGAAAATAAAACAATGGAAACAGAAAGAAGACTACCAAAAACGCATTGTCATCTCCAAAAAACACATTTTCAAATAACAAGACACACCCACAACACAACCTATATAAAGGGAGCCAAAAGTTCCCAACACCATTTGCTACTTCGACAGACATGCAAGCACACCACACCACTAGACAGACAACTCATCTAGCTACCACAAACACACACATCTCATCCACCAAACAACATCCACACAACTAGCACCAAAGAAACACACCTCCACTCACACACACACTCACCCTCACCTTCACACACACACACATCTCCACCAACACCCATCACCATGCCCCCAAAGAAGAATCCACAGTTCTTAGCTGCTGAGTTGGAAGTGATGATAGATGAAATCATCCGAGTTGAGCCACAGTTATTTGGCAGCTTGGCCCAACAGACCTCCCAGTCCCAGAGAACCAAGATGTGGGAGAGGATTGTCAACAAGATGAATGTCCATTCACCTACCTTGCGCACAAAGGAGGATATCCGGAACCGGTATTATGACGTTCGCAGGAGGGTAAAGAGGCTCATTGCCAGAGAACATGCCCTGAGCACCAAGACTGGCGGTGGACGTCATAAACCGGTGCATTTCACCACCTGAGAGGTGAAGGTGCGGGACCTCCTCCCACAGGAGGCCATAACTGGACTAGCTGAAATCCCTGAACCTGGTGAGTACATGTACAAATAGTCTAAATTCACCCCAAATACACAGCCACAGACACCACAGCAACACATCTTGAATGTAACTTTGTACACACTGTCATGGAACCCTGGAACATGCTGGCCCATTTGTTCTGGGTGGGAGGAGGAGTGGAAACAATGACTACTGCCACCAGCACACACTAGTCCCCCCCCAGTCCCACAAGAATACACCTGTCACTATGCAGTCCCTGAGAGTGAATGCAAATGCCCTGTCAAGATGGCTGACACTGGCCACGGTGTGGGGAACACAAGGCCCTGTAGGCAGTCCTGTACAGCATGACTGCAGGCACCACTGTCAGACATCTTGAATGTAACTTTGTACACACTGTCATGGAACCCTGGAACATGCTGGCCCATTTGTCCTGGGTGGGAGGAGGTGTGGAAGCAATGACTAGTGCCACCAGCACACACTAGTCCCCCCCCAGTCCCACAAGAACACACCTGTCACTATGCTGTCCTTGAGAGTGAATGCAAATGCCCTGTCAAGATGGCTACACAGGGCCATCCTGTACGAAATCTGGAAATATCTACTGCCAGTTCTTGGCCTATTCACACAACTACAGACCATAATCTTAACTGCACATTACACACACTGACAGGTATAGATCAGTCACATGTGCCCTCAATGTGCATGCTACAAATGTGTGTGGAGGACAGGACACACTCTAATTAGCTGTCACACCACAAAACACACACAGATAAACACACATCCGGGACAATGCCCACGGACAGTAGATGTGAGGTGTAATGCAAGACGGCTGACACTCTTGCGTTGTGTCATGTGCACAAGGCATTGTTGTGTGTAGCATTGTAATTCAACATCATTCAGCGGTCTCAGCATCCTTCAAAACTACCACCCTCACTGTCATTGCTCCTCTGACAATGATGAGTAAGCTGGTCTGTTAGCCATTGGAAAGTGGGGTAGAAGTCAACACAGCCTAACTCAAGCACTAAACACACTGTACCTCACAGCTCTGACCATGAAAAGGCAAAAGACCATCCCTGGGAAAGATCTCTCTGTCCATGGAGAACAAGTAGAATGTACATGAAGTGATCATGTGCAAAAGTATGCAGCAACAAAATGCACCACATCAAGATATACACATGTGTGCAAAGTGATGAAAAAAATCAACATAAATATGACTACTCACATTGCATATGTTCACAAACAATGTAAAAACTACACACGCATAACAACAACCATGTTGGGACATAGCAGAACAGCACAATGCGAAACATCACACAAACTTGCTGTAGGCTCTGCGCAGGAGTACAAACTTATACTATTCACCATTACAAGTCCAGTGTGGGCGACTTTAGGGAATGGCAGATCATACTATTATCGCATAATACAACTACTCATGTCAGTTACTCCCCTACTGCATGCCAATGTAATGAGCTGTGTTTCAAGGACTGCCATGTAACAATGCATTTGTCAGAAGAAACGCGTTGCTATTGCATACGAGGTTACAAATGTGATGTCATTGATTGTTCACATCAACACATACATCCAAGCAAAATCATCTAATGATGACACATATTCAGGAGAGTGAGTTTGCATGTCACCCCAGCAATGTAACTGTGAGAAACTCCACAAAGGCAAGCACAGATGCACAATTCCTGCCAAACATAAGATTAGTTACAGTATGTATGTCATAGTGAAAACACTGATGTGTGAAATAACAACACACCTGGCTCATGCACAGTGTGACACTTGCCAAAAAATTAATACGAACAGTCAAGGATAACAATACATGCACATTGATGCACAGAGCTGGACATGCTCAGTAAAGCACATGTCTCCAAAATAACAATGTCCGATTACAAAAAATCTCAGTGTCTGTGACGATTGATAAGTAGAAATAAGAAGGAAACGCAACATTATCCACAACATCTTCACATTTGGCTGTGCATGACAACATAACATCTGAAAATACACAACTAACATTGTGTCTCTCTACTACCCACAGGCACTCCAGAACAGATGGCATCATCTGGAGAAGATTCAGAGTCCACCAGCAGCTCCAGCACAACGTCGGACACTGAGACCTCCAGTGTGGATGACTCTCATACCTCCTCGGGCGATGGGAACCAACCTGGCACCTCCGGTATGGGTCAGCATGCGGCACCAGTACGATCAGCAGCCCCAGCGACCACTCCTGCAACGTCCATTAACATCCAGATGCCCCGGATCCCCACGGACACACCCAGACAACAAAACCCTGGGAGCACAGCAAGACAGCCCAATCTGGATTTGGCAGGAAATACCAGCCCTGTCAACAATGAAGGAGGATAGGAGCTGTCAGTGCGTGCTACGCCAGGCAATGTCCGTGCGGGTAGGGAAAGGAGTGGTGTGAGGGTGCGTGGTGGGAGGACACGTCCCACAGCTGGTGTCGGACAACAAGCTGACCCCGAGTTCCAACGCATTTTCGATGTATATCGCGAATGCACCGGAGACTTTGGCCAGGTTGTCGGGATCCTCAGGGACATAAAACATCAGCAGGCTGCACATTTCGACCGGATGGACAACCATATGGACCGTGTGGACCAACACATGGACCGTATGGACCGTATGGAGTCCAACTGGTCGAAAATAGACAATCTCACTGCGGTGCACAGGGACATACTTACATGCCTACGCCAGATAACCACCAACATTACCCCACCTCCCCGTGTGCACTCCACACCTGTTGCCTCTACATCGACAACTGCCACAGGGAGGGATGAGGAGTCTGGCGTAGAGGCCCCTCCGCTGCAGCAGCCTGATACTGAGGGCCCACCCCAACAAAGAAGAGGAGGGGCCGTCCAAGGAAGGATGGCAAGTGAGAGACTGATGGACATGCATCCCCCCCGGAACCAAATAAATGCTCTGGATATCCTCCATTGTGTGCAAATCATTCACTTTGTTGACAGTCCCTGGACTCTCCCACATGGGATGGAGCATGTAAGTTGGACTAAATGCCAAATGGACTGTGGATTTCGCTCAGAAGGATTTTCATCTGACAACACTTCCAACTCCTCTATGAACTGTGGATAATACATTTGGGAATGCAATCACCTTTACCTGTTAGATTTTTTCACATGCACATTAATAAATTCATATTCACACAATCCCTGTGTCATCTGTGAATTGCACACTGTACCCACTTATTAGCTCATGATCTGTATCACCTGGCACTGTCTCACACTGAGGTGCATGAGTTCTGTGGTAGTGATTCTTCTCATACAGAAGTATGCACGGCAAAATAGGCCGTTGTCGAAGGATGGCTGGACATTAGTTGCACATCAGAACACACAATCCAATGACCCACTACCTCTGGTGTCTCATCATCTCAACAAAATATATGCAGAAGACACCCAATGATTCTACCACCCAGTAGCCAGTACCAACAACATCTCCGAAGCAAGGTAGCAATGCACACATTCACGCTCACTCACCCATGCTTGTCCACCAAATCATGAATCAGAGTGTGTGTAATGTTCAATAATTCACGTCTGAGAAAAAACAATCTCTGACTGTTGTCCTACAATGCAGCATACGAGCTAGCCCCAGCAGCAGTAAACATGATTCTCAAACAGCATACAATTCCATAATCAAACATAATAGTACAGGTGAAATGTGTTTATAACCTCAGTGTGGAAAGCACCACCCTCCCTGTGATGGTGACAGATTCTACAAACCATTGAAGAACTCTGTGGCAATACGGGTCAACCGCTCACCTCAGACAGTAGGAGTACTGGTCACAGCATATGCACAGCAAAGCGCTGGTGCGTATATGTAGATCTTCCATCTGTGTAGATAATTGCCCTGTGCGTCAATGTAATGCAAGTATTCCACTTATGTGTAACAAAGTGTAGCAGTTCATGGCGAAACTATCCGTGCTGACTAGTTCTACCATTACAAAGAGTCCTGTTTTTCAAACTTGTGGCGCAGCGCTTCAACAGTACCAAAATGATCTCATGTGGACTCAAAGGCATCTTGCACTACAATCACAGAAAGAATGTGTGCTAAAATGTCACACACAAAGCTATTATGTCAGCTTGGCTCTGGTAACTTTAGCATAATACAGCATGATCCTAGGGACCAGCTTACAATTCATCTACCGCCTCATGAAGAAATGTCACATGACACATACCAGAGATAGCCACGCAAGGTCAGCACAACACACATACCACATGCAACATTAAACATTGCACACACTGTTGTCAAATAAAAACCATTGAACCGCACAAACAAAGACCATTGTCTAATGAAATGAACACCATTGCAGAAAAACATGATATGAACGGTTGTAGCATGTTTTTGCTACGGAGAAGGCAAACATCAATGTGTGTAACAGGTTTATAACACAGGCAGAAGCTCTGCTCAACACAAAAGCAAACTGATTACAGTTCCAAGTATCCAATTAAACCAAAAAAAAGACAAATCTGACCAAATAGATTGGCTGTCAGAGAGTACTGGTCCAAATTGAAAATCCATTATGGAACAGCGTTGTGTGTACCCACACAACAGCCAAAGGAGCCTGTGAAGGAGAGACATAGTACAGTCTTAAATACAACTTGCCATGATGACATATCCAATCATTGACTCACTATTGTCCATTGTAAATTCTGACCAATTGCTAGGAGTGAATACAACAATGTAGTGGAGACCATCATAACTTAACATACACTGTACAATGGCAATGAGCCTGTAAATTAGCTGACCCACACACATATCACAACATATTGTCCTACATACACACATCACGCTTAGGAAAGGCATCATCAGACATATATGCATACTTACACTCAAGTAAAGAAGTTGTCAATGAGCTGTCTCCTGACATCCCCCTCCTCTTCCTCCTCCTCCTCACTGGCAACGTTCCCCAGGCCTGGATCCTCCCATGAGGGAGGACGTTGGTCCCTGTCATCCTGAATGAGCGGTAGCTTATTCCTCACAGCCTTGTTGTGAAGCATGCAGCACACTATAATGATTTTGCACACCTTCTCTGGGGAATATTGAAGGGCACCTCCTGTCCGGTCAAGGCAGCGGAATCTGGTCTTCAGCAGCCCAAATGTGTGCTCAATCACACGCCTGGTCCGCCCATGTGCCCCGTTGTAACGGACATCAGCAGGTGTGACCAGGTTCCTGAGTGGTGTCAGCAACCAGGGCATGTTTGGGTATCCAGAGTCTCCTAAAATTATCAAATATGAAGGATCAGTTGAGCAACAACAGGGTACAACATGACAGACAATGATCACACAACTGACACTGACAACTTGACTCACCAACAAGCCAGGCACGCTCATTCATGAACTGGGACATCAGCTGGGGGATCCGACTCATCCTCATTATGTATGCGTCGTGTGCAGATTCCGGGAAACGCACACATACATGGGAGATGATCTGGTCCGCCAGACATACCACAAGGGCATTGATTGAATGAAAGTGTTTACGATTCCTGTAAACCTGTTCATGGGCTCGTGGAGCAACCAAACCCACATGTGTCCCATCAATCGATCCAATCACATGTGGCATGTGTCCCAGGACATAAAAGTCATCCTTAATGGCACGGAACTGTGGCAGTGTGGGAAAATGTATGTACAGGTCAAGCAACCTCAACATGGCCTCACACACATCCCGGAGCACTCGACTGAACATCGTCTGGGACATCCCACCAGCATCAGACACAGTAAACTGGAACGAACCTGTGGCAAAAAAATGTAGTGCCACCATCACCTTCACCTTGGTGGTCAGGGCAAAGGGATATGTGCGTCCAGGTAGCAAGTGTGGTGACATCTGGTCTGTCAATTCCAAAATTAATGCCCTTGTGAACCTGTATTTCCTCATGCACTCACGCTCCACCATGGTTTCAAGATCCGGGAAGGGTCTGTGGACATTTGGTGCCCTGAGGAACACATGACAAAGTATGTACACATATTACTATATGAATTAAACTTCAAGTAATACTGTATCAACAGATTGCGTGGCACTTACAATGATGACACAGTGAAGTCAGATGTCTGAGGTTGACCTAATCCAGAAATTACAGCAATGTGAGCATGAACATACACACAATTATTTCATGTATTACCAAATAATCCTGTGTAGTACTGTGACTACTCACTGCTCTCTGACACTCTCCATGTGATCAATTGTAACATGCACAACACACACACAATTAAGTATCAGCCATAGATTCTTAGGTCAAATAGCACATGCATTGAATGTACACAGACATGGACAAGGTATTACAACCTAGCAACAACACTACATACAGACAGCTTGTCACCATGCACAACACTGTCATGGTCTGGACATTGTCATGATGTGATGTATGACCTACACAACACAATGATCCCCTGGGACAGTGGCCAAGCATAGGAGGATGATCTGTGAAGTGGTCACTCACACTAGTCATGTCCCTCACAAACACTGCTATAGTTGCACTGTAAGCTAGGATCATAATGTGAGTAGTCTTGTCTATTGTGTCTGTCCCATTTGACATGTGCAGAACTCCATCAACACAGGGCATACAGCATGCCATTATTCATACATACATTGCCTGAGTTGATGAGTGGGCATTGCATGCACGCGTCTGCCGCCTCCTGACCGAGCCGGACTGACAGATTGCATGCTTGATTCAATGCTGTTCGACGTGGGTGAGTTTTCAATACACGCGTCTGCCACATTCTGACCGAGCCGGACTGACAGATTGCATGCTTGATTCAATGCTGTTCGACGTGGGTGAGTTTTCAATACATGGGTCTGCCACATCCTGACCGAGCCGGACGCACTGGTTGCCTGAAGGTCGTCATGGTGACAGACGCGCATTTTGCATCGTGCACGATTCGCGTACGGTACGATTCGGTTAACTTTTAGAACAAATGTATCAAAATCTAAACTGTCATGATGCAGGTATTTTGAA
This sequence comes from Calotriton arnoldi, assembly GCA_963921515.1. Classification (NCBI taxonomy): domain Eukaryota; kingdom Metazoa; phylum Chordata; class Amphibia; order Caudata; family Salamandridae; genus Calotriton; species Calotriton arnoldi. The sequence goes on along the minus strand of CAWUFW010008479.1, from coordinate 520,732 downwards.
AGTTGCGGTAGGCATGTCTGATGCGTCCTATCTCATGGATTGGACTAATTCATAGGATGCGAACGAGTCGGACCTATCGCTTTGTACGCATGGGACCGATTCTGCCTCTGCAGCACAAATATAAGGCTGTGTCTTGCCCTGAGAGCTCACTTGCCTGCACTGAATGCTCCATATAGACATCTCTGCTACCACTGCTGCTGTCTCTGTATCCTCTGTCTCCAAGGATGGCACGTACTGTGGAGAGGGCCCCAGCCTTCACAGAGGAGGAAAACCAGGCCCTGCTGGACAGCCTCCTACCACAGTACAGCAAGCTGTATGGGAAACCAGGGGAGCAGGTGAGTGTGCAGTCCACATCCCCTCTCATTGTGCATCTTGTCTGACTAGCACTAATGGCATTGTGTGAACTATTGGCTAGCATGTTCACTCAGTAGTTGTCACACCCAAAGTGTGCAGGTACCTGCACTGAACAGATACTGTGATGTGAGAGTGCATTTAGAGACGGTCATAATACCCAGGCAATGTTTCCATGTTGGTGATGCAGGACAAGTGTCCATCCACATAGTTGCACTACCTGTGTACATCAGATGCCCTTGTGAAAAGCACATGTTTATCCAACTGTGTGATGCACAAACATGTTGGATGTGTGTTAATGGCCCTTTAACTTTGTCATCCTCACAGGTTGATGCCCATCAGAAACAGGAGATCTGGCTGACCATTGCCAGGGCAGTTCGATCTGTGCGGGTCCACAGGCGTCGCATCCGCAGCTGCCAGAAGAGGTGGCAGGACCTACGTGGTTGGAGCAGACGCATTGCTAGAGTCCTGCTGAAGCTGTCGCCTCCTCGCAGTAGGGGCGGACAACGGACCCTTACCCCCCACATGCGCCGGATTCTGCCAGTGGTCTTCCCTGACCTGGATGGGCTGTTAAAGGCCAGACAGCAGCAAGGAGGGGGTAAGTGCATGCCTTGTCTGTGAACTGTGTCTAACATGATCTTTGCATTCCTTCAGCCTGGTTACGCTACCACAGTTTGTCTGTTTGCTTGAACTAGAATCATGTCCATTATTTCTGTAATGGCCCTTCCTCATCTGATACACAGGTGTGTCCCTTTCAGTCAGTGACATGTCTCACGGGGGGGCCTGCTGTTGTCCAAGGTTGATGTGGGGGACCGCATCTGCTACCGGCAGTATGTATTAGCCTTCATGAGTGGGGAATTTATTGACATGTATCTGCACATTGACAGATATGTGACATGCACTCTGTGTGGGCCATAAATGCGTGTCCTAGTTGATGCTCTGCCTCGCCATATGTGTCTGGGGTGTTTCCCACACACACATGCAGCATGTGTGACAATGTTGTGATCTCTGAAGTATGTCCATCATGTGTGTCACACATGCATGGACACATGCCTACTGTTCGGGCTAATCCCATGTTGCACATGGACCAGGTCAGGTATGTCTACTCCGGACATGGTGTACACTCAGTTCTCCTAATCATGTGTGTCAAAGTAAATTAAATGCATTGTGCAGTGTGCAATCAGGTGTCAGCCTCTGTCTCATTGTGGAGTGGGCTAGCTTTTTAGACTCCTGGGGTGTCAATTATTTTTGGGTGGTCAGACAGCTGACATGTGGCTGTTGGATCTTCACGATGGGGTCAAACATCGGTGTGTAATCACTTGACTGTGCCTGATGGTGTATCCAAAATTTAAGTGCAGGCAGCTATACTTCATTGTCATCAGACTGTGATGTGATCATGTTGCCAGACTTGTGCTTGCTGTCACTCGACTGTGGCATATGTTTGACGTGGGATCATCATTTGCCTTAACATGTGGGTAGCGGTGGGGCAACATGTGCACTTGACAGATGCAGTGCTTATATTCCCCACAACTACATGATTGAGATACAGTGCAGACTGTTGGTTTTGTGATGCACTGCCCCAGTGACAGAAGGCAGCAATGACTGATTACCCAGACTGCCCTGTAGCATGTTGTTTCATTTGCTATAGTGTATCCTGCAGTGATGGAAGTTGTCCTGCATGCACTCAATTGTGGCATCGTCCAGCAAGACATGAGCACATCATGGTGTGTGGTGAAGGAAGCATATCCATATTACTGACAATTACTTTGGCCATCCCTTTACCTGACACATGTACAAACTCAGTGGCAGGAGATGGTATATGTGTGTACTGACACATTTCCATCACAAATCCTGCAGTTCAGGCAACTGTCTATGTGGTGCATGTGTGCACAAATGAGTAGTGTCTGGCTACATGCACCAGACTGATGTCTCCATGGACATGTAGGATATGAGGGGCATGGTTTGCTGGCAGACTGACATGTGTGTTTTACAAATATGTGTCTGTACTTAAGAGTATTTACTGCAAATGATCCACAAACGTGCGCTGTCATGTGCTGTTCTGACTGTGATGTGTGATGTCTATACATGTGACTGATGTTTCTCTGTTTACCCTGTTGATTTCCAGTTACATCTACGGACACTGGAGGAGACAGCTCCACGGACCATGAGGAGCCAGAGCGCCAGACAGGGTCCGCTGCGGAGGATTTGGAGTGACCCAGTGGAACGGAGGGTGAGGGGGGCCACACTGAGGAGACCTCGGCTACGTCCACCTCGGCTGAGGAACACGCCAGCTTCAGGGATGACTCCCTTGTGGAGGCGGGTACCAGCAGCCCCCAGACAACACCTAGCAGGTCTGGCCCCGCCACCACCACCATCTCCAACCTCCCTTCTGCTCCCATTCCAGATGTCCGTGGAGGCTCCCGTGTAAGGGAGCATGTCTCCTTCGTGCCAGGCACCGCACCACCTGCCCCTGTCTCCCCTGCTGCCCTGAGTGTGGAGTCTGTGGACTTACTGAAGCAGCTCCATGTAGGTCAGACAGCGATGCTGAGTGTCCTCCATTCCCACACCAGTCTGTTGACACAACTGGTGTCCTTCATGGAGGGCATCTCATCAAACATGTCTGCCCTACATCGGACCATTCAGGCCATGGCCTCCACACCGACGGCAGCAGTGTCCCTCCTCCAACAGGCCCTCACCCCTGCTACCTCTGCCACATCCACATTCACCACTCCCCTGCCTGTCCAATAGACACACACACCCGCACATGCACGCACCACATCAGGCAATGGCAGCACACAGACACGCAAGCCAAAGTCTAGCTCCACAAGCACGCACACTCCGGGGACTGATGGCACACACACAGGGGATGGGTCACAGACACACATACAGGCATCCACAAGCACTCCGCATTCCTCAGATGCCTCTCCCTCCAAAACACCTTCCCTTGCCTCACCTACTGCCCCCACTTCCAAGCAGCTCTTCCTCTGTGACCGTGGCCTCTTCCCCACAGACCCATCTGCTCCAACTTACAAGGGGAAGAGGAAGTGCCCCCACCTGCAAGTCTCCCCGGACCAGGAAGGGTAAGACACCACCAAAAGCACAGGCTTCTACCTCACACTCTCCATCCTGCAGCCCCCCGGACGCCAATACACAGGTCCTACGGCCATTCCCTGCACCAGGTTCACCCACACACCCATACCGCATACCCAGGATGCTTAGGCCCTCCCCCCCTTCCACATGCACTTCCACCCCCGCCTCACATGCTCAGCCTGTTCCTGCCACTGGTGTGGAGACTGTGTCTCCCCCCTCTGTCCTGCCCACCTCATCTGAACCCCATTTCACTCCTCTTGATGTTGGCACTGCAGTAGGAAGAACATCCCACCCGTCTGATTTGGGCACTGCAGTTGAGAGCCCGTCCACCACATCTGTCCCGCACACTGCAGCGGTGCAAGTAAACCCCACATCTGACTTGTGCCCAGCAGTGGTAACGGCGCCCACTGTGTCAGACCCCTCCACTGCAGTTGCTGGCATCACTCCTGCACCCACCACACCTCCCCTGCCCCATTCTCCTGTCCCCTGATCCTGTCCCTGCAGTGCCTGGCCTGCCACTATGTATGCCCCTCCAAGGGGTGAGATGTCCCTGGTCCATAGCAGTGCAGGCAATAAATGGATGACAAGTTTTCACATGTTACCCTGGTTGGACTCTTTGATGGACTGGCCATTGGCCTTTTTGTATCGTGGCATGAACATTCATATATATTTTATTGCTGAATAAAGCCATTTTTGTTATCCAGTGGTGTTGCATATTATGTACATGATGTTGATGATGTGTATCATGAACTTGCTATTGTAATGATGTCTGTGTTTGTGCTACGGCACCACTGCACTGTTATGTCTTTTCCCGGCCATTGGCAGTATGTTTTTGGGAGGTTTTACCCTAGTGTCCCTGTGTCTCCTGGCTCATCAGCCTGCACATTCATCATGTTTGGTATCTCCCATTGCTGACATGGTATGGGACTTGTTCACCTAACATCTACAGTATCCACAGGATTCCTTAGTGTGTGTGTCTGTTGGTGTTGATATGTGTGTATTCCTCATGGTGCTCACTTTGCACATTGTCTGACTGTTCACTGGAGTCATTGTCAAGGGTCATGGCCATTGCTTGTCTGCACATGGCAGAGGGTGTTCTTGTGATACACGGCAATATTTGCCAAACCAAATCTATGTTTGTATGTGACACAACCACTACATTGCCACAACATTGCTTGTGCAATTTGGACACAGACTCATGCATGCTGTTTTGAAGATGCTGCTATTTGCATGTACACAATGACCTTTTGGTCACTGTGGTGATGGGGGGTTTATGTCCCATTACCACAATGATCATTTGATGCTGGATTGGTGTACCCCACAATCACCTTTTGGTCACTGTAGTGATGGGGGGTTTAGACCCAATTACCACAATGATCAGTAGATGCAGGAATTTTGATGCACACAATCAGCTTTTGGTCACTGTGGTGATGGGGGTTTAGACCCCATTACCACAATGAACAGTAGATGCAGGAATTTTCAACACCACAATCACCTTTTGGTCACTGTAGTGATGGGGGTTTAGACCCCATTACCACAATGATCAGTAGATGCAGGAATTCTGATGCACACAATCAGCTTTTGGTCACTGTGGTGATGGGGGGTTTAGACCCCATTACCACAGTGATCATTTGCAGCAGGATATTAGTGACACACATTAACATTTTGGGCACACATGTGTTGTGAGTCACATTGTATGTCCACTGCCACAATCTGTGTTGTGAGCATTTGTCACATACAAACATGCAATGTTGCAAAGATGGTAGAGGGGTGGTTTGCTTAGTCTCCCTATGTGTGTGTATCCTGGTGTTGATGGGCATCCTGCCCCCTATGAGTGGGGATGGTCATTCTGATAGGCATCCACCCCCTATGGGGTGGACATTACTGTGCGTGTTAGGCATCCACCCCCTATGGGTGGGATATGCTGTGAGTGATAGGCATCCACCCCCTATGGGGTGGACAATACTGGGAGTGATAGGCATCCACCCCCTATGGGTGGGATATGCTGGGAGTGATAGGCATCCACCCCCTATGGGGTGGACAATACTGTGAGTGATAGGCATCCACCCCCTATGGGTGGGATATGCTGGGAGTGATAGGCATCCACCCCCTATGGGGTGGACAAAACTGTGAGTGATAGGCATCCACCCCCTATGGGTGGGATATGCTGGGAGTGATAGGCATCCACCCCCTATGGGGTGGACAATACTGGGAGTGATAGGCATCCACCCCCCTATGGGTGGGATATGCTGGGAGTGATAGGCATCCCCCCTATGGGTGGGATATGCTGGGAGTGATAGGCATCCACCCCCTATGGGTGGGATATGCTGTGAGTGATAGGCATCCACCCCCCACCCCCCTATGGGGTGGACAATACTGGGAGTGATAGGCATCCACCCCCTATGGGGTGGACAATAATGGGAGTGATAGGCATCCACCCCCTATGGGTGGGATATGCTATTTGGGATAAGCATCCACCCCCTATGGTGGTGTTTCCTTTCGTGTACTCGTGACATTTTGGTGTGTGGTAGGTGTCTAACTTACCTTCTGCGTCGTGCGCGTCGGTAACGATGGGCGTACAGTATAGGGAAGACATGCGCGATTGGATACATGCCTGCTCCGTCTCGTCCCCGTTGATCGTGTTCTGGCGCGACTCGGAGCTTTCATTCATACGCCTCGTCCGGATGCTGTGACGTGCTGGAGTCGGCGCCCTGTGCGACGCGTATTGGGGACGCATCGTACTTGCGTATCAGTAAATTGGTTAGGTTGCGCCTCCGTACGACTCGCTTTCTGTGTTTCCTGAGCCTGTTCGCTACTGACATAGTGCACGGATCGGAGCGGACGATTCGGTCGGAGATTTGCTTGTTATACGCATCGTACTTGCTACTTTGTAGGAAAAAGCTCCGGATACGAGTCGGACGTAAGGTAAGCCTACGAATAGCATTGGGAAGGCACTTTTGGCGACAACGGAATCGACCCCTATGGGTTGATTTTTGCAGATGTCTCCAGAGACTCTGGTTAAAATGATAATAGCAACCCTGGATTGCTGTGTGTGGATAATTTTTCAGTATAGCATTTATCATGGCTAATTCGAAATCAATAATTATTTTTGAAGGAAAATAAATATTGCTTTTTTGTTTTATTTCAGTTAGTATATCTATGTAGGTAGTTTGCTGCTTATTTGGTAATAGGGCATAGATGAATGGAATATTTGAATGTTGGTACAATCCATGCACTGTGTACAGCTGGTAGAATGGTTTTGGACAGACTTTGAAAGTTCCATCCATCATCCAGGTGTCACATTGCTGTAATTTAACTAAATTGTTTGCAGTAGCAAACATAATTATTCTTTTATCAGGGCATTTGTTCTAAAAATAAATAAATGGTTCTTTAGTGTGAGTAATGCTTAATTCTGGGGGAATAACTACTTCTTCAAACGTTTTAGAGGCAGGTATGGTACTTGTAGTTGCTTTTTCTGTCTGGCAATAGTTCTTTTTAAAGAATCTATGGAGGGTAATTGTCCTGATGCATGTTGAGGTATCTTTAATAATTATTCTTTGAGTATTTGGGTGGTGGGTTTATCAGTACTAGTGCTTGCTTCTTTAATACTTTCAAGAGCATCTCTAACCTCAATCTCTGTTATATTTGGGGGTGATTATGTTCTTTTACAGAAACAACAGTAGTTTCATGAGTAATAGCTCTTCCATAGCATTTGTTAGAGTAGTATTTGCTACACTTCCAAAACACTTTTAGACCAATTTGTTTCTCCTGTGTATAGACATACCCCATATAACATAATAACATTTTATTTTTTGTGACATTACAAATTCTGCACCTTCAGTTATGTTGTTTTGTTTTATGCTAGGGAAATTAAAAAAACAATTTTTTAAATATAATAAATGATACATATTTATTAAATACAGTTACATTTCAGTGAATATACTTACAATGTTTAGTTTGATGTAAATAAAAGGTCCAGGAAATGATTTCAAGCTTTATTTTCTATTTTCTTGATGTATTTTCTGTTGGGAAGAGAAAACAAAAACATTAATAATTTGATTACATTGTTTGTAGCTGATAGGGATTTTAGGGGAAAAGGGATATTTGGGTGGGTATTTAAGGGTGTTTAATAATTGAAAATTATATACTTACTTTTTGATTCTATTTAGTTGGTGAGTGTTTACAATATGATTTTGGATGCTTTTGCAGTTCTCTGTAGAGGAGATAGATAAGAAAAAAAATATACATTAGTGAATTACGTTTGAAAATTATTTTTAGGTCGATAGGAAAAAAATATAATATACTTACATTGCTTGTTCTTTTATTGGTGAGGATGTTGAAAATATTTTGCTGGCTTTATAAGATATCTGTAGAGGAGATATAAATGTAAGAAATGAAAGATTAGTAAATTATGTGTCAGAAATAATTTAGGTTGAAGGCTAGTAGTATAGTTATATTTTAAATACAGTTTTACTTACTTAGTGCAGTTAAAAAACATTTCTTCAGTAATGAAAATTTTCTTTCAGGAAAGAGTCGGGCAGAGTTTCACCTTCTTCTTTATTGTAGGTTAGAAGTGTAAAAGAGATGCAAACATTTCATGCTTATATAGTGTTTTTTTAATTGGTTGCTTTATGTCATTGGTGTATTTTAAAATGTGAGCATTTGATTCGTTCAAGTTAATAGTTTTTATTGTTTTGGCTGTTTGTTTCCATATAAGGGAAACGCTAATTAAGAACTTGTTAGTAGAAAGTCATTATTTTTTCGTTTTTCTTTTTAAAATATATTAAACATTGTTTTGAATGTGATATGATGCAAGCATTATATTTTTCAAAGCTTTTATTTTATTATTATAATTGTTATTTTGGAAAAAAGTTTAAGTTTTATATATGGATGTGTTTGCAAATGATTATTTTATGTTATTTAAGTGTTTTGTATTGTTTTATAATGTGAATTTATATTTGGTGCTAAACATATATTTAATTTACCTGTTTTTCAATAGTCGATATTTTTAAAAAGTCGATATTATTGATGTCTATATTTTGGTATTCGATATTTTTGATATTTTGTATGTGTTTTAAAATTAATCGATATTTTATTTAACGATATTTTATATTTCAATATTGTGGTGTACGATATTTTTTATAGACGATATTGTGTACTCGATATTTTTGTATTTCTTTAAATAAGTATTGGTAGTCGATATTATTGTAGTCGATATTCTGACGACGATATTTTGTCAATACGATATTTATGTTGTCGATATTATGTCAGTGATCCCATCAGAGGAAATGCCACGACTTAAACTGACCTACAGCAAAGAGAGCTATAAAATCCAGAGGATTGTAACAAAATTCTGGAGTGTCCTGAAAAAGGATCCGGACATTGGGATGACTATAGGGGATCGCCCCTGATAACGTACAGAAAAGCACCATCAATTTCGGACACCTTGGTGCATAGTCATTTCGAAGCCAAGAAACAAGAAACATGGCTACAGAGTCGCCAAAAGGGGTTCGGAAAATGTAACAGCTGTAAGGCCTGCAAAATTGGGAAGAACTTAAAGTCAATCCAAGATCCAAGGGGTGGCACATTCAATATCAACGAGGCAATTTCATGCGACTCCACGTATGTGGTCTATTTGATCGAATGCTTCTGCGGGAAGAGGTACATAGGGAGCACAATATGCCCACTCAAAAAACATATCCTAGAGCATATTAGGGCAACCCAAAATCAAGACCTCACATATGCTGTTGCGAAACATATGAAAACGCATGAAGATAAAACATGGATGGACTTGAAATACTCCGGGCTGATGACTGTACCACCTCATGAAAGAGGAGGAAACAGGACTTTGAAACTTAGACGCCTTGAATCGAGATTAATTATAAGGTTCAAAACGAAGATCCCGTTGGGACTCAATGGGGACGAGGAGATGTACATTCACTTGTGAGAAAAGGAATGAACCACCAGTACCCATAATATTATCAAAGAAGATGCCTTGAAAACTTCGGCAATGATTGAACGCTTGACTTTGTCGTGAATATGTTTTAATCTGATTATAAGAAGTAACAGTAGTATTTTGTTTGATGGTTGGTTGTGGAATGTAGCTTTTTGTCCTATGATTTAAATGTGTACGTAGTGATTGTTATAAAAAAAAATGGGGCACTCTGCCCCAAGAACGCAATAGAGGACACTCAGTCGATTAATAATGCTTAGTAATGATGGGATGCGAATTCCAATAATCCTGCGACTGTGTGGGTCACAAGATCCACTTTTGGAGGGAGGATGGGCAATGTTTGCACATGAACACCCTGAAAATCGTACATACTCAATGTAAAATCATTTAATGGCTATTGTACCAATAATGATTAATGTTCATATCATTTGGAATGCACATAAGCATACTAAAATAACATCACACGTGAAATCAGAAATGAATGGGGCTTAGCGAAACTCCACAAATATCCATCAAAAATGTGTATTCAATAAAATGTAATTGAAACTTCAAAATTGGAACTACTGATCCCACAATGCCTCATTATGGGTGGAGTGGTGATTCAGTATAAAAATAGGAAACCAACAAAGGACTATGTTTACTACCGTGATGAAGACCTAGTGTGGTCGAAACGCGTAGGAGGAGGAGAGTGGTGGCTTGAATAAACCAGTTAACCACCCAAGGAGAGTGCCACGTTTATTATCTTTTCTTGGTGAATAATATAGTGCGAGAACGGTCCTTATCTCGCCGTGGGCACCAGCTATATTGAGCGCCCCCCGCTGAAGGACCATCTTGGTGAATTATATATATATATATATATAGCTTTCCAGCCAGCCCTCTTCATCCATAGGTAGGTAGTATCCTACTCAGGTTCGAGTTCTTGTTATGCCCTTTACATCCCCTGCTCAGCCAGTGTGTTTGAGAGTGTGCTGCACGGAATGTTGGAGTGATGATGCGATTGGAATGTTGGGTGCCTGAGAGGTTGGAAGTGACAGTTGAGAATGGGCTGAGCAGCATGCAGGCTGCTCCTGGTGGGGCTGCTTCACAGAGCTTTACTACCTGCTCTTCTGATCCTGTAACCTGTAACCTACTACAATAAAACTTCTTGAATTTCATCCTACCTGCGTGGACTTCCACACTACATTTATTTGGCGACGAGTTGGTGAAGAACCTACGTGAAACAAGCGGATCTCAGGAACCTGGCGTACACAAGAGGACCTGACGATGGCGAAAACTACAGACCCTACAGATTCGGTCAACACAAAGTACAAGAGGAGGTATCCACAGGTGAAGAAAAATCCAAAGGATATACAAGGAAGTTCTTCACAGAAAAACAAAGACGTCATCAAGGAAGAAATAAGTCTTTCTCTAAAAAGCACTGAAAACAACAAGAAACAAGGTATGATGAAGCACTACGCCTCACAGCCCCACCAGTGTCCTCACCATCGGACAGCCCTAGCCCAGGCATGCTGCAATCATCTATATTACGTAATTTGAACGTTGGTGAATCATCTACTGCTTGTGCCTTTTAGCACAACAATTTTTAAGGAAGAAAATTCATCTCGGTCACGCTGGTGCATTCCCAGGTACATACTCTCTGACCCTTAAGAAATACAAATACATCATGGAGCATGGAGTAACATAAAGGAGGGGGACCACCACCAGTTATACTGCACTTACCATGGTGATCACAATGGAGAGTTTACTATTGGCTGCTGTCTTCTGCTTCAGTGCTCCGGTGTTTGCGAGACACGCAGCAGTTACATACTTGGAGAAGCCTCTCTTGTGAGACATTTGACAGTGTATTCTAACTTCATTTCCTTCTCTTTCACTAGTGCCTGTTCGACGTCGTGCCTTCGTGCAGACTTGGTCAGTGTCTGTCACCGGGGCACAGACTGTTGCTGTCTCCTTGTTTTGCTTTCCAAGCTATTAATGTTCTTTTGCTGTGTTCCTGCATTGCGTCATTCCCAGCAGCTTTGCACTTCACCAATGCTTCGCGTGAGAAGTTTTTGGCTGTGGGGACTCAAGTCTGTGGTGAGTTTTTTTCATTTTCTCCTCAACGTGGGCTCTGCCGGGTCAGCGGCAGTTGAACTGTCAAATTGTCCGTTAAATCTTGCCACACGCATTTTACTTCATCCTTTATGCTGCGCTATTATCTTCGGTGGATCCTCTGTGACGTCAGGCCTCCATAGGCAAACATTCTCTCTGTGTGACAACGTTTCATGCACTAGCGCGCCGTAAGCCCCCCGGCGCTGCGTATCTTACGTGCCGCCATTTTTGGGAAATGTTCAACACAATGGCAGAAGTATTCCTACATTTCTCTCAATCTTGGAGTTGTGTTCCAACACGGTGACATGCGTCCTTGTTTTCTCCCTTTTCCAGATTTGGACAAGCGCCTTTCGCCACCCTCAGTGTCATCAATGGGTATTCACCCCAACGTTTGTTCCCATAACTGCTGCTGACTCTGACGCTCATGAGGTACACGTTTTCAGTACTCACACGGACATTTCATTAACCGTGAGTACAATATGCGCTTGGGATCCCGGTCCTCGTACTACAGCATCGCCATTCACAAGATTATGGTGACGCGCTCACCCTTTACTCTGACATTCTCCATGTTTGTTTGCTCTTCAGAGAGTGAGCCCATTGTATGTTGGGCAAGCATCACAGTAATGTCTTTATGCTTTGTTTTTGCAACATTTACAGAAAGCATTTGGTGTTATTCGCTACAGTAACGCTTATGCTAGTTATATTTGGCTTAGATATTTTTGTGTTTTGTTTAATTCTTTATTTAACGTGCCATACATAGGTAGTCTTACTTAGCTTCTTAGTTGCCCTCACATTCTGTAGGGGACAGTGTAGTGCGATCTGTTGCACTTCTCATCAAATTACATTCATGGTTATTTAGCACACACCTTCATGAACTTGTTTACTTACTACACTTTTTGTTTCCCTTCATAGGGATGGCAATGAGTACTAGCCCCATTTGCTCATTATACACTAGCCTACACTGGCTACTCTTGGTTTTCTAAACCCTCACACAGGGCATCGCTGTATGGGTGTTATTCCCATTCACAGTGCTAACCATCCCTATGCCTGGGGATAGGACATGGGGTTCAGTCCCACCTATGTTAGCTTCTGTTACATTATTACCCTTACACAGGGTGTGTCTCTTTGGGTTTACAGTCCCATCTACACGTTCTTGGGTGCCATTCCCATTTACATTAGCTTCCATCCCTATGTTTAGGGATAGCGTTTGGGTTCTTTCCCATTCTCTTACGCTAACCTCCCTTACGTCTCGGGGTAGGTCATGGGTTTTAGTCCCATTTTCTCTTACACTTTTACCCTCATACAGGGTGTGTTTTATGGGTTATTTTCCCATTAGCACATTTCACAATATGTGACCTCTACACGGGGGTTGTCCCTACACGGGCTATCATTCATGGGTTTTATTCCCATTTATTGTCGTTTTTCTTAAAATGTCATGCTTACATCATTTTACATTGTTGTACATACATCGTTATTCTCTTAATCATTTTATTATCATTATGAATGTGGGGGAAGTTGAATTATACTCTTTTGTATTTTTATTCTTCTCCTCTGTTTTCAGACTTGTTCAGTTATCCACGTGATGTTTTCTCTTCTCATCCTTGGTGCCTGAACTATACACTTTGTTGTTATTCTACCTTTGCCTCTAGTCTTTCCTCTTTTGTAGTGTTTTTCTCTTTCTTCCGTGTTCAAGTGGACTTCTTTCCCTCTCTTCTTCGGGTGTCTGGGTGTCAGTCTTGTGTCCAGTTCGCGTCGTGCTTCGTCTTTCCTTCCTTGCTTGCCTGCCTGGCCAGTGGGTGTGTTTGGGGGTTGTCTTTGGTGCGACTATGTCTTTCTGCTCCTTGTTGTTTCTTTCGCATGTTTACTGTTTTCTTCTCTTTTGTTATTCGTTGTTGGAGAGTATGGGTCATTTCTATTTGTGTATACTTACCCATTACTTCCACTTAGTTTTCCTCCTTCCATCTCTTCGCTCGCTCTTTTCTGTCGTCTTCTTGACCTTACTTTCTTTGTTGCACTTGCATTCCTTTCTGCACTGGGTTATTTATTGTTACATCTCTTTTAGGTATAGGACCTTTGCTTCCGTTTTGTAAGAAAGGGGGATATGTAGTATCCTACTCAGGTTCAAGTTCTTGTTATGCCCTTTACATCCCCTGCTCAGCCAGTGTGTTTGTGAGTGTGCTGCACGGAATGTTGGAGTGATGATGCGATTGGAATGTTGGGTGCCTGAGAGGTTGGAAGTGACTGTTGAGAATGGGCTGAGCAGCATGCAGGCTGCTCCTGGTGGGGCTGCTTCACAGAGCTTTACTAGCTGCTCTTCTGATCCTGTAACCTGTAACCTACTACAATAAAACGTCTTGAATTTCATCCTACCTGCGTGGACTTCCTCACTACACAGTTGTTTTGTCATTCACAGTTTTTTTCCTCCCACTCCAGCATGGGGCAATGGCTTAGCTCGCTTCAGCCTTTGGCGAGCTGCACTGTGAGTGACAGCATTCTGCCCTTTCACAAGGAGCACATACACCTCCAAAGTAATTCCCTTCAATGACAAGGACTCGTGAGCCAATGTCACTGTTTCAGTGTTTGTTTTTCCAAAACCAAACATCATCTGGCGTCCCTCCATTGTGATGGACATTTGGATTTAAGGTGCCTTCTTTGTAATTATTCACTGGGCTCAGGAATGTGCATATGAGATACATCCTGCACCTGGGCGCCATTATTCCTGCAAATGAGTCACCGTAGGTGTGTTCCACGTGGCTGTTGAGACAGAGCGCATCATTAACTTTAGCCTTTATAAAGTTGTTTTGTAGCTGCATTCATTCTTTTCATTAGTGTTCCTGTGAGGGACTTTGTGCTGCACTGAGCCATCCTGCCTGTACTTGTATCAGCACAGAGTGCATTGCTTGTTTTACAGTACTAAAGCTTCTTTGAAGCTCTTTTCATTTTTAGGTCTGGTGTTAGCCAAGTCATTTTGATTTTACTAAAATGATATATATATAATATACTTACTTGTTGGGGCTATCAGCCAGACTTCTTTGTACATTGGTCTGTTTTTCTGTCATTCATATTTTTCTCAGTCCTCTACAGAATACAGCATGGGACAGTTGGTGAGCCCTTCAGTCACTGGCTGACTTCACTGTGAGTGCATTCTGCTCTTTCACATGTAGCACATTAATGCACAAAGTAGTCCCCTGCACGCCAGCTGCTACTATCGCAGTGTGTGCAGTCTATGTAATGGCGGGACCCAGCAGTTCCCCAACAAGAGCATTTTCGAAAAACAAGCATTGGCAAAGCCAAACGGTTGGTGGCCAATGTAATACCAATTGGCTTTGACAATGCTTGTTTTATTTGTGCTATCTAGCCACCTGATGCAGAAAGTCAATTTGTGGTCGCAAAGCCTACAATTCACTAAATAAATGGTTTGCGACCGCTAAATGGCTATTACAAACGTACTAAGCTAATTTTAGGACTCAGTAACTGAGTTTAGAACAATTTGGAGGGGCATTAGGGTGTCCCTTCCAAATTTTGATTTGCAATGCCATGTATGAATGGTTTGCAATCGCTATTTCGGTTCCTCCATGGAGGTGGTAACCCATTGCCTATGGGACTCCTTCCCCTTTGTGAATAAAAAAAAAAGTTTGTATGCAAATGGGCAGTGGTCCAGGGGATTACAGCTAACTCTTAAAGAAACTGTTTGAAAAAAGTATTTTTTTTCTTAGATGCAGCCACGTTTCGTTTAAAGAAACGCACTGAATTAAAAAGATTACTTTATTTAAATGCAATCACAGACATTGTCGTACGCTGACTACAGCAGGCCATTACCCATGTGATGGTATCTAACCAGAGTCGCAATTTATAACTTTCCTAATGAATGTTGGAGAGGTTAGTCAAATTGCGACCCGCACCTAATAGTGATTTTGAGAACTAACCGCTTAATGGATAGGTCTGTTTGCAAAATCAGAATTGATTCACAAAACTTCACAGGCCCCTCCCCCGCCACTCAGAGTTTGGCTGAAGGAGCTGATGTGAGCTCCCGAGCTGGGGCCGCGACCCCCTTTCCTGGGGAGTCTATTAAAAGAAGATCTGGGACTAATTTTGTCAAGACCACTCAGTATCCTGTTGAGAATTCCACAAGAGTGCATTGTGAGTGCACCATGCCCTCCCCTGGCCTATTGGGGGAAAGTACCCTGTGTGGGACTTAATCAGTCTCTTAGCCCCAGGAGCCCCTCCTTTCTATCTTCTACCTGCCTCCTGGTGCCCCCATCTGGTTTCTCCCAGAGGTCTAGGCGGCACTAAAGGGACCGTGGAGGATTTCGGTGATACACCAGGGCTATATTGCGATGACGCCCACTCTCCATACACTGGGCTCTGACTGCTCGTGCTACCCCTGATGCGGTTCTCTGGGTCAAGCGGGTCAAACCCCCTCCCATCACCTGTCCCATGGGTTGGTGGGCCGGGTGAGTAGAAGTGAGCCTTGTGGGACCACCAGGGTAAGAGCTTGCTTTCAGCAACCAGGACTTCTCGCTTGACACAACCACAGGCACTATGGGTCGTGACATGAGTCCCCAAGCACAAAACAAAATGGACAAATACACTGCACCCAGGGGGAACCAGGATTGCCCTGGGAGGAGATTCTCGCGAATCAATACCACACAGCCGAAACAACTCCTCAATATTACTGCAGGCCATTCATGACTCCACGTCTGCGATGCGGCCGAAGATTAGAGAGGTCGATGTGGCCCTTTTGAGACAAGACATCTGACTAGCTGTAGACCGAGTAACAGAAGTTGAGGGTAGACTTTCTGTACTGGAAGACATGGTGCAGGCACTCGCCTCTGAAGTATCTCACCTATCTCAGTCCACTAAAACTCTTCATCACCAAGGGGAGGATGCTGAAAATGGGGCTCATTGCAACAATCTCCGGTTTATCGGGTTCCCAAAGGGAGCCAAGGACCCATCACAAGAAACATTTGTGGAGCAGTGGATCCAGTCCTTGATGCGCACCTGTCCCCCTTCTTTGTATTTGAAAGAGCCCACAGGTCACTGGCCATCTTGAAAGGGGAACGGGCAAAGGGTCACCTAATGCATCAATCTGGCCGCATTTTGATCTTCCCGGATTACACCTATCATGTCTAATCACAGCGAAAATTGTATGATCAAGTCAAGCAAAAAACAACGGACATGATCCTCTCATATATGCTACTCTATCCTGCATGGTTGTGAGTGCTTCACAATTCAAAGTCGAACTTCTTTGATGCTCCACAGAAGGCATGGGCCTGGCTTATGGAGCAGCGACCTATTGCACCGAACCAGACTCTGAGGTGACAGACAATCACTCGGGGACCAGGGGGACCTACTGAGGCAAGGCTTCTCAAACGGTCTAGATGGCCAAAGCAGGGTTTCTTGGATACAATGGCCTCCATGGAGTCCGATGGGGAACATCGGATGCAGAACGAAGCCAATGAGCTGCAGAGCCAGGAGACACCTTTGGACGCAACCACTGATGAACAATGACTGACAACTGAGCAGGGGCCCTAAGATAGTGGAGAGATCCGCTGGTGGCCACACTGCCCAACTAAACATTGCACTGCAGCGCTATTGTATCCTACTGATGTACTTTCCATATACCACTCCTCATGCGGAGCCGGGGATGGGTTAATTATCTTCACCGCCTTATTACACCTATCCAGAGTTTGTTGTGCTTTTAGTTTGGGAGTTCGGGCGATAGATGCTTCTTCAGGGAGGGAAGTATAGGGTGGGGGGGAGCTGAGGGGCTGTGGTTTGTTTTGTTTGTCTGGTTATTTTACATATTCTTGCTGTTCAACTGCTCTTGGTACCGAGCTCACACTTCACACACCCACACAACGCACTCTGTGATCTCCACTGTGGGCTTTGCCATAATGCTATTCCTAGCACTGTGGGACTGTCTGCGTCTTCCCCGTCCCATGTCACTACCGGCTGGCATTACCACCATGCAGGCTTCTGGTCCGTATTAAGAAGGGGCAGTAATGGAGTTCGCATACCAGAAAACCCCGGCGATCGTAATGCTCCAAGAAACTCACTTCCTAGCTGCCCGTTCCTAGCCTGCCGGGCTATGATCAAGTATTCCATGCCAGATATTCCCAGGGCTCAAGAGGGGTGGCCATACTTCTTCACAAAACTCTGCCCCTGGTAGTCTCCAGGGTATCCTGAGTTGCTAATGGGAAGTTTGTGATCCAAATGGGGTGATGTTCATAGAGGGAGACTTCAATGATATTATGACTGACCAAGATTGGCACAGACCCACTGAGGCATCACAGACAATGGGGAGGGGTTTGTCTGACTGGGCCTCTGGATTGAGACTCAGTGGCAGATGGGTAATATGGAATCCTGGACACTGGGAATATACACATGCTTCAGCAGCACATGGCTCGCTATCTCAAACTGACTACCTGTTACTCCCGGCCCGATCTCATGCACACAACTGGTACACCTATCTTTCCACAGGGATATTTGATCATGCCTCAGTGACAGCACACTGTGGCACACCTCCAACGGTGATAGGCCCATGTGTTGATGTATGAGCACTTCTCCTCTTACTTGGCCGAGGAACTAAAGGCATTTATAGATATATACAATGGCACTGTGGACTCACTTAGCGTGCTGTGGGGAGCCTCTAAGGCATCCTTGCGAGGAACTGCTCGCTCATATGTCAGGGGCAAAGACAGCGAAAGGCTGGCGAAGATCACCAAGCTAGAAACATCCATATTGTCCAAGAACGTAAAGCACGGGGCCACCAGACATAATGGATGCAACGCCGCCTGGCACTATATAGGGCATCCTTGCACCAGCTATGCCTGGAGGAGGCCCGATGATGCTGGATAGCCTCCATCAGGCATGTCTATGAATGGGTGGACAAATCCAGTAAAGGTCTCTATTGGCTAACTATAAACCACACAGAGACCAGGGTGGTGCCCAGGGTGACCGATGGGACTGGGTAGAGATGTCTGCTGGGGTCACATCTGCCTTTGCATAGTATTATGAGACCCTATATGCGGAACACACCTGCTGGCATGTGAGACCAATGCTCTACTAGTTGCGGACATACCATTGCCTCGGCTGTTGGCAGCCGACTGAGACGAGCTAGAACAGCCACTTACACTTGAGGAGGCGGGCAAGGCACTCTCTGACCTAAACTCGGGTAAAACTCGGGACAGTGAGGGAAAGAAATATATTTCTGTGCACTGCCGCACTCTCCCCGGCAGATAACCTCAGTGCTCCAGGGGGATGGGGTTCCCGGGACACTGAGATCGAGCTCCGGGGGATGGGGTCCCCACAGTTGATCTTGGGGGCGTGGGCCCACATGCCCCTCCCCAAAAATATACACTGGTTCTTGGGATGGGATCCACATGGCCTCATGAAGGCTTGGTGGAGGGGGGCCACATGCCCCCTCCCCAAAATTAATCTATCGGCCTTAGGGGATGGGGTGGTATGTTCAACATAAATTAAAAATTTTAAAGGCAGGAATCATTGTCTCATTTCCAATCTGAAGCCAGATGATGGTATGGGGCTCACAGCGACCGCTTTAATAAGTTGAATAAATTACCAAGGACATGCACAGGTTATACGAACAAACACCACTGTATCCTGCCAACAGTTTTCTGAATAGTTTCCTGCATAGTTTATATATATGTTATTTGAGTAGATGCTTATGAGTGTCTGTTTATTTTAGTTATCTATCACAATATGTAAATATGATCTTAACAATTGTATCTATAAGTGCTTCACTATTGAAATATTGAGGAGAACATAAAATAAATATACAAAAAAACATATATATATATATATTTATATTTATATACATATATACACACATATGTACATACACATATACACACACACACACAAATAATTTAGCTTTTACGTACAGCAACACCAGAAAGTCTGAATTTCTGACTATCTATCCATCCTTGCACATATGGAACCTTATGAAATTCAATTTTATATCTCTTTATTATTTTCCTTTATACATGTATACCCTTTCCATGTAGTTATGTACGTATAAATGTTATTACTTTACTCCTACTGTAGAAAGAAAGAAAGGAAAAAAACCTTCATTGCCCTCAATGCACTACTCTGTTTCATCTTATACCTCCCTCAATATATCCTCTACCTCCACTCTCTGATTTATCACAAACCTCATTCTACTACTATGTTCTCCCTAAGATCCTTTCTTGACTCTTCCCTCCTCTATCCCTCCTTGACCAACCTCAGTCTACTACTGCGATCTCCCATGTAACCCTTTCTAGTCTTCCCTCCTATCACTCCTTGACCCACCCAAACCTCATTTTACTACCACAATCTCCAAAATCATACTTCCTAGACTCTTCCCTCCTGTATACCTCATTTGACTCATCCCAATCCTCATTTTACTTCTATAAACTCCCTAATAACCTTTTCTAGACACTTCCCTCCTCTAGCCCTCCTTTGATTTATTCCACACCTCATCTAACTAATGTGATCTCCCAAATAACTCTATCTAGACTCTTCCCTCCTTTATCCCTCCTTTGTCCTACTCAATCAAGCTAACAGACTCACATCTCCATCTCTAAAATTAACAATTTATATTTCTCTATACTAATCCACCACTAATCCTTTGGGTTCCGAGTAGCGTGCTACTCACTGGAAAGAGCTTCAAAGCCTCATCAGGGGTAGTAAGCGCTATATAAATACAATTACAATACAGTGCAAAATGTTGGTGCGCAATTTGCAACCACTTTTTGTGAATCAAATCTAAGTAAATTTGGCCCTTCAATCAATCAATCAATCAGGTATTTGTATAGCACGACTACTCACCCGTGAGGGTCTCAAGGCGCTGAGGGGGGGGGGGTTGCTGGTCTATCTGGGTGTGGAGGTTTAGTCAAAGAGACAGGTCTTGAGGTCCTTCCTGAAATGTGTCAACGACGCAGCTTGCCTGAGGTGAAGGGGCTGGGTTTTCCCAGTCTTAACGGCGAGGTACGAGAAGGATCTTCCTCCAGTTCTAGTTTTGTGGATCTGTGGGATGGAGGCCGGGGTGAGTTGGGGTGGAGCGGAGATGTCTGGCGGGTGTGTGGAAGTTGAGGCGGTGGTTGAGACATGCTGGTCCTGCGTCGTGGAGAGCTTTGTAGGCATGTGTGAGGAGCTTGAAGGTGATTCTCTTGTTGACTGGGAGCCAGTGGAGTTGTCCGAGGTGTTGTGTCATATGGCTGCGGTGGGGGATGTCGAGGACCAGTCTGGCAGCGGCGTTTTGGACGTTCTGTAGTTTTCTGAGCTGCTTCTGGGTGACGCTGGTGTAGAGTATGTTGCCGTAGTCCAGTCTACTGGTGATGAGTGCGTGGGTGACCGTCTTTCTTGATTCTGTGGGGAGCTATCTGAAAGCCTTTAGAAGCAGGCAGAGCATGTGGAAAACAGTATGAGGATACTGCATAGATTTGGCGGTTCATTGAGAGTGAAGAGTGCAGTATGATGCCAAGGTTGCATGCGTGGTCAGTGGGAGTGGGAGGGGTCCTAGCGCGGTGGGCCACCAGGAGTCGTCCCAGGCTGAGGGCCTGTGTCCCAGGATGAGTACTTCGGTTTTGTCTGAGTTGACCTTGAGATAGCTGTCTTGCATCCAGGTAGCGACTGCCTTCATTCCGCTGTGAAAGTTGATTCTGGCGGTTGTGGGTTCGTTGGTGAGGGAGATGATCAGCTGGGCATAATCGGCATATGAGACGATGTTTTGAGGCTGTGGCTTCTGATGATGGCTGTGAGGGGAGCCATGTAGATGTTGAAGAGGGTGGGGCTCAGGGAGGAGCCCTGGGGCACTCTGCAGCTGATCTCTGCAGGTTCTGAGAGGAACGGGGGTAGTCTGACTCGCTGAGTTTGGCCAGTCCTGGAGTGGATCCAGTCCAGTGCCTTGTCGCGGATGCCGGCGTCCTGGAGTCTCGTGATTAGGGTGCGGTGGGAGACGGTGTCGAAGGCAGCTGAAAGGGAGCGGATGTTGACAGTGGCAGCGAGGAGCTGTGGTTGCTTCAGAAGCCTGATTGGGCGGTGTCCAGGATGTGGTTCTATTCGATAAACTCAGCGAATTGGATGTTGATGGCCTTCTCGATGACTTTGGCTGGGAAGGGGAGGAGGGAGATGGGTCTGAGGTTCTTGAGGTCAATCGTGTTGGCGGATGGTTTCTTCAGCAGTGGTTGATCTCAGCGTGTTTACAGTCATCCTGGTAGGTGGCGGTTTTGATAAAGCAGTTGATGGTGCGGCAAAGCTGGGGGGTGACGGAGGTGGCTGCTCTGTGGATGATCTGGACCGGGCAAGAATCCAATGGGGCTCCTGAATGGATGCTTTTCATGGTATTGAGTGTGTCGTCTGTGTTGAGCACGATCTGTTGGGATGCAGGGTGGTTGCGTGCAGTGGTGGTGGGCATAGTGGCGGGGTCTTGGCTGTCGAAGCAGTCATAGATCTGCATGATCTTCTGGTGGAAGAAGGTGCGAGTTTGTTGCAGAGGTTTTGGGAGGGTGGGATGTCTGTGGTCTCGCTATTGGGCCTGGCAAACTCCTTGACGATGGCAAAGAGTTCTTTGCTGTTGTGTGCATTGGCGTTTATTCTGTCTTGAAAGGTATTTTTCTTTGTGGCTTTGAGGAGAAGGTGGTGTGCGTTGACGGCGGATTTGAAAGTTGCGTGGGTTTCCAGGGTTTTTTTGTTCCTCCATCTCTTCTCGAGACGTTGGCAGGTGCGTCTGGACTCGTGGAGGGTGGGAGTGAACCAGCTGGCTTTCTAGGAATGTTGCTTGCCTGGTGTCTTCTTGAGGGGTGCCAGAGTGTCGGCGCAGTTGGAGATCCATCGGTGAAGGATGCGAGCTGCGGTTTTAGCATCTGTTGGTGTTGGCGAGGTGGTTGTGCCAAGGAGGTCGATGAGACGTTCTTCGGTTGCCTTGTTCCAGCTGTGGCAGGGGGCAATGAGGGCAGTGGTGTACAGTGGGTGTGGTGAAGGTGAGATGTACGCAGTGGTCGGTCCAGAGGAGCTCGGAGGAGTGGCTGTAGGTGATGTTCCTGCTGGCAGGGAAAATGGGGTCGATCGTGTGTCCGGCTGTGTGGGTTGGTGCGATCACTAGCTGCTTGAGTCCGATGTTGGCGAGGTTCTCCAGTAGGGAGGCGGTGCTCAGGTCACTGGAGTTGTCTAGGTGGAAGTTGAGGTCCCCGAGTAGGATGTACTCAGTGGATGGAAGAGCCTGGGGTGCGATGAGGTCTATGATGGCGTCTGTGAATGGCAGGTGGGGTCCAAGGGACCTCTAGAGGGAGTTCTTGGGGTTGGTCTGGATCTGGAAGTGGAGATATTCCATGGTTGTCGTTGGGTCGTTTCAGTGCGTCGTCAGTCGTCGGGTTTTCTTGTGGACAATGGCGATGCCTCCTCCTGGGCGGTCGGTGCGGTCCTTGCGGGTTATTTTGTCGGTCAACTGGGTGGTGAGAGGAGCTGACGTGCTGGCGTGGGTGAAGATGTTGTTGCAGTTCTGGCAGGTGAAAGGTCCATGGATCTTCTTCGGTGACGCTAAGTGGAAGGCGGCGTGGCGTCCAGGATTACGGGCGAGGAGGGTGCTTGTGTCGTAGCAGGGGAAGGTCCAAGAATCAGGGTCCCTGGCGCTGGGCACGGTCCAGGCATGGACGAGCGCAGACAGGCTTGCCTTTGGCGTGCTTTCGGTGTGCCAGCGGCACGCATGCTGCATGCAGCTGCTATAAAGTAGTGCTGCAGGGGGGGCTGGACAGCTGGAGGCGGTAAAACATGGGCAGGGGCACTGGAGGGAGGCAGGCCATGGGGGATCGCAGCTGCAGGGGCGACAAAAGAGAAAACAGGAGGAAAAAGGAAAGAAAAAGAATAGCCAAACGGCAGAGGGCAGGAGGAGATAAAAAGAGAGAGAGAAATGCAGAAAAAGAGACAGAAGGGCAGAAATAAAAAGAGAGACAGAAAAGCAGAAAGAGAGACAGAAAGGCAGTCAAGCAGCAGAGCAGTGACGCTCTACCTCTGGACCACCAGAGATGAGGTGCAGGCAGGAGCCTGCAGGGGGAGAAGGGCCTAGAACTCCTGACCTCTGGGGACAGTGCAATGGGGACAGCAGCAGCTACCAGACGGAGCTGCGCTATAAAAGGAGCGAGTCCTTAGTTATGAAATAAGCCCGGAGGATGAAAGCAAAGTCTGTGAGGAGTAAGCATGTAAATATATATGTTTATAGAGTACACAGTAGTAACCATAAGTCCAAAATGACCATATAAGACCATATCATGCATGTTACCCGTTAAGTATTTTTAGGTCTTGGGCTAGTAAAATTATATAATACATTTACTTAGAGGGGCTATCAACAAGCCCTCTTCATCCATAAGTTTGTTGTTGTGTCATTCATGTTTTTCTTCTGCCCACTTTAGTAAACAGCATGGGACAGTGAGTCAGCCCACTTCAACCACTGGCTGACTCCACTGTGAGTGACAGCATTCTGTTCTTTCATGAGGAGCATATCTTATCTGTCCGGAAATTAGTTCCTTTCAGTACGAGGGACTACTACGGCAATGTATGCTTCTTAAGTTAAAAAATATTTTCATTTTTTCTTATTTTTGTTTAGTATTAACAATGCTCAGCAATTTACACAACAATGTTTTATATAAACCATGTTTAAGAAACTGAGTTATTATTTGGGTGCGTGACTACCCACCTCAAAAAATAATCACAACCTTTGTCAGGGTGAACCCTTCAAGTCACTAAACTAACCTGGTAGCTACTACACAGAGCAGAGAGGCCTAACTTAGGGCAATGTGTAAAGTATTTATGCAGTACCAAAATAGTAGTGAAGTCAAAATTTAAAACAATAAAAATCCCAAACTAAATTAAAAAAATACTGTTAAATTTAATAATTAAAATGGCTCCAAAATGAAAACTGGAGCCGTGAACCGGAGATAGGAATATTTACAGTTTGAAGTAAGACTAGCGCCAAGAAGCAGAACGCGCAATGATAATCAATGGTCACGGGACCTAAGCACAATTTGAGGTGGGCCGCGATGGAACACGGATTGGATACACCAACCAGATTCGTCCTTGTCAAAGATTTTACCTTCTGACGTTAGTCCTTTAAGTCCCAATCCACCACAGGAGTACACTTCTAACACCCCCAACAACCTCAGGAGAGGCACTTAAAGACTCACAGGGTGTCAGGCAGAGGCCAACAGAAGGGTCCAGTCCAGGTCCAGTTGCCCCAAGTCAGCTGGGTAGTTGCATCAAATAATAAGAATTGTATAATACTCTTTAATATATATTTTGCAATTTTTTTTTACATCTTTATTATATTTTATGATACTTGCACAGTTCAATAAAATGATCACTCAGGGGATATTTCCGAAAGGTAGTTGTATTTAATACAGTTACGTGTTTCGACTGACTCGCAGTCTTGCTCACACACTGGATGTGAGATTGTTTGCAGAATACATACAGAACCATCAAAAATAGAAGATGGACCAGGAGGAAAAACTGCAAGTCACACACAAAAATGGCATCCATGTTGGAGTATGTAAATACACATTACCTGCATACAAAGTGCTTCATGGTCAAGGAAATACGGTAGTTACAATCAGATAAATATCTGATATATAAACTAATTCAAATAATGCGACAGGATGCAGTGTCTAATACATTGGTAGCCCTTATCAGAAAGTAACAGGCTCAAAGTGCTAGTCAAACCCAATAGCCATACAGTATACAGATGTAGGTCACTTACGAGAGAGCATCCATGTTGGAATGTGTCAATAGGGCTATCTGACAGTTAAATCTGATAAATATACATTATGTAGAGTCGTAGAACAGGATTCACTCAGCAGTCTCTATATTCTCTAAACTCGATAGGTCAACCTAATAGGTGAGAGGTCTACTGTGTGAAAAAACCCTGGAGTATGAGCCGTAGTGGCAAAACATTTGAAGTATAAACTTCCAACAGGGATACATAGATCCAGAGAGCTAAGGACAGTTTCCAATAAGTCCTGCATGTAGAAATGGGTCTGTTAAGAAACGCGATCAACCATAAACCAACTGCGAATTCTGTATATACTACAGATCTAGTGATACAAGAGTGCACATAGAATAATGTGAAATTAACTCAACAAAACCAGAAAAAATCAAATTGATCTTATCTGTAAAGTGCCCTCCACCACGACAACGTGATGTTTGAAGAAAAGAGTAGGGACCTCTGACGACATCACCATCCGAGAATAGGCCCCTTCCTTTTCCCCTGTGACATAAAAAGGAAGAATACAATTCATTTAGTACGAATCGATTAAAATTAAGGACATTTTGAACATCTCAAAGAACATACGGTATATAAAGTACTGCCAAATCGTAAGAAACAAGAGACCTTGTTTAAGACAGTGGGAAAGGAAAGTTAAACCAATTAGTTTTCATGCAAATGAATTCCCAATTCTTCATCCACGTTGTGCCCCCCTGGAAATTTGCACTGTAAGTCTAGAATATGCCAAGATTCACTTTTCCTCAGTTGGAGGGTCCTATTGCCCCCCCTGTAGTTCTGATGTATTTGTTCTATTACAAAGTATTTGAGGAGAGAGCTGTTGGACAGGTGATATTCTGCGAAGTGCCTAGCCACCTGGTAGTGGGGGTCTTTTTTGTTAAAAGCCCTCATGTGTTCAAGCACTCTCTTCCTTGCAGGAAAGGTCGTGCTGCCCACATAGCGTAGGTTACATGGGCACTCAAGCACATAAACAACAAAGACAGAACTGCAAGTCAGGAATTGGCTGAGGGTTTTAGATCTCTTGGGCGTGTCGTACGTTTTGTTCATGTAACTACCACGGCAAGCCTTGCAGTGGCCACATGGGAAAAACCCGTGGAGACTATGGGGCCTATTACGATGGCGGTCGGGAAACCTCCCCGACCGCCATGGTAGCGGGTAAAGACCGCCCGCATGGACCGCGACATCACCGCCGGTCGAATTACGATGACCCGCGCTCGAAATCCAACGCGGCGGTCTGATCACGGGCCTTAACATTGCGGCGGTTGCTGCTGCCCGCAGCACCGCCGCGATGCCGAAAGGAGCATGTCCTGCATTTCCCTGCACGGTGTGGCAGGCACTGCACAGTGCCTGCCACCTGGTACAGGGAAATGTAGGGGGGACCATGGGCATCCCCCCAGTGCACCCACACCCCCCCTACACATTAGGGGCCAGCAACGGGCCCCCGGAAGACAATCTCCGCATGCCTTTCCATGGCGGTTTGACCGCTGAGGAAAGGCTGGCTACCGCCGGCATCATAATCCTGCCGGCGGAGCCTGCTCTGCACCGCCACCATTATCCCAGTCCTGCTCCGTCCGCCAGGCAGGAGTGCGGATGGCAACCGGCGGAAAAGCGGCAGTCGGAATTTCCCACCGCCGCGGTCACCACCGCCATCCTAATTTGACCGGCAGTTTTCTTGGTTGCGATCGCGGGCGGATGTCCTCCGCCGGTCCGGCGGGCGCCACCGCCGGCACAACGGTGGACATCCGACCGCCATCGTAATAGACCCCAAAGTTGGGTAGTATGCTGTTTTTTGGTAATGTCTCCCTTGACTAGAATATCCCTCAGATTTCTCCTTTTACGGTATGTAATCATAGGTCGTTTAGGTAAATCCTGTCCCAGAACTGGATCACTGGTAAGAATGTTCCAGTTTTGTGTCAGTATTTTAGCAATTTTCTTAGATTCTATGTTGTATGTCAGGATAACCATAGGTGTTTCCTCTGCTTTGATAGCATCTTGTTTATCTAGCAGGGTTTGTTCCAGAGTGATCCTATTAGCCTTATCTTCAGCTCTGTCTAAGACCCACATGGGGTAGCCTCATTCACGGAATCTTTCGATCATACTATTTTGTTCCATTAGATAATCTTCTTGGGTGCTGCAGTTTCTCTTTGCTCTCAGTAGTTCCCCATATGGAATGCTCCATTTCAAGGTGTCCGGATGACTACTGAGAGCATGTCAAAGACTGTTCCCTGCCGTTGTTTTCCTGTGCTGTCTAGTCCGGAGTCTCTTGTTGTCTACCTCCACTTTCACATCCAGAAATTCAATACACTCTCTACTCATGGTGTAGGTGAGTCTGAGATTGTAGTCATTCTTGTTCAGGTTCTCATTGACTTTTACAGCGCTGGTCTCACTCCCATTCCATATGACGAACACGTCATCTATATAGCGTAACCATTTGACAACCTTTCCTTCCTTGCATTCGACTGTCAGATCTTTCTGGATTTCTTCCTTCCATGCCCCCAGGAAGAGATTAGCAAAGCTGCGGGGCAAAAGAAGTCCCCATGGCAGTCCCGAGGACTTGTTTGTATAATGTTCCATTGAAGACAAACATATTGTTCTGCAGATAGAAACTCATCATCTCCAGCAACATGTTAGTATGCTCAAGGGTAACAAATTTCCCTGTTCTTAAGGAAATGTTGACAGGATTTGATACCTAGGGAGTGGTCGATTATGGTATAGAGAGAATTAACATCCATGAAAATCAGAAGGTAGTCTTCTTCCCATTCTACATCTACCAGTTTCACCAGAAAATCCTTAGTATCTCTTATATAGGAAGGGAGGGCCATGCCATACTCTCTAAAAAAATGAACTACATACTTAGAGATGTATTCCGCTACACTTTCTATTGAGGAGACAATAGGTCTGCCTGGTGGTGTAGTGGGGTTCTTGTGGATCTTGGGTAGGAGATAGAACACAGGTAGTTTGGGGTAATCACATTTTAGGTAGCAGAATTCCTCCCATTGGAGGATTCCACTGTCTTTCCAGCCTTTCAACATATCCCATATACAAATAATGCTTTCATTGTATTCTTGTATGTTAGTTTTAACATAGAATTTAGTGTCATCCAATTGTCTTAATGACTCGTTAGTGTATGATTCTCTGTCCCACAGCACAATGTTACTGACCGTATAAGCTGGGCGCATTATGATGTTGTCATCCTCTGAAAGCGTTTTGATCACTCTTCTTTGTGCTGCTGTGAAGTTCTGTTGTGAATTTGTCTTCCCTTTTTGAAGATGAAATTGTATGAGATCGTTCATCACAGTGTCATGAAAGGTATCTACATTATCGTGTGACATGTTAGGGAAGAAGGTAGATTTGGGTTTATTATATTTTATATATATATTATATTATATATATTTTTAAGTTTCCATGAATTTCTAGTACAATATAGCCTTTTTTAAATTTAAATTTAGCTGTTTTTTTTATCGCTACATATATTTTTTACGCTATTAACATCATTGTTAGGCGATTTTGGTTCCTATTGGCCACAGTTCCCTGATACTGGTCTATGGATAAGGTCTAAGGCCACTTCTAAGTTATTAGTTGGGTTTTTTGGGGGTCGGCGGGATGTGAGTAGGGGTAGTTAGTGTAACATAGTGTATTGGCTTGTTGTTGTAGTGCAGTTTTGTTTCAGATTGTGTTTTGTTGTTATTTCGTAAAGTGAGGTAGGCCTTAGTATAATATGTGGAGTAATTACTTTAACTAGTTATTTTTATTATGTGAGTATAGTTTGTGAATGCATTTTATATTGTTTGTTTCATTTTTGGGTGTATATTATGTGAGGGTGGGCATGTTTTTTATTTACAGGTTTATTGGTAAGAGTGGAAGCCTCTCCTTGTTTTTGGATGTGTTTTATTTAAAAGAAAACTATTTTGGTTATATTTTAAGCAACATTACTTTTTAGTTTGATTTTAGCTTTGGTTTTTCAGGAGAAGATTTTAAATGATTTTTTATTTTTTTTTATGGTTTCCTAGGACTGTGGAATATTTTTGTGGATTTACTTTTTGGTTATTTCATTGTAACAATGTTTTGGGTTACTTTTTCTTTATTGTTGTTGATTTGTTTTTGGTGGATGGAGAAGTATCATGGACATCTGCGACAGAACTGTAAGTTGATTTTAATATTTGAATTTGGGTGGGAAATGTTTGCTATTGTTGTACTTTTGTACTAGTCTGTCATTTTAGATAAAGTATTGTGCATTGTATGTACTTTTATATTGTGTGTTATTGTGTTATATTCTGTATATCTATTTATTTGTGTATTAATTTTATATTGAATTATTTTTATTTATCAGCCTTATTGGATACTGATTTATTGCAAATTTTAAGCTAGACTGATTCATAAAGACAATTTAAATATAAATAATAACTAAATATATTTTATTGTTTTTGCTGCTTTATGTTGGATGTTAGCTTCAGTTGGATTGTTAGGTTGTTTATAGAATTGTTCTTGCAATACTTGTGGAGAGGAAGCCTTTGTAATTTATAAAGAATTGTACTTTGCATTGAAGCATCTTGTACAATTCTTTGGTCTGTTTTGATAATTTAGGTTTAATTTGGGATAAAGGTTGTTCTAATCTAAGTTTTTGATAGCTGTCTTTTTAGGATTTCTAGGAATTGGTACAGGGTAGGATAGCTTTGGCCTAATGTGCCTTGGAAAGTGTTGTGCCATCCTTTCACTACCTTTGTTGGTTTTGGCTTGTTGAGCCATGGTGCAGTCATACACATTCCACCGTGGTATTTGAAACTTGGGTTGGCGCCTGTTGTCAGGATTCACAGTAAGAGTAAAGAACCAGCTCCCCATGTAGTGGGTTCAGTTCGAACAAGACATTATCAGAAAATGTACTCCCTCCCCAGATGTGGTAAATTGCTAACATGGAGACCGCAGTGGCATGCAGGGTCTTTCAAAAATGGCAGCCGCTGAGCATTGAAATTGCTGCTGTAGTACAGCCCATCTTAACGGCATTGCGATGTTTAGAACGAAAAGTGGTGAAGTGTGCATGCAGCGGTCCGAGAGGCGCACTTCACTAAAGTAATTCCCTCAGGTAGGATCTCAGTCCAATGTTTGCACAGTATTTTTAGACTAGTGTTTTAGTGCATAGTCGGAGGTTATAGAGAGCAGTGCCTCGTTTTGGCATCAGCCCCTTGCTACGAGTTAGAGAAATATTCTTTCCAGGCAAGAAAAAAACATATTTCAGAGTGATTGTGAGGGCTCTTGCCTTCTCCTTAGTATTCCCCTTACGAACTTTCAGAGAGACGATATTTCAGGAAGAAACCGGCAAGAATTCAGTCAGAAGTAGAAGACAAGAACAGTACTTACCAAATCTTTCAGCACATGTGTGACAGCTCTCAGCAGCGTTCCCCAGCACTGGTCGTGCAAGTATTCCTGCATAGGGAGAAAGACAAAAAGACTTTGTTATAATTTGTAGTGTATATAAATGTTATGTTAAAAATGTGGTAATAAAAGAGCAAGGTAACATGACAGCAATACACCCAAAAACAATTGTATTCCATTTTCAAAGGAGTAACATGAAATACGAAACCAAAACCTTTTCTTAAGCAATAAAGGAAAGGACATTTTTACATTCATAAAATTCCTTTGACATGCTAAGAAGAGAAGCAAAGGCCTTAGTCTAGGGGGTACGCAAGGTTTATAAGATAATATTTGAGAAGGTTTAAAATAACAATGTGTAATCTAGAGATGGATAGCAAATAATGTTATTAATAGTTTGCTTTTTATTTCAGTTCAATAGATGACACCTAAGACAACGCCAGGGAATGAACCAGGCAAAGGTGGTTTGTAGCAAAGCCCGAGAATTAGACGAGGCAGTCCCTTCTTGTTTTCTCCCCATCCCCTTTCCCCCCTTGGAGCTCTCTTAATCTCTACATATACATATACGGCAGGAGATTGGGAGAGGTATAGGAGGGGCTTTGGGTTTTTAGGTATCATTCTGCTCCTGTGAAGACTAGGAACCATTTAGGATGGATCCTGACACCTGTGGCCATGTTGGTTCAATCTACCAACCCAAGTGTCTTCAAAATAGCCCATTAGGGGACTTAGTTTTTGCTTGTGTGTTTGGTAGTAATGGAATTCTATAAG
Source organism: Calotriton arnoldi (assembly GCA_963921515.1). Classification (NCBI taxonomy): domain Eukaryota; kingdom Metazoa; phylum Chordata; class Amphibia; order Caudata; family Salamandridae; genus Calotriton; species Calotriton arnoldi. The sequence continues at coordinate 489,344 of CAWUFW010008479.1, read as the reverse complement.
GAGGATGGAGAGGTTAGCTACTACAGTGAGTGGTACATATGTTAGGGCTATTACTTTTTTAATTTCATAAGCAAATTGGCTTTTTTTCATATTCTACACTTTTTATTGTCGATACATCTGCTCTCCTGGCTGATTTCATATCCCATGTGCGATAATACGTTTTTGCCACTCCGGGAGGCGATGTACATGGCTATTTTGACATTGCTTCTGCAAATATTAGAGGTATATATTTATTAGTTTATGCTTAAAATCTTTTTATTTCACAGTTTACATTTGTACATGCATTTTCACTGTTCACATTTTATACTTACAAATTGTCTGTCCTTTTAACATGACACTTTTTTTCTTAGGTTCAGTCGAGATGCTATTCAGGGGGTGGTTTTTTCTCTATTGGATACAGAAGATTTGTTCAGTTGGTTTTAGGGGTGTTTGGTTGTATTTTTAACATTCATGGGTTGTGCATTCTTTAACATTTTAATTATATTTACTTTTCAGTCTGTTTGTCTAGTTTGGTGTTTGGGAAGTTGGTATTTTTGGTGAGCAGAACGGAGTTCTCATCTGCAATCTTGTAATCAGGGCTAAAGTTTTGGGATATAAAGACAAAGATTTATTTTAGTGGTTTATTTTAAGATAAGCAATAAGTAATTAGTCTGGATTAAATTGCAGCTAATGGGGTTATTTTACTTACTATTTGCTGTAGATGGTTGATTTTGTGAATATAGAAGCAAGTGGAAGACGCGGCTTTGATCTCGTGCTTCATCGTGAGTGAAGAGTCCAGTATGATGCCGAGGTTGCAAGCATGGTCCATAGGGGTGGGTCGGTTTCCAAGGGCGGGGGGCCACCAGGTGTTGTCCCGTGCGGGGGGTGGAGCTGAGGATGAGGACTTCTGTTTTCTCTGAGTTGAGGTTCAGGCAGCTGCTGCTCATCCAGGTTGTGACGTCTTTCATCCCTTCTTGGAAGCTGAGCCTGGTGATGTCAGGTTCCTTGGTGAGGGAGAGGATGAGCTGGGTGTCATCGGCTTATGAGACTATGTTGAGTCCGTGTTTTCTGATGATGGTTGTGAGAGGGGTGCCATGTAGATGTTGAAGAGCGTGGGTCTGAGGGAGGATCCTCGGTAGGTTCGGAGAGGAAGGGTGGGAGTCTTATTGTTTGCGTTCTGCCTGAGAGGAATGATCGAATCCAGTCTAAGGCTGTTTCCTGGATGCCGGCGCCGAGGAGTCTGGTAGCTAGTGTGTGGTGGGAGACTGTGTCGAAGGCTGCTGAGTGGTCCAGGAGGATGAGGGCTGCTGTGTGGCTTTGGTCGGGGAGGGAGCGGATGTCGTCGGTGGTGGCTATGAAGGCGGTCTCGGTGCTGTGGTTGCTGCGGAATCTGGATTGAGAGGTGTCAAGGATGTTGTTGGTTTCTATGAAGTGCGCTAGCTGGGTGTTGAGGACTTTCTCGATGACTTTGGCGGTGAAAGGGAGAAGTGAGATGGGCCTGAAGTTCTTGAGATCTGTTGGGTCTGCGGAGGGCTTCTTGAGGTTGGGTTTGACTTCGGTGCGTTTCCACTCGTCGGGGAATGTGGCGGTCTCGAGGGAGCAGTTGATAGTTCGTTGTAGTTCAGGTGCGATTGTGGCCTTGTGGAAGATGTACGGCGGGCAGAGGTCAGTTGAGTGCTCCGGAGTGGATGCTTTTCATAGTCTTTGCAGTGTCTTCTGTGGTGAGAGGGGTCCAGGTGAGTAAGGTCTGCTGGATGCCGTCACTGGGGAAGGGGAGTTGGGGCGGTGCCGTGGTCTTGGTCATCAAAGTTGTTGTAGAGCATCTTGATCTTGTGGTGGAAGAAGGAGCTGAGTTTGTTGCAGAGGTCTTGGGAGGGAGGGACGTCGGTAGTTTCGCTGTTGGGTCTGGTGAATTCTTGTATGATGGCGTAGAGTTTCTTGGAGTTGTGGGATTTGGACAGGATTCTGTCTTGGATGAAGTTTCTCTTTCTTGATTTGATAAGTTGGTGGCGTGCTGTGGTGGCGGTCTTGTAGGCGGCAAGAGCGCTTGGATTCTCGGAGGTCCGTCATGAACTAGGTGGCTTTCGTGTTGTGTCGTCTGGTGGAGTTCTGGAGGGGGGCGAGAGTGTAGGCGCAGTTGGCGATCCATTGGTGGAGGTTGTTTGCTGATGTGTTGGCGTCTGTCGTAGTGGGGGGAGGAGTACAGCTGGGGCGGAGGTGAGGTGTTCTTCTGTGACTTTGTTCCAGTTCCTGGGTGGGAGGTGTGGTGTGCGCTTGTGTGCGGTGGGTTTCGAAAAGGAGAAATGATTCAGTGGTTGTCCGTCCAGAGCGGTTCCGTGGTGTGGCTGAAGCGAATGTTGTTTCCTCCGGCGAAGATGTGGTCGAGAGTGTGTCCTGCCATGTGTGTGGGGGTGGAGATAAGTTGCTTCAGTCCAATGTTGGTGAGGTTCTCCAGGAGGGCGGTGGTGTTGAGATCGCTGAGGTTGTCTAGGTGGAAGTTCAGGTCTCCGAGCAGTATGTAGTCCGTGGAGCTGAGGGCGTGGGGAGCGATGTAGTCTGCGATGGCGTTGGTGAAAGGAGAGCGGGGTCTGGGTGGTCTGTAGGTGAGTGTTTAGCGGAGCATCGTGTTGGGGTTGGGCTGGATCTGGAAATGGATTTGTTCCATGAGTGGCGAGGCATCGTCTGAGGTGGTGGTTGTTAGTCGGAGGGAGCTTTTGTGGATGGTGGCGAGGCCTCCTCCAGGGCGGTTGCGGGCGGTCTTTCCTCAGGATATTGTATCCGTCTGGGATGGCAGTTGCGATGTCTGGGGCAGAGCTTGCGTTGGTCCAGGTCTCTGTGAGGAAGGTGATGCCGGGCGAGCGAGTGTTGAGGAGGTCCCAGATTTCTATGGCATGTCTGTGCAGGGAGCGTACGTTGAGGAAGATGCAGCTGAAGGGCTTGTGTATGTTGGCGTCCGGTCAGTTGGGGATGTTTCAGGGTAGGGCCCTGACACAGTGGGCATCCATCTTGTCATATCCAAAGAGTTTTTTTTTTTTTTTTTAAGTTTAAGTTTAAGTTTATTTATTTTGCATAGTTATTAAAAACCATTGCAGTATTTGCTTTAAAAAGATGCAATAAAATTGTTATTATGCAATAATAAAAACCATCAAACAGAAGCTGACATTATTGTGCATTAAAAAAGCAGTAGCTGTACAGACGAATATATATATATTTTTTTTAACAAAAGTGCTAGTGCTCTGTCCTTATGCAATAATAAAAACCATAATCAGAAGGTAACGTTATTGTACATATAAAAAACGGTTGCTGTACAAACGATTATTATTTAACGAAAGTGCAAGTGCTCCGTCCTTTGGAGAGAGCCAGTCCCGGATTATAAGTTAGTTGTGCCATAGAAGGTTCTCACTTGTCTGTCTGTTGTTCAGTTATGACGATTTGAGATGTTTTTTGTTCGGCCAGCTTTAAGTATTTCACTAATCTGCAATTCAGCTGCGTGTTTCCCGGGTTAAAGCAAGCCAACACCGCTTGTCTTCTGGTGCGTATTCCTAATTGCATGAGGGAAGCTTTTAATAACAGTAACCGTTCTTGATGTAGATCCTTGCAGGTACAGATTAGGTGTAAAATGTCTCCTTGCTTGTTGTTACACAGCCTACACGTGCTAGGAGTTGTAGCCCTTAGCCATGGTGGAAGATGCTGGGTGCACGGGAGGATGCCGAGTCTGTACCTTAAGAATTTTCATTTTTAACTCTTTGGAATAGCCCTGGTTAAAGTACTTCTGCGGTGCAAGTGATTTGTAAGAGTTCAAGGTCATCCAGGCATGGGACCTATCTGCAAAGGTTGCCTTGTCCTCTACCACTGCAATTTGTTTTACACATTTCCCTGCCAATTTTTTAAAAGTTGAATGTGCAAGTTGAGTGTTCCAAAGATCCACGAGCTTGGTGCTTTCCAGAGATGTCTGAAGATATCTCCTTGCTTGTGATCCAGCGCTATCAATAACATTTCTTCTCCTATATGCCTTGGACGTCCAGGTACAAATATCCCTCTTTCCACAACTTATATCCATATGACGGTGGGGCCCATAACACCGCATAAACATTCACTCTCTCATATATTCCCTGGATTTCATCCGTTTTACTTAGGAGAAAACAGTAAATGATTTTGCTGGAAGGAGACGGGATACCTTTTAAAACGACATAATACTTCTCAAACCTTAAGGTATTCCGCTCATTGGTCGATGGACCAACTAGTAGGAATCAGTTGATGGTGATTAAGACCAGCTCAATCACTATAAACCTTTAAACATTTATATTTATCATTGAGCTAAAGAACCACAGACTCATTGTTTTAAAGATAATAAAGTTTATCTAGTTTTTAGAAGCATGAATAAGTTTCAAATTTATTATTCAGATTAATACATTTATCATCATTATAAGAATAAATTTAAGTTGCAAAGTATACCTATTAGACGGAAAAACAAAGTTCGTCACAGCAAAGAATTCAGATCACAGCATAGAAACTCCCGAAAAACTGTCTATCTGTCCTGTAAAAACAGGCCTTCTCGACGGATCACCTATATGGTGTTTCCCGCCACAATCCAGTTCTTTTCCCCTTATAGTATTTAAGAATAAAAAGGTCTAATAGTATTAAAATGGAAAAATCTATTAAAGCAAAAAGGTTTCTCCATCGGCAGCGTCCCGTGCTCAATAAAAATATAAAACAGCAGCTCCTGCAGAAACAACACCGGCAAAAAGCAGTAGCACCAGTAGGAGTCCCCCCTCCCTCAGAGTAGGTCTTCTTATACCCTAAAACTAGCTTACTAAGTGAAAATGTTACATCTTTGGGGCGAGATTCTCTCTAATTGGTCCATTTGGGGTCAGTATACATCTCATTATGAATATCCTTGTTCCAACCAGTTCTTTGTGGAAAGTTCATACTTCTGTCGTTTCTCACGGGTTCATGACATTACCCATCCGCACATTGGTCTCTATCTGTATCCTTTTTCTGATACTTCAAATTGAACAGTTCATTGTTCATTCACGTATTCACTGCAACTTCTCACGCTTTTCGCAATGTCCTTCTTTGGCACACGTTTGTATAATAAGGTCATCGCAGCCTTGACCAAGCTTCCATCCTAGGCTTTGGGACGGTCACATGATCCCTCTGTTCACACCCTTTCTCATTCGCGGAAACCATTTGCGCCTGCGTACTCTAGCTTGCTTGCCTCGGCAGCCATTTTACATCGCAGCACAACAGGCCTAAGCGAACTATTTATAAAGATAAACAGAACATAGTTAAGAATAAAGCATATAAGCCTTTTCGTTTCCCTCCCGTCATTCTACGTACCCCAATTAAGTGTTACCAAGCAAAAGCGACATATAAAGCTATTTCTTACTTACCAACCGCTTTACTTTGCCACCACACAGTTTATTTTCGAGCATAAATCATGCAATTATTATTCTAATTAGTACGCAAATTATTAGTTTTATGTTATCCACGTTAACAAATGTAAGTAAATTAGTTTGCACAGATATGGCGTGTTACCCATAACCCTTATCATGACACATACATGGTTGGTTATTTACTAAGACGAACATGTGTGTTAATTATTCAACGTAAATATTAGGAGGTTAAATTTTTTTCATTTACCCTGCTCCATTAACTCCCCCCTTTGGTGATTTTTAATATCACCACAAAAACCCATGTTACACAATTCTGTCAGATAGCATATTTCTTGTCCAGTTTGTTTTTGTTAGTTTACACAACTGTATCTCTTTCATCTTGTCTCTTGGTTTTCTTATACATGTTTTCTTTTATTTCTTCTAGCTCTATTTCACCCATCTCTCTTTCTCTTTCCTTATTTATCTTATTTTCCTTTTCTATTTTATTCTGTCTTTTTCTTCTCTTTATACATACAATAATCAATTTTAATACTAGGACTATTAGTACTATTATGGTCGCTATTATTATGATGTTCCCTATTACTAATCTACTCATTCTAGTAAACCAATTTATTACTGAGGAAAAACTCTTACCAAGTTTTCCCAATGCATTTTCAACCTCCAGTGGAACAAGTTCTTTGTGCAAATTGGTAATATTCTTAATATACTTTTGTATATTTTCACTTTTATCTGGAATGTAAGTGCAACAATGTTGGACTTTCAACATTCCACAGACTCCACCCTCTTTTGCCAAAAGAATGTCAAGGGCAAGTCGATTTTGCATCACCATAGCTCTCATGGCAACCATTTCGGTATTAACCATCAAGAACCCTCCAGCAGTATCTGTAGATAAACGATCTACTACTGTGGATAACTTCCGAATTTTAAATGCATTCAAAGATATTCCCACTGCTGGTATCACTTCTCCAAAAACATCACCTACTATTTCTGAAAAGCTCTCCCTTTTCCTACGTGTAAATGTCTTTACCATTTCGTGTGTTCCCTTTTCTGTTCTATCTACATGAAAAATCTTTGGAAAGACCAGGCCTAAGTAACATGATCCATACCAATGGTCCGGCAACCTGTAATAAGCTCTGTTACCGCAAATATAATAGATCCCAGGAAATATTGGATCTTTTCCCCCTTTGAATCCCCAACCTCCTAAAATGTTATAATTGTCTTGGCAATCACTGGAACCCACGAAATAGTTGTCATATCTTGTTCTATTTCTTCTAATGCACAACCTTCCCTGTTGGGGCCAATCCAGAGACATAGCTGCATTTGTCTTTTTCTTGTCATGACTTTCTTCCTCAAACGCCCAAAGAGGTGATTTTGTTTCTTCTATCACTTTTCTTTGAAATTTTACCGTTCTATCCTCGACCATTTCTAAAAACACCTTTTCTTCATTCCTTAACTCACAGGTAAGGTTGTTTTTAACTATATCATCTAATGTTAGAATTTTATTTTCTATGAAAAATTCACCAAACGTTCTTGCTTCTTTCACTTTGTTTAGTTCAGAAATTATAGGAATCTCTGCAAAAATCTTATCTACATCAGTATAATAATATTCTAACCTTCCTGTCTTGTAAAATAGACTTGCTAAAACACTACATGTTATTCCATACGTCAAAGGAAGGTGATGATAGGTCACACCTTCTGCAACAGATGCAGGTAATTGCATACAAACATAACACACATACATTGTTTCTACATACTCATATAATAATTTAGTAAAAACATTTTTTGAAAAATCTGTTATTGATTTGTCCTTATGTAACTCTGCACTACTTTTTAATATAGCTGTTTCCTGCATGTTAGCTCCATTTTCTTTCTCTGTGTTATTCTTTAATATAGACGTTTCTTCTACAGCTAATCTAATTGGAATGGTGATTGCTAAAATAATCCAAACAGTCATTAATAATCCTGTACAAAAGAAGCACATCTTACACCATCTACGTAAGAACTCACATCTACATGTTCTATTTTTAGTATCTACCATTTTGTTCTATTACCTTCTTTATAATATGTACAGAAAATGTGTCACTTCACCTCAGAAATGACCTCTTAGTCACCCTACGTTCTCACTTTGTCTCGTTTGGTACTTTCTTTAATTCTTTTCAGAACTCTTTCTTGTCAAATTCAGTGTTTTGTCCAGTCCGGTAGAAATGTGTTCAAATTTCTTTAAATTTGTTGCACTTCACCTTCACCCATTAGGTTGTAGCTTTGTTCCGGGTTCTCGTGAGTGATCTCTTCTTCTTTGATATCAGTCAATGCAATGTATAGCCATTCAGGCGATTTATACTTCAGATTAGCTTTCTTTACTCTTTTTGTTTTCTGCAAGTGTTTTCCTCCTTGTCTTTCTTGTTCCTTTTGACTTGTTATTTCATTTACTTGTTCTGCATCCTTTCCATCTAACCTTATGATTTTGTATCTCAATCTTTTAACTTCGTGGGGCCATTTGTCTCCTTTTCTTGGCCTTTTAGGTTCACTTTCTTTTTCCTCTCTTTCTGTTCTCCAAGTTCTCTTTCTTGACTCTAGTTTCTGGTTTCTTTCTTCTCCACTTTCTTCTGACTTTCAGTCCTTTCTTTATTGTCTCTTATCTTAATTTTTAGAATTTCACTTCCTTCATCTGTTTTTGATTCTCCTCGTGTTTTCCTTTAATCACCTACTTCTGTCCCTCCTCGAGGTTCTTCCGAATTTGTGTTAATCTCTCTATCTGTTTCTGAATTTCCCTGTTTCTTTGTTCGCCGATCTGTCCCTACTGCTCCTCGGGGATCTTCCGATTTTTCTACCTTTCTATTTGAGACTGTCCCTTCTTCGTCTATTAATATAATTTCTGAAGGATCTTCACCATAACTTGTACTTGGTTGCTCACTGTCACTATCTTTTTGCTCAGTTTCTTCTTTTATACTATCAAATTTCCAATTTCTTTTCAGATTTCCATCACAATCAGAATGCTCTGTATCAGATGCTGAAGTAGTGTCTGATATTTCCAGATGTCGACTCACATGTCGATCTTCAGATTCTGGAACTTTTGCTATTTCCTCCTCTCCTCCTGTTGTTACACTTGTACTTGGGTCTTCCAGATGTCGACTTACAGGTCGATCTTCAGTTTCTGGAGCCCTGTTCGTCTCTTTCTCTGCATCAGATGCTGAACTGGTATCTGATATTTCCAGATGTCGACTCACAGGTCGAACTTCAGGATCTGGAACTCTGATGGTGTGGCTGGCGTGTACCCAGTGTTTTACTCCTGCACATTTGACTGCAGTTGTTGTCACCAGGATCACTTGTCGTGGTTGGTCCCAGCGAGGAACCAAACAGTTTCTTCTTTGGTGGACTTTTATGCGGACCCAATCTCCTGGATTCAAGTCATGAGCTGGTTTTCTTTCAAGAGTGGTCGCATCCGGTCCAACCTGATGAAACACAGAACGTACCACATCAGCCAATCCTTTGCAATAATCCAACACGAGATCATCAGTTATAGTCAGTAGTTTGTTGACAGGTACATGTGCTTGCCTCATTGCTCGTCCCATGATTATTTCGTGGGGACTAAGTCCTGTCTTTCTTTCAGGTATGCTTCTGATAGTCATTAAGACCAATGGCAAGGCATCTGGCCATTTGAGTCCTGTGGCTTGACACATTTTCCCTAGCCTGTTCTTTATTGTTCCATTCACTTGCTCTACTATTCCAGAAGCCTCTGGTCTGTATGCACAGTGCAATTTCTGTTTAATACTAAGTGCTTCACAAATCAGTTGAATCAATTCGTTTTGAAAATGTGTTCCTCTATCTGTTTCAATCGTTACTGGAAAACCATACCTTGGAATGAATTCTCGCAGCATTAGTTTAGCTACTGTAATTCCATCATTCCTTCTGGTCGGGTATGCTTCCACCCAACGGGAAAACAAACAGACGACTACAAGAACGTATCTTAGTCTATTGCTTGGGGGCATTTCTATAAAATCCATCTGCATTCTCGTGAAAGGACCTCCCTCTCGTCCTATTGTTCCTAGACTCACTCTTTCTTCCTGGATTTAGCTGTTGACAGATAAGGCATCTTTGACAAAGACTCTCAGCTATGGCTCTGAATTTTGGATTATACCATGTTTGCCTGAAAAGTCTGATCATTGCATCTCTCCCAATATGTGCTTGTCCATGGTACATCCGTGCCATGTCAGAAATCATGCTATCGGGCATAACTGGTCTTTCATCTCTGTAAACCCAAACATCATTTTCCTCCCGTTTTCTGCATCCTGCTTTTATCCAGCTATCCTTTTCCTCATCATCTGCTGCTTCCTGTAACTGTCTCACTTCATCCCATGTCTCGACAGGGTTAGTAAAAAGCAACGGACATGAAATATGCTCTCTTTCTCTGTTTCTGTTCAATGAGACTACATTTTTGGCACAGTACTGAGCTATTTCGTCAGCAAACTTATTGCCAACAGTTATGTAGTCTTCCCCATTTTTATGTGCATTGCACTTTACCACCGCAATCTGTTTAGGCAGCTGTATCGCCTCAAGCAACTTTTTCACAAATTCACTATTTCTTATTGGAGTTCCTGCAGACGTCAAGAAACCTCTCTGGGACCAGATCTGCCCAAGATCGTGAACCACTCCAAAGCCGTATTGGCTATCCGTGATTACTGTGACTCGGACATTCTTTCCCAGTTTACATGCTTGAATTAGAGCAATCAACTCCGCTACTTGAGCAGAACGTATCCCTCTCAAACAAGATGCTTCCATTACAGCAGCTACTGTGCAAACTGCATATGCTGCACTCAGAACTCCATCATTCGTTCTCAAACATGAGCCATCCACGAACAGAATATAATCTGATTCCTTTAAAGGCTCATCCCGTATATCGGGTCTCGGTTTTGTACAATATTCAAGTACATTCAAACAATCATGATCAACTTCATCCATTTCAATCACACTCTCTTCATCTGGAAATGATGTTGAAGGATTCACATTTATGCATCTGTCAATGGTGACATTGTCTGCACTCAAAATTACTTTTTCATACCTAGTCAGCCGACTATGTGTCATATATTGGGTCTTGGTTCTTGTCAAAAGAATCTCCACAGAATGAGGGACATATACTCTTAGTGGATATCCCATCACAATGCCTTCACTCTGCTCCAGACTTACACAAGTAGCAGCAACTGCTTTCAAACATCCAGGCAACGCTTTTGCTACTGGGTCTAAAACAGCTGAAAAATATGCAATGGGTCTTTTCATGTTTCCGTGTCTCTGCACTAGGACTGAAAACGCACACCCATCTCTTTCACTACAATACAACTCAAAATATTTTTCATAATCAGGCATTCCTAATGCCGGGGCTTCACACAGCTTTGTTTTTAGTTCTCTGAATGCTTTCATTTCCTCATCATTCATTTCAAAAGGATCTTTAACGTCCTTCTTTGTCAATCTCTGTAATGGTTTTGCAATCAGTGAAAATCCACTTATCCATTGTCGACAATATCCAACCATTCCTAGGAACATTCTTACCTCTCTCTGTGTCATTGGAGCTCTCATTCCTTGAATTATTTTTATCCTTTCAGTCGTTACCTTTCGCACTCCCTTTTCAATCTTATGTCCCAAATATTGGACCTCTTGTTGACAAAACTGTAATTTTGATGGGGACACTTTATGTCCTCCTTTTGCTAAATGATTCAGCAAAGCAATTGTGTCAGTAACACATGCTTCCTTGGTTTTTGATGCCACCAGTAGGTCATCAATATACTGAACCATCACGGATTTTTCAGGCATTTTTAAATCTTCCAATGACTTCTTTAGGATCTGATTAAAGATCGAGGGGCTTTCTGTATACCCCTGAGGAATTCAGCACCATGCCAAAATACGCTCTCCGAACCTGAACGCAAATAATGGCTGGCTATCTGGATGTAATGGAATGGAGAAAAATGCATGGCACAAATCAATAACTGTGTACCATTCTGCTTCGCGTGGAATCTGGTATAGAATTACAGCAGGGTTTGGTACTATTGGGCAGCAAGGCACAACACTTTTGTTTACCTTTCTCAAATCCTGTACAATTCTATATGTTCCATTCGGCTTTTTCAGTCCCATTATAGGTGAATTACATGGACTGCTCATTATTTCTTTCAGAATTCCTTGTTCAATCATTTTATTTATTACAGGTGTTATTCCTTCAATTATTTCTGGTGTCAATTTATACTGTGGTGTATTTGGGTAACTTGTTCCTTCTTTTACAGAGATCTTAACAGGGTCTACTCCTTTCATTAACCCTATATCTTCACCCGTAAAATCCCACACTTCCTGTTTCACTGTTTCTTTTAGTTCAATTGGGATTTTCTCTACGTCAAACACAGGGAACAACTCACTCACTTCTGACTCTAAATTTACTAATGTCATTTTATAGAGTACATCTTCATCTGGGGTTTGAAATGCAATCCCATCTGGAGTACAATAGATGGTGCAGTTCATCTTGCAAAGTAGATCGCGTCCTAATAGGTTCACAGGACTGCAATCACACACCACAAATCGGTGCATATCACTGAATGGTCCAATCTTTACCTCCACTAATTTGGTAAGAGGCGCCCTAATTTGCTGATTCGAAACACCCACGACTTGGATATGTTCACCTGAGAGAGGAAGGTTTGAAATTTCCACTGATCTAACAGTAGAACGGGTAGCTCCAGAGTCCACAAAGAATGTTACATTTGCACCATTCACTTCTCCATCCACAAATGGACCTTCTTGATCTACCTCTAGAGTTGCGCCAAGCACGCACTCTTCCTCCTCTCCTAGGCACCGTCATAAACTTTCATCCGACTCATTCCCATCCTGTCGTAACCAATATTGAGATATGGCAGCTGCGCGCGGCAATTGTGTTACCTGCTCTCCTCCGTAGAATTCTGTTTCTGCACTGTATCTCTGTGGATTTACACTCTTGGGAAGTGGTGGTTGAGGCACCTGACTTTGCTGAGTAACTACCTGTGGTTGCTGCAGCTGTTGGTAACTCACCTCACTCTGCACCTGTGGATTCAATGATTGATTTTCCGCATTAGTTTTTGGAGGGAATTTACACTCGTTTCTCCAATGTCCTAATTTTCCGCAGTTGTGGCATGGCCACTTTTTCTTTGCTTCTTCTATACTCATTTGACCTTTTCCTTTACCTATATTTGGTCTGGATTTCGTCTGTCCTGTCTCACTAACTTGATTATTCAATTGAGCTTCTTGTTTCTCTGCAACTTTCACCTGTGCCCACATTGCTTTTTCTTTCAATTTACGCTGTCTACTCTCAATGTCATCACTACAATATTTAGCATATCTCAAAACCTTGTCTACCGTGCTATTCTGCCAACAAATCATATGTTGCTTAATCATTTCACTTATCTCTGGTTTTAACCCATAAACGAACCTATATACGAAATGGCTCATGTCTTTTTCATTTAGTGTCTCATATCCACTATACTGTTTAAAAACTAACAGTAGCCTTTCATAGTACGCATGTACAGATTCCTTACTCTCCTGTGTGGTTCTGTCAATCTTTACCCAATCCGTTTCTTTGGGTGGGATTTTATTTTTCAAAAAGGTAATAACTTGGTCATATTTCCTCATCACTTCTGGTCCTGGCGCTCCTGTTTTAGCGTCTCTTGGATATTCTACAGTTGGCCAATCAATAGTAATCTTACATTCTGTCCACAAATCAGCTGGTACTACTATATCAAATAATCCATCCAAATCTATCCATAACACTTTCGAAACCTTAACAAACCTCTCCACTTGTCTGTACCATTCTTCTGGTTTTTCTCTCAATTTTGGGAAGTCATTTGTAAATGACAGTATATCTTGTCTAGACCAGGGGACATGGACATAACTACCTCCTGGAGTTTCTCTCATCGGGTACTCCCTCACAATTGATTCCTTGTCTGTCACCGCAAAAGCCAAAGATGCTTTATCGGTCGTTTTCTCATTCCTTTTAGTCCACCTGCTTCTCCATCTATCCACATCTCCCCATTTTCTCAGCAAAACAATTAATTATTTTATTTGGGTTAACCATCCTGACGTGTTCAAATTTTCTATATCTTTCACGCAAAAATCGACTCTATATGGTTTCTGCAAACTTCTCACCTTTACAAATTCTACTCCTAGTTCGTTTGCTGTTTCTTCTAACTTGTCATGTAAGTTTCTAGCTCTCCATGTAATGCTCTTACATAAAAACATTATCTCATCATCCTGATAAGTCTTCAATTTTTCTGTACCAATTGTCCCTAAAATCAATTCTTCCATATCTATTTTTAACCTAATTACATCTAATGGTTTTGATTCTGTCTCTTTCGTTTTCAGGGTTTTCATCCATTCATTCAATTCGTCCGGAGTCGGACCTACAGGTGTACTGTTTAATTCTATCCAATTTTTACTTCTTTCTGGTGTCTCTGACGCAGACTCAGTTCCCATAGGAATCCTCCTAAACTCATTCTCATTTACCGTCAAATTAGTAGGTGGGCTTGGTCTATATGAACTAACCAGATTTCTTGCCCTTTCATTGTCTAATTCCATCCCTTCTTTTCTTCTTTGCAAATTTGAATTCATAGGAATGACTAAAGAATGCTCTTCTATCTTCTGATTCTCAAAAACTGGTATTACTGGACCTATTGTTACGGGTACAGTTACAGCTTCCATATTCATTGTTAATTCTCTTATCTTTTCAGTCAATTCTCTCGTGGTTTTTGCTAATTCAGTTGTATTGTCACTTTCAACTTTCTCGCTTTGTGGGGTTTTCAATTGATCTTGTGACCTATTTATCTCATCTCTCCGTTCGGGATTTTTATTCCTCCCAGTTTCCATTGGCGGTGCATTAGATGTCACCACCGCAGAATTCTGTTGGTATGGAGGTGGGTTTCTGTTTAAAATATCTTCCAGCAATTCATCTTCCGTCTCACTACCTCCATACCCGTACCTTTCAGTAACTAAATGCTTCTTTTTCTCTGTACATTTTCTCTTCGCTTCTTCCTCAACTGTAAAAGCTGGAAATAAAGCTCCTGTCATATTATCATATCTCCAACGTTTTATTCTGTCCTCATGATTCACTCCCCATAACCTTCCGGGTACAAACTCATGATTTCTTAATCCTCTGAATCTTTCTCGTTCATACATCTCATCTTCCCATTCACTTAAAGCTTCAAACTGTGTTGGTCTAGGTTTAGGCTCAAGCATCGTCATCTTCTCCCTCAAATTCCGAAGTACAGCTACACTAAATGAACCATTCTCAGGAAATGCTAATGCTCCATCATTTTGAGTATATTTAGTCCAATTTTCTAACCATATGCAAGTATGATATCCGTATTTCAGCATCATATGCGAAGCTGGTGATTTTGGCGGAGGAATTACTTGTCCCTCTCTAGTCACTACCTTTTTGTCTTTCTTAAAAAGTTCTTAACTTTCGCCATCCACGACGTTTTCTCTCTACCATACTCATAATAAGCCATAATTCACGATCTCTTTTCCTTTCTCAAAGTCCGCAATTCAACACTGTTCTCTATGCGTTATTCGGACCTATCACAGCGCGACTCACACCAACACTCCAATCCAAAGCTTCTACGTCACAGCTAATTCAACCAATCCTAGCGCGTCTCACACCAACGCACCAATCAGAGCGTCTACGTCACTGCTTATTCAACCAATCCTAGCGTGTCTCACACCAACGCTCCAATCAGAGCGTCTTCTGTATAACTAGTGCACTGTCCAATCCCAGCGCGGCTTTTGTCAACGTCAGTTCTGCTCCTGACCCCTCCTTTACAAAATTTATCGGCAATTTATTTTTCAACTGTTCTTGGTTAGTTACGACATTAAAAACACATTTCCATTGTCTGATTTAGCTAACAAAAGTGACAGTTTTATTCTATCTCGCAAGAATACAGTTTTGTTCGATAAGTGTAGCACTTCCCTCTACCTTACCCTTCTTTCAAGCAAGGGGTAAACCCGTTTCTCTGGGGATAAAACACATGTGGAGACTACACTGCTCCTGAGAATTAAGGCCAGAGTTTCACAAGAAAACCGGTTGCTATTTCACTCACACACCTTTGATACGGAAAATGTCCCTATCATAACACAACCTGTGTTATCACCAATATGAATTCAGACAATGCACTATTCCGTGTGACTTCTCTTGCCACACGTGTCCACTTCCTACTTCCCGGAAGCTTCAAAACCTTTGACTTACATATAACGTAATACCATACAACATGAAGTGTTATACATAAAAATAATCAATAATCGATAATCAATAATCACCAAACTAATCTTTAGTAACCATAACTCTGCTACCAAGAAATCTGATCCAGCGCTATCAATAAAATTTCTTCTCCTATATGCCTTGGACGTCCAGGTACAAATATCCCTCTTTCCACAACTTATATCCATATGACGGTGGGGCCCATAACACCGTATAAACATTCACTCTCTCATATATTCCCTGGATTTCATCCGTTTTACTTAGGAGAAAACAGTAAATGATTTTGCTGGAAGGAGACGGGATACCTTTTAAAACGACATAATACTTCTCAAACCTTAAGGTATTCCGCTCATTGGTCGATGGACCAACTAGTAGGAATCAGTTGATGGTGATTAAGACCAGCTCAATCACTATAAACCTTTAAACATTTATATTTATCATTGAGCTAAAGAACCACAGACTCATTGTTTTAAAGATAATAAAGTTTATCTAATTTTTAGAAGCATGAATAAGTTTCAAATTTATTATTCAGATTAATACATTTATCATCATTATAAGAATAAATTTAAGTTGCAATGCATACCTATTAGATGGAAAAACAAAGTTCGTCACAGCAAAGAATTCAGATCACAGCATAGAAACTCCCGAAAAACTGTCTATCTGTCCTGTAAAAACAGGCCTTCTCGACGGATCACCTATATGGTGTTTCCCGCCACAATCCAGTTCTTTTCCCCTTATAGTATTTAAGAATAAAAAGGTCTAATAGTATTAAAATGGAAAAATCTATTAAAGCAAAAAGGTTTCTCCATCAGCAGCATCCCGTGCTCAATAAAAATATAAAACAGCAGCTCCTGCAGCAACAACACCGGCAAAATGCAGTAGCATCAGTAGGAGTCCCCCCTCCCTCAGAGTAGGTCTTCTTATACCCTAAAACTAGCTTACTAAGTGAAAATGTTACATCTTTGGGGCGAGATTCTCTCTAATTGGTCCATTTGGGGTCAGTATACATCTCATTATGAATATCCTTGTTCCAACCAGTTCTTTGTGGAAAGTTCATACTTCTGTCGTTTCTCACGGGTTCATGACATTACCCATCCGCACATTGGTCTCTATCTGTATCCTTTTTCTGATACTTTAAATTGAACAGTTCATTGTTCATTCACGTATTCACTGCAACTTCTCACGCTTTTCGCAATGTCCTTCTTTGGCACACGTTTGTATAATAAGGTCATCGCAGCCTTGACCAAGCTTCCATCCTAGGCTTTGGGACGGTCACATGATCCCTCTGTTCACAGCCTTTCTCATTCGCGGAAACCATTTGCGCCTGCGTACTCTAGCTTGCTTGCCTCGGCAGCCATTTTTACATCGCGGCACAACAGGCCTAAGCGAACTATTTATAAAGATAAACAGAACATAGTTAAGAATAAAGCATATAAGCCTTTTCGTTTCCCTCCCGTCATTCTACGTACCCCAATTAAGTGTTACCTAGCAAAGCGACATATAAAGCTAGTTCTTACTTACCAACCGCTTTACTTTGCCACCACACAGTTTATTTTCGAGCATAAATCATGCAATTATTATTCTAATTAGTCTGCAAATTATTAGTTTTATGTTATCCACGTTAACAAATGTAAGTAAATTAGTTTGCACAGATATGGCGTGTTACCCATAACCCTTATCATGACACATACATGGTTGGTTATTTACTAAGACGAACATGTGTGTTAATTATTCAACGTAAATATTAGGAGGTTACATTTTTTTCATTTACCCTGCTCCATCACTTGGCAAGAGTCCCTGTTCTGGATTTCATTCCACAGCAATTGGTTTAGCGTATTTGGAGTGGCGTTTCTGATCTTGTGCCAGCAGATAACATAGGAGCCGTGTCTGGCCAGGGATTGATAAAGGAGGCCAAACTCCAACCTTATTTGCGCCAGTGACGTGTAATGTGGGAGGCAAAACATATTCCTGTAAGCTTTGACCAACGTACTATCTAGTACTTTGGCGTCCCTCCCCCGCAATGCTTCGCTGCCGTAGGTGATCGTAGGGAGTAGTTTGGCCTGGGCTACCTTCAGCAGCGGGCTCAATGTCGGCCCCATCAGTTTGTTAGCAAGTTTTTTCATTGGCAGAGCTATTACCAGCCCTCTCCTTCTTATTTCCTCCTTTTGGCGTTTAAATGTTCCTTCCTTGTCTATTATGACTCCTAGATATTTATAATCCTGCGATGTTTCTAAATGGTTGCCATTCAGAAGCCAATTCCTCTGCCGGTTTCTTTTGATGTTTATTGACATTGTCCGTGTCTTGCTGAGATTGATTTTTAGATTATATCCAAAGAGGAATACCCGAGAAGGAGATCTAACTTGTTGAGCAGGCACTTAGAGAATCCTCACTGGACACCTTTCATCTTGCACTACACAAAAAAGCCATACCACACACAGCACACCGCACCACACTGTGGGGGAAGTAAGGACGACAGATATAGGCAGAGCTGGTTGTACGATGGAACAACACAGGGAAATACTTTGCATGCCTTAACCATGCATTTTTTACCCAGCATTTTTTTACAACGCTTATGCTTTTACAACGTATGCCATTACCACGCATTGTTTATATATATAGAAAAACCCCTCCACTTACCTTAAATGCATGGTAAAGGCATGCATTGTAAAAACATGCATGTGCTAAAAAAAAGCATGAGTAAAGCCACAACGTGGTAAAAACCTCGTTGTAAAGATTGTTTCTCGGCAGAGCCACATGAATTATGATTCTACAGCCACAGCCTTTCCCGCATAATGATGGATTAGCTGAATTTACTATATAATCTCTAATCTGCTGTGTAATTTGCAGATTTTAATAAAAATGTGTTTCTGCTGAATCGGATCAAGAGTTATATGTATGTGTTAAACTGGCCCCAATGAGGTGAAACTTTTGCCTAGACCGTGGTAACATGTGAAAAAATGTCCGAATAGTGAAGTAATACTGATGTTGAATGTGCTACATTGCACCACATAATTTGCCTTTTCTTGACGCATAGTTTTGTCAACCCTGTTGTATAATTCCTTGGGCTCTGGATATTGGGGACTGCACAGATTTTACCTAGGAGACATTGAACGTCCTTGGCCACCATAACTACAGTCACATACCTCCAACCATCAGTCTCTCCATAGCTTGGTAGGAATAGACATTAGCCACTATCCACTATGGGTGAATGCACATTTTTGATGCATCCTATGAGTGGGAGAACCACTCTCTGCTGTCATATATCACTGCAAATACTACCGAAAACCTCCAGTGGTACTGCATATTATCCGGCACACTGGTGGAAAATACTAACTAAGCAGGCCAGAATAAGACAAACATGAGCAGAGAGGCACTACTTCTATAGCCCAGTGAGAACCTTTGTCCCTACTGTACCTACAACTACAAATTAAACAGTATTAAGAGTTTACTTCAAACCGATAAAATGCACCAAAAAATAAGCTGTAGTATCTTCACTCTACAATGCACGTTTGAAATATTTTGTAGCTTTACAGATTATTTTCCTTAACTTCATTATGTAATTTTCATAACAAATTTTAGTTTTACTCCAAATGCTAGCTTTTTAAATTTCATTAAACATTCTTATTCTTTCCACAAACATCAGCTTGTCAAGTTCTATATACATTTTTGTCCAGCAATATAATTATTCTGTCCAAAACATCAGCTCATCGTTTTCTGTAGTTACGTTCTTTTGTCTAGCAAACAACATTATTTTGTCCACAAGCATCAGCTCCCCATTTTCCGAAAATGCCCTCTTTTCTTTTTGTTTCCAAATGCCATTTTTCCATTCTAAGTGAATAACCTACTTTAAAGACACAAGGCTCATTTTCAGAAAATACAACGCTTTCTCCGAACATCAGCTTGTCATTTTCTGAAAGTACGATGCTTTCCCCAAACATCAGCCTGTAATTTTCTGAAAATGTGTTTGTTCCCAAATATCAACTTGTCAAATTAAGAAAACACAATATTATTTTTTACAAAAATTATATTTTTACTATAGAAAATAATTGTTTATGCCTTGCATCAGCATGTAAATTACTGAAAACCCACTATTGTCACAAAATATTAACTAAGAATCTAAAAATACAGATATTTTGTCCCCTAGTACAAGCTTTTCATTGTTGAGTAATTAAACTAATGTCCCATAGACTAATCTTACAATCCATATACTGGTTTAGTAGGACCAGACAGTACCTCCAGTGCAGAGCCACCATCATGTGTCTGGAACAACGTCTGATTCAGTTTCAGCCTCCTGGCCTTTGTACAGTCTCAAAAGCCCAAATAACAACTACAGATGCTCAGTCTTACACTCTGTATATGTTCTCATTATGCCTTGTGTTAGAAATTGGGTTCCTGGTTTTCAGAGGTATGCACTCTGTACAAGCAGGAACCACAATCCTAGTCAGGGTAAGTGTAGTACACACTAAGGGGCCGATTCCGATCTCGGTCGGAGGCGCACCCAATACCATTCGGTCGGGAAAAAAGCCATGCGAAAGCCTGTTTCCCGACCGATCCGTACAGCACACCGAACGAGCAAGTACGATGCGCACAACAGCAAAAAATCCGGCCGAGCCGTACTCACCCAAACCATGTCCTGTTCTCCGACCGAGGCGAATCCGGAAACGCCGAATCGAGTCGCACGGAAGGGAAAATGCAGCCCCGTCCGGCCGGACAAGTACGATGCGCTTCCCGTACGCGCCGAACCCGTCGCTACGCACGGCACGTTAAAGCATCCGGGAGAGGCGCACATAAGCTCCGAATCGCGCCACAACACGATCCACGGCTACGAGACGAACACGGCACCGACGAGGACGACGCGAAGCGACGAGGACGAAGCGAAGCGACGAGGACGACGCGAAGGAACGAGAAGGACGAACGACACGAACCAACCATGAATCCCTTCGTCCTGATCATACCAATATTCTACATCTACTACCGGAACAGGCACGGACGCGTACGGCGCAGAAGGTAAGCCAGACACCAACCACAAAACACATACAACACGTACACGACACATCACACACATACACGGGGATGCTGAATATACTTACACCAGCTACAGCAGCACCATAGGGGCGGGATGCCCATCACCAATGCCACATATGCACACAGGGGCCTGAATGCGCACCACCACCCCTACCCAGGGGGGGCTGGATGCCTACCACTACTACCACCCTTAGCCAGGGTGGGCAGGATGCCTACCACTACTACCACCCTTAGCCAGGGGGGGCAGGATGCCTACCACTACTACCACCCACACCCAGGGGGGGCTGGATGCCTACCACTACTACCACCCACACCCAAGGGGGCTGGATGCCTACCACTACTACCACCCTCACCCAGGGGTGGCAGGATGCCTACCACTACTACCACCCTCACCCAGGGGGCAGGATGCCCACCACTACTACCACCCTCACCCAGGGGGGCAGGATGCCTACCACTACTACCACCCTTAGCCAGGGGGCAGGATGCCCACCACTACTACCACCCTCACCCAGGGGGGCAGGATGCCTACCACTACTACCACCCTCACCCAGGGGGCAGGATGCCCACCACTACTACCACCCTCACCCAGGGGGGCAGGATGCCTACCACTACTACCACCCTTAGCCAGGGGTGGCATGATGCCCACCACCACAACCACCCTCACCCAGGGGGGCAGGATGCCTACCACTACTACCACCCTTAGCCAGGGGGCAGGATGCCTACCACTACTACCACCCTTAGCCAGGGGGGCTGGATGCCTACCACTACTACCACCCTTACCCAGGGGGCAGGATGCCCACCACTACTACCACCCTCACCCAGGGGGGCAGGATGCCTACCACTACTACCACCCTTAGCCAGGGGGCAGGATGCCCACCACTACTACCACCCACACCCAGGGGGGCTGGATGCCTACCACTACTACCACCCTCACCCAGGGGTGGCAGGATGCCTACCACTACTACCACCCTCACCCAGGGGGCAGGATGCCCACCACTACTACCACCCTCACCCAGGGGGGCAGGATGCCTACCACTACTACCACCCTTAGCCAGGGGGCAGGATGCCCACCACTACTACCACCCTCACCCAGGGGGGCAGGATGCCTACCACTACTACCACCCTTAGCCAGGGGGCAGGATGCCCACCACTACTACCACCCTCACCCAGGGGGGCAGGATGCCTACCACTACTACCACCCTTAGCCAGGGGGGCTGGATGCCTACCACTACTACCACCCTTAGCCAGGGGGGCTGGATGCCTACCACTACTACCACCCCCACTCATAGGATGGACAATGCATGACACAACAAGCACACCACAACCTAGGGAATGCAAGATAAAGACATCCCCCCACCACCATGACAAGCGTGTGTAGGCTGTGTCAAATGCCTACAACACCGAACATGACTTTGAACATACAATGTGACCCCCTAGCACATGTGCCACACATATATGTGTGTGGCACCCACAATGCAAGCAGCCCATGACCATTGTGGCAATGGGGCCTAAACCCCCATCATCACAGTGACCAAAAGGTAAGTGTGGGGTCCATAGCCGAAGCACAATTTGACCATTGTGGCAATGGGGTCTAAACCCCCATCATCACAGTGACCAAAAGGCAAGTGTGGGGTCCATAGCCGAAGCACATTTTGACCATTGTGGCAATGGGGTCTAAACCCCCATCATCACAGTGACCAAAAGGCAAGTGTGGGGTCCATAGCCGAAGCACATTTTGACCATTGTGGCAATGGGGTCTAAACCCCCATCATCACAGTGACCAAAAGGCAAGTGTGGGGTCCATAGCCGAAGCACATTTTGACCATTGTGGCAATGGGGTCTAAACCCCCATCATCACAGTGACCAAAAGGCAAGTGTGGGGTCCATAGCTGAAGCACATTTTGACCATTGTGGCAATGGGGTCTAAACCCCCATCATCACAGTGACCAAAAGGCAAGTGTGGGGTCCATAGCTGAAGCACATTTTGACCATTGTGGCAATGGGGTCTAAACCCCCATCATCACAGTGACCAAAAGGCAAGTGTGGGGTCCATAGCTGAAGCACATTTTGACCATTGTGGCAATGGGGTCTAAACCTCCATCATCACAGTGACCAAAAGGCAAGTGTGGGGTCCATAGCCGAAGCACATACTGACCATTGTGGCAATGGGGTCTAAACCCCCATCATCACAGTGACCAAAAGGCAAGTGTGGGGTCCATAGCCGAAGCACATACTGACCATTGTGGCAATGGGGTCTACACCCTCATCATCACAGTGACCAAAAGGTAATTGTTGACAAAGAAAGAGCTGCAACTGCCAAACTGCATGGATCATTCCTGGTCACAGAACCAAAAACTCATCTGTGGCAAAGTAGTGTATGTGTCCCATTGCAACATAAATTGGGGGAGCCAAATACTGCAGTGCAAATGAAACATTCCTTTGGCCATGTGCAGACAAACAACACCCATAGGGGCTGAGACCGTCAACAGTCATCAATGACACAATGACAGAAGTGACCATCAGAATGCAGAACCACATATTTGCACCAATGGGCACACAAATGCAGATATCCTGTGGAGACAGCAGATGTGAGGTGAACAGATACCATACCATGGCAGCAATGGGACACACAAACCATGATCACTGTGCTGACCGATGACCTAGGAGTCCCAGGGACAGCAGGGGAAACACACCAAACAACATACAGCCAATGGCACACCCAAGATATGCCAATGCAGTGGTGCAGATGCACAAACACAAACAGGCAGACCAACACTGTCATCATACACAGCAGGTGAGGGGTGGGGGTGCCAGTGTCCCCAGGCAACCACACAACACATGAGGAGAGCTGAATACCAATCATACAGATGTGCATACACTGCCACACTAAGGTAACTCATGGATCCAAATCCCCTATGTGGGCAAGCAGGCATTGTCAGATGAGAGGGAGCACAAAACACACATGTCACACAGGCACGTAGGAACAACAACTGACACAGCAAGACACAGACACACCACAGCACCACTCCCAGGGCCCCCACAATGTGGTGACCCTGGGCTGAATAAAAATCCCACTGTGATGACAAAGCTAAATGTCGTTCACACTGTGAACCACAGTCAGGTGTCCTGAGCAACAAACTACCATCACACCTACACAAGCACAAATCAATCAGCATGGCCAGTAAGCCAAGGCCAACATGGAGGCAGGGGACTAGCTGGGCAACAACTCCCATCTGCACACACTCAAGACCACACCCTCGACCTCTAACAATGTGCAGCAGTGAAGTACACATGCACTGGTGACATTGCACATGCACCCATGACTATTCCAGGGTGGTGGGTGGGAACCAAGGTGCAGAAACACATCACACATGGCCACTCAACAAGACTCCTGAATGTCTGACACACTGCACACTACGCTGTACATGGACATGACGGCGATACCACACCAACCAATGGGATCCCAGCCACAGTCACACACCAATGAAGAAGCCAAGGTCACCCACAAAGAACACACATAGACAACAACCAACATTGCAGCCCGGACCCTGAGGAGTGCCAGCAGTCACACACACAACGTGTCACAATCACTGAAAGATAACACGAACTGAAAATCACATGACAGGGGCAAACAACAAGTGCCAAGGGGAAACCTGACTGTGACCCATCTGCGTCTGCACACAAACTCAGCCCTGACAGCAAACACACCTATGGGTGACACCCTGATGACCAGTAATGTGCCATGCACCCACATCACAGAGAACACAGGGAGAAGACTTTGGGGGAACATAGCTCAAGTCAGCAAGCATCACAAACAGGTACAACACTAGGGATCACAGCATGCGCAGATAAATGGAAGTGAACACACAGACATGCACATACAACACACACCTTGGGCGCAGGCAATGTCACACGTGTACACACTGCCATGAGGGGACTCCACTCCTGTGTGAGGAAAGCTGTGCCATATGTTGCCTCAGTAGGGCCCCATCATGTCAGCTGAGCACTTGGTCACACAATCAACAATTAGCACCAAATGAGGGCTCCCATCACATCAGCCTGGTCATGGATGTGCCAACGGAATCATCAGCACAGATCCAACACACTTGTATAGCAATGTTGCACTGACTACACGGATGAGTCCTTCCACATTGATGCCCAAACCTGCATGTCCACTGGAGATGGCAACACGGTCAGGGAAGTAGACAAATGCAACGATGGCAGGCACAACAGATGTGCAGGGGTGGAAGCCACAGATATGAAATTGCCAATGTAAGTAGGAAACCCATTGCCAAATACTGAACACATGACACCCTCAGATGCTGCTATTGATGACATGGATACACCACATGATAGGACACATTCCCCCTGGACCACATGGGTTCCTGCACAGTAACACTTCATAATCATGAGACCAGATATCACCATCACTGCAGCAAGGGCATGGTTAGCAGCACCAACAACATGTACATCTGAAGCATGAGCACTAGAGAAAAGAAAGTTGCTTTATTCAGCATATGTGTTGATTGAAAACGACGTCCAGAAAAAATAGAGCAAAGGCCAATGGCCAGTCCATTGTCAAAGTTCAAAAGGGTGACACTGGCAGATGTCACCCTACGCATGCCTGCACAAAACCAGGGACAATCCACTAGGAGGGGCAACCGGGGGGCAGGCCAGGCACCGCAGGGACAGGATCAGGGCTCACCAGGGGGAGTCAGGGAAGGGGTGGTGGGTGCTGGAGAGCCACTGACAACTGCAGTGGAGGTGTCTGACATGGTGTGTGCCGGCACAACTGGGGGGCATGACTCAGATGTCGTGGGTGCCGGCACAACTGCAGTGGACCCTGCAGATGGAGTGGACAGGTCCGCCACTGCAGTGCCCAAGTCAGACAGGGCGGTAGTGGACTCCACTGCAGTGCCTACCTCCAGGGGAGGAGAATGGGGAACAGGCAAGGTGGGTTGGACAGAGGGGGAGGACACCCTCACCACATCAGTGGCACAGACAAGCGCAGCGGGGGGTGTGGTGCTGGGAGAGCAAGTGGCAGGGGGAGAAGGCCTGATCCTCTTGGGGATGGTATATCTGTGGGTGGGGGAACCTGGGGCAGGGTGTGGTGGGGGCACCTGTGCAGTGGGGGCCTGAGGGATGGAGGACGGAGACCTTGTGCCTGAGCTGCAGGGCGGTGGCGGGGTCTTGCTCTTAGGACTCCGGGGGACTTGCGGGTGGGGGCCTCAGTCCGTCTGCGCCTGGGGGAGGGTGTCCAGGGGCGAGGGGCACTCTGCTCCGTGTGGGTGGGCTTCCTCTTCCCCCGGGATGCTGGAGCAGCTTCATCGGTGGGGAAGAGGCCGAGGTCACAGAGGAAGAGCTGCTGTGACTTTGGGGTTGCAGGTGAGGCAAGGGAGGGTGCTTTGGAGGGAGAGGGAACTGAGGACTGCGCAGTGCATGTGGATGCGTGTGTGTGTTCCAGGGCCCCATCCCCTGTGAGTCTGGCTTCAGTCCCCTGAATGTGCGTGCGTGTGCGTTTTGTCATTGGCGTGTGTGTCAGTGTGCTGGATGTGTGTGTGCTGGTGTGTGCCTGTGCCGGTGTGTGTGTGCTTGGGACGGGTAAGGTGCTGGGGAGTGTGGATGGAGCAGAGGCAGGAGGGGTGAGGGACCGTTTGAGGAGGGACACTGCTGCCGTCAGGGAGGAGTCCATGGACCTATTGCCCCTCTGTAGGTCAGACATGCCCGATGAGATGCCCTCCATGAACGACACCAGCTGAGTCAACAGCGCGGTGTGCGCATGGAGGACACTCAGCATGGCTGTCTGCCCTACATGGAGCTGGCGAAGGAGGTACACAGACTCCTCACTCAGGGCAGCAGGGGACACAGGGGCAGGGGGTGCGGTGCCTGGCCCAAAGGAAACACGCTCCCGGACATGGGAGCCTCCACGGACCTGGGGAATGGGAGCCGATGGGAGGGCGGTGGTGGTGCTGGTGGTGGCGGGGACAGCAACACTAGCTGGGGTGTGGTGGCTGCTGACACCCGCCTCCACAAGGGAGTCATCCTCCGAGTTGCTCTGGTCCTCAGCTGAGGTGGATGCTGCTGAGGACTCCTCGGTGTGGCTCCCTCGCCCTCCGTGCCACTGGGTCCCTCCGACCACTCCTCGGCTGCTGACCCAGTCTGGCTCTCTGGCTCCTCCTGGTCCGTGGAGCTGTCCCCTTCCGTGGCCGTGGATGTATCTGCAAACAATGGGGATACAGACAGACATCAGTCACCTGCACATAACGCACACACCACTGTGAGCACAGCACATCACAGAGCAAGCCCTGGCATCATCAGTTGTACATTGCTAAAAGTGCCCTAATTGAACAGGAGAAGTCAATTGTCAGTCTGATGCCAAGCATGGCACTCACATCCCACATGGCCTTGCACCCATCTGTCTGGTGTCTGTTGGATTGCAACACCCCAGTGTTGACACATGCACCAAGTACACAGTAGTTGGACAGTGCAGAGGACACGGTGTGGCATGTGGACATGCACACATCACAGCTCTTGCTACTGAGTCAGTACAGGTTTCCGGATGAAAGGGATGCCCAGAGTCAAATAGGAAATGCATGTGATGCATACCAGCGACAGACCCCATGATGCACCCATGTCCTGATAGCCAGCGCCACTATGGTGTGCATGTAGCACATGTCACTCCCCTGCAGGCTCACCAATCAGTAGACACATGCCATGGCGGAGGCATGACTGCAAAGTCATACATCACTGTCTCAGTGATGTATGACTTTGCAGCCAGACAACAACACTCTGCACTGTGTCACAATAGTAGGTCATGGGGAATGCAAGTCCTGGAGCTGCACAAGTGCACATGTACATCCCCCCACAACACATCCTCTTAACCCTCATCTGTCCAGGTCATACCTATTGGACATATGGTAGACCTGTGACACTACCCTCTGAACCTGAGCCCCTCACACTCTGCTGTGCATGGGGAACAGCTGCCTGAACTTCACATTCACATGCCCCAGTCTGCATGGGCAGCTGATCAGACACCTATGTGTCACACAAGTATCGTCTCCTATGGTCACATCTCCAGTGGCATGCTGAGCCCCTACCAAGAAACTCCACAGCAGTCCTGGCGACTAATCCACAGCACACTGACACAGAGGCAGACACCTGAGGGGTCAAATCACTGCGCACAATGTGTCAGCTGATACACGGGAGTGGGAGTACAGAGTGTATTGTATGGCCTGGAGTAGGCATGACTGTCCAGCCCCACATGAATGAGGGATGAGCCCTGGACTGTAGGCAGCTGGCTAAGTATGTGTGACACACGTCATATACATACTCCTGGGGCCCAAACATTGTTCCCACCCGCAGCATGGGTGTGTGCCAGATACCCCAGCCACATGTGGTGGATCAGCTCAGCAATTGGACCACAGATCAAAGTAACACGCTGAATACATGTCAGAATACAGGCATTGTGTAAGCAATGGACCCACCCATGATGCCCACCACAGAGTCAGGGAAACAGATGCTGTCTCCCACCTTGAGTCAAGCAAACTGCAAGGACACAGTCCTAAGTGACAGAATTCCCTGCATGTAAGGGCCACACCTGGGTATCAGATGAGGAGTGGGCAGTGCACAATAGAGGGACATGGCTCCTGGACAACATGACTGCTGTACTGTGGCAGTTTAACCAGGCCCGAGGAGGGCACATAGCATGTTAGACAGAGTACACAGTGCAGTCTTTGACTCACCCCCTCCTTGCTGCTCTCTGGCCTTCAGCTGCCCATCCAGGTCTGGAAAGACCACCGCCAGGATCCTGAGCATGTGGGGGTCAGGGTCCGTGTTCCGCCCCTCCTGCGAGGAGGCGACAGCTTCAGCTGGACCCGTGCAATCCTCCGGGTCCAGCCCCGAAGGTCCTGCCACCTCTTTTGGCAGTTGCGGATCCGGCGCTTGTAGACCCCCACGGACCGTACAGCCCGGACGATGTCCTTCCATATCTCCTGCTTCCGATGGGCAGAAGCCTGTCAGGATGACAAAGTGATAAGGCCATTACTACACATGCAACATATCCGTGCATGACACAGTTGCATATACATGTCGCAATCACAGGGGCACATGGTGTACACAGGCAGTGCACGGCTGCCCATGGACAGTTTTCCAGAAGTCACTACATGGTATCATTGCATGGGGAGTAAAACCCTGTTCAGAAGCACTGTCACTGCACCATACCTGTCCAGTGCAAGTCACTACACACTATGGGGGGTGACAACTACTCAGTGAGCCTGCTAGCCAGTGGCGTGCAGACTCTCAGCCTTGCTAGTCAGACAAAATGCACATTCAGAAAGGCAGTGCACAGGACACTCACCTGCTCCCCTGGTGTCCCATACAGCTTGCTGTACTGTGGAAGTAGGCTGTCCAGCAGGGCCTGGTTCTCCTCAAGGCTGAAGGCTGGGGCTCTCTCCACAGTACGTGCCATTGCAGGGTCCAGAGGGGCAGAGACAGCAGCAGTGCAGTGGCAGATGTCGTCCTGGAGCATGTAGTGCAGGCAAGTGGGCTCTCAGGGGAACAGCCAGCAATATATATGTGCTGGAGAGGCAGATCCTGTCCCTTGTGTCCAAAGTGATAGGTCCAAGTCGTTTGCATCTTCTGAATCTGGCCAATCCATGGAATAGCAGCACCAAAACACGCCCACAGCATCCTTCAAATCTTCAACTTCATGACATACATGATTTTGCAACATTGTTGTGGGTGACCAACTGAATTCCCAGCAACCGACTCGTTCGAAATTCGAAAACGCGTCCGTTGCCAGGCAAGCCCATTGTCAATGGGTGCGCACCGATCGGTCCATTGCGGTACAACGCGCACAGGGGTACAACGCGTACCCGCACACATTGAAGGCAATGGGCCGGCCGGAGGCACCGATCGGTCCATTGCGGTTCAACGCGCACAGGGGTACAACGCGTACCCGCACACATTGAAGGCAATGGGCCGGCCGGAGGCACCGATCGGTCCATTGCGGTTCAATGCGCACAGGGGTACAACGCGTACCCGCACACATTGAAGGCAATGGGCCGGCCGGAGGCACCGATCGGTCCATTGCGGTTCAACGCGCACAGGGGTACAACGCGTACCCGCACACATTGAAGGCAATGGGCCGGCCGGAGGCACCGATCGGTCCATTGCGGTTCAACGCGCACAGGGGTACAACGCGTACCCGCACACATTGAAGGCAATGGGCCGGCCGGAGGCACCGATCGGTCCATTGCGGTTCAACGCATCACTGTACATGTGACTGGCATAGGTCAGCATGCCTGTCTCAGATGGACATATGCCAGCCACAGATAGCTCCCAGGGAGTGAGGGGCACACCTACATCACGACAGCCTGTCCAAACCTTATCATAAGGCATGTAAGGCTGCATTTCCTATTGTGTGTATGTTGGTGTACATGTTGTCCTGTGGGTGTCACCTGTGGGCAGCCACCCCCAGGCTGTGCACGTGTTCATGGGGACAGGATCCTGGGTGTTACGTGTACGTGACCACTGTGATGTGCAACTGTTCATATCTGTGCATGTGTCATGGTCACATTTCACAGTGGTGTTTGTGTATGTCATGTCACATACCCCGTGAGTCCCATGTGGGACGGTATGTTTGAGCCAGGGTGTCCCAGTGGCACAATAGTGATGGCCCTCCACAGTCTTTGTGCATGTAGTGTTTACAATGTCTCTGATTTCATGTGCACAAGGGAGACAGTCTCCACATCCACGTTGTGTGTGCATGGACTCTGATGTTGTGCGTGTGTGTCACAGACGTCCATGTCTGTCCTGCCATGGCAAGTGTGGCCACTACCTGTGGGGGTCATGTTTGTTTTGCTGTGGTGTACACATGATACTCCAGGTGATGCCAGTGTCCATGTGGCATTACAGGGTCCCTGGGAATGTGCCTGTCGTTGAGCTGTGGTGCCTGGGGCACATCTGTCCTCACATGTCACTGTGGGGGGTGACTGTGACACGGCATCATGATATCCAATGGGCCAACCTGGGACAAATTGATGCCACCTGTAGGACCGTGTTGACAGATGTTGGCCATGTATGTACCATACATGTCCTTCCGGTACTGCACACTTCATGTAGTTGTGCCTCATGATGATGTATGTTGGGATCTTGAGTGTGTTCAATGCCGCATATGTGGGGTGACTGACGATCTTGCTTACTTCTCCTCTGCACTGCAGGGCTCCTGCTGTCCATCGGCCATTCCCAGACCTGGCAACGATGGTGGAACGGGACAGCATCCGACGGTACCGCTTCACCAGGCAGCTGATTGAGGATTTGGCAGTGCAGTTGTCCCCACATTTGCAGCCTGGCCGGCCGTATCCTACAGCGCTGACCCCCAAGGTGAAGGTGATGGCAGCCCTACACTTCTTTGCCACCGGTACCTTCCAACATACTGTGGCGTCTGCTGGTGGGATGTCACAGACCATGTTCAGCCGTGTGCTCCGCGATGTTTTGGCGGCAATGTTGCTCTTCCTGAACCGGTACATCTATTTCCCTAGACTGCGACGACTCACTGACGTGAAGAGTGACTTTTATGCCCTGGGGAGCATGCTGCATGTAATTGGCTCCATTGATGGGACACATGTGGCTTTGGTACCACCACAGGCCCAGGAGCAGGCCTACAGGAACCGCAAGCACTACCACTCGGTCAATGCACTGGTGGTGTGTCTTGCAGACATGACCATCACACACGTGTGTGCCCGTTTCCCTGGTTCAGCACACGATGCCTTTGTGATGAGGAGTAGTCGCATCCCCAGGATGATGGCACAGATGCAGAACCAGCGTGCCTGGCTTGTCGGTGTGTACTGACTTTGTGCCATTGTGTGTGATCTGATCTGTAGTATTCCGCCCACTTTTCCAAGTCAGCTGATGTGCACTTGTCTGTCCGTAGGTGACTCGGGATACCCCAACATGCCGTGGTTGCTGACACCCCTCAGGAACCCTGTGACACCTGCCCAGATGCGCTACAATGAGGCACATGGTCGGACCAGGAGAGTGATTGAGCGGACCTTTGGTCTCCTGAAGAGCCGCTTCCGCTGCCTGGACAAGACCGGAGGGTCCCTCCCATATGCCCCTGCGAAAGTGTGCAAGATTATCATCGTCTGCTGCATGCTACACAACCTGGCAGTGCGGAAGGAGTTGCCTCTCATCCAGGATGACGATGACCAACATCCGCCACCTGTGGAGGATCCTGGCCTGGACCACGATGCCAGTGACGATGATGATGATGATGGTGATGGTGATGTCCGCACACAGCTCATCACCAACTTCTTTAGCTGAATGTGAGTATCCTGAGGTGTCATGTGAATGATGTGAGTTGGCATGATGTGTGGGTGGGGCTCTGGCGCTGTTGGAGTGTGTCCATGGGCTACTTGACTGTATGTGTGTTGCGATGTGTGGTTACAGGTGGGCTGTACTCCCCAACAGTGTTGACATGCTAACTTGGTTCTGGGTGGGTATCTTGTAACATGTATTGTGCATGAGTTTTGCTGTTCTGTCCTGTACTGCATTGCTTTTGACTGTGTGTCATTTCTGTCCTTCACAGGGTTCTTTCAGATTCGTTTGGTCAACTGTGTCCACCGACGACGTGATTGCACATCCAGGCTGGTAGCTGTTGTGTCCCTACAGGTGATGTGCGCCACACCCATGGACTTCCTTCCGTCTACAGTTGTTGACTGTGTGCCCGCTACCAGGTGGGGTTACCTTGCATCTGTAGTGGTTACGGCATGTTGCTACTGTGTAATAAACCTGTGCTTCACTTAGTGATGTGCGTTGTCTGTGGTCACACATTTGACTGCCATTTGCTTACTGCACCTGTGGGCTACTTGACTACAACTGGGAATGGGTGTGGTGTCTGTGCATTGCACCGTCTTCCCTGGCAACATCAGTGTAGGCAATGAGTCAGATGGCCTAGGTGTGTATGTGTTGTGTAGCCCTGGTGGTGTGTCTCCCTCATATGTGTCACGTTGCCTTTACTCACATGCCTGTGTTGTCCTTGCTGTTGCAGTTCGCATACACAGTGTAATTTTGCAGTTCATCATCCCCATAACAGCACCCACGTTGGAATCACGACAGAGGCAAGTATGGTGTATTAGTGTGTTTATTGTGATACATTTGTGTTAATAGTGCATAGGATGGGTTGTGCTGTACATGAATCTTGCAATCCCAAGTTCCTAGGTGAATTGAAAGTCCGGGTAGACAGGATCCCCAGTATCGGGGCCACAGTTGTCTGACACATTGGTCCAACTTGTACTCCCCATGCAATGTGTGGGAGTAGTGTTGCCGTCAACAGGGTGAACAGTCTGTGCACAAAGGCGAACATCCAGAACAGGTTCAGGCTTCCTGGGAGTTGCGCTTGGCCATCGGCCTCTCACTTTCCCCTCCTCGGACGACCCCTCTTCTTGGGGGGGCCCTCAAGTGCAGGCTGCTGTGGTGCAGGGGACTCTCCGCCAGAGTCCTCCTCCCTCCCTGTGGCAGTTGCAGTTTGTTCGGTACCAGATGTTGTTGGCACACAGGGAGGTGTGGACTGGTTGCTGTTCATCTGGCGGAGGCATTGTAAAATGTCCCTGTGCACCGCCGTCATCTCATGCAGTACATCCCACTTGGACTCCACGCGGGACATGTGTGAGTCCACACGTGACATGTGTGACTCCACGTGGGACATGTGGGAGTCCAAGCGGGCATGATGGGCAGCCTGCTGCTGTTTGATGTCTCTGAGGAGCCCCACTACCTGGCTGAGCTCTCCGGTGCTGGACTGGTACGCATCAGCTATGCGTACCAGTTGTGGGTCTTCATGCACACCAGCAACGTCTGCAAGCAGCGACCTCTGTCTCCCACCCCTCCCACCACCCCTGCTGACATGTGCAGTGTGTGCAGTTGCACGCACAGATAACCCTGGTCCACCTTGGGGGTTGGTGGTGGTGGTGGTGTCCATGGCCCCAGGTTGGTCCAGGGTCACTGCGCTGGTGTTGCTCCTTATTCTGTCCATGTCGGCAGGGATGGTATTCGTGGTGACAGTCGTTGTAGGGGTGGGTGCAGGGAGTGCAGCTGGTGGTCCTGCTGGTGCTGCAGCTGGTGGTCCTGCTGGTGCTGCATGTTGACTTGCACCGGATGTGCCAGGTTGTTCATCGTCCGAGGAGGACAGAGGCTGTACGACGCCAGTGAGCTCGGCATCCTCTTGAGCCTGGGACTGGGACTCCTCAGCGTCTGCTGCTGTGTCCCCATCATCACCTGTTTTTGGGAGACACAAACAATGTATGTCATGTTTCTGCAGGCATCAGTGGTTGACACACCTGACAGTTGTGACTGTGCCTCTGGGTGCGGGCCTGTACATTGCATTGTCCTAAGTCGTCACAGTCAGGGGTTGATATTGGTGTGGCACATTGTCCTGCATTATTTGGGCATTTCTATGTATTTTCTGGGGTGTGAACATGGTCTGCATTGCTTGTGTTTGGTTGACAGCCAGACCTCCTTCCCACCCAGCCAGCCAGTCAGTTATCCCACCATGGAACGTGCTTGCGTTGCAGGGAGTGGAAGTTGTCTCTCAGGATGTCAGTCAGTGGTGTCCTGCTGTTTGTTGGTGCACAGTTGGCAGCAGGGCCTTGTGCTCCCCACAGCAGTAGCCAGTGTCAGCCATCTTGTGAGTCCTTCTCCACTCCCTGTGATGTGAGCATGGTTCAGGGTGGTGTTGATGGGACAGTTGTGGGGGTGAGCTATGTCTGTGACTACGACTCCCATCATGCTATTGCCTCCTCCCCCTTCCCAGCATGCCCATGCTTCCTTCCTTTTGACTCTGCTTCCCTGTGGGGTGGGCTGGCTGTGCTGACAGGATGGCTGGGAGTGTTGTCCTGGCAGTTGTTTGGCTAAGAGTCCCAAGAGTGTCCCTGTGCTTCACACAACATAACCCAGGGTGGTGGTGCTTTGTGGGATCTTGTGTTAGGATGGAGGGCATTGCATTCTACCAGGTGGGTACTGTGGAGTTTGTGTTGGGGGGGGTGTGAGGGGAGGTGCTGGTGACTATAGTCAGTGCTGCAAGTCCCCCTACCCAGCCAGCCAGATATCCCACCATGGAACGTGCTTGCATTGCAGGGAGTGTAAGTTGTCTCTCAGGATGTCAGTCAGTGGTGTCCTGCTGTTTGTTGGTGCACAGTTGGCAGCAGGGCTTTGTGCTCCCCACAGCAGTAGCCAGTGTCAGCCATCTTGTGAGTCCTTCTCCACTCCCTGTGATGTGAGCATGGTTCAGGGTGGTGTTGATGGGACAGTTGTGGGGGTGAGCTATGTCTGTGACTACGACTCCCATCATGCCATTGCCTCCACCCCACTTGCCAGCATTCCCATACTTACTTGCTTTTGTGTGGAGTTCAGTGGGTGTGGGTGTGAGGGCAATGGCAAGATGGCTGACAGTGGTGTACTGCTGTTGGTTGGTGTGCAGTACCCAGCATGCCCTTGTGCTCCCCACGACACAGCAACAGTGTCAGACATCTTTGATGGGCCTTTCCACTCTCTGTGGGATGTGCATGCGTGAGTGTGAGCTTGCTGGGCCATGTGGTGGGGGATGTAGGGCTGTGAGTACGACTCCCATCATGCTATTGCCTCCACCCCCTTCCCAGCATGCCCATGCTTCCTTCCTTTTGACTCTGCTTCCCTGTGGGGTGGGCTGGCTGTGCTGACAGGATGGCTGGGAGTGTTGTCCTGGCAGTTGTTTGGCTAAGAGTCCCAAGAGTGTCCCTGTGCTTCACACAACATAACCCAGGGTGGTGGTGCTTTGTGGGATCTTGTGTTAGGATGGAGGGCATTGCATTCTACCAGGTGGGTACTGTGGAGTTTGTGTTGGGGAGGGTGTGAGGGGAGGTGCTGGTGACTATAGTCAGTGCTGCAAGTCCCCCTTCCCACCCAGCCAGCCAGATATCCCACCATGGAACGTGCTTGCATTGCAGGGAGTGTAAGTTGTCTCTCAGGATGTCAGTCAGTGGTGTCCTGCTGTTTGTTGGTGCACAGTTGGCAGCAGGGCCTTGTGCTCCCCACAGCAGTAGCCAGTGTCAGCCATCTTGTGAGTCCTTCTCCACTCCCTGTGATGTGCGCATGGTTCATGGTGGTGTTGATGGGACAGTTTTGGGGCGGGCAATATGTGTGACTGCGACTCCCATGATGCTATTGGCTACACTGACTTGGCCAGCATACACAGAATTCCTTCCTTTGAGTGGTCTTCACTGTGTGTTGGTGTTGTTGTGGTGGCTACATGTGTGGATGTGTTTGTTAGTTCTATTTGTGCCACTGCCTAGCTGTAGTTGTGGTTGTGTTTGTACATGTGTTGGCACAGTTGGATGTGACTTTTTTGATGGCATGTGTTGTGTTTCTCTGACTGACATACACATTTTGGGATGATTCTGTTCTGGTTGCTGTGTGATTGCTATGAGTGCATGGTTTGACTCTCCCCTTGACAGTGATGTGTGTGTGTTTTGTGGCAGTATATTGTGTACATTTGTTGTGTACTCACCAGGCTCTGGGATGTCCTCTAGTCCATATATGCTCACTGGCGGTAGGATGGCCCGCACCTTCTCCTCCCAGGGCCTGAGGTATATTGGCTTGGCAGGAGGGCCACTGCCGGTGTGTTGGCTGTTGATGTAGTCTTGCTTCAGCAGTTTCCGTACCCTCCTGCGCACGTCATACCACCTGTTCTGGATGTCGGTCTTTGTGCGCCGACATGGTGATTGGGCGTTCACCCTGTTGATGATCCTCTCCCACATCTTGGTTTTCTGCGACATGGGGGTCTGTTGGACCAATGTGCCAAACAGCTGTGGCTCTACCCTGAGGATCTCGTCTACCAGGACTTCCAATTCACAATCTAGGAACTTGTGATTCTTCTTGGGGGGCATGGTGATGGGTGGTGATGGTGAGTGATGTGTGTGTTGGTGTTCAGGTGAGGGTGTGTGAGTGTGTGTTTTGCTGGGTGTATGTGAGGTAGGTATTTGTTGGTGTGCTGCTGGTGTGTGGCTTGTGTGAGGGATGAGCTGTGGGTGTGTGGTTGCTTTCTCTTGGGTGCTGGCAGTGGAATGGCATTTGCAAAGGCTCATGGTAGTGATTTGTGTCCTTTATATAGGTGGAGTTGTGGGTGTGTCTTTGTTCTCTGTCCCCACCCCACCCCAGTATTTATTGGCTTGGTAATTGCTTGTTTGGCCTTTTTTTGGGTGATTTTTCCTTTGTGTTGTTTGTGTATGTTGGAAGCGTTCTTGTGACCGAGTCGGACCCTGCATTGGTCTCGTACAGTGTTTTCCGTTTCGTTCATGCTGTGTTTGTGCAGTTTTCTATGCTGCGTACGCGTCGGTCGCGGTGTATTGTGTTGCTTCGGCTCGGTTTTGTATGCGTGTCGGTCGTACGGCTTGTCCTCCGTCCGACTCGCTCGTGGTTTTCGCGCCTTGCATCGTACTTAGCGGTTTGGAGTTAGCGTGTACGTTTCGGTCGGATTTGTTCCGGGTGCGTGTCGGTCGGTTGGATTCGCGTGTTTTTCCGGCCGGATTGCTATTTTCCGTGCGGCTCGGTCGGTCGACTTGGTTTCCTTACGTGTCGGTCGGGTTTTTCGCGGCTTGCATCGTACTTGGCGTGTCGGGCGCCACGGGTACGTGTCGGTCGGTAATTTTTCCGGATCCGAGTCGGTCGGTGCTTTTTCCGGCCCGAATCGGAATCGACCCCTAAATGTTTACCTGTGCTCACCCCCTCGTAGCTTGGCACAATGCAGTTAGTATTTGTGCACACACACACACACACACACACAGTAACACAGTGAAAAAACTACAAAAGTACTCCACACCAGTTTAGAAAAATAGCCAATATTTGTCTGAGTAAAACAAGACCAAAACAACAAAAATCCAACATACACAAATCAAGCTATGAATTTTGCAAGATTAAATCAAAATCTAGTGCTTAGAAATCAATAGCTCTAACTGAGGCTTTCTGGTCACGCTTGACTGGGACAAATCCAAACGTTCAGTCCTACCGTGATGGAGCCCGGGCCGGATACAGGAGTCATGCAGACCCGCTGACAGTACCTTGGATGCGTCGGAAATTGAAGATAATGTGAAGCACAGAGGAGGTGAGGCGTCGCGGATGCATGTGATGTCTCGGTTCCTGAAGGCGGTGCAATGCCGTTGAAGCTTTGACGCTCGAGGACGAT
Source organism: Calotriton arnoldi (assembly GCA_963921515.1). Classification (NCBI taxonomy): domain Eukaryota; kingdom Metazoa; phylum Chordata; class Amphibia; order Caudata; family Salamandridae; genus Calotriton; species Calotriton arnoldi. Next base: position 451,477 of record CAWUFW010008479.1, on the reverse strand, counting down.
GCAGTGTGCAGAGGAGGTGATGCATTGGTTGCTGGTATGAGGCCTCGATTCCTGAAGGTGATGCGGCGTCGATGTCAAGAGCACCATGCATAGATTCCACAGCATTAATGTTGAACTGCTGGGCCGAAGGCCCTGCGTCAGTTGGAGGCCATGCACAGTCGGGACTACGTCGGAGTCGGAAAGGTGCATCACAGACTTTAATGAGGCAGTGTTCAAAACTCATCAGTGGCAGTTCTTCAGAGGTGCTGCGGCAAAGTTGGGGCTGCGTTGTAATTTGAGGTTGATGCGTCATGCACTCGGGACCACGGCTTTGGGGCAGGCAGCGGCTATGCCTCGTTTTCGGAGGGATGTGCCGGTACCAAAATGACGTTTGGCGTCGATGTGTTAGTTTCTTGGTTGCAGCACCAAAACTCACTACCACGGGCCCAGGACTGGATTTGGCACTGCTTGGCAGAGCAGGACTCGCAGCAGAGGAGCCCAGGTGCTGGTAGCAAGATGCAGGTGAAGACTTTGTTGTCCCTGAGACTTCAGCAACAGGAGGCAACCTCAAACAAGCCCTTGGAGAACCTTTAGATGCAGAATGTAGGGAGTAAAGTCCAGTCCTCTCACCCCAGGACGAAGCACAGGCCAACACAGTAACGCAAGCAGAAAAGTGGCAGTCCCTCCATGCAGCACAACAGCTCGTCTTCCTGGCAGAATGTCCTCATTCCAGAAGTATTCTGAGTATATGGTGTCAGAGGTCCAGTACTTATACCCATTTCAGCCTTTGAAGTAGGCAGACTTCAAAGAAAGGTCTTTTGTAGTGCACAGTACCCTGCCCTTCCTTGACCTGGCTCCAGACACACTACAGGGGGGGACAGGCACAGCCATATTCAGGTGCAAGTGTCTGCTCCTCCATCTCACTCTAGCTCAGAAAGACCCATCAGACGGGTGATGGACATCAGGATATGCAAGGCAGCCCTCAGCTCCCTTTGTGGGTGACTGTCTAGAGTGAATTCATAAAGCCCAGCTGTCATCCAAACCAGACGTGTATTCTAGGGACAGGCAGAGGCACTGAGTGGTTAAAGTAAGAAAATGCCAACTTTCTAGAAGTAGCATTTTCAGACCTGTAATTTAAAAAGCAACTTCACTAAAAGATGTGCTTTTAAATTTTTAGTCCAGAGACACCAAACACTCTTCCTATATTTTCCCAATTGGAAGTTATACTTGTATAGTGTTACATGGCAGCTCCAATGCTAACCTATGGGAAAGATAGGCCTTGCTGAAGTGAAAAACGAATTTAGCAATATTTCAATACGAGGGCATGTAAAACACCTAAGTACATGTCCTACATTTTAAATACACTACACCCGCCCATGGGGCTACCTAGGGCCTACCTTAGGGGTGACTCATATGTATTAAAAGGGAAGTTTTGCGCCTGGCAAGCAGGTGAACTTGCCAGGTCAAAATGGCAGTCTAAAACTGCACCCACAGTCTCTGCAGCGGCAGGCCTGAGACAGGTTTGAAGGGCTACTAATGTGGGTGCAGTGCTTAATTTGAGCTGGTGGTTGCCGGTGGGGGACACTGGCACTTATTTTTGGGCACCTGTCCTTATTTGCTGCATCAGATATTTACAGAGAGCAAGAGAGAAACACACTGATCGGAAAGACAAAGGAAGAGAAACCATAAGAGAGAAAGCAAGCACCTGAAAGAGTGAGAAAAAGGGACAGGAGTGTCTGGAAGTGCATTAAGACTACCAGTCTTGGTATTTGTTGTGCCAATGTTTAATTGCACCGGGCTGCCAGCTTCTGAGCAGAGCTTTAGGCACCAGCACTCTTTATTTCACAAATTAGGCACTGTATAAATGGCACAATCAGAAGCATTTGATTTACGGGCCATGGGAACCCCTGGAGTACTGTACTGGGGACTTATTAGTAAATCAAATATGCTAATCATGGAGATACCAATTGCCATTACATTTTAGACACAGAGCACATGAACTTTAGCAATGGTCAGTAGTGAAAAAGTGCAAAGAGTCCTAAGGCCAGCAAAAACGAAGTCAAAAACAGAGCAGGAAGAATGCAAATGGTTTGGGGTAACCCTGCAAAAAGGGCCATTTCCAACACCTTGGTACAATCTACAATACTTAAGCACAGTTAAGTACAACAAACACCACATAACAGTCCATGTACAGTCTTATCTCTGTTGGAAAGATAGCATAGGAACATTGTTCTTGGCATGCAGAGCTAGAATTTTCAGACTAGCGAATGGGTGGACATTAGTGAAGATTCAAACAAGACCTCAAGTGTCTCACTTTATGAAGTGGTCTTAGGGGTTTCCCTATATCATGCACCTGAGAATGGGTTGAGGCCTTTGCTGACCTCTGTCTGGAAGTCCTATGGAACAATTTGTCTACATACACTTGGGGGCTCATTACGATGTCAGGCGGAAAGCCTCCTCCGACAGTCGGAATTTCCTCGACCGTGTCGGAACCCTTCCGACCGACTCAGTCGGTTTACATTCCGACCGACCGATTACGATGTTCGCAGTCGGAACGTAAACCGCACAGTCATTCCAAATCAGTTCCGACCGGCTCCCTGTAGATCGGAACCCTCGGGATTACAATGTTGGTCTCCAACAGCCTTTCCGTGTCGGCCTTTCCGACATGAAAAGGCTGTTGGAAAGTGACTTTGGGGGCCCCTAACAGGGCCCCCTTTATCATACGGCCGCCGGTTGGGGGCCGAGGGGGTACCTAAGGTACCCCCCTGTAAATCCCTGCACTGTGTGGCAGACACAATGGGGTGCCCGCAACAGGGTGCAGGGTTTTCTGCAAACACCCCATTTCCCCATTGGAGCCTGTGTTACGGCCGGTTATTGGGCGGAACACGAGCTCCCATAGGGAACAATGGGACTCCGACAGAACAGTGTTCAGTCGCATCGTAATCCGTCGGTCGGAACCGCCAACCGCAAGTCGGTCGGTCCCGATTCCGCAACGGGCGGAGGCTTTATGCCCGACATCGTAATGAGCCCCTAAGTATTTCTGTATGTCCTACAAATGATTTTGAAGATGGAGAAGAATCTCCACGTCATCTGCTTACATTTAAAATATCAAGACATTTTGTTTAATGATATATACTGATGCACTCATGTACCGTACCAATGGGGACAGTGCTGACTCTTTCTGGAGCCTGCAGGTTAACAACCAGGAATGCATCAGGAATGGACCAATCTTTCCTTGCTGCGTGTAAGACAGACACTACTAACAAATAAGTTATTCATCCTCCATTCGATAATCACTCAGCTACCAGCACACCATCATACTTTGTATAACTGCTAACTGTATCAGTAGGCCAATGCATCATACCAACTCATGACATCACCAAAATTAAAATTAAATCAAAAGGTGTTAAAAGAAAAGATCAGGAGATAAGCACAGAGGATTGAGAACAATATCCTGATGCTCATCAAGCTCACCCCATACACTGTTGCCTTCCCCATGATTTTAGGTCTCGCCTACTAGATAGCAGTTGCAACAGAGCTAGTGAGAGCTTACAGTGGGCTTTCAGTCCACTAATTACTTACCATTGGTTGGCTTTATTGCCCCTCCCATTTGTTTACTTCTCAATCAATGGCTTGCATTCCTCTTCTGTGTTTGTCCCTTCTCTGGAGCACACCCTACTTTTATAATCATTTTGATTGGCATATTGGTATCCTTCTAGTGTAGTGATAACATTTAGGGAACTACTTTTTTCTTTTTCAATCGGGATCTGTGTACACTTACATACTTCACTTGATGGAACCACAAAGGTTTAGAGAAGTGAAGAGCTGATATCTGTAAACTTCCTAAGACAAGCTGTAAATAAGTGTGTGTTTTTACAGTTTTCCAGCTTTATATTTTGCATATCAATGTTGTTAATGCAACAAACATTAATCTGAAAATAAAATAGGTGTTGCTTTTGCGGTTTACCGTTTATATTCTAAAAGAATCCTAAGGGAGGAAACATAATGATGCCTGTCTGCATTATTGCACCTACATCTCTCATTTGGCATTTTTAATATTTTTTGCATTTTAAATTATTCACTCTTGCATTGCCTGGATATCAGCAGTGGCTCGCAAAACTACAGAAAAGCAATAAATGTGCGGTTTGTTTGCAATGCTCTAGCAGCAGACCTCTGTTCACATTTTACCTAAAGTAAGTTGGATATTATATGAAACTGGCTTTCCCTGGCTCTTTGAAATTATCATTTCAGATATTGTTACAGGCTTAATGTGACTTCTAGGAGACTGAACACCTCACAAAACATTGTAGTTGTTCAGATGTAATTGTCCTTTCCTGGTTGTTCTCCAGACACAGCTTTTGTGTAGTGATGTCCCTCACAGCAGGTTAGTCTCCTGTCTAGAGCATGTACAAGGAGATGTGAGGTCTCTGCATTTGTCTGTAATCAAGAAAGACAAAAGACTGGGCCTTACCTAAAGGCTCTCTCCATCTTGCAAAAACAGACTGAGGCTTCAACCTTCCCCCGACCATCAAACGAAGTGCAGTGCTTCAGATAGCTTAACCAGCTATAGAAATGCAGGCAATACACTTCTGCTGTTTCTGGGGAAGCTATCTTCACCCTCCATTTTGTGCTACGTCACACCAAGGATCCTTCTTTGTTGTTATAATTAATACTTGGAGCCAAACTTGAGGATGAATGTCACCCACTCCAGCATTTCAGAATCTCCTTCTCAATGTTTCCATTATTTACACATATTTTCTCACATTGCTGTGACTGCAAGGTTACTGCTACCTTAGAACAAAGCCTAAAGCACCTGATATTACCAAGTGTGTGTGTTCAGCCATTACTTTATACTTTATACTTCCAACCCCTGAACTGATCAGCTGACCTTGAAGGAGTGGTGGTCTATTAGTAGCCAAGCTGTGGACAGACTTTTTATCTGATTCTAGTACCTATCAAAAGCACCTAATACAGCTCTATCTTCACACACATATTATGCTATTACTTTCTACAGTGTTGTTCCACAAATTGAATACTATCTCAAAAAGGATCCCCCATATTCTAAATCCAGCATGAAAAAGTGACCATTACTAAAAATTTCTGATTGTTGCCGCTCTCTTTTTTTCTTTCAAATTGTCCTCTTCTTCCCTTCCATCCTCTGCATGCCCCCTCTCTCTGAGCACAACCTTTTCAATGCTACTTGCATGTGTGCCCTAATCTACGATTGTATTTCTAAAAACTGCCCACAGCTCATATCAAAGATTTCAAGGTCGCTGTAGGAAGCTGGCTCTGTATATATTATACCAAAGTAAGGTATAGTGTGCACAGAGTCCAGTGCATCCCCAAAGGCTTACAGAGGTAAAAGTAGATAATACCTTACTCTCTATTTGTGGTAGTGTGGGCGAGCAGTAAGGCTTTATCAGAGGGTAGTGTTAAGCAATTATTGTACACACTCAGGCAAGAAATGATTTCACACACTCAAAGACTGAACTCTGACCGATTTGTTTTGTATAAAAATATTATTTAGTTGTATTTTATTTCCAGAACCAAGCAAGGCCTGGCACAGGTAAGTGTAATAGTACTTTGCAAGAATAATGCAGTTGAATACAGTTGAAATGCAGTTGAATGCAATTGGTTTGATTACAGGTAAGTCAAATGTCATAAACAGTTGAAATTACTATACAGTTACTTTGTAATTACTTTGTGAGTAGTTTGTTGGATTACTTTTCAGATTACTTTTCTTACACAGTGTGGTATACCTAGATACCACACTGTGACATTTCCTGGTTAAAGGAAAGTAATGCAATTTTACCAAAACACACTTGTATGACTTTTCATAGAATTTCCAACTCCACACAGACTTTTTTTTTCACAGACAAGCAGTCAATGCAATCCTATGGGAGGAAATGAAGTTATCGGTTTACAGGTAAGTACTTGGTTTTGGGAGTTGGGTTTCTGGGGTTAAAACAAATGTTCCCCCAGGGTCAAGGGTGCACTCCAAGAGCACTCTCAGCGGCACTAGGGCGGCCGGGTGCAGAGTGCTGAGGCCCAATGTTATTATATGGAGGGTAATGGACCTCCGGTTGGTGGCTGCTCACGAGCAGACCACAAGGCTGTGGGAGCAAAGCTCCTGGAATTAAGCTTAGGGCAAACAGAGATTCAAGTTAGCACACAAAGTGCACCCCCAGCACCACAGGGGCAGCCGGGTGCTGGTTGCTGTTTTGGCGTGGGGTGCCCTGTTGTTTTCAAAGGGAGTTGCCCGTTTTGGATTTTGGTTGCAGGCTCGGTCCAGGAAGTCTTCTGGGAGGAACCAACAGCTGGGCAGGTAGGTTGGAGGGCTCAGGCGTAGGTGCACCTCAGGTCCTCTTCTCCAGGGCGCAGGGCGGCCGGATGCAGGGGTGCCTTTTGAGGTCAGATTTCGCCTTACCGGTTCACTCGCGGTTGGGGGGGGTCTCTGTGCAGAGGCTGCATGTGATGTCGGGGAGTTCTGGAGGAGTCAACCCTCGGATGACTCGGACTCTGGAGCGCTGGTGGACCTCGCTGGGACCGGTGGGCCACTTGGACTCGGGCGCAGTGGTGGTTCCAGACATCGAGTTTCTTTGTCCTCAGCAGGCTCTGAGTCTTTCTTTGGGGATTCTTTTGAACAGAGCTGCGGTTCACAGGAGATCTGGTCTTTGTTGAAGGTAGTCAGTCCTCCCAGGGGTTCTGGAGGGCGCTGGCTGCAGGCAAGGTGACGTTTGGCACAGGATCTCTGGAAACTGCAGACGGGCCGGTAGGGCTGGGGCCAAGTCAGTTCTTCTCTGCAGTCTCCTCTGCTGTGCGTCTTCTTTCGTCCTTCTTCATAGGTTGCGGGAATCTTCCTTCTTGGTTCAGGGCTGCCCCCTAAATACTGTATTTAGGGGGTGTTTTAGGGGTCTCAAGGTCAGTAGCCTATGGTCTACTGACCTTAGGGTGACTACACCCTTGGTGTGCTCACCCCACGTGGGGGAGTGGGAACAATCCCTAATCTTGATTGGAGAGTGCCTGTCATCTGCAAGATGGCGGGCACTGAAGAGTGGGCTTCACCTCGCCTCCTCCACCTGAGGGGTGGGGTAGGCAGAGGTGGGCACACCTTCTGGGCTGCCCTAATTTTTCCCGCCTGTCTTCCCACTGGAGAGGGGGTAAGACAGGAAGGGGGTCTGCTCCTGATGGCAGGAGAGGCTGGGGGATGTGTTACAAAGGAAGCAAGGCCTTTGAAGCTCCCTTGCCGCAGATGGCTCTTCTTGACCTGGGGGAGGTGTGAACACCTCCACCCAGGAAAGGCTTTGTTTCTGGGTCCAGGGAGCGAAGACTCCCACCCCAGGGGTCCAGAAACATGTCTCGTGGTGGCAGGCTGGTGTTTACCAATCAGGGAACCCACCAGAGGCTGGTCGTTTTTTCTGGGGGCATCTCTAAGATGCCCTCTGAGTGCATAGTATAATAAATCCCACACTGGCATCAGTGTGGGTTTAATGTGCTGAGAAGTTTGATACCAAACTTCCCAGAATTCAGTAAAGCCATTATGGTGCTGTGGAGTGGGTAATGACAAACTCCCGGGCCATATACTCTTTATGGCTTTACTGCACTTACAATATCTAAGAATGGACTTAGACACTGTAGGGGTACGGTGCTCATGCAACTGTACCCTCACCAGTGGTATAGTGCACCCAGCTAGAGGGATGTCTTACCTATACCATAGGCAATGGGTTGCAGGCATGGCACACAGGTATGTGTGCCATGTCGACTCTTCACTTTTCTCTGCACCAAAGCACACAGCCTGCAATGGCAGTGTGTGTGTGTTAAGGTACAGGACCTCTAAGGGTGGCACAATATGTGCTGCAGCCCTTAGAGGCCTTCCCTGGTCACAGTGCCCTTGGTGCTCATGGTACCTTTTATAAGGTACTTTTTTAATTGTGAGTACCAATGGACAGTTTTGGGAAAGAACACAGGCCCTGGGAACCTGATTGGCAGGGACCCAGGGCACATCAAGTCAAAGTGCATCAGAAATCTGGCAAAAGTGGAGGGGTTACTGCAACAGAAACCCACTTTCCTACACTCGCCTTCTTTGAAAGTCATAAACCTGCAACCTAGCAATGCCCAATCTCCTCTGCATGAACTCACAAACCCTCCAACTAATGAGCACACCTAACTTCTATTAATTTAATCTACCACATCTGGTTACCAATCTGGTTTGGTTGAACGCACAAAACTAATCCGAATAACTTGCAATAGCTAACAATAACCAATAACACTGAACTTCCATTAACCTTGGCTTACAGAACAGAGTGCTGTGCTGTCCAGTGTAAAGAGCTTCAACGCCTCGTCAGGGGTATAACGCACTATATAAATGCAATTACAGTTACACACACACTGCATGGAATCCAAGCCTTGGCACACAAAGGCTTTTAAGGTGCTGGCGGGAGAGGAATCTGCTGCACCCACTGAGCTGCCGTTTGAAGTATATATTCTATTTAGCATGACAGTTATTCTGGAGAACTACAAATCTGCTTCCTGGGCTACTACAGAGGACCAAATGGCTGAACCTTGTGGAAAGTAAATCAGGCATTGACAAGTGTTTTTTCTTTACATTCTAACACTTCCTTATTCTTTTTTAATTCCATTCAGAGTTTCCTGATTGAAAAGTATTTGAAAATAAACCATGCCATTTATAAATACTGAAAACATTGGATTGAACACAAAGTTTTGCGATACCATAGGATATGTGTCTGCTTTTCTTCCAGTATTTTTTAAAGATTTTTTCTTTTAAACAGTACTTTAAAGACCTATTGGCTTTTTGAGTGCTTGTTTTATACAGCATTCTATTGCTCACTGGCTAAGGCTTTGCTATAAAAATACAATTCAGGACCTGATTACGACTTTGGCGGTGCAGCGAAGGTCCAGCCCGCGACAGCACTGCCAAACCGTGGTCGGGCGCCTGCCAGATTACGAGTGTAACTCGTGTCTGGCGGGCTTTTGTTTTGACGTTCACACGGGGTGCCGTGAAAATGGGTAACGCAATGGGAACACCAAAAACAGTTCCTGCACAGCATGGACCTTAAAAACCATGCTGTGCAGGGAACAGGTGTGCATGCACACAGGGGGGCGCATGTTGTGCCCCCCTGTGTGCATCCACATGGTGCAGAGGCACAAGGGGGCCCTGTAGGGCCCTTTGTTTCCTCTCTGCGACGGTTTCCATGGTGGTGGAACCGCCATGAAAACCATAGCGGAGAGGAAACTTGTAATATGTTTGGCGGGACCACGGTGGTCCCACCAAGCATATTACTGCCTGCTGACAGCCGCAACACCGCCAGGGAATGGCGGTTCACTGGCGGCTGTGGCAGGTCAATGGCGGTTCGACTGCCCTTTTTGTAATAGGGTGGTCGGAAGACCGCCACTGCCGCGCCTCCACAAGTCTGGCAGTCCGTGGACCACCAGACTCATAATTAAGCCCCTAAAAGCATTAATGGTATCAAATATGACATCACGAATGAGATAAAGTACCTTCTGGCTGTAGAATTTCGATTGGAGGAAGCAATACATTAATAGCTTCTTTTATAACGCACTAACATACCCTTCTACAACAATTTCAGAGATTACAGACACCCTGGATATGAGTTATGGGTAGCTTGCGGTTCCCTTGCTTGTCTTGGCCCCAGAAAGAATTGATAGTGAACAGAACTCTATAAACAAAATTGAAGCAAATAAATAGCTTTTGAGGAGTGAGTTGTGGAAGAATTGGTCCAACCTGTAATGTCATTGAGGATCAAAAATATTTGCTGTCACATTTGATATCACTGGCGATGCTATTTATGTCATTATTGATGATATCACATATCAACAAAGATTGCAAGCCTCAGGGGAATGACTCAGCCCCAGACCTACTAGTCTTATACATGGTTATCAATACAGCTACACTGGTGTTGTTAGGGTTGACTTTTAGCCTGTCCTTTTTGAGTCAACAGCACTAAACAATCTGCTTCGCTCCTCTTTTTTCATTATGAGTATGGCCTACAAGTCCCAGCATGCTTAGCGCTGCTGGCTGAAAAGACAGACTCAGTCAAAAAGCAAGACATGGGGTCAGTTGCCAACAGGACTTTCCGGAGTACTTATTTGTTATGAGAACTTTGGGTTTCCCTGCCTGCCAGCCTCCGTATACTTGAATAAGTGGGGGGTGACGCTGATTGACAGAGCAGTATTGTAGGAGAGATATGGAAGGTACCACAGTGTAAGAACAAGAGGTGCTTGCCACCAGGGCACAAGTCCTAAAAAAAGAAGAGGGGGGACTAACCTAGTTAGGCAGAATGCAAGTGACATCACAGCACGTGACATCATGGCACAAGACATCACATGTGGCATCATAGGAATTGACATCACAGGAAGTGGCATCACAAGTCACAACTTCACAGGAAGTGGCATCACAATAAGTGACATTAGATCTTAAGCCCTCACATATATGTTTAGCAGGTCTATCATGAGTACATTTGAGCTCATTTCGAATATACATTCAAACCCTTCTGATTTAGGCAGAAGATTCACACTTTTGTAAACTACACATAAAACAGTGTTGCCTTTTGTCAGCGTAAAGCTGCCTTCACCCAAGGATTGAACAAACTAACTCTACCACCATCCTATTCAACCAGGCATAATATTCCATATGCAGCACATTTACATTAGATGTGATTGCTTTAGCTGCCTGCACTCTCCTGAGGTGAGACCACTCACCTATGCGAAGTATTCTTACTCAGCCTTACCCACCTGCATGCATTTTAAGAGATTGGGGCTCATTTTTCGCCAACAGACATTGACCCAAAGCAAGAAAGAAAGACAGAAAGGGAAGAAAGGAGAGAGATAAGAAAAATGATGAATGACGAAAAGGGGATGAAAAAAGAACTTGCAAGAATAAGCAGTTTTAGGATAGTGAAAGAAAAAGGTTAATGCAACCTTGGCATTCAGCAATAGGACCCTAAGAAAAAGTTTGGGGATCTGCATTTATGTTTTACAAATTACACACTGTCCCCCAAAATGTCACCACCACATTTAGCAGCAGACTTCTCTTATGTTCTTATTGTTGGCATAACTATATCTAAACTACTCTCACATTTACCAGCGTAACCTGACAGCTCACCCTGGAATCAGTACCACCAGAATGCACAAACAAAGAATGGACCATACATTTCAAAGTAAGAGGTATCTGCTCCACATCAAAACAAGTGTATGCTGCACAGTATCCAAGGACGAAAAGGAAATGGTGACACAAATTTAACTCACAAGAAAAAGGCACATGCAATTCCAGTCCCAACTGGAACTTTCAAGAACATATTGGCCTTCCAAAGGAAATATTACTAGTTTGCATAGAAAAACTACCCAAGTGGGGAGATGTAGGAACAGCAAGAGACACCACAAACTATCGCCAGTAATCAGAATCTACACTAGACTATGCTCGCTAATAAGACCTCTGCAAATTCTAGACATGTTATACTGCCAACATGGTGCACCATAGACTTCCTTCTTGTTTACGGTAACACTGACCTGTGGGCTCACCTATTCACTGTAAACTCATCCTGAAGGAGCCAGTCCTAGGTAAGAACACATGCTCTTTCATTTCATAGATATAATAACTCTGAATTACATCAGTCTCCCAAGCCTAAGACCATCATTAAAACAAAGCTAACCTGTGTTATTGTGTTTGAATACAGTACATTGAAAACTTTGCAACATCGCTGCAGTAGGTAGGTGTGAGAAGGACAAAAAACAAAACCACCCGTACCTTGGCAGGGTAACAAACTGGCAAACTTTAACACAGCCATATCCAGCGCTCTAGAATCTCAAGAGCTACAAAAAAGCAGCTTGTCTTCCTTTTGAGGAAAACAGTTCTTCAACATTTAGTGACTGGAACTGGTAAATAAAGCACACAATTTCAAATGTTTGGAAATCATTTTTTGTTGTGGTTTGACAGATTTAGATACTTCTGCACAAAACTTAAATATCTGGGTCATGGAGGAGCAAGTTGGATTATGCAAGGCAGTCCCTATTTGAAGCAAAAAGTGCACAGTTGCGGTATCTGCTTGCCATCCACGCTTCAACCTAGTTTGCCAAGAATTAAAGACAAAGCATTAACCTTTGATGTAAAACAGAAACAGGAGAAATAAAGAGATGTCCATCTAATGGCTAAAATGAACAATGTGAAAGCAGAAAACCTGGGATCAATCTTGACTTCCGAGTTTGACCAAATTCTGTGATCCTAGGCAAATTTCACTCTTGTGTTTGATTTAATAGGCTGTAATGTTGCATCATGCATAATTAGAAACTAGGATGTGGGGAAAGGAGGAACCAAATAGGTTCTTGGCCGGGAAGAGACCTGTGATGAAAGTTTGACTACAAGGTCCACCTGCCTCCTTAACCTCATCGAGCTCTAAATAGGACGCTACTAAAGAAATGCGAACATAGCGACCAAATGGGTCAGTATATATAGCATGTTTGAGTATGGTGAATGGAAGTTTCACAATTGAATGGAAACAAATAGGATGTTAACTGGATCCTTGCGAGGTCCTGATGAAAGCCAACTAGCCCGGTGAGGCATTTACACCAGGACAAGTTCAACACATTATTCAGTGGGGCCTAACTTCTTGACAGGATGGACGGCTTTCACCCTGTGAAAATAGTGGGTGAACACCGTCCACCCGCATGTAACCCTGACTTGTGCTCTGCTTGCCACAAGGTATCCATGAGATTGGTTAAGAGTGCTCAGAAAGTGGAGGAGCCTTTGCCAAGAAATTACGGGGTGTTTCAGGAAAGAACTGGTGTGCAGGAAAGAAATTAGGTGATTTCGACAGGGTCATGTTTGTCTTCTGTGGAGAGTAGGGTGTTAATGTATTGTTACAGGAACATCGCGTGTGAGGAGAAAATGCATTGCTAGAGCCAGGCGTGATCTCAGTGCAGCACAGTACTAGGAGAGCATTATTTGGCCGCAGTCAGCGAGAGAGGTACAAGTGTTGGAACAGCAGGGTGCTTGTCAGGCCATATTGAAGGCATGAGGGAGCAAAGCAAAGTTCTCAGAGCTAGCATGGCGCGGGCAGAGTGTCAGGTTCCTTTCCTACTTCTCGAGGAATTAACAGAAATAGGCTGAACTCGTCCCAGCGTCATTTTCTGACACTGGGACACTTTCAGAGGTGCCTGCACCGTTGTCGGCGTTTATTCTGAGCCGCACCATGGAGGCGAGGAAGGAGCTTATCAGATTTCAGCTTCGCCCATAACAAAAGCCGAAGTTAAGTGGCCATTAGGTCTCTTTTTTATTGGAGTATCCTGACTGGGAGCTATCAGGAGTCTAACACCAAGATGCAATGGAAGGGAAATAAAGGCTCACATCTTATCACTTCACAGGTACATAAGAGGGAAATGCTTTTGACTTTGTTCAGTCCCTGTCCATAAGAGATATACATACACCGTAGGAATGTCAGATGTGCTGGTCATCCAGTAATTACACAAATTACAATGTAAATACCTCTGTTTTGTCTTATTTCTTTTATAGCACTTTAGCACTACTCATCCCAAAGCAGGGTGTCAGAGCGCTTTGCATCACACATACAGAATATGCATTGACAATAAATAATATGTGTGTACATCAATATAACGGATGTGTTACATAAGACAGTGAGGGTCGCAAGGTATAGGAGCCACATGTCCTTCATACTTCACTGTGCTATATTAGAAGGATTATAATTTATGAACTGCAAGTATATATCTGCTCATTACTCATTTTAATATCATTTTCAGCACTTTCAGCGACCACAATCCATTATCCCTAACCCCGGACATTGCCTTGGGCCCAAAACCACAGTCAAGGGGTGCCCTCATGAGCTTGTCCATTGTTGACAAGGGGAGAAGGCTGAATGGGCTTAGGTGGACCCTCAACATCTTCAAACTTCTCTTTTTTCTTCCTGCCTGCATGATTTTAATATCTGTCTGGATAGTGATGCAGTGGGGGGGTGGAGGTATTGGAAGCTTACGAAGGCATAGCTTGGGGGATTTGCATACTTTTGACAGTTACAACCACTAGCACTCGGGAGTCACAAATCACAAAATGATTTCACTGGGACTGTTTGAGAACTCTGCACCATCTGAAGGCAGCCCTGAAACAATCCCCGAGAGACGGGCAATTGATTATAAATTGCAGGCGGGCTTACAAGTTGGCTCAAAAGGAGTGTATACATAACTCACAGGAGTAAGCCTGGGAGGAGCTCGGTCAAGCCTGTGAAACGGGGGATAGCTCCCTTTTTTGGAGTGTTGTAAACAGGCCTTGTTTTTCTGAGGGCTCTGGTTTGCTTTTATATCATCACATCCCGGAGCAACAGTGGGTGGCTCATTTTGAGGGTGTCTATAACCAGGGGGCTGGAGGGGGTGATAAAACCCCTGGGGCTCCTGTCAACACATTAGATGAAATCCAACAAGGAATTCTTGCCCTGTCCAGAAACAAGGCCCTGGGCCCAGACAGTATACCGCCAGGCCTGTTTAAAGCTAATATAGAGGTTTGGGCCCTTCTATTAAACGCAGGTCTTAAATGCGGCTGCACAGGAGGGGTTGCTACCCTTTCAAGTGATGCCTTTCTCAAACCAATCCCTGCTCATGGATTGTGGATACACCTCAATATATGAGTAGGGATCCACTCAACATCTTTATTTTGATGTGGGGTGGTCAGCCCCCTGGGCATTATCGACCCCACGTGGTGTGTGTGTATGTGTATATATGTATATACACATACATACAAACAATATATATATATATCTACTTCACTGAAAAAAACTGTTGTAACTTGTACTAAATTTTATGTACACCTTTATATCCACAGTAACATGTTGTAATGTATCTTAAATGTATATATATTTAATGGTATCCCCGCTCCTTATTTGTTTGGTATTCACTAACTGTATTGAAGCTCAACACAGAATGTTCGTGTAGGCTGTGTGAATAAACCTACATGCACTCGTTCTTTTGTTTTTGGGTGCGTCTTAACATATTTTGGTGACGAGCGCAAAGCTGTGAGGGGGCAGCTGCTCGATCTCCACCCCATTTCTTCTCTCTGACTTCTGCATTGTGTTTCCGTTCCCTACTGCTGCTATGTGTAATTCAGCTATTATGGAGTACTCCAAAGTGTTGAACATTCTATGCAACAGACTCTGGAAGCGGGCCATTAAACCACCTGAACCTATCGAAAACAGAGCAATTCTATTACAGGACTGGAGGCTTCGTATTATGCTTCTCTTTCTATTTATTGCCACTCACAACAGCCAATGAAAACTTGTATTTATGTAAATAAACTACATTTCCCATGATGCTCATGGTACACCTCACATCCTGTAGAGCCCCATAAGAGCCACAGTCACCGGAACTCGTCCTCTTTCTTTGCTGCTCACGCAGACAGTTAAGTTGGATATCTATGCTTGCATACTGTTAATTGTATTACCCAACAATTTTGTTATTAGGCTAATGCCGCTTAATTTACATTGCGCGTATGTGTAGCGCTGGGTTTGGGCTTTGTATCCCTACTATTGTTGGTGCATTTGCTATCATCGGCACGCGAGCCTCGCGCTCGGTTCTCCGGCGGCCGCGGCACCCCCGCTGTCATCGGGAGGTGCGCGCTCCTGCCGGCGGTCCCTGTTAGCTATAGAGCATCTTTGAATTTCCCGCCTCACGGGACACTACGCATTGCGAGCGCTGCTCACCTTCCCCTGGTATTTGGTACCGCACCGTCTTCGGCGGTGAGTGCATATTTTAGTATCTGGGCGCGGAGGCCTCCCTCATCGGCCGAGTGCGCCAGGAGCCTTTCACTTTCGTTGGTTTCGACGTGCGTAGCCTAATTGGGCTATTTTGGTAGGATTGGGCTACGCACGTCGCTACTGCCCATTTTTCTCGTTTTCTTTCGTTTTTCGCCGCATTCACCGGCAATTGTCCATTGAGCAACATTCTACGCCTGCAAGGCTGAAATAACTATCTGGGCCTGGAGGAGCACACCTCCTGCATACCTATATTGCTCTGTTGGCTCCAATTATGCCCTGGGGGCTGCAACAATTCTTGCTACAGCTTTGCTGAGGAGCCAGAGTACCCCCTTTTTCCATTCACTTGTGTGCTGGGGGTTGGCTCCCCCTTACTCCTCTAATATATATTGCTGTATGAGCAATTGCATTTACAACTTTGATCCCACAATGGAGGAGTGGGTCCACTATGAAGAGGATGATACCCTATATCAAGAGGAAGTGCACAATCCTTCCTTAGAGGACAACATTGTTGAGGCTCTGGACGCCTCGGTCCAAGAGTCGGTCAACAAGGCCCTGGAAAAAGCAGTTCCGGGAACTGTGCAGCAAGCGCTAGCTTCTGCCCTAAAACCAATCACCAAACAGCTGGAAAAGTTTGCGAAACGTCATGGTTTCACTGCACCGGTAAACGCCCCCATTGAAGATCCTCAAACTAAATCCTGGCCTCACTCGGCCTCGTATTCTTCGCTCCCTCAACCTGATACCGGGAAAACCAGGGCTCCGGACACCGACACGGATACAGATACCACTGGTACTGACACCCCAGACGAGTCTCCCCCTAAGAAAAGATCGAAGAAATCAAAAAATGTGGACAACCCTCCGGCTATTTCCACCCCCTTTACATTTAACCCAACGGATATCATACACCCCAGGTCGTCGGATTGGCTGCCCGCTCCTCAGGTTGCGGCATACTTGCACGAAAACCTCCGCAAAAGCTTTGACAAGGAGGTACGCAACAGGCTCCGGTCAGAATGTCCTCGCCCAGATATCTCAGACAAGGTAGCTGACACCCCGGATATAGACTCCAGTCTTTTGACCTTCCTGAAGAAGTTCGCAAAGGATCCCAACAAGGGTATCGACCGCGCCTGGCGCGGGTGTCAAGACAAGCTCTTAGATGTTGTTGGCCCTCTGGCAAAAATCCTGGAGATGGCTTTAGAGGCGCAAGAATCTGGGACTGCAGCAGACCCCCATGTCCTGGCAGGCTGGACACAACGAGCTATATGCCTTTTGGGTAATGCTAACTGCGCCATCTCCACGGAGAGGCGCAAATCTATCCTCATGCGCATGGACTCCAATCTCACGGAGCTAGCCGCGGCTGAACCGGGTCCCTTGGCGGACGGGAACCTGTTCGGGGACCGTTTCGTCAAGGACGTCGCCAAATATGTGGGCACCTTCACAACTCTAGATAAAGCACAGTCAGGCATAAAAAGAGTTTTTCAGGCTGGTGTTTTCAACAGGGCCGGACGAGGCCGAGGACGCTCGTTTGGCCGACAGTTCTCCCAAGGTCCTCAGAGAGGAGACTTCGGTCGAGGCAGGGGAGAGTGGGACTCCACACGGGGCGGAACCTTTTACCCCACAAGGCAGCGCTTCAATAGAAGGCGTTTTAACAGAGGATCATACCGTGGGGCTTCCAAAACACTGAATCCTCAGGTAAGTGCTCCGGACACTTTCATATTACCTCTGGGGGACGTACTCAGTATTTTTATCACAATTGGGTTCAAATGTCGCAGGATGCTTGGATATTGCAAACAATTCAGGGTTTTCACCTCGATTTCTTTCAGACTCCCTTTCAGGTCAGGCAGCCCAGACAGCTTTCTTTTCCCGACTAGAGTGCGATTTTATCGATTCCGAGCTCGAAGAATTGCTGCAGAAGCACGCGATAGCATATTGCAACGAGGGCCCTCGCGGTTTCTGCAGCAATATTTTCTGGTACGGAAGAAAGGCGGAGGTTACAGGTTGGTACTCAATTTAAAGGACTTCAATCATGATCTCACCTACAAACACTTCAAGATGGAGGGCATCCATCTTTTAGCGGATCTCCTCAAACAAGGAGACTGGTTGGTCCGTCTGGACCTGAAGGACGCTTATCTGTCTATTCCCATCTTTCCTCCCCATCGCCGATTCCTGCAATTTCAATGGCGGGATCGCTGGTACGAATATTTGGTCCTACCTTTCGGACTTTCCTCGGCTCCTTGGTGCTTCACCAAAGTGCTGAAGCCTGTGATAGCTTATCTCAGGGAACAGGGAGTTCGCATGATAGTTTATCTAGACGACATTCTTATCATGGCGCAATCTCCAATTCTAGCAGTGCAGCAATTACGCATGACCATTGCTACCTTACAAAACCTGGGTTTCGTGATCAACGAACCCAAGTCAGTTCTGTGTCCTACCCAAACAATAGATTTTCTGGGTTTCGTTATAAACTCTCAAAGGGCTCAGTTGAGTCTTCCTCGCTCCAAACTTCGGGATATCAAAAAGGAGCTATGCTCCCTGTTATCCAAACAGATGGTCTCTCTCAGAGTGATCGCCAGGATAGTGGGCCTTCTAGCAGCCTCTATTCAAGCGATCTTTCCGGGGCCCTTACACTATCGGGCCCTTCAGAGACTCAAGATTCAACACCTACAGAAAGGCCTCTCTTATACAGACCTAGTTCCCCTTTCCCAGGAAGTACGGGAGGAGATCCAGTGGTGGCTTGCCCACGTAGAGGCATGGAACGGCAGGGCCATTTTCGGCTCTCTGCCAGAGGTCATCATAGAGTCCGACGCCAGCCGGTGGGGCTCGGGAGCACGCTGTGGAAATATTTCCACAGGAGGGCGTTGGTCCTTAGGCGAGCTGGACCTCCACATCAATTGCCTAGAACTCCTGGCAGGATCGTTCGCGATTCGGACACTGTCACTCAAACAGGTCTCGTGTTGCATCCTCTTGCGGATGGACAACATCTCGGCGGTTCAATACATCAACAAATTGGGAGGTACGAGGTCTTCCCTGTTAGTGGAAATAGCAAAGGATTTTTGGCATTACTGCCTGAGTCATCAGATCTCGGTCATAGCCGAGTACATTCCGGGCAAATCCAATGTAGTGGCAGACTGGAACTCCCGACACCTCAGGGACTACAGCGATTGGCAACTCCAACCCCAGATAGTGCAATGGTTACAGGCAATCTGGGGACATTGCGAGGTAGACCTGTTCGCCTCCAGACTGAATCGTCACATGACCAAGTTTTTCAGCTGGAGGCCGGATCCGTTGGCTCTGGCAACGGATGCTTTTTCACAGAATTGGACACCGAATCTGAATTATGCCTTTCCTCCCTTCATCCTGATTCCCCGAGTATGCACACAGGTAATGCGCCAGCAGGCGGAGGTGATCCTGGTCACTCCCTGTGGAAGTCGCAGCCTTGGTTCCCAATATTATTGGAAGCGAGTTGCGACTTTCCCAGGAGGATTCCCTGGTCCTCAGCGATACTCCAGGGCCCTCACGGAGAGATGCACCCGATGGTACTAGCGGGGCAGTTGTCCCTGATGGCCTGGAGACTTTCCGGCAACGTTGGCACTTGCCAGGCCTTTCGGACCAAGCTTCAGACTTTATCAACCAAGCTTGGGCACCTTCCACCAGGAAAAGGTACTCTTCAGCCTGGAAATGCTGGGTTCGTTGGTGCGTGGAACAACACGTGGATCCCGTGGGGGCAGATTTATCCTATGTTGTAAATTTTTTGTCCAAAAGGCTTCAGAGGGTTTGGCATATCGTTCCATCAACAATTTCCGTTCCGCCATATCGGCAGGCCATTCTCAACTGGAGGGTAAACCAGTAGGAATGCATCCATTAATTTGCAAACTCTTGAAAGGTATTAGAGTAGCTAATCCGCCCAAGCCAAAGTACTCTTCCTTGTGGGATGTCTCGCTAGTTCTTTCCCTGTTCAATCAATGGCCCAGCAACGATATGTTGTCCAGGAAACAACTCTCGTCCAAACTGGCCATGCTGTTATGTCTGGCCGCGTGTAGACGATCATCAGATATCAAAGCGCTAGATCTTACAGGTAGAGTATTTACTCCTGAAGGAGTTTCTTTTAACATCACTTCTAGGACAAAAACAATGTCACGTAATGTAGAATATCATGCTTTTCCCAGCAATCACAAGCTCTGTGTTATTCACTGCCTTAAGGCATACGAGGAATGTACCAGGTCTCTTCGGCCTGATGGTGTGGTGCAATTATTAATTGCTTTGCAGAAGCCTTACAAACCTGTCCCTGCAGCTACGATAGCCAGATGGTTAAAATCTGTTATGCAAGAAGCAGGTATTGATACTCAAGTGTTTGGGGCACATTCTGTCCGGGGCGCCATGCCCTCTAAAACTTTCATGCTGGGTTCTACTGTTCAAGATATCATGCATTCTGCAGATTGGTCCTCTGAGTCAACATTTAAACAGTTTTATTATGAACCGGTGGGTGATATATCCTCTGTGGTTTTCAATCAGCGTTAAACTAGCATAATACGAAGCCTCCGGTCCTGTAATAGAATAAAACATTAGCTAGCATTCGCGCCAAGAATTTTCAATTCTATTAAGGACACGGAGGCGAGGATTATCCCACCCGATTACATTACAGTATTGTAATTGTTACCCACCCGTTGTGTATATATTCTGGTTATGCAGAAGTTACGGGTTGTTTTGTCTCTCATTCTTTCAGGATCTGAGAAGATGGATTAAGTCTAATCCTGGTTAAGAAGACGTTCTTCCCAGCTGGACTGGTTCTTCCACGTTGGAGGATTGTGTTGGACTTAAGTTATTATGTTGGACTTGTTATAGTTCGAAGCAAAGAAAGAGGACGAGTTCCGGTGACTGTGGCTCTTATGGGGCTCTACAGGATGTGAGGTGTACCATGAGCATCATGGGAAATGTAGTTTATTTACATAAATAAAAGTTTTCATTGGCTGCTGTGAGTGGCAATAAATAGAAAGAGAAGCATAATCCTCGCCTCCGTGTCCTTAATAGAATTGAAAATTCTTGGCGCGAATGCTAGCTAATTTTTTATTCTGGTAATGTGATGCTGGCCTTTTGCGGCTGCGCCAACAACGAGAAAGGAAGTGAAACTAGGACAGAACCGGCGCACTGCTGCTCCAGGCATGCCTCATTTTCCATGAAGGAGAAAGTAACAAATTGAGGGATCCGGCGCTCCAGCCGCTTCAGGGCATGTCCAGTGTCAGGATTTGTGGCGGTCCCAACGTGTGCTCTGTCTCCTGAGAGCAGCTGTCCTCGACATAGGCGAAACACTAGGAGAGGTTAAGCAGTAGCCCCAGCTACTGAATGCAGCTTTCCTTGACGTGGGCCTGTCCCAGCATTGCGCTCCATTGACAAAGAGCAATTCTCTGCAACGCAGGTGGGTGGCTGTGCGCCCAGCTGATCGAGATCGCCGAGCCAGAGAAATGAGGCAGACGCAGCGCCGCACTCCAACACGTTCTGACATTTCTGTCAACTCTGCCACATAATTCTTCCTTGTATCTTCGATAAGCAGCTGAAATTTACATATATCTTTAACCTTTATATTTAACCCATTGTGCAGCCTCCATTATTGCATTCCTGCTGTGTCACAGCAATTTATTGAACATGGGTAAGTTGTATGTGAGCTGATTCTGACTTGTGCTGAAAGCAGTACAGTGAGACATTCTACATATTAAATAATACTGGCAAACTAGTACAAGTACTATCCAAAGAGTGTTGCAATGTATATACTTTAATTCTAGTACTTTATCTCTCTTTTATAGTTACCTACATACATTACGGTTGCTCTGGCACAGTACCTGGGGGAATAGTGTTTTCTACATAGATATAAGGGTTACTCAGCTATTAACCTGTTGGTGCTCTATGCCATACAGTGCAAATTATTTTGTGTTTTGGCTGTTTTATAGTCAGTGGCGGCTCCTTTGCAATGGCGGAGGAGCATCACCCCACTGCCTGGCTTAGAGCCAGCAAATGTAAAATAAAATGATGCTCTTGCATTGTTTTATTTTACATTTGCTGGCTCTTAGCCAGTGGTGTTGGGAGGGGGAGGAGGAGTGTTAGGTGCACTCCACTCCCTAAGTGTGCATATGTGTTTTGGCCCCTGTTTCAGGCCGACCAAAACAGACACGCGCACTTAGGTTTTCTCCAGCCCGGCTGCATTGAGCAGCCGGGCTGGAGAAACCCCACAGACTCCCTTGTCTGAGCAGGGCGTCTTTCTTGCCTGCTCAGACCAATCCCAGCCCTGCTCCTTAGCACGGGGATTGCATGGGAGTCTGGGTCCAAGGGGCTGCTGGGACCTAGGAAGTGGAGAGGCGGTGAACGCGGCGCCGGAGACGGCCTGCCGCAGCAATAAAAGGTACGTTTTATTTTTATTTTTTAATATTGTAACCCCAGCGCAGCCCCACCCCCCACCACCCTTCACCACCCTTTGTGTATGACAGCTGCCACTGTTTATAGTTGATTTACAAACATCTTACTGTAAGTGGTTACTTTACCTTAGCAGTTAGCCTCCAGTGGTTATATATATTTTTCACATGGCAGCAACCAACATGAACCAACCTCCTCCATTTCTAAACAAGGAGGGAGAACCGGCTCTATCATGCAAAAGGTAGATTAGGTTGTTTGAATCATATTTGCTAGCCATTGGACGAGATACATTCTCTCCAAATCACAAACAACATATACTACTGCATAATATTGGAATACATGCTAGGAAAGTGTTTGAAGGTTGACCTGAACCTAATATTGGGGATGAAGATAAAGAAGAGGAGAGTAGGTTGGATGTATACCAGGTTACGCGCAAGAAACTTAAAGAGCATTTTTTAGCAAAAATCAATATTGTGCTGTAGAGGCACAAATTTTTCTGCAGGTCCCAAGGAAAAAATGAAAGTGAAGCCAGTTATATAGCTATCTTGAGAGGGTTGTCAGCCACATGTGATTTTGGAGTCCTCACAGATTCGCTAATAAGTGACCAGTTGGTAAGATGAACTAATGACCATATGGTGCAAGAAAAACTCATGTCCCAGAGTCCTGATCTGGCAGAAGCCATTTGTTAGACTTGGCATCTTTTGGCGTGTTTCCCCTGACTTTTTGCTTTCTGACCTCCCGGTTTTGACTCTGTTTTTGCTGGTGTAATGATTCTGCGCACTTTCCTCACTGCTGTCCAGTGGGAAAGTGCAAGTGCTCCTGTATAAAATGTGTTATGGATTGGCGTTTCCATGATTGGCCTATTTGGTTTATGTGTCAGTCCCTTGTAAAGTGCACTGCGAGTGCCGGGGCCTATAGACCAAATGCTGTTGGTGGGCTGCAGCACTGGATTGTGCCACCCACGCAAACAGCCCGTAAAATGTAACTCGGGCCTGCCATTGCAGAGCTTGTGCGCAGCCTGGGGCTGCCATGTCGACTTAGCAAGTGCGCACACTTGCAAGTCCCTAAACCTTCCCTTTTCTACATGTTAGTCACCCCTAAGGTAGGCCCAAGGTACCCCTGTGGGCAGGGTGCGTTGTATGCGAAAGGTAGGACATGCCCTGGTGTGTGTGGCATGTCCTGATAGTGAATTACAGCCTAGTTCGTTTTTCACTATTGCAAGGCTACCTGTTCCCCATAGGCCAGAACGGGCAGTTTTGATTATTACAGCTTATAATCCTAACTGACCCGGGAACATGGTAGAAATTCGAGTTTAGTATGCCTGGACTCAGAATGATAGAATGCATCTTTTAGTGAAGTTGGTTTTAACATTCTGTGTTTGAAAATACCCCTTTTAGAAAGTGGGTATTTTCTTGTCTAACCATCCAAGCCTGCCTCTGCGAGGTTGTGTATTCCTTGTCTGGAGTGTGAGCGACAGGGGCTGGGGATGCCAGGAGACAGGGTGAGTCAGCACAGGGCTGAATAGCAAGATCTACATGTAGATGGGTGGGAGGAGTTGCACCTGGGCCCTGAATAGGACAGTGCCTTCCCTCCACAATGCTGGCTCCACCTCCTGTGGTGCGTCTGATGTCCCTGGCCTACTCTCTGAAAGAAGGGACGGAGACTTGTCAACAAAGTGCTCCAGAACTGGTTTGGACTAGGCGAAGGCCTCTCTGCCTTCAGAGAACAAAGGAATTTGGGATATAAATATTGGGGCCCTGACCCCATGAATTTAGATCTCGCTGGAATCAAGGAACCTGTCAAGACGAAGAGCTGGAGAGCTGCTAGGAGGAGTACTGCCCCTTTGCTGAGTTATTGCCTTGTTGGGTTGGCCTGCAGTTGCTGCTTCTGTCTTGGGCAGTGAAAGGACTGAACTTTCTACAAACTTGTGCTGAGTATCTCCAAGGGCCTGAAACCGAGCTGGCCTCCTGTTAAGAAGTCTCAGGGACTGCAAAGACTTCACAAGCCTCTGGGTACCGCTTCTGGAACAGCTGTTTCAGTTGCCACAGAGGAAGGGAACTGCAACCGACTCCGTCAACCGAATCCATCCCTGACCGGTGACCTGTTTGCACCGCAGACCGCATCGCCCCGCTTCGCATCGCAACCCTGGTCTCACCGTGGGCGACGTCCGACGCCGCCAACACCGAGCCGCTGCTTGCACCGTGACTTGTGGGCACCGCAGTTCGCATCGCATCGCTTCACTGAACCAGCCGGACCCGACCGACGCGGACGCTGCAACTGGCTCAACAATCGTGACCGCATCGCAGCTGGGGCACCGCTCGCACGTTTGCGACGCACCGCTCCGACTCGCACCGCTGTCCGACGCCAGCTCCCGCATTCCGGCTTGGTCGCCTGCATCGCAACCTGTCAGCACCGCATCGTACACCGCCTCGCCCTGCACCGCACGCCTTGGACTCACCGACTCCGTCTGCACAACGCTCATCGAGCCGCTGCTTGCACCGCATCGAGGGACACCGCACCTTGCATCGCTCCGTCTTGCACCGCAACCGCGACGAACGCCGACCGGCTCGTACACTCCGTACCAGCCACAACGAGAAAGGTACTGTGACCGAGTCTGTTCATGACTCTGCTGGCCCGTAGCGACGCGGTCGGCTGGAACTGTTGGACTCTGCGTAATTCAGCATCGCGGTAGACCCGGCCTCGGCTACCGACTCGTACGAACTTTGCTTTTGTGTTATTCCTGCAAAGAAGAAGTTACCTTATCAAGCATTCATATTTAAAGTATAGTATTGTGGATTTTTGTCGTAATTGGTCTTGTCTTGAGTATATAAAAATATTGGTTATTTTTCTAAACTGGTGTGGTGTCCGTTTGTAGTGCTTACACTGTATTACTGTGGGTTATGTGCAAATGCTTTACACACTGCCTCTAGAATAAGCCTGACTGCTCGTGCCAAGCTACCAAGGGGGTGAGCAGGGGTTATTTTAGGAGTGTAACTCCCTTACCCTGACTAGGAAGAAGGGTCCCTACTTGGACAAAGGTGCAAGCCCTTGCCAACTAGAGATCCCATTTCTAACATTGGTTGTCAGTGGTGAGGATAGGACTTGTGTTTGCACTTGACTTACAGTGATTGGTGTGCACTACTACCATATCGCAGACCATTACGTACCACATACTGGTTCTTTTTCTTTTGGCCTATTTTTGATCGTGCCAGTTTTCAACTCACTACTTTTGTCATGCCTGAATCAACTGCATCATCCGTTGCATCTCTGGAAGTTATCTTTGAGGAGGATAGGTTGGAATCCTACGCCGTAAAGGAGCTACGAGCGATTTGTAAAAACCTGAAAGTCCAAATTAAAGGCCTCACAAGGAAGGAGGAGCTACAGAAGGCGCTGAGGGCCTGGGTAGCAGCCAGACATGCCAGTGGGCAGTCTGGTAATCTCAGTGAGGAGGTGGAGGAGCCTATTTCCAGGGTGGATGTGCTTTTGGGTGAGGGGAACCCGCCAGGTCAGGCAGCAGCAGTCTGTCCCCAGAGGAGCTGGAGGACAGGCGGGAGGCAAGGCAGTTTGAGCTGCAGAAGCTCAGGCTGGAGAGTGAGCGGGAGGAGAAGAGGGAGGAGAGGAGATTGGCCATAGAGGAGAAGAAGATGCTCTTAGAGCATGAGAGAGAACTGAAGGAGCTAGAACTTAGGAGTAAGTCAGGCTCAGATGGTGGCAGCAATTCGTCCAGAAAGGCAGACAGGATTGTGCACATTCCCAAGAATGTAGGCAAGGAGTTCAAGAAGGGGATGACATACAAAGGTGGTTTCAGGGTTATGAGGCAGCCATACACATGAATGGGTCCCTGAAGAAAATTGGGGAGCAGGATTGTGGCCACTTTTCCCTGAAGAAGCAAGGGATGCTCTGATAGCTTTGGGTAAGGGGTATCACCTCACCTATGCTGACATGAAGGATGCCCTTCTCACTAAGTATGGTCTTACTCCTGAAAAGTACAGGGATCAGTTCAGGTCCAGTAAGAAGTCTGATGCCAACACTTGGTTGGAATGTGTGGATGTGTTCTGCAGGTCTCTGGATGGCTGGGTAAAGGGCAGTAATGTGACAGATTTTCAGGGGCTCTACAACTTGATTGCGTGGGAGCACTTGTCTAGTCTATGTTTTGCAGATCTGCGCCAGCACCTAGTGGATAGTAAGCTAACTGACCCCAGGAAGCTTGCTGTGGAGCGGACCGCTGGGTGAGTACCAGGGTCCACAAGAAAGCGTTTGGGGGAGACTCAGCCAAAGGTGGGCAGGGTCCCCAGCAGAAAGGTGGGGGGACAAGGGTAAAGCACAGGAGTTCTCTAAAGGGCCCCAAACTAGTACCCAGGGTAAAGGTTCCCAGCCCCCGGTGATAAGAAGAAAGGGGTCTCTACAGGGAAGCCTGTTGAGACCGGCCCCGCAAGTGTTATGCATGTGACCAGGTAGGTCACTTTAAGGGGGACCCCAAGTGCCCAAAGGGAACACAGCCACCCACCGGTGGACAGTCCAAAGTGTTGGCTAGTGTAGCGCTTGGGGAGGAGGGGTGCCCACAGGAGAGTGGGGATCCCGCAGAAATTACCCTTGTCTCACTAGGGGACAGTGAGATGGTCCCAGGAAACCAGGTGCCCCCTAACACAAAGAAATATAGCACCTGGGTGACCATCAATGGGAACAGGGTAGAGGCTCTCAGAGATACTGGAGCCAGTGTGACCTCAGTCCGGTGTCACCTGGTCTCTGAGAAGCAGGTAGTCCCAGGGGCATTCCACCAAGTAGTTGCTGTGGACAACTCTGAGCGCCAGTGTATGGTGGCGCAGGTTCCCTTTGAATGGGGGGGTCTCAGGTCCCTTGAGGGTGGTTGTGAGCCCTACCATGCCTGTAGATTGTCTGCTAGGTAACGACCTGGAGCAGTCCTTATGGAAGGAGGTTGAGCTCAGGTCTCACTTGGAGATGCTTGGGTTGCCAGAGTGGGCATGCGTGTCTACTCGGTCAATGGCAGCCAGAAAGGGTGATCAAGAGGACTTGGAGCCTGGAACAGTGGCCCAAGTCCCTGCCAGAAAGAAAGGGCAGGGGGCGCGGGAAACCGGCCCCCGAAGTTCCCACGGACCGGGAGGAGGCGGACCTCGAGGGGACGCCCCGGTGCCTACAGGGGAGCAGGTAGCCGAACTGGGAGACATCTCTGAGCTGACCCATTGGCAGCAAGAGGGGGTCCCACCAGGGAGGAGTTCTGCAGGGAGCAGAGCGAGTGCCCTACTCTGGAGGGTCTGCGGCGGCAGGCCGCAGACCAGGCAGCTGGTAATCAGTCCGGGTCACATCTGATCTACTGGGAGAGTGGTCTCCTATACAGTGAGCCTAAGGTTGCTGAGCCTGGGTCAGCCTGTGTGCTGGTGGTACCCCAGCGCTTCAGGACCTTCCTACTGGGTCTGGCTCATGACGTGCCTTTGGCAGGACATTTGGGGCAGGACAAGACCTTTGACAGGCTTGTCACCCACTTCTTTGGCCCCAAATGCGAAGGCAGTCAGATGCACACTGTAGGACTTGCCAAACTTGCCAGGCAAGTGGTAAGAGTGGGAGGAAGGTCAATGCTCCTCTCCAACCTTTTCCTGTTGTTGGTACACCCTTTGAAAGGGTAGGGATGGATATTGTGGGGCCACTGGATCCCAAGACAGCCATGGGCAACAGGTACATCCTGGTCTTGGTGGACCATGCCACCCGGTACCCGGAGGCAATCCCTCTCAGGACAACGACGGCGCCAGTGGTGGGCCGGGCGTTAATGGGGATCTTTTCCCGTGTGGGATTCCCCAGAGAGGTGGTTTCTGATAGGGGGACCAATTTCATATCCAAGTATATGACATCCCTGTGGAAGGAGTGTGGTGTAACCTACAAGTTCACCACTCCTTACCACCCACAAGGAAACGGTCTGGTGGAGAGATTCAACCAGACCTTGAAAGGCATGATCAAGGGTCTAACAGAACCCATGAGGCGTAAGTGGGACGTCCTCTTGCCATGTCTACTCTTTGCATACAGGGAGGTGCCTCAGAAGTCTCTTGGGTACAGCCCCTTTGAGCTCCTGTATGGCCACCCTGTCAGAGGACCTCTGAGTTTGGTAAAGGAAGGCTGGGAGGCGGCTCCCAGGAAAACTCCCCAGGATGTATTTAGCTACATGCTGGCCTTTAGAAACCAAACTGCCCGCTTCAGGAAACTCGCTCAGTCGAACCTAGAAGCAAGCCAGGAAGAAATGAAGAGATGGTATGACCAGAATGCCACTCTGATCGAATTTCAACCTGGGCAAAAAGTGTGGGTCATGGCCCCAGTGGCACCTTGTGCCTTGCAGGACCAGTGGACTGGGCCATATGAGGTGGTGGAGCGCAAAAGTGATGTCACCTACCTGGTGGATTTGCAGGGTCCAAGGAACCCTTTGAGGGTCCTTCACGTGAACCGCCTCAAGCCCCACTTCGAGAGGTCCGAAGTGAGTATGCTCTTGGCGACAGATGATGGGGTGGAAGAGGAGAGTGAGCCTCTCCCTGACCTCCTGTCTACCAAGGAGCATGATGGGTCAGAAGAAGGTGTGATCCTCTCCCCTACTCTGACTCAGGAGCAGCAGGGGACTGTCACCAGTTGTTGGGACAGTTCGCCCCACTGTTCTCTCCTGACCCCGGTGTTACTCACTGGTGTACCCATGACGTGGACACTGGTGACAGCCCTCCTGTGAAGCACAAGATTTACAGGTTGACTGACCGGGTCAGAGCCAGCATCAGGAGGAGGTCTCTAAGATGTTGGTGTTAGGGGTGATTGAGCCCTCCCACAGCCCTTGGGCCAGCCCAGTGGTCTTGGTCCCAAAGGCTGCTGCGCCCGGTGCCACTCCAGAACTCCGGTTTTGTGTGGACTACCGTGGGCTCAATGCAGTCACCAGGACTGACGCGCACCCCATCCCCAGAGCTGATGAGCTCATTGATCGGTTGGGAGCTGCCCGGTTCCTCAGCACGTTTGATTTGACGTCTGGGTACTGGCAGATTGCCTTAACCGATGGGGCCAAGGAGAGATCAGCATTCTCAACCCCAGAAGGTCATTACCAATTCCGGGTGATGCCCTTTGGGTTGAAGAATGCCCCTGCCACCTTTCAGGGGTTGGTCAATCAGGTGTTGGCTGGGCTGGAGGATTTCAGTGCCGCTTACCTGGATGACATTGCTGTGTTCAGTTCCAGCTGGGAAGAACATTTACAGCACCTTGAGAAAGCGTTGAGGGCTCTGCAAGGTGCAGGCCTCACGATCAAGGCCAGTAAGTGCCAGATCGGGCAGGGTTCTGTGGTGTACTTGGGACACCAGGTAGGAAGCGGCCAGGTGGCGCCCTACAACCCAAGATTGACACCATTCTGGCTTGGGAGCCCCCAAGACCCAGACAGAGGTGAGAGCCTTCTTAGGTCTCACCGGCTACTATAGGAGATTTGTTAAGGGCTATGGCACCATCGTTGCCCCCTTAACACAGCTGACTTCTAAGAAGCAGCCCAGGAAAGTGATCTGGACAGAGTCCTGCCAGAAAGCTTTTGATGCCCTGAAGGCAGCCATGTGCACGGCGCCCGTGCTCAAGGCACCTGACTTCTCCAAGGAATTCGTCGTGCAGACTGACGCTTCAGAGCATGGTGTGGGAATGGTGCTCTCACAACTGAACGAAGAGGGCCTGGATCAGCCTGTAGTCTTCCTTAGCAGGAGACTACTCCCCAGGGAACAGAGGTGGAGTGCCATAGAAAGGGAAGCTTTTGCTGTGGTCTGGGCGCTGAAGAAGTTGAGACCATACCTGTTTGGGACTCACTTCCGGGTTCAGACAGACCACAGGCCCCTCAGATGGTTGATGCAAATGAGGGTGAGAATCCAAAACTGCTGAGGTGGTCCATCTCCCTACAGGGAATGGACTTTACGGTGGAACACCGTCCTGGTACAGAACACGCCAACGCAGATGGTCTGTCCAGGTTCTTCCGCCTTAGTGGAGAAAACTCCAATGGGGTTCGGTAGTTCTCCCTACTTTCAGCTGGAGGGGACATGTGTTAGACTTGGCATCTTTTGGCGTGTTTCCCCTGACTTTTTGCTTTCTGACCTCCCGGTTTTGACTCTGTTTTTGCTGGTGTAATGATTCTGCGCACTTTCCTCACTGCTGTCCAGTGGGAAAGTGCAAGTGCTCCTGTATAAAATGTGTTATGGATTGGCGTTTCCATGATTGGCCTATTTGGTTTATGTGTCAGTCCCTTGTAAAGTGCACTGCGAGTGCCAGGGCCTATAGACCAAATGCTGTTGGTGGGCTGCAGCACTGGATTGTGCCACCCACGCAAACAGCCTGTAAAATGTAACTCGGGCCTGCCATTGCAGAGCCTGTGCGCAGCCTGGGGCTGCCATGTCGACTTGGCAAGTGCGCACACTTGCAAGTCCCTAAACCTTCCCTTTTCTACATGTTAGTCACCCCTAAGGTAGGCCCAAGGTACCCCTGTGGGCAGGGTGCGTTGTATGCGAAAGGTAGGACATGCCCTGGTGTGTGTGGCATGTCCTGATAGTGAATTACAGCCTAGTTCGTTTTCACTATTGCAAGGCTACCTGTTCCCCATAGGCCAGAACGGGCAGTTTTGATTATTACAGCTTATAATCCTAACTGACCCGGGAACATGGTAGAAATTCGAGTTTAGTATGCCTGGACTCAGAATGATAGAATGCATCTTTTAGTGAAGTTGGTTTTAACATTCTGTGTTTGAAAATACCCCTTTTAGAAAGTGGGTATTTTCTTGTCTAACCATCCAAGCCTGCCTCTGCGAGGTTGTGTATTCCTTGTCTGGAGTGTGAGCGACAGGGGCTGGGGGATGCCAGGAGACAGGGTGAGTCAGCACAGGGCTGAATAGCAAGATCTACATGTAGATGGGTGGGAGGAGTTGCACCTGGGCCCTGAATAGGACAGTGCCTTCCCTCCACAATGCTGGCTCCACCTCCTGTGGTGCGTCTGATGTCCCTGGCCTACTCTCTGAAAGAAGGGACGGAGACTTGTCAACAAAGTGCTCCAGAACTGGTTTGGACTAGGCGAAGGCCTCTCTGCCTTCAGAGAACAAAGGAATTTGGGATATAAATATTGGGGCCCTGACCCCATGAATTTAGATCTCGCTGGAATCAAGGAACCTGTCAAGACGAAGAGCTGGAGAGCTGCTAGGAGGAGTACTGCCCCTTTGCTGAGTTATTGCCTTGTTGGGTTGGCCTGCAGTTGCTGCTTCTGTCTTGGGCAGTGAAAGGACTGAACTTTCTACAAACTTGTGCTGAGTATCTCCAAGGGCCTGAAACCGAGCTGGCCTCCTGTTAAGAAGTCTCAGGGACTGCAAAGACTTCACAAGCCTCTGGGTACCGCTTCTGGAACGCTGTTTCAGTTGCCACAGAGGAAGGGAACTGCAACCGACTCCGTCAACCGAATCCATCCCTGACCGGTGACCTGTTTGCACCGCAGACCGCATCGCCCCGCTTCGCATCGCAACCCTGGTCTCACCGTGGGCGATGTCCGACGCCGCCAACACCGAGCCGCTGCTTGCACCGTGACCTGTGGGCACCGCAGTTCGCATCGCATCGCTTCACTGAACCAGCCGGACCCGACCGACGCGGACGCTGCAACTGGCTCAACAATCGTGACCGCATCGCAGCTGGGGCACCGCTCGCACGTTTGCGACGCACCGCTCCGACTCGCACCGCTGTCCGACGCCAGCTCCGCACTCCGGCTTGGTCGCCTGCATCGCAACCTGTCAGCACCGCATCGTACACCGCCTCGCCCTGCACCGCACGCCTTGGACTCACCGACTCCGTCTGCACGACGCTCATCGAGCCGCTGCCTGCACCGCATTGAGGGACACCGCACCTTGCATCGCTCCGTCGTGCACCGCAACCGCGACGAACGCCGACCGGCTCGTACACTCCGTACCAGCCACAACGAGAAGGTACTGTGACCGAGTCTGTTCACGACTCTGCTGGCCCGTAGCGACGCAGTCGGCTGGAACTGTTGGACTCTGCGTAATTCAGCATCGCGGTAGACCCGGACGGGGCTACCGACTCGTACTGAACTTTGCTTTTGTGTTATTCCTGCAAAGAAGAAGTTACCTTATCAAGCATTCATATTTAAAGTATAGTATTGTGGATTTTTGTCGTAATTGGTCTTGTCTTAAGTATATAAAAATATTGGTTATTTTTCTAAACTGGTGTTGTGTCCGTTTGAGGTGCTTACACTGTATTACTGTGGGTTATGTGCAAATGCTTTACACACTGCCTCTAGAATAAGCCTGACTGCTCGTGCCAAGCTACCAAGGGGGTGAGCAGGGGTTATTTCAGGAGTGTAACTCCCTTACCCTGACTAGGAAGAAGGGTCCCTACTTGGACAAAGGTGCAAGCCCTTGCCAACTAGAGATCCCATTTCTAACACCATTTATTTAGCAAAAAGTATCTAGCACACTTCACTATGAATGAAAGAAAATAAACACCCAAGGGAAACTCTTAGGATTAAAGCTGACACTAATGTGGTAGCAGACATGAATGATATGTATAAAGTCAAAACCTTGCATAGTCAAAAAGATAAAGAAAAATTGAGTTGTTACAGATGTGGTAATCTAAACCATTTAGCTAACAGTGTGAAGTGTCCTGCTAGAGGGGTAACATGCAGGAAATGCAACAGGAAGGAACATTTTACCAAGGTATGCAGGGGACCGGTGAACAAACCGGTACAAATGATACATAATGATAATGACGATGAAAAAGAACCTTTTGTATTCCAAATCAATTCTGATGATGAATGTGATAAAGTGAAGTATCCCACATGTGAAATTTTCTTAGAAGGCTTTCGATTCAAGGTATTTGCAGATTCTTGCTCACTCTACACTTTAATCAACAAGGAGTCGTTTTATGAAAAGTTTGGAGAAAACTACAGTTTAGATCTTGCTGACATCAGTTCAGGTGGTTACAATCAAGATCCCATTCCATTAGAAGGCATGTTGACCATGCATATTGTCTTCAAGGATAGGTCCACAGTTGGTAAGGTGTATATTACTAAAAAAGGTTCCAATATCCTGAGGTAGAAGCACCAAAGGGATTTGGGAATCAGGCTGGACCCAAGCAATGGCGACCAAGTCTTATTAGTAGACAGATCAGTGACAGGACTAGAAGTTTGTAAAGAATTTCCGGATGTATTCTCTAATAAGTTAGGACTCTTTGAACAGTTTCCCCACAAAATTAAGTTAAAGAACGATGCCAAACCAGTAGTACACAAAACACGGCCAGGTCCGATGAAGATAAGGGAACCTTTGATGGAGGAACTGAATGAACTAGAGTCTAACAGGGTGATAGAAAAAATTGAAAGCTCAGAGTGGCTGGCCCCCATAGTCATAGCAGTTAATGGGAGCAATACACGCCTCTGTGTTGACCTCAGAGACTTAAACAAGAACATTTGGGTAGACAGACATCCCCTGCGCAAGATTAATGAAATACTGAGTTTTGTACGGGAAGCCAAAATCTTTAGAGTACTTGATTTATCTTCTGTGTACCTTCAGATGGTTTTACATGAAGAGTCTAAACACCTTCCGTATTTCGTTACTCCTTTTGGGGCATACCGTTACTGCAGAATACCTTTTGGTTTAGCATCTGCAGCAGCGGTATTCCAAAGGATAATGCAGAAAATTTTCCAGGACACTAATAAGGTGATGTGGTTCCAAGACGATATCCTCCTGTATGGTAGTTCGGAAAAGGAACATGACCTATTGTTGAAAGTAGTTTTAGGCAAATTGAAGGAAGCCGGGCTCACTATCAAATTGAGTAAATGCAAAATTGGTGTATCTTCAGTTGATTACTTAGGACACACCATTTCAGGTGATGGATTTAAGCCTAAACTTAGCTTAGTTGATTCAGCAGAAGCCACACCTTCTTCTACCAACAAGAAGGAACTCAAATTCTTTTTGGGGCTAGTTGAATATATGTCTAAATTTGTTGAAAAGGTTGTCGATCAGGTTCATCCATTAAGAGCTCTACTAAAAAAAGGTGTTCCTTTTAGTAGGAATTCTGAGTGCCAATCTGCGTTTGAAAAATCAAGCTAGCCATCACTAAAGCACCCCACATAGGGCAATTCAACACCAACCTCAAAACAGTTCTTACCACTGATGCTAGTAATGTAGGTTTGGGTGCTACATTGTCTCAATTAAAACATGAACAGGAAAAAAAAGTGGCCTTTGCATCAAAGAGTTTGAGTGGGTCAGAGCATAATTACTCCACCATTGACAAAGAAGCTTTGGCTAGTTTTGGGGCCATAAAGCACTTTATGTCAAAATGTTTTTATTGGTTTTAAAGTTGAAACAGTACAAGACAAACATTGGTGGGAGACGCCAGTATAGGTTACAGATCAAGAGTTACAGAAAGCTAGAGTACAATATTCAGTTTGTGTACTAGGACTCAATCTGTGGAAATTGCTCATTGCATGACCCCTGCTGGCCCTGACCGGGTTGATCAGGTATCACTATACAAGCGACTCACATTGTCGGTCATGTTATTCGTTAGTAAGCTCATCTCCCACCCCCTCCCCCCAACCCACCCTCCAAAGGAATAAACAAACTATGGTATCACGGTCGGAAAAGAAAAAGTAATTTTTTTTCCAGGCTTGGTTGCGCTTGAGGACCAGTTGACGGGGACCAGGGAGGCCCCGAACCTCCAGGGACTCCATCCCCAAGCCGGGGGCCGCCCAGGGGAAACTAGATATGGAAGAGGTGAAGGGCCCTCAATCTAGGTCCACATGCAAACAAGGGTAGACCCTATTACAGGTACTCCACCAAAGGGGCCTCTACTATGTCTGCCATTCTCTTCATTGCCAGTGCCCGCCATAACCTGGCATGCCATTGTGTGAGGGAGGGGGCCTCCACCTTCTTCGAAGCTGCCGCTAATGCCATCTTGGCCGCCCCTAGACACAGCCACATCACGGAGCGATCCCCTTGTGTTTGACGTTTCAGGCTGGGATCCCGAACCCCCAAGAGGGTGTGTTCCAAGGTTGTAGGAATTGGATAGCCCAGGATCAGTTTGATTTGGGATAGTATTTCTTTCCAGAAAGGCTTGATGCGTGGGCATTCCCACCAGATGTGCCTGAAGTCCCCCAAGAGCCCACAGCCCCTCCAACATCTATCTGAAGCAGTAGGGAAGATTATGTGCAATTTCTGTGGGTGCAGGTACCAGTCGTACATAATTTTATAGTGAGCTTCCCTTAAGAACATAGACCGGTTGTATTTGGGGATGTCTCTGCATAGGGAGTTCCATTGTTTACCCTCCAGTGGAGTGGCCAAGACTGACTCCCAGAACCTTTGGTGTCTAGGCGTTGAGTGAGATCCGAGAGCCCGTATGAGTGAGTAGAGGAAGGAAATGGTCCCCTTCGTGGAGGCCCCTGACTGTGCAAACTTCTCAATGGGGAGTAGCTCCCTGGTTGCGGCTAGCCGAACTTGTGGTTGTTGAAGCCAGTGCTTGAGTTGTATGTATTGGTATTTGTCGGAGGGCTGTAGTTTAAATATTTTAGTGCAGTCCTCAAAGGTCAGTAGCTTCCCCTGTTTGTACAGGTCAGAGATCATGAGGCAACCCCCCACCCGCCAGCTCCCGCCAGCTGTCGAATGGCCCTTCCTGGAGGGCCGGTGGGAATTCGGGGTTGAAGTGAACGGGGGTATAGGGGGACGGGAAGGTGGTAAGGGGCGTGGCTCTGGCAAGGTCATCCCAAACCCTCAGAGTGGTAGCCGTGGGGGAGCTAATATAGGCATTGCGTGGTCGGTGGTGTTTCTGCTTCCACAGGAGATCCCAGATTGTCCTGCCCACTATTTGTCGGTCCATGTGAAGCCAGAGTTTTTCGGATTCACGGAGTGACCAGTCCGAGATCACTCTGAGTTGAGCCGCTCTGTAGTAGCTCGGGAAATCCGGCAAGGCCAGTCCCCCCTCCTCCCACGCCCTAGTTAACACCCGGTAGGATAAACACGCCCTCTGATCCTGCCAGATGAACTTAGAGATCATTTTTTTCAGGTCGAGGAAGAGAGCCCTGTCTACCGGGATCGGAAGACCCTGAAAAAGATAAAGCAGCCTAGGGAGAACATTCATTTTGAAGGCGTTGACTCACCCTATCCAAGAGATGTAGGCTGTTCTCCATCTAGCCAGGTCTGCTTTAAGCTGGCGTAGTAATGGAGGATAATTGGCTCCATAGAGGTGTGTTAGCTTGGGAGTGAGTCTGATGCCTAAGTATGTAATGTCTTTGTGTGTGGTTCGGAAAGGGGACATTATGTCTATGCTCCGCATAGTCTCCTTAGGTAGAGTTAGATTAAGGAGGTAGGACTTCGGAAGGTTTACCTTAAACCCAGAGGCTTGCTCATACAGGGCGAGTTCTGATTGGATGGCCGGGAGGGAGGACAACGGTCTTGTGATTGGTAGCAGCATGTCATCTGCAAATAGATCTTGTGCTCGTCCGTTCCGAACGTGACCCCCCCCCTATGCTAGGGTTGGCCCGGATGCGTTCCGCCGGGGGCTCGATGCTGAGAGCAAAAAGCAGGGGAGATAGAGGGCATCCCTCCCTCGTTCCCCGGGAGAGATCAAAAGGTTCGGAAGCCACCCCATTCACCAAAACGCGGGATCTCAGCACGAAGTAATTGGCACACACCATACCTATAAAGGTCTCGCTGAACCCAAATCGCCTCAACGTTCGAGTCAGGAAGTCCCAGTCGACTCGATCAAAGGCCTTCTCCACATCTAGTGAGAGAAGGGCTGCAGAGATTCCTTTCCTCTGAACCTTCTCAATGATGTGTAACACCCTCCGGAGATTATCGTGGGTTTGCCTCCCCTTGATGAAGCCCGCTTGATCCGGCTGGATGAGCAGCGGCATGACGTGTTCCAAGCGAGTGGCTAATATTTTAGAGTACAATTTGGCATCCAGGTTCAAGAGTGCGATCGGCCTATAAGAGGCACAGTTTGTGGGGATAACAGAGATCAGTGCTTCCCCCATAGAGGGGGTCACCCGCTGTGAGGCAGCCATGTCGTTATATAGCGTCACCAAACGGGGGACCAGTTCTGGCGCAAAGGTGCGATAGAAGTGGGCATTCAGCCCGTCCGGGCCAGGAGCCTTTTGAAGCTTAAGCGTGTCTATCGCTTTTTGAACCTCCTCAGCAGAAATAGGTCCGCTCAGGTCCTTGTTCGTGGAAGCCGGTACCTGTGGCAGAGCAAGAGCCTCTAGATATTGCTCCTGGGCTGCAGGGACTAATGAGTCCGCTGTATATAGGGAGCAGTGAAACTCCCCGAAGGCTCTGGCTTTTCCCTCTTCGCATTTCTGGGAGATCCCGTTCATATCCACTATTTGCGCAATATAATCTTTCTCCTTCTTCACCCGAAGTTGGCGCGCCAGAAGGGAACCAACCTTGCATCCTCCCTCATAGCTCCCTCATGCAGGCGCAGGAGGGTTTTTTCTGCCCCATTAGTGGAAATGGCCTGCAACTTCCCCTTAATCTGCGTAACTTTCCTTAGGGAGGGAATCGAGGCATTAGTCTTATGGTCATGTTCGGCATTCCGGAGTTCCCCCTCTAGCATCAGTCTTTCCCCTTTGCGTTATTTTCAAAGAGTGGCGTCTAGTTCAATGCACTTCCCCCTAATGACTGCCTTAAAGGCATCCCAATTGTTAGCCAAAGAGGTTTGGGCAGGATCGTTAAGCTCAAAGAACTCCTTGATTGTTGTCCTTAATTCATCCCTGAGAAGACGATCCCTGCTGAGGAAGTTGGGGAAATACCACCTAATGTGTTTGGAGCGGGGGCAGGCCACTCCAGGACCAATTCCAGAGGGGCGTGGTCTGAGAGGCAGATTGGGTGGAATTGACATCCTGAAAGTGTATGAGAGAGGGATTGGCTAATGAAAGCATGATCAATCCTGGAGTATGTCCTATGTGAGTGCGAGAAGAAGGAGTAGTCCCTTGTCGTGGGGTGGCAATCCCTCCATGCATCGAGAAGGCCTAACCCATGTAGTGTGACCTTAAGCGAATTACTAACCACCCCCCCTATCTCCCTGTGTGGATGGGTAGTGTCCAGGGACAGGGCCCAAATTGAATTAAAATCTCTGAGCAGCAGTATGTCCCCTCTGGCATACTCTTCAAGGGAAGCCAGAAATGATTTCAGGAAGTCTTGTTGCCCTGTGTTGGGTGCATAGACTGTAGCGACGGTGCATAGTCTCCCCCTTAATTCACCCCTGACCATCAAGAATCTCCCCTCCTTATCCGATCTAGAAGCCTGAAGAAGGAACGGGACGGATGAATGAAAGAGGAGAGCCACCCCGTTGTGTTTAGTGTGTGCTGAGGAGCGGAATATCTGTGGAAAGGTCTTATGCTTTAGCCGTTGCTCATCACTGCATCGGAGGTGGGTTTCTTGCAGCGCTGCTATGTTAACCTGATGGTCCAGCAGGAATTTCCAAATCCGCTGCCTCTTATTGGGGGAATTAAGACCCTTCACATTCCACGTCAAGTAAATAACTCCCATTATTCTACGCGGGACCCACCCACCTGCCCTGTTGAGTAAGCCTGTGAAGGCCAAGTCTCTCCCCAACTTTGCTCTACCCGTCCCGCGACCAAATATCTGCCTCAAACACAAAACGACCGTGATACCAAAACAAATATAACAATACCCAATACAAACCAAAACTTTGCACTCCGAGGCTCTCACTCACTGAAGAGAACCTCATCTTGAGCGTGTCCTGGGTGTACCAAATTCCGCCTCCACGGCCCGCTGTATTTCTACTTGGCATGGTTGCAAACTTAGACATACAATTTCTGAACAATCAATCATAATTTCATCCCTTCAGGACCCAGTCCCCTCATCCCCAGCGTGACAGTCAGGTAACAGTCAGGGTAGACAGCGACCGCCACAGATGTTAGCAGGCCGCTGGCAAATTCCAGCCTTCGACGAGTCATCTGGGGAGACCTGGATAGAGCATATTTGTATCTAAACGTCGAGATTGCGCGTGGGTCAGTCCGAAGCGCTCCTGCCGCTCCTTTTCTGCTGCATCCACGGTCCTCCATTCCGCTTCCTCAGTCGCGCATCGGATCCTGTTTCGCCCATGTCTGTCGTCTGCTTTGGTGCTGGTAGTTCTATTCCCAAGGCTGTTGCAGCGTCCTCCAACTCTGTAAAATGACAGTTCTTATTGTCCATTGAAAAAGCCAAACCAAAGGGATAGGTCCAGCGATATTTCACCTTGCGCTCTCTCAGGGCTTCTGTAACGGGCCTGAACTGCTAGCGTCGGGCAAGCGTGGCCTGAGCCACACCCTGGAACAGTGAACAGGAAACGTTCTGAAACGACACCCTATCAAGGGCCCGTGCTTTCTGGAGTATCAATTCCTTGGTCTTGAAGGAACTGAATTTCGCCAGCACATCCCTGGGCCTTCTGGAGTCTCCAGGTGGCCGGGACTTTTTCACCCAACACCATTGAGAAAGTCCCACCATGAATGCTTCGAGGTCTGGGCCCTCGCAGCCCTCCTCCAGGCCTCTCATGCGGATATTATCCCGGCGGGAACGATTCTCGAGGTCCTCGCACCGGAGCATCGTGGCCTTCAATTGGTTGCGCAGGTCCCCACTGTGGGTTTCAAGCGGTCGTATCCAATCAGCTAGATCTTGGCATTGTGCCTCAAGGTCCAGGGTGCGGGCTCCGATCAAGTCAACATCCGCCTGCAGGGCCACCAGTCGGCCCCCCATTTCAGCTTTGAATGCATCGAACGAGGCCCCCATATCAGCTTTTATGTCATCTCGGAGTTCCTTCTTAAATTCTCTCAGCAAGATCATCAGGTCCTCCCTTGTGAGCGCCATGCTTCCGCTGGACTGTGCCGTCCCTTCACCGTCCGCCCCCTTGGTCGCTGGGGTGAAGAAGCTGGAGACCTTTGTGGTTTGGGCCTTTTTTGGTGGCATAAGGGCTAGGGCGCAATGTTAGCCCTGGGCCCCCCTACAGCAGGAATGACCGGAGGGCACGCGGGGTCTCTCCGCAAGGACCCCTCAGAATCGACCCCAGAGTCTTCTGCCAAGGGCCTCCACCACACGTCGCAGAAGATGTGTCACTCCCCTAGTGCTTAGATTCTACTGGATCCGGAGCCCTCACAGGTAGGGAAGCCGGACACATTAGCCGAATGCTTCGAAGGGTTATGAGCATGGTTCCCTCTAACCTGCGCGCCTGAGCGGGCGCGCACACCTAGGTTTCCCTCCGCGCAGACACCTACAATCAGCGCCCACTACAAAGGATTCCACGCATTCAGTAAATACTTCACTGGAGCCTCTGAAGTGCGGCTCATGGTGATGCTGCTGCGCTTCCAAATGCATTTCTAAAGACGTGTTTTTCGTCTTTAGAAATGCTAATGGGGGACGTTTAAATGCCTGCATCGCTGTCATTAAACAGCAGAGTATTCCCAGAGCTTTCTCTGCAGCCCGAGTCCCGTTTGCAAAGTCCACGGACCTCTGGCTCCTCCACATAGCTGCCAAGGTTTCACATTGCCATGTGTGACATCTTCGTAATTTTAGAGTAATTATGAGTGCATTTCAATGACTATGAGTGATGCTGAGAATTTCATTATAAAGAAAATTGAGAATATTTTTTGCTGAAAGTATATGAGAAATCTTTCAAGCTTTTAAAGTGAAGTAAAAGGAGGCGTAAAATATAATTATAATGCTTGGTGTGACTAAGTTCGTATTTTCTACTTACATTCCTAGTTTTAATAACTACATAGTTTTTTGGGCACAAACAGTGTCACTAACATATTTTGTATAAAGTGCTACACCAGATGCTTGACTGACTTGATTTCTGACCACAACGGCAAAATGAATATAATCATGAATATTGTTTGTTTTAAACGCAATTCTATGTATATGAGTTAATTGATGAGTGACTCACTTATATCACAAACTGTATATGTAACCCTGAATTTTATTTGTCTCCTGGCATTAACAGATCTGTTAAGATGCATACCAGTTATTATTTGTAATAATTGTATATTTTTTTGTTGTTAATCTAATCCGTTGGTATTTCATTTTATTCCCCCTTTTTCTCACTGATATTCTTATTTCTCACAAACCTTTTAGGCTGTTCTCCTGTTCTTCACATTGGAATAAAAAGATCTTTTGAAAATCAAAATTAGACGCTCTGCTGCTTCCATGATCCAAGCAAACTATTGAGGGATGTACTGACCCTCTAAAACAAACACTAAAAATACAGCACAGAACCACTCACCAAGCATTATAACTTCGTTTTGGGTGGTTTTTGGGTAAATCCACCGTTGTGGTTTGTGCTTTAACAGATTAGGGGTCCTGTCCAATTGAGTGTGAACCTTGGTAATACCCACCAAACTTTTGTCCCGTAAAATATAATTAGACTGCCGTT
This sequence comes from Calotriton arnoldi, assembly GCA_963921515.1. NCBI lineage: Eukaryota > Metazoa > Chordata > Amphibia > Caudata > Salamandridae > Calotriton > Calotriton arnoldi. Next base: position 409,902 of record CAWUFW010008479.1, on the reverse strand, counting down.
AATCAGGACAGCGGTGCCCTTAACCGAAATTGATTACATTCAGAAACTAAAACAAAAGATATTTATCCACTATACCAATAAATATATCGATCCAAAAAATTTGTATTGCTTAATCTCTCTCATGTAACAGATAGCGATAGCATTACATGCTGTGTCAGATACGTTTTTTGTCGCCCGACTGATCTGAAAATAATGCCTGCATGTTCGTTTTTGTATGTGATTCATTTTACTGGTCTGGCATAGGAAGTAAAGCGGTGTGAAAGCCCATGTATTTAAGATGCGACACCATACTTATTTTTAGGTCCTATAAAAAATATAGCATCCTACAACACTGAAAAGGAAACTAGTAAAATGTGCTTTACTAGAGAACCCATAATAATACGTTGATTTTTATATAGCATTTTTCACTGCACTTTTGGCGCGTCTCACTTCTCTATATAACAGGTGTTATTGTTTCCTAAACTAATGGCATTCAGTTTATCGCGAGCAAAATCAAGCAATGAAGACAAGGGGAACACATAAATATCAGAAAGATCACCCATTTGAGCAACAAGAAACTAAGTTAACTGCTGCAAAACGTAAGAAATATAAACGACTTTGCTTTATCAGACTCTAGCCAAAATTGCAGACAAAAGATAAGGCACACTGAAAGCTGCGTGACTCGCAGACTCACACACAGCGACATGAGCAGTAAGCACAGCTGCATTCGAAAGCTGAGAGTGGGAGACATGCATTTAGGTCACAACTAAGCAGGCAGCTGTACTTTATGGGAAGGCACTGTGATTGACATGATCCACACTTTACATGTACAACTGGGTGAGCAGTTCACCTATGTTTGCACTGTCCGTTTCCATTAGAATAATTGCTCGAAATTCTTTGTATTTTAAGAAGATGCCCTAATAAATCGAAAGTAAACTGTGCCATTTAATTGGGCACCAAGAATAAACCGGACACAGCCTACGCTATTTTACAAGACGCTCTAATAAATATTCGTTCCCTATGGGAGATGGTTTGCTGTGCTGTGATAGCTGATCTGGCCGGCCGGGCAGACTGAGGGTTTCTGGATTAACTAAGTGAAGAATCCACCTTCATGTGCGGTTTCTGACTTTTTTCCCTCTGCATGTGAGGAAGAGAGACCTGGCGCTTTCAAGAAACAGGGAGGGGGGGCCCTTGACCAAGAAATAAAACAGGCCACAAACCGCTTCAGATACCCGCTCTCCCAAGGCTCCACAGAGAGACACCCAAGGCGCAGCGGAACACAGGCCATGAGGATATATCAATATAAAATAAACACTGACCTGACTGGGAACACTGACAATGGCAATTGGCGGCCCCGCTGGCCGTAAGCAATGATTATGCTGAGTACCGTGGACTGACTGGCTCAGTCCTGTGGCAATGATTCTTCTGCTCAGCCCTGATTACACACATGTATCCATGATGGTGCCAGTGGGGCCGGGTCCGGTAGCAGCTGCCGGATACCGCAGGTGTGCAAGCTACTAAAAGTAAGCCATTATTGTTTGCGGCAGTCAGCCATGGGGATGGTATCACGATTGCTCCATCAGCCAACTTTGATCTGCGTGGCGGCCCACCCGCTCCCGCCTCAGGAAGCTGGACACAGGCCCGCCTAAAGTCACTTGTCAGTCAAGACACTAGGTAGCAATTGGGCTCTGACCCGTCCTCCTCTGACGTCAGGGATATCGCGGCACGTTGGTGTAATTGTAACTTTGTAACATTGTAGCACACCACTCTGTACAGCTGAACTAAGCTATAGCTCAGCCAAAGAGCACCCTTAGTTTGCCGGCAGCAGCGCACACCGCGCGCTGCCACTGCAGCTTGTATGGTGCTTTATAATTATAGCAGCGCTCTCAGCTTTACAGCTGAGGCGCTATAATGCATGACTTTGCATTTCAGTGCGGTGATGCGGATCACCACACTGAAATGCGTTAGTCTAACGCCTGATGTGTGGTACTTGGCAGAGCTGCCTCCACCTTCTGTTTTCTCCTTCTGTGTCTGGCTGTGGCGTCACACAGGCTTGTCTGAGGCCTTATCAGTCTGTATGCTGGTTGGTCTCAGTTCAGCAGCCTCTGCTATTTTTGCTGGCCATACACCTCTGCAGTGACTTGTTAAACGCTCTTCACCAGCGTGCTGCACCTTACATCACTGCCTCCGACCAGGCCATCTCCTGATTTCTCCAGTACTTCTCTTTTTTTTTGCACTGTGTGGCGTCACTGGCTTCACATGTGCTTTTACTGTTTGTAAGATGCTTCCATCCAGTACAGCACCTTCAGCTGTTATTGTTAGTCAGTTACATATGCAGTGACTCCTAAAATGCTCCCTACTGCATGCTGCCATTCACATTCGTGTCTCCCGCCTCAAACTGCTCAATATGTTAGTTTTTCATTCCACTTCTCTAAACTGCCAGGAGCTCTGCAGTATGTGCCGTTGACACTTAGGCAGCGATTACACACACAGCAGCAGGGCTAGTTCTAGGGTTTTTGGGGCCCCAGACAGATTAGGAACAAGTGAGTGCCCTTTTCATATCTTATTAGTGAAACAGGTTATTGCCAACTGTATACACATGACAAAGCAAAAGATGAACAAATAGGGCAAACATTTTAGGCTTAGCAGAGAGTACACTCTAAGTAGCCACTGAAAATACTTGCCCAGGCACTAAGGGGTCTATTAGGATGGCGGCGGATGACCGCCACTGGCCCGGCGGCGGTCATCCGCCCGCGATCGCAACACTAAAAACCGCCGGTCCCATTAGCAAGGCGGTGACGACCGCGGCGGTGCGATTCTCCGCCCGCCACTTTTCCGCCGGTAGCAGTCCACACGCTTGCCTGGCGGGCGGAGCTGGACCGCTAAAATGGGGCCTTTGCAGGGCCAGGCTCCGCCGGCATGATTATGATGCCGGCGGTAGCCAGCCTTTCCGCGGCAGAGGAACCGCCATGAAAATGCATACGGAGAATGTCTCCGGGGGCCCATTACAGTCCCACATTGTGTTGTGGGGGTGTGTGGGTGCACTGGGGGGGTACCCATGGTACCCCCATACATGTCCCTGTACCATGTGCCAGGCACTGTGCAGTGCCTGCCACGCAGTGCAGGGATATGCAGGACATGCTCTTATGGACATTGCAGCGGTGCTGCTGGCAGCAGCAACCGCCACAATGCTAGATGCCGCGATCCGACCGCCGCAGTCGGATTTCAACTGTGGAGCATCCTAATGGGACCGGCGGTTATGCCGCGGTCCTAGCGTGCGGTGTTTTCCCGCTACCATGGCGGTCGGAGTGATTTTCCGACCGCCATCCTAATGACCCCCTAAGTACTTAAAAGGTCATCAGGCATTTAGGGGCATTTGGGGAATGATTTCGTAATATTACTTATCTGATTATAAAAACAAAAGTCAAGTACTTCGGAACGTGAGCCAGAAAGCAAGGACTGGCAGTGGACTTCCCAAACAATAGGCCTTTGCCTTTGCCCACAAACCAGTTCACCAAGTTCTCCCACTCACCTCCATTAGAAACGTTGCAAATCAACATTTTTCAAACAATCATAACCTTTTGTAAAGTATCTTTATTTGAATCAATCAATCACTCAGCATTTTTAGTGTGCAGCGCTGTCACCCCTAAGGATATCTGGGTGCTGGGATGCAAGGCCTCCGTCAAAAGCCAAGTTTAGAGTTTGTTTCTGAACTCCGCCAGGGAAGGTGTCCTGGGGGGAAGGAGGGGCGCTGGGCAGAGGGAGGAGGAAAACGGCAGGAAGAGGGCAAGAGACGAGCAGAAAAAAGCAAAACAGAGAGCAAGAAGTAAGCAGAAAAGGCAAACAGGGGGTGAGAAATGAGCAGAGAAGGCAGAAACAGAGGGCAAGAAGTGAACAGAAAAGGCAAAAAGAAGGCAAGAAACGAGCAGAAAAGACAAAAACAGGGCAAGAAACAAGCAGAGAAGGCACAAACAGAGGTCAAGAATTGAGCAGAAAAGGCAAAAAGAGGGCAAGAAATGAGCAGAGAAGGCACAAACAGAGGGCAAGAAACGAGCAGAAAAGGCAAAAAGAGGGCAAGATACTAGCAGTGAAGTCAGATACAGAGGGCAAGAAATGGACAGAAAAGGCAAAAAGAGGGCAAGAAACGAGCAGAGAAGGCACAAACAGAGGGCAAGAAATGAGCGGAGAAGGCACAAACAGAGGGCAAGAAATGAGCTGCTTTGTTTAACTTTATTATTGCACACATATGTCTGCTATTTTTAGCCGATAGCATGTTGTATTTTTTCTACTTTTATTCTTTCAATTTATTTTGCAAATGTGGCTCAACTTGTGTATGTGCTGTATTGTGGTTGTGTAAGTTGGTGAATGCAAGAATGAATAAGTGAATATGGATGCACAAGTGCAAGGATGATTGATAGGGTGCATGTGTGATGACTTATTCAGTGCTTAAACCGATCAGTGACCAAGAAGTCACTTTAAATTAAAAGCAAGGCTTATTGACAGTGCCAATGCTTGTTATTTACCTATAAGTGGTAGCGGATCGACTTGCCTTGTTGCACATCTTATCACTCAGTTGCGCACACAGGCAATAAAAGAGTGCACACCAACATTCTATTGCCGCACATAAGAAAGAAAAATTAGAGGGAACATTGGTTATGAGAACTCCGACCAGAGGCCCCGGCACAGGACTGCTTGTCAAGGGCTCAGGTGCCCGCCTGGCGTCATGCGAAGACCAGGCCCCACATTCCCAGGGTCAACCCGGAGCACAGCAGTTCTTTGGGTGACCCCCCAGCAGCTGGAACGGCCAGGGGCCTTTGTGGGATATCTCTTCAGGGACGTCACAGATCCTCCTTCGGGGGCCCCTATCGCCTCCCGCATGAGAAGTACTAAGCTCTTAAGGTTTGGGCACTGATGATGCTGGGGCCTTCTCAGGCTAGGAAACAGGACGCATAAGCTGAGTTCTGTGTGGTGTTGTAAAGTCCTCAACTGGAGGCCCAGGCACGAGGCTGCTTATTCATGGAAGCGGGTGCCTGACCGGCGCCATGTTAAGGTCAGGCACTGCAGTTTCGGGGCTCTGCCAAGGATACTGCAGCTTTGAGGGGGGCCCCCAGCGCTCTCCAGGACCTCTCACGTGGGCCGATTCTCCCGGGGCCAGCCTCTGCCATACACAAAGCCCCGTCTCTCACCTGGGAGTCTGTCCGCGTATTCCACGTCTGTTCCCAAGTCGCCGCAATGACTCCACTGTAGTGAGCCCGGACCACAGGGCTTCACACGGCCCGCCGGATGAACCCCTAAATCTCCGCAGCAACGGGTAACCTCCTCGCCCGTTAGCCCCGTCCGGGACCGCCGGGCTGACTGCCGCATCGCGTCCCGCCACCAGTCACCAGCCACCTTCTTGTCTCGTACCTCGCGGCCCCCGGCTCCGGGTTTCCACCACGCCGTTCACACCATTAGCGGCTCCGGATGCTGCCGCCGGGGGGGGTCTCGTCGTCCCTAGATGTTCAGGAGGCTCAGGCAGCCCGCTTCTAGGGTGCCAAGCGCCGGAAAGTAAGCTAAAGTGGCCGGGCCTGGAGCGGAGCCGAACAGGATTACGTCCGGTCGGCCATGATGGTTGGCCACGCCCCCTCCATAAAGCACTTTAAACGGCTTAGCCTACGCACAGTCCACAAACCTTTGATTCCAGTTTTTTCCACAAAAGGGTATGGAAAAAACCACTCCACGAGTGACAAAGTGGGTTTTAGGTCTACTAGGATTCAGTTATCAAATAGAGTACGTTCCCTGCAAGAAAAACCTAGCAGCTGACTATCTGTCCAGGCTATCTATTACCAAGTGGAACGGGCCTTCAAATAGAGAATGAAGTTGTCCTTAAAATACACATTTCAGCCATTACGCAGGATGAATAGGACAAATGCATGGACCTGGACACTACTATAGCTCAAGTTAAAAAGAAAATTGTGGAGGGTTGGCCAGAAAAATGTAACAATTTACCTGAACATCTTCAACCATTCTGGAATGTAAGAAATGATTTGTCTATAAATGGGAATCTGGTAACAAAGGGTTGCCAAATCATTCCTCCTGAAGGGATGTGAGACCGCATTACTGATTTTGCCCATGACGGTCATCTGGGTAGGAACCTTACAAAAAACAAGGTCCGTTAGAATAATGGATACCTAAAATGGATTCCGTACTTGAGAACAAGGTGACGTATTGTTTTGCTTGCAGCGTAAGAGACAAATCTAAGGTTGAACGTAAAGGCCATACCATCAAATCTTTGGGAAAAATTGGCCTTGACATCATTGGGCCTATGAATCTGCGTGGTATCACTAAGAGGTACATGTTCGTACTTGCGGAATACCATTCCCATTGGGTAACAGAATGTTGGACCACAAATGTTTGCACTAAATCCCTTATAGATTTCCTTACAGAAACATTCATGAGTGAAGGTATCCTGGATTCATTGGTAACAGACAACGGGGTACAATTCAGAAGAGATGAGGGTGTTTTTAAAAGATCTGTTGATTCAACATATCAGAACCCCTTTATATTGTCCTAGAGCAAATGGATTGGTGGAACGCACTAATCGTTTGATAAAAGAATCAATCCAATTAGCTCATATAGTAGGGAGAAACATCAAGGACAATTTGAGACAAATGGCTCATACCACACATCTCTCAACAATGTAACAGGAATATCTTCTTTCCTTGCTTTAAAAGGAAGAAGACCCGGATAAAAGTTGTTGCCTATTTGGCTTAATAGGGGAGGACCTGTATAGGTTCACCGTGGAAGCATGGCAGAAGAGAGAGAGAAACACCAAAAAGAGTATAAAAGGAGATACAACAAGAGTTGTGCTTTGAAACCAGGTTGGGAGGTGGGTCAATAGGTCCTAATAAAAAATCAAGTTAACACCAAGAACAAGTTCAACAAATATTCCAAGCCAGTGAAAATCTAACAGGTTAAAACCAATATGGCTGTTCTTGAAGATGACCATTGCTGGAGTATGGACAGATTAGCAAAATGTCCGGCTATATGTATACCCATGGATCCTTAAGGTTTTCTGTTCTGCTTCTTCCAGTCTTTCAACTGTATTGAGTTTACAAATGTTAAGCAAGGGAATTGTGTTGTAACTTGTACTATTCATTTTATGTACACCTTTATATCCACAGTAACAGTAATATCAACCTTTTTATCTTAAATGTATATATATTTTTTTACTCCCCCGTTGTTTGGTATTCCCCAACTGTATTGAAGCTCAACATAGAATGTTCATGTAGTTTGTTGAATGAATGAATGAATGACACAACTTATAAAGCACACTAATACCAGGAGGCGTCTTGGCGCTCTACAGAGCAAAAAGGAGCATACGCGAGCTATAAAATATCATTAATGATCATTGATTAAATAACCAGGTTTTGAGGCTCTTCCTAAAAATCGAGAGTGAAGGCGCTGTTTTCAGTTCAAGTGGCAAATGGTTCCAATGAAGAGCTGTAATTCTGAAAAAACTTCTTCCCCCCCAGGTGGCGCGTCTGAAGGAAGCAACCCTCAGGAGACTGGCTGAACATGAACGCAACTTTCTGCCTGGAATGTACCGCATAACATTTTTCTTGAGGTAGGCTGGGGCTTTTCCATGGAGTGTTTTATATGCTAAGCAAAGAGCCTTAATGGTAATGCTGTGGCAGACCAGGAGCCAATGCAATTGTCTAATAGAGGCCTTAACTGACTGTAATTTAGGAATTCCTAGGAGAAAGTGTGCGGCTGCATTTTGAGTGGTCTGCAATTTCTTAAGTGACCCTTTTGGAAGGCTGATGTAAAGACTGTTACGATATTCCAGTCGTGATAGAACTAAGGCGATAACCACTGTTTTCAAAAGATCAGCCGGAAGAAATGTTTTGATTTTTTTTCACGATTCTAAGCCAGTAAAAGGAGGAGGAAGTGATCAGGTTGACTTGTTCTTTGTATTTTAGTTCCCTATCCAACAGAAATCCCAGGTTTTTTACTTTGGATGTTGGCATAGGTGCCGTACCCAAGTCAGACGGCCACCAGCTAGAAGACCAAATGGCCGGATTATTGCTGAACTGAATAACCTCTGTTTTTGAGGAGTTAAGCTTCAGGCAACTGTCGGCCATTGATCTGCTCACTGCACTCATACAGTTGTTAACTGTATTGCCAGAATAACTTTCATTTTTTGCCAGTGAGATTATTATTTATATGTCATAGACATAAGACACCAAGGACAGGCCAAAGGATTTGATCAGCGTGGCAAGGGTTGTAAAATGAAGGTTAAACAAAGTAGGAGACAATGATGACCCCTGAGAAACCCCACAAGGTAAGCAATAAGGTTCTGAGTTGAAAGTACCCAGTGATATCTCTTTTTAATTAACCCCAGTTCAGAGCCATCAATCGCTAAATCCTGCAGACTGCCAACTAGTAACTCATGATCGACCGTATTGAAGGCCGCTGAGAGATCCAGCAGGATCAAAACTGCATTGCCCCCACTGTCAAGAGAGGATCTATTTTCTTCCATAGCTGTGAGTAGAGCAGTTTCGGTACTGTGATTTTCTCTGAAGCCGAACTGCGTTTCGTCTAAGAGATGATATATATTTTTATTACCCCCCCATTGTTTGGTATTCCCCAACTGTATTGAAGCTCAACATAGAATGTTCATGTAGTTTGTTGAGAATCTGACAAGAGCAGTTGGGCAGAGGGTGGAGATCTGTGTGAATAAAACTACATGAACTCGTACCTTTGTTTTTGGGTGCTTCTTAACATTAATGTTACAGTTAGGTGAAATGTTAAGAAACAACGTGACGTTTTAAACTCTAAAAAACACAGAAATTCACCAGTTACTGTTATTTCAAGTCAATCAATCAAGACTTGTAAAGTGTGACTAATCACCCGTGAGGGTATCCAGGAGCTGAGAATCATGCTGCATAGGGGGCTTAGTCCAACAGCCAGGTCTTGTGTCCTTTCCTGAATTCAGACAGAGTGGGTGAGGTCCGGAGGTGAAGGGGAGGCCATTCCAGGACTTCGCCGCGAAGTGCCAGTCTAGTGGAACATTCAAAAATATTGATTGAGATGGCAGAATTTATTTTGACTCATAATTTTTTCTGTTTGGCAGCAATTGGCACAATCAGATTCAGGGAACTGCGATGGGGTCCAGGTTTGCACCCTCTGATGCCAACCTCTTTATGGGGTGGTTTGAGAAGGAGCATCCCTGGGCCCTGTCTGCTAGTGACTGAATAGACTCAATGCTTTTTTGGGGTCGCTTCATCTATGATGTCTTAATTATTTGGACCGGCACTAGAGAGAATGCTTAGTGGATTTAAAAAAAGACTGGGTACACCGGAATACTAGGAAGATTTACTGAAGCGGGCTGAGAATCAGATCCATAGAACAGATAGGAACCTAACTCTTGTCCCTAAGAACAAAAAGAAAAGATGGCTAGCTCTGGTAACTACGTAAATTAGAGACCATGTGGGGAGTTACAAAATATAATACAAAAAAACTGGTCTGATGCCATTTCAGAAAAAACTGTTATTACTTTTAGAAGAAGCTAGACTGTAAGAGATAAAGGTTCTAGAAATTTCTTGGAACCCATCAAAGGGAGTAGTGGCAACTGGGCACCCTTGCTACCAAGTGGCTTTTACACCTGTGGTGGCTGCAGTGTTTGCTAGTATGGTCTTAACAGGACAAAGGAATTTAGTTACAACACTAAAAAAGTATACCAAATACAGCTATTTAGCAATTGCAACAGTCAGTCTGTAATTTATGCCATTATCTGTAACTGCTCTAAAGTATACATCGAGAGCACTAAAAGAATCCTTAGGTTGCGGGTACTTCAACATAAAAGGGCAGTAAAACAATCAGGAGATTAGATCACCGCTGGCACAACACATTAAGGACTGTCACCCACAGATCGAGGATCTTAAATTCCATGGAATATAAAAAATGGAAAAAGAACTGAGGGGAAGAGACCTACTATTGAGACTTCATCAGTCTGAGGTTAGGTGGATCAGCAAATTGAGAACACTGGGAGTGGGACTAAGTTTAGAGAATGAGATGCACTATTTTCTGTGAAGTATGTTGTTATCATACTATGTGGCATTAGAAGCTTCTGCATACTGGATGGTATAAGGCTTGACTGTTATGCTATTTTATAATCATGGACTCTTGCCAGGGTTGATCTAATCCAGTAAGATTGAGGCTATAATAGCATAGATGATATGGTCCCCCTCCCATTTTTCTGATATGTTAACACTGATGAATAGAAATCACATGAATGGATATGGAGAGAGATGTCTTTTTAGACATTTTTATTGTATGGGATTGGATGACTAGCAGTAACTTCTTCTTGTTTGTCTTGTCGAGGGTTATCATTATGGCAATACTGAAGAAATCGTAAGTCTATTGTGGTCTCCTCTCTGGTCTGGACACAACAATTCTGTTCCCTACAATTGGCGGCATCGAAGCTTCTGATTGGAGGTCTTCCGTGTCCAATGAGTGTGTCAGCTTACCTGTCTCCTCTGGTCCGTACATAATAATTGTGTTCTGTAGAATGGACGGCATAGAGGCTTGTGAACGGAGGTCTTCCTTGTTAAATCATGTCCTCTTGAACATAACGGTTTAATGAAGAAATAGCAATAACAAGACAAGGACACTGATTGGGTGATTTGAAATGTTCGATACAGTGATTGGTTACATTGCACTACAAATACTTTATATTTACATACAATTGACAGCATAGAGGCTTGTGATTGGAGGTCTTCCTTGTTGAATGAGTGCGTCAGCCTACTTGTCTCCTCTCTGGTCCAGGCACACTAATTGTCTTCTGTATAATTGACGACATAGAGGCTTGGGAGTGGAGGTCTTCCTTATCCAATCATGCCTTCTTGAACATTAAGGTTTAACCCCTTCTATGCGTCGGACGCGCGGGAGCCGTCCGACGCATAAGTGCTCATGTGCGTCGGACGGCTCCCGCGTGTCCGACGCCATGGCACAGGGAATCCGTCTGGTGCAGGCACCAGAGGGATTTCTTTTTCTCCCCCAGAGCGCTTCCCCAGCTCCCGAGGCCCCCGTGGTTTCTATGAAATGACGATCAGCGCGCACGTCGTGCTGATGTCATTTCATAGAAACCAAAACTGAAATGAGCCTTTAGGCTCATTTCAGTTTCACTTTCTATGTGCTCAGGGGGCTATCTCAGCCCCCTGAGTACGTAGAAAGACGGGAGAGGTATCATTGGAAAGGGGAGAATCTCCCCTTTCCAATTGTACCCCTCTCCAGTGGATCCCTGCTTGGGGATTGCCCCAGGAGTGCGATCCCCAAGCAGGGATCCACCCACTAGACACCAGGGAGGGGGGAGCGGCCCCTTGGGCAAGGGCCTTTGCTCCGCCCAAACAAATTGGGTACATTCAGTCTTTATGCCCCCCCGGGGAGGCAGAAAGCCCACTAGATGCCAGGGATTTTTTTGGGGCAATTTTAATTACGGTGGGGGCTGCCCAAAACGGGCATGCCAATGCCCCCACCCCCCTGCAACAATTACAGTCTTTCTGCCCCTCCCGGGGTCAGCAGCCATCTAGAGAAACCTACCAAACCCACACATTTCTGAAAACTAGACACCCGGGGGAGTCCAGCGAGGTATGGCTTGCATGGGTCCCCCAACATTTTCCTACCCAGAATCCCCTGCAAACTTCAAATTTAGCTGAAAAAAATCACTTTTTTCTCAAATTTCTGTGTGGGAAAGTTTTGGAATCTACGTGGATCCACAAATGTCCTACCACCCAGCGTTCCCCCAGGTCTCCCAATAAAAATGATACCTCACTCGCGTGGGTGCATCAAGTACCCGCGAAGGGCAAGGGCCCAAAACGTATTGAGGAGACATCAAAATGACCTATCACAAAACAACCTGGTTTTGCAAGGGGAGTCACCTGGGTTTTTGGCCCTGGGCTAGGTGGCCATCTTGGGAAACCTACCAAACCCACACATTTCTGAAAACTAGACACCCGGGGGAGTCCAGCGGGGTATAGCTTGCGTGGGTCCCCCAAAGTTTTCCTACCCAGAATCCCCTGCAAACCTCAAATTTAGCTGAAAAAAATCACTTTTTTCTCAAATTTCTGTGTGGGAAAGTTCTGGAATCTGCGTGGATCCACAAATTTCCTTCTACACAGCATTCCCCCAGGTCTCCCGATAAAAATGGTACCTCACGTGGGTCCCCCAATATTTTCCTACCCAGAATGCCCTGCAAACCTCAAATTTAGCTGAAAAAACCACATTTTCCACATATTTTTGGGTGGAATCACCGCGCTGGCACAAATGTCCTACCCCACAGCGTTCCCCTCAGTCTCCTGAGTAAAATGATACCTCACTTGTGTGGGTGGGGCAAGGGCCTGTGACTGGGAAGAGCCCAAAACATAGGGATTAAGGGTATAGCACCGAGAATTCTAAGCACTACATTTTTTTAAAAATACGTTTTTAGCCAATTCTGCATTGGACACCCACACAAGTGAGGTATCATTTTACTCGGGACACTAAGGAGAACGCTGTGGGGTAGGACATTTGTGCCAGAACAGTGATGCCACACAAAAATATGTGGAAAATGTGTTTTTTTCAGCTAAATTTGAGGTTTGCTGGGGATTCTGGGTAGGGAAACGTTGGGGGATCCACGCAAGCCATACCTCATTGGACTCCCCAGGGTGTCTAGTTTTCAGAAATGTGTGGGTTTGGTAGGTTTCCCTAAATGGCCGCGAGCCCGGGGCCAAAATCCCAGGTGCCTCCCCCCTAAACCAGGTAGTTTTGTTATAGGTAATTTTGAAGTCTCCACAGTACGATTTGGGCCATTTCCTGTTGCAGCCACTATTCCTACCCACACAAGTGAGGTGCCATTTTTATCGGGAGACCTGGGGAATTGCTGGGTGGTAGGAAATTGGTGTCAGCCCGGTGATCCTACAACTTTCCCACACAGAAATGTGAGAAAAAAATTGATTTTTTCAACAAAATTTGAGGTTTGCAGGGGATTCTGGGTAGGGAAATGTTGGGGGACCCACGCAAGCCATACCTTGCTGGACTCCCCGGGTGTCTAGTTTTCAGAAATGTGTGGGTTTGGTAGGTTTCCCTAGATGGCCGCCGAGCCCGGGGCCAAAAACCCAGGTGACCCCCCTTGCAAAACCAGGTTGTTTTGTGATAGGTCATTTTGATGTCTCCTCAATACGTTTTGGGCCCTTGCCTGTCGTGGGTACTTGACCCACCCACACAAGTGAGGTACCATTTTTATCGGGAGACCTGGGGGAATGCTGTGTAGAAGGAAATTTGTGGATCCACGCAGATTCCAGAACTTTCCCACACAGAAATTTGAGAAAAAAGTGATTTTTTCAGCTAAATTTGAGGTTTGCAGGGCATTCTGGGTAGGGAAATGTTGGGGGACCCACGCAAGCCATACCTTGCTGGACTCCCCCGGGTGTCTAGTTTTCAGAAATGTGTGGGTTTGGTAGGTTTCCCTAGATGGCCGCCAAGCCCGGGGCCAAAAACTCATGGGACCCCCTTGCAAAACCAGGTTGTTTTGTGATAGGTAATTTTGATGTCGCCTCAATAGGTTTTGGGCCCTTGCCTGTCGCGGGTACTTGACCCACCCACACAAGTGAGGTACCATTTTTCTCGGAAGACTTTGGGGAATGCGGGATGGGTGGAATTTTGTGGATCCACACAGATTCCAGAACTTTCCACCACAGAAATGTGAGGAAAATGTGTTTTGTTTGACAAATTTTTGGGTTTGCAAGGGATTCTGGGTAACAGAACCTGGTGAGAGCCAGACAAGTCACCCCATCCTGCATTCCCCTGGGTGTCTAGTTTTAAAAAATGTATAGGTTTGCTAGGTTTCCCTAGGTGCCGGCAGAGCTAGGGTTCAAAATCTACAGCAAGGCACTTTGCAAAAAAGGGTCCGTTTTCACTGTGAAAATGTGGTGTGTCCACGTTGCGTTTTGGGCCGTTTCCTGTCGCGGGCACGAGGCCTACCCACACAAGTGAGGTACCATTTTTCTTGGAAGACTTTGGGGAATGCGGGGTGGGTGGAATTTTGTGGATCCACGCAGCTTCCAGAACTTTCCACCACAGAAATGTGAGGAAAATGTGGTTTTTATTTTACAAATTTTGAGGTTTACAAGGGATTCTGGGTAACAGAACCTGGTGAGAGCCAGACAAGTCACCCCATCCTGGATTCCCCGGGGTGTCTAGATTTAAAAAATGTATAGGTTTGCTAGGTTTCCCTAGGTGCCGGCAGAGCTAGGGTTCAAAATCTACAGCTAGGCACTTTGCAAAAAAAAGGGTCAGTTTTCACTGTGAAAATGTGGTGTGTCCACGTTGTGTTTTGGACCGTTTCCTGTTGCGGGCAATAGGCCTACCCACACAAGTGAGGTACCATTTTTCTCGGAAGACTTTGGGGAATATGGGGTGGGTGGAATTTTGTGCATCCACGCAGATTCCAGAACTTTCCACCACAGAAATGTGAGGAAAATGTGTTTTTTTTTACAAATTTTGAGGTTTGCAAGGGATTCTGGGTAACAGAACCTGGTGAGAGCCAGACAAGTTACCCCATCCTGGATTCCCCTGGGTGTCTAGTTTTCAAAAATGTATAGGTTTGGTAGGTTTCCCAAGGTGCCGGCAGAGCTAGGCTTCAAAATCTACAGCTAGGCACTTTGCAAAAAAAGGGTCCGTTTTCACTGTGAAAATGTGGTGTGTCCACGTTGCGTTTTGGGCCGTTTCCTGTCGCGGGCACTAGGCCTACCCACACAAGTGAGGTACCATTTTTCTTGGAAGACTTTGGAGAATGCGGGGTGGGTGGAATTTTGTGGATCCACGCAGATTCCAGAACTTTCCACCACAGAAATGTGAGGAAAATGTGTTTTTTTTTACAAATATTTCGGTTTGCAAGGGATTCGGGGTAACTGAACCTGGTGAGAGCCAGTCAAGTCACCCCATCCTGGATTCCCCTGGGTGTCTAGTTTTCAAAAATGTATAGGTTTGCTAGGTTTCCCTAGGTGCCGGCAGAGCTAGGGTTCAAAATCTACAGCTAGGCACTTTGCAAAGAAAGGGTCCGTTTTCACTGTGAAAATGTGGTGTGTCCACGTTGCATTTTGGGCCGTTTCCTGTTACAGGCACTGGGCCTACCCACAGAAGTGAGGTACCATTTTTCTCGGAAGACTTTGGGGAACGCGGGGTGGGTGGAATTTTGTGGATCCACGCTGATTTCAGATCTTTCCACCACAGAAATGTGAGGAAAATATGTTTTTCTTGACAAATTTTTAGGTTTGCAAGGGATTCAAAATCTACAGCTAGGCACTTTGCAAAACAAGCATTTGCAATGCAATCGGTCTCGCGTTTGGGACCTTATAAGTATTTATCCATGCAGCAAATTATCCTGGGTGCTGCAACCAGTGGCTGAAATTAAGCAGAGGGAGAGGGGAGCAACGAGGGAGGGACGAGAAGCCTGGAGGGCGAGGGGAGGGACGAGAGGCCTGCAGTGAGAGGGGAGGGACAAGAGGCCTGGAGGAAGACGGGAGCAATGAGGGAGGGACAAGAGGTCTGGAGGGAGAGGGGAGCAATGAGGGTGGGACAAGAGGCCTGGAGGGAGAAGGGAGCAACCACGGAGGGATGAGAGGCCTGGGGGGAGAAGGGAGCAACCAGGGAGGGATGATAGGCCTGGAGGGAGAGGAGAGCAGCAGAGGAGGTAGGAGAGGTGTAGAGGGAGAAGAGAGCAGCGTGGGAGGGTGAGAAGCCTGGTGGGAGAGGAGAGCAATGAGGGAGGGACAAGCGGGTAATTATTCATCAAACAATCTTCCCTTCGCAACATGAAGCAGCACAGACAAGTGAAGCTGACTCGAGCTGCCCAATTAGAAGGCAGCAAATGCTAGTGACAATGAAGCCAGTGAATGGTAGGCAATGGGTGGGCACCAAGTCTCTTGTTGAACACAATATCTCTTGAAAGCGAGAGCGCATGCTCTGATGCAGGCGAGACCTAAAAATTATTTGAATAGAAACAAATGCCTATGTTCCTGATTAAAATTCCCTATTATAAAAAAGTTGGTACTTGTAAACAGTAATAGAGTGAACAGTAATTTATTGGAACTGGCCATGTCACTATGAATGTGATTAAAACCCTTCAGTATTAATGAAACTCCAGTATTCACAGTGCAGATTCAAAGGATTCCATTGACGTATGGCCCAGGAACCGTGGCAGTTAGGGCCACTCTCCTGTGTTAAGTTTTTTTAGGTAAAATGGCTAAGGGTTTGGACAAGGGAGAAAATGGTGCTGTTCTATTCTGGAAATCGAGTTGGGTTTCTAGAAATGAAGGTTGTAACAAAGTGTGGATACAATAATTAAAGCAGCAAGTGGTCCTACTGTGCCAAATTATTTTATTTATGTGGCAAACTATATGCTGTTCTGAAATATCCAGATGCATTTATGTGCTCCTCGCTGTATTCCAGTCCCAGGTGATTTTGCCCCAGAATTGACGCTTATGAAACAAAACACCAGACTACAACCCCCACAGTGCAAAAATGGATGTCCCAAATGACTCATATTTCGGGATGATAGACATTTGGGCAAAGTATTATTTATGGGACAAGACCATGTATCCACAATCTATAAACGCACGATGCAGTTAAAATCGTCTCAGGGCCATGGAGCATTAACTTATGAAGGAGTGGCCTGAAATATTCAGCAAAGACAGGTTTTATTCAGAATCACGTGGTTCATAGTAAACGAAAGCCATCTACCACATGGTATTATTGACAATGGGCGGTGTCCTCGGGCAGGCGGACTACAGACAAGCCGCTAGGAACAGCTAGCTCATTGCAACAGACATATTTAAGTTTCATTACACAGAACTGTCGACTGCCATTTATTTCCCAACGTTTCCCAATCATTAATTTAAATAACTTATTTGCCATTATGATTACGCCCAGGCTTGTTTATAGCCATATTAGTATAGAGTGAATTTCCACGTGTGCCTTAAGTTTAGAATGATAATGTTTTTACTGCTGATGAATGTTCTAACGTTCAATAAATAGGCTACACCACGCATTCACTTTCAGTCTTAAAAAACCTTTACCATAAGGTGGTTTAGGAGTACATTGGGGATTTCTACATTAATAGTAATTTGGCTTCAGAATTTTGCGAGAAAGCAAACGAGTAGCGTTGTTGACTAATTGTCAGCAGTACACCATGTTTCTAGTGCCAGACTTTCATTTTGCAAACCACTGCAATCCGGAACTTCGGCCCAGCGCAAGAATGCATTTGTTTGCTAAACGAAAGGCTAGGAAAATAAATGAAACCAGGTAAATTGGTGTCAGTGAATCCGCGAGACAAACAGACGAACCGCCAGGAGAGCCAGGGAGCCAAGAGATATATAGGGGAAATAACTTGTTGGACTCCTCCTTGAAGACATACGATAAACAACGACAGACAGTGGATTGAGAAAATAAGGCACAAAGGAAGAGAAGGCATGGCAAAAGTGGCGGCCTATGTGTTACATTTGTTGAAGTTCAATTAGGAAACGTTCCAAATACACACAGAAACACTTAAGCTAAAATTATAGTTGCAGTTTTTCACATGGCTCAACTTTACATTGCACAAGCAGCAAAACGCCTAGGTCCTAGTAAAACACATTTCCCTAATTGCTTGACTGAACTCACAGCGACGAGTAACGGGAATTTTTGGAACTTGTGGGTTATTATCTTGCATGCCAGTGCATATTGCACTTGTGAGTGTACCGCCCCTCCCAAGTAACCTGTCAACCTCCTCCAGTCAATACTAAATAAACCCAAGATGACTTTCCTTCTCCTAACGCAGTCTCTTATCGTACTCTTTTCTCTATATGTGCACCGTACTAGGTAGATCTGCACGCTGTAAATTAAATAACTACACACAAGTGTGAGTTGAAGGCTGGGGTTATGTCATGGGAGTTGAAGTCCCTAATTCTGGAGGAGTGCGCGGGAATACTCTATAAGACTGGACGCTCCTTGTCGCCCTGCATATAGGAGTGGAAGCTTTAAGTTACTTGTTTTCTGCATTCGGGTTGCAGATAAAGGTTATTGGGGATGTCCGTAACGTTGTTGTGAATGAATGGAAGAAGTTCGTGTCATCGTGGTTGTGCGAGGTTCCGGAAGGTCATGTTACTGACTGTGTGAAGGGAAACCTCTGAACTTGTACATTGGGAAGTGGAACCCCGGCCGGCGGCCATGCTACCAGAGTGTGAACAGAAACGAGTGTACTCTTGCACGTCAATTAAGTCTCATCTTATTGTGCATATGAAAACGGAACCAATGGAAGCGGGGGACCACGTAATTGTTTAAACTCGCGTTATAGTATGAGCCAAACACGCCACACGCCGTGCACCGACCCCCCTCAGCGCTCCTGGTACCTTGCTGCCGGACCACTGCAGTTCTCTATGCCCCCTGCTGACTCCATGCAGTTCCCTGCTGGCTTCCTTCCTTGAAGGCTCCTCGGTCCTTGCTGCTCCTCGTTCCGACCGCGCCTCACGGGCTCGCAGCCTCGCGGACGAAGTCGGATGGAATTGGGCAGGGCAGGTTTGAGCGCCGAGACTTGGGCGCTGAGAGTCGGCAGCCTCTCTCCTCCGTGGATTGTCTTTCCGGTTCCTTCCGGTTGCTTCTGATCACATTGAAGATGGCGTAAGAGGCAAAAGTAGCAAGGCGCGTTATAGTGTTCGCTACTACAATACAGTTTTACTGTGCACGTGTGTGTGTACAATCCCGTCACTCTGCAACTGTAAATAAAGCCCGTGCTCATGTTATTTACGTGAGAGGAGGTCTACGGATATCATGGTTTCTCTTGGTTCATATCTTGTGACGTAGGGTGAGGGAGCGCGCTGACGCAGTTCATCTCGAACGAGAAACCCATGAGAACAAGCACTGAAAACGGGAGTGCGGGCGGGCGCGAGAAGGCGCAAGCATGACCGGGAGTGCACGGGAGGGGAGAGGGGGGCGGGCCCCAAGAAGTCACGGACTGCGGGAGGGGCGAGGGGGGGTAGGAAGGGACGTGAAGAAAGTAGTCTGTGCTGTGAAGGGGCCAGTAGCCATGGAAGGATACAAATGACTGACATGGCTGTTATGGGGAGGGACTAACAAGCCTAAAACCAATCGAAAGGCAACATTTATAACCTAAGCCAATGAAGAAGATGGGCCGGAGAGTGGGTGGAGCTTTTACGAAGCTTCCACACTATAGTGTATACTGCATGCCTCGCAAAGCGATGGCAACGCATTCGCGCTGCAACACTAGGCGAGACCTAAAAAGGGTCAGTTTTCACTGTAAAAATAAAGTGTGTCCACGATGCGTTTTGAGCCGTTTCCTGTTGCGGGCACTAGGCCTACCCACACAAGTGAGGTACCATTTTTATCGGGAGACTTAGGGTAACACAGAATTGTAGAGCAACTGTTATTACCTATTGACTTTCGATGCATTTCTGCCTTCCAAATGAAAGACAATGTGTAAAAAAGAAGTCATTTTGAAAAATGACCTATAATTCTCATGCTAGTATGGGTACTCACAATTTCGGAAATGTGCAAATATCTACTGTTTTTAAACTCTATATTTTGTTCCAATTTCGGAAATACATAGGTGTCTTTCATACCGATTTTTCCATGTATATATTTTCCCAAATTAATTGCTATATACCCGGTACATAATAAAAAACCATTGCAAGACGCTGCTCAGTTATTGGCTCTGGGTTCGTCGGGTTCTTGGTGAACCTACAAGTCCTATATATCCCCACAACCAGAAAGGTCCAGCTGATGTAACGGTATATTGCTTTCAAACAGCTGTCATAATTAGAAGTTACAGGTGAAAACGTTGGCACAAATGACTGTTATTTTCAACTAATTTTCAATTTTTCCTATATTCAACTGTTAGTTTCTATAAAGAAACCTTGAAGGATCTACACAAATGACCCCTTGCTGAATTCAGAATTTTGTCTACTTTTCTAAAATGTATAGCTTTCCAGGATTCATTATTGCTTTCATACCCATTTCTACCACTAACTGGAAGAAGGTTGAAAGCACAAAAAATTGCAAAAATAGGCTATGTCCCAGTAAAATGCCAAAACTGTGTAAAAAATGTTGGTTTTCTGACAAAAGTCTGCTTGTCCCTAAAAGCTGGGAAAATGGTGATTTCAGCCCCACAAACCCTTTGTTGATACCATTTGCAGGGAAAAAACCAGACGCTTTCATTTGCAGCACTTTTTTCCCATTTTAACAAAAAACCCAAAATTTAGCTGTATTTTGGCTAATTTCTGGGTCCCCTCCAGGGGAATCCACAAACCCTGGGTACCTTTAGAATCCTCATGATGTTGGAAGAAAAGGACGCAAATTTGGCGTGGATACCTTATGTGGTCAAAAAGTTACCGGGGCCTAAGCGCGAACTATCCCAAATAGCCAAAAAAAGGCTTAGCAAAGGGGGGGAAAAGGCCTAGCAGCGAAGGGGTTAATGATTAAATAGTGAAAACAAGACATGGACGCTGATTGGTTGATTTGAAATTTTGAAATTATAAATGGGGGTTTGTCTTTTCTTTATACCACTCTTAGTAGACAATACACAATATTATATATTTTTTCTTTGGTGACACTATCGATAAAAAATCTAAGAAGGGATATTATATTGTTATATTTTTGTGTGGTATATATGTTTTTGACTTTTTTCTCTTGATGTAACAATATCTACATATTTTTGTATTAAGTGTTGGTGTAGGGAGCCCTTGTATGTTTTAGAATGTAACTTGATTATGCACATGCTGGTTTGTAGTAAGACCTCCGACCCTCGGTCTAGGTCCACTCTCTCCCCGCAGCTCCGCTGTGCCGTCTCTTGCCTTAAGACCCCGACCTCCTCCTTGGGAGGTTCGAGGCTGCTGCATGCTCCTGTGCCTGTTGCCCGCTCCAACTGGGACCAGACTGCCTGCAACCACCGTAACCTTTCTCAGCCGTTTTTTTCTTAATTTTTCCCTGTTGTGCCACTGTTATTGTGCCCATCTGTGTCTTGCTCTAATTCCACCACTGTTTTTATTTTCTCGTGCCTGCCTGTTCCTTTCGCCTTTTGCAGCTGCTGCCCCTGCGGCCCCTCCCCCCTGGAATTCCCCCCCGGAATTCCCCTCTGGAATTCCCCTCTGGAATTCCCCCGCTCCCGCCTCCCAGCCTCTCCTCCCTCCCACCTCCCCTACTTAATGGCGGCCGCTGCGGGGTTGCGCAGCGGACACGCGCAGCGGTCGCGCCGCCGGCACGCCAAAGGCAAGCCCGTCTGCGCCCGTCCGCGACCCGACCGCGGCCAGCGCCAGGAACTCTGGACCTCCCACTACCCATCGCTACGACACCACCACCCTCCTCGCACTCAACCCTGGAAGACTTAGAGAATGCCAACAGGCCTCGCCGAACACGACCCACGGCCAGTTCTCCTGCCTCCACTGCCTCCACTGCCGCCAGACCATCACCGCCACCCCGGCCTCCAACACCGCCGACGCCAGCACCGGGGACACCCTAAAATGCATCCTCCTCAACGTACGCTCCGTACACAAACACGCCATGGAAATCTGGAACCTACTCGACTCTCTCTCTCGCCCGACATTGCCTTCTTCACAGAGACCTGGACCAACGCATCCTCCGCCCCCGACATCAGCACTGCCATCCCAGACGGATACAAGATCCAGAGGAAAGACCGCCCCAACCACCCAGGAGGGGGCCTCGCCATCGCTCACAAGAGCACCCTCCGCCTCACCACCTCCAGCGAAACCTTCCCCTCCGCCGAACACCTACACTTCCAGATCCAGACCACCCCCAAAGCCACACTCCAAGGAACCCTCATCTACAGTCCCCCCAGCCCCCGAACACCCTTCGCCACCACCATCACCGACTTCATCGCACCCCACGCCATCGCCTCAGCAAACTACATACTCATTGGAGACCTGAACTTCCACCTCGCCAACCCCAGCGACCCCAACTCCACTATCGTTCATGACAACCTCGCCAGCATCGGACTTAAACAACTCGTCAACACACCGACCCACAGAGCAGGACACACCCTCGACCCCATCTTCGCGGCAGGAAACAGCGTCCAATTCAGCCACACAATGCAGCCGCCATGGACCGACCACCACTGCGTACACTTCGCCATCAACAAACCCAAGGCACCCAAACCAGCCCCACGCCCACCTCGAAGGAACTGGAGCAAGGTTACCGACGAGCAACTTAACTCCACCCTCACCCGAGACAACCACACCTGGGCACCCGACGCAAATGACGCAAACATCGCAGCCAGAGAACTCCACACCTGGATCTTCAACTGCGCAGACGAGCTCGCCCCGCTACGCAACCCCGACAGACAACGCCCCAGGAAAGCCGCCTGGTTCACCACCGCTCTCCAAAAAGCCAGACGCACCTGCAGACGCCTGGAGAAGAACTGGAGAAACACCAAGACAACCGAAAACCACACCACCTACAAGGACACCTTGATGGACTACCATAACCAGATCAGAGCAACCAAGAGGAACTTCATCCACAACAAAATCCTGGCCAACTCCAAGGAACTTTTCAGTGTCATTCAGGAATTCACCAACCCACGCAGCGAAGCCACAGACATCACACCATCCCAAGACCTCTGCGACAAGTTTGGAACCTATTTCCACCTCAAGATCAAAAACCTCTATGACAACTTCATCGACCATCCACCAGGTGCCACAGACGGCCCCCCACCCCCCAGAAACACCAGCCAGCCCACCATCTCCAACTGGACACCGATCACGGCCGAAGACACCACCTCGACCATGAAAAGCATCCACTGGGGGCCCCCACCGACCCCTGCCCCCCTCACATCTACCACAGAGCTGCAGCCGCCATCACACTCGAACTACAACGCACCATCAACACCACCTTCAAAACAGGCACCTTCCCAGACGACAGGAAGCGCGCAGAAGTCAGACCCCTGCTCAAAAAGCCCACAGCTGACCCCACCGACCTCAAGAACTATCGGCCCATCTCGCTCCTCCCCTTCGCAGCCAAAGTTGCAGAGAAAACAGTCAACAGGAAACTGACATGATTCATTGAAGAGAACGCTGTCCTCGACCCGTCCCAATCCGGATTCTGAAGCAACCACAGCACAGAGACCGCCCTACTCACCGCCACAGACGACATCCGCACCCTCCTGGACCAAGGCCACTCCGCAGCCCTCATCCTACTCAACCTATCAGCGGCCTTCGACACCGTCTCCCACCGCACACTAGTCGCCAGACTACACGACGCATGAGCATACAAGGAACAGCCCTGGACTGGATCCGATCATTCCTCACCGGAAGAAGCCAAAGGATCAGACTCCCAACCTTCCTCTCCGACCCCATGAAAATCACCTGCGGAGTCCCACAGGGTTCATCACTGAGCCCCACCCTCTTCAACATCTACATGGCCCCCCTCGCAGCCATCGTCTGACAACACGGCCTCAACATCATATCCTACGCCGACGACACCCAGCTCATCCTCTCCCTCACCAAAGACCCCACCACTGCCAAACTCAACTTCCAGAAAGGAATGCAAGATGTCGCAGTCTGGATGACCAACAGCTGCCTGAAGCTCAATGCCGAGAAGACAGAAGTCCTCGTCCTCTGTACCACCCCTTCTGCATGGGACAGCACCTGTTGGCCGACCGCCCTTGGAAGCCCACCTACCCCCTCAGACCACGCCAAGAACCTCGGCATCGTACTCGACTCATCACTCACCATGAACCGACAGGTCAACGCCGTCACCTACAGCTGCTTCAACACCCTCCGCATCCTCCGCAAGACCTTCAAGTGGATCCCCCCTGAGTCAAGGAAGACAGTCACCCATGCACTCATCACCAGCAGACTGGACTATGGAAACGCACTCTACGCCGGCATCAACAAGTCCCTACTCCGCAAACTCCAAACAATACAGAACACCGCCGCCAGACTCGTCCTCAGCATCCCCCGACACGAACACATCAGCCAACACCTCACGAAGTCTCCACTGGCTCCCCGTGGAGAAAAGAGTCACTTTCAAAATCCTCACTCACGCCTACAAATGCCTACACAACAACGGACCCAAATACCTCAACGACAGAATCAACTTCCACGTACCCAAAAGAAACCTCTGATCTTCCAACCTCACACTGGCCGAAACCCCGCGCATCCACAGAGCCAGAGCAGGCAGAAGATCCTTCTCTCACATTGCAGCCAAGACCTGGAACGAGCTACCTGCAGAAATCAGACGCGCCCCTCCCTGAACACCTTCAGGAAGACCCTCAAGACCTGGCTCTTCGGCTAAACAGATCTGCGGACCCCCCCCCTCAGCGCCTTGAGACCCTCACGGGTGAGTAGCGCGCTTACAATTCCCTGATTGATTGATTGATTGGTTTATGAATATGTATTTTATATATGTACATGAATGTATTTATTGTTCGTTAACAGTCCTGATGAAGTCCCTTGTCGGGACAAAACGCGTTGGCTGGGCTGCAGTTTGATGTGAGGAATAAAGAAAATCTTTTCTGAAATATCATATCATGGCTCCTGCATTATATTGGATCTATTTTTTGGATTAATGTGTGATTAAATGAACTTTCAGTAAAAACACTGGACTTCCTAAGCACTCCTTTTTGTATATTGTTTTTCACTTTAGTTTATGGTTTCGGAGTGGTAGGAACATTAGAAGGTTGCTATTGCATACACATTAACAATACAAAATGCCTGTGGGGTCAGTTAGAGCCAATACTGCTCTTTTTTGGAATTACCTGTTTGGTAACATTTCATATTGTGCTGCCTGATTATTTGATGTTCACAGTGTATATAATGTTGTACAATTTATTGAAGATGGTGTTGGAGGATATTTTAAGCAATTTATTTTTCTTTTACCGGATCACTCACAAAGAAGAAGAGCTCCCAATAGTTGCCTAATTCCAATGCTCATTCATTGACGCGTTGGGAATGTGACACTGCATCAGTGGTCCTCCGGTGGCAGTACTTGGTCTGAAAGGGACAAGATTGCCATGCCCTTGGCACACTGCCAGGCTAATGCACAGCCCCCTTTGCCATTCACATTGAGGGTTGGGCAACGAGCCTGGCTAATGGTGGTCAATCACCACTGCGCAGAAGGGTTGAGCCCATAGAGCATGACCTTTAGTCTGGCCTATTTTTTTTTTTCTTTCTGGTATTGCGGCTCCTAGTTTAGAAGTACAAATCCATGGCAAGCATCATGCCAGGCTACTGCGAA
The DNA here is from genome assembly GCA_963921515.1 of Calotriton arnoldi. NCBI lineage: Eukaryota > Metazoa > Chordata > Amphibia > Caudata > Salamandridae > Calotriton > Calotriton arnoldi. Next base: position 384,663 of record CAWUFW010008479.1, on the reverse strand, counting down.
CCAGGGCAACTTCTCAGACTCCTTTTGCACTTTCAGAGGTTTGCAGTTCCAAAACCATATCTGTGAATCGGCGATAGGCGATGAATGGGTTGGAGAAGCTTGACCTGCATTTGTTGTACCCGGGCATGAAGTTTCCCTGAATTTAAGGTACACTTTTTTTGGAATCTGCAGATCCCTGACCAGTGGCGGCTCCTCGCAATGTTATTAGCATTTTATTCTTCCCTGCTGTAGCAGCATGAGGGCGGGGTGGGGCTGCTCGATTGACAGAGCAGGGGAGGAGTTGTGGGCACACTAAAATGCACATGATGCTTTGACCGGCCCTCTCGGGCCAGCCAAACAATCATGCGCACTTTAGCATGTTCTCCATGCAGGCTGCATTACAGTCTGCATGGAGAACATGCCCAGGCCCCTAGTCCCAGACGAATCACAACGCTGCCTTGCAGCATTGTGATTGGTTTAGCGTTGTGATTGGCTCAGGGGAGCCTGGCTGCTTCCTGTTCAGCGGAGGAGAGATGACGTGCGACAGAGTGGTGAGGAGGTAAGTGAATTTTCCTTTTTTTAAATAATTATATCTCCTTACCTCCTCGCCTCCCCTGGCCTACCACTCCAGATTTGTGCTAGCCGCCGCTGTCCCTGACACCTTAAATGGTGACTGGGGTCTGCGGTATCTGTCTCGGTACTGCAGACCCATGTCACCATTGTGCTTTTCAGGGTTCTTTGAATCTCGAAAAGTATCCACTGATCCTGTAACTATTTTTACATTTTTGTTTTATATATTTACTCCCTAGGCCTTTGATGGTGCCCTCTCTGTAGCCTGGGAATGAGGGTATGACTACCATTCCACCTTAAGCCGCATTTTAATTTTCTGTTCAGGACACAGGGGCTTGCCTCGCATCCTGAAATGGCTGCAACAAGATTCACTTTTCTGGTCTACGCAAATGACATAGAGTTATCAGGTCACCCTTATTCGCTGAGCAGCTGGCAAAGCTCTAATGGAACAAAGCGTTTTTTCACAGAGAGTGGCTGATCCTTTGGGAAGGCAGGTTTCCTAGCAGAAGGTCAAAGTGGTGTCCCCCACGTGACACTTGGTTTCCTTACAGACCAAATGCTTCCCTATTCACACATCAACCATACACAAACTAAAGTACTGAACCCAATTTTATGTGATGATGTTTCATTTTATCGCTATGGTAGTAGTATGAAAATTCTATTAAAACCAATATAAAAATTCTTTAAAAACAGTTTTATTACAATTGAAATAGGGCCTTATTTCTTCTGGTATTGGCCACAAATTACTAATATCTATACAAGTACAATTCATACACCAATATATAAAGATTAAAAACACATTAAATCATGAAGATCACATAACAATTACATATTCGAATCTGGCAATGAAACATCATCACATATAGCTGGGTTCAGTACTTTAGTTTGTGTATGGTTGATGTGGGAATAGGGGAGCGTCTGGTCTGTAAGGAAACCAAGTGTCACGTGGGGGACACCACTTTGACTTTTTGTAATTGACCCTGTCCCCTAGGTTTGTAAGGGTTCCTCTCACATTTAATGTAAGGTTTCCTAGCAGGCCATTGCTTCAGAGGGAAGGTCAGTCTTGGAATGGTCACTGACGTTGAGCTGTACACTAGTTGTTGCAGCGTTTCAGTAGCTTTGGGCAGCGATGAAACTAGTTTTACAAGAGCAGTCAGATTCCAGGTGGAAATCAGCAGCACAGTGGCCAGTACAACAAGCATTGGCATAGCCAATAGGTCTCGCTTTTGGGACCTTATATGTGTTTAGCCATGCAACACTGGATGTTGTTTAATCAAGGATATTGTGCTGGATAACTAAACACTTATAATGTCCCAAAGGCGAGACCTATTGGCTGTGCATTGGGGGGGCCTTATAAGTGTTTAGGTAGAGCTATTGACTTTGCCAATGTTTCTAAGCTGTGCTGTAGAGAAGTGTGGCTGCTGTGCAGCATGCTGAGAAGTTGTAATTAAAAAGTGTAAGAAGCACTGAGTGATGCTGTGCTGGCCCTGAGTTATGCTGTTGTGGCGCTGAGTGATGCTGTGGTGGCGCTGAGTGATGCTGTGGTGTTCCTGAGTGATGCTGTGGTGGTGCTGAGTGATGCTGTGGTGGCGCTGAGTGATGCTGTGGTGGCGCTGAGTGATGCTGTGGTGGCACTGAGTGATGCTGTGGTAGTGCATAGTGATGCTGTGGTGGTACTGAGTGATGCTGTGGTTTTCCTGAGTGATGCTGTGGTAGCGCTGAGTGATGCTGTGGTGGCGCTGAGTGATGCTGTGGTGGCGCTGAGTGATGCTGTGGTGGCGCTGAGTGATGCTGTGGTAGCGCATAGTGATGCTGTGGTGGTACTGAGTGATGCTGTGGTGTTCCTGAGTGATGTTGTGGTGAAGGTGAGTGATGCTGTGGTGGTGCTGAGCGATGCTGTGCTGGCCCTGAGTGATGCTGTGGTGGTGCTGAGTGACGCTGTGGTGGTGCTGAGTGACGCTGTGGTGGTGCTGACTGATGCTGTGGTGGCACTGAGTGATATTGTTGTGTCCCTGAGTGATGCTGTGGTGGTGTTGAGTGATGCTGTGGTGGTGCTGAGTGGTTCTGTGGTGTTGTTGAGTGATGCAGTGTTGGCCCTGAGTGATGATGTGGTGTCGCTGAGTGAAGCGGTGGTGGTGCTGAGTGATGCTGTGGTGATGCTGAGTGTTGCTGTGGTGGCGTAGAGTGATGCTGTGGTGGCGCTGAGTGATGCTGTTGTGGCCCTGAGCGATATTGTTGTGGCCTTGAGTGACGCTGTGGTGGTGCTGTGTGTTGCTGTTGTTGCGCTGAGTGATGTTGTGCTGGTGCTGAGTGATGCTGTGGTGGTGCTGAGTGATGCTGTGGTGGTGCTGAGTGATGCTGTGGTGGCGCTGAGTGATGTTTTGGGGGTGCTGAGTGATGCTGTGGTGGCGCTGAGTGATGCTGTTGTGGCGCTGAGTGATGCTGTGGTTGTGCTGAGTAATGCTGACGCATATGTGTAGGAGGTCAGAAATTACTTGCAATTTATGTGACAATAACCACTGCTTTGATTTTCTTTATGTTTAGATTTCCTTTGTAACGTGCCACTCCCAGAAATACCTAAACTCCCAAACCTGACCTTAAATTTATGTATGTGATAATTCTGACTTACTGGCAGAATTTTCACACTCGTGAGGGTACGTTATAAATGTAAAATTCAGCTAAACCTGATTCTCTGATTTCAATTTGGGATTTTAAATCGATACATTTCTTACTTGATGCATGAATTCGACTTTGTTTGGTAAAACAATGCATGGATCGGGCCCTCTTTCTTAAGAAATTGTGTAAATATGTTTGTACATGTTTTAAAAAGTTATTCAGGGACTAGGTTTTAGTTAAAAATCTGCTGTCCGTATTAAATTCTTTATAAGCAATAGATGTGTGATGCATTTTTTGCAATGGGTTCATAGTCCGTTTCCTACATTTATGCCCTGATGCAACAATCCTTGTGCAAAATGAGCTTGTACACAATCTAGCGGGCTGTCGAGCCCCCACCGCTCAGCCTGCCAGGAGTGGCCCGGACAGCGAGTGTGCTGGGGGGGGGCGGAGGGCAGAAGAGCAGGAAGCCTCTCTTATCGCTCACAGACTGTCAGACGGAGAGCCGTCACCCCGCCATAAATCCGTGTACTGTAAATACGCCTCGTGAAAGGAGCCGGGACAAGGCTGAGGGGTCCGAGTGAAAGACAGTAGGCCAGAGAAGGGAGGCGAGAAAGAGGGTGGAATGAGGGAAGACAAGAGGGGAAGGATGGATTGGAAGAGGGGAGGAGGAAGAGGTGGAGCAAGGGAATATTGAACATAGGAAAGACTGTTGAGAAGAAGGTGGTATACGAGAGGGAAACAATTTGAAATAAGCAAGGTGGAGACACATTTTACTGGTAAATCTGGCAGAATTTAAATCATCAGTAGAGAGGCAGCGCCTATTTCATGAAAATAGTTGCTTCCTACTGACATCCGTGTGCTCTGCAGATCACAAGTTCGAATCTAATTCCCAGCCTTTCAAAAACAATAAATGTAGTACTATTCAAATGTGTAATACTAATAATCTCTACAGCGCTCAGAGGCAGCTAGAGCGTGGTATGAAAAAGTTACATAAAAACTGCACATTATCATTAATGAAATAAATCAGCAGATTTTGACTGGCAAGAAAGACAGCGTGCGTTTCCTGCAAGGTGAATACCATGGTGTCCCTGTTGCTGGATAACATGGGCCGTGCACATGTCAAGGGCGCAAAGCGCCCTGAAGGGTAAGTCTTAGCGCCAGCCTGAGGATGGGCACAGGTACAGACAGCTGGCCCCTCCTGCTGAGACCCAAGGATACAGAAAGGGTTAAGAGCACACCCGGCTGGTGTCACCCTGCTGCTTCTGGACTTCAGGGCACCACCACGAGGGGTGCGCGTGACCCGTACTACACCTACAATGGAAAAGCACAACACAACCCGGGTAACAGCTCTAAAGAGTCAAAAGGGAAGTTTAAGATACGGTTCATGCTGACACAATGATGAACTGGTGATATTCGAAGTCTGTGACATATGATGGGCGCGTGACTCCCTCCTGCGCACCACACAGCCATGTGGATGGTAACGCACCAGCAGCTCACAGCACTTCCGGCGCCACACGTCTCAGAACCACTTGGAGAATGTTAGCTTAGACACACCGTGCCCTCCAGCGCCTCATCGCATCAGTACTGGTTACCTGGCTGTCTCGGAAGCACTCTGCGCGGGTCAGCTAGGGACAGTTACCCTGGTCAAAGACACGCTCTGTGGTGAGGGAGGGGGAGGGAGTTGAAGCGCGGCCGGGTTGAAAGTTAAAAGACGCGCTCTGTGGCGAGGGAGGGGGAGGGAGTTGAAGCGCGGCCGGACTCAAAGTTAAAAGACGCGCTCTGTGGTGAGGGAGGGGGAGGGAGTTGAAGCGCGAGCAAAACAGAGAGGCAGAGCGAGGCGCGCGCGCGCAGGAGAGCGAGAGGAAAGCTCATAAGCGCGCACCCGTGCGCGTAACCGCAAGCTCTAAGCCAGGCCATGGTAGCATTTTCTGAAGCCCACTTACTAAAAGTCTCGCCAGAGCAGCGCATGCGCTGGCTCAGGCGAGACCTAAAAAGGAATTTCAGCAATTGGATATATGGTGTTCAGTGGACATGGAATGAGCGTGCAACCCATCACAAAACCCTAATTCCAGGGTCATCGGTGCCTCTGCGCCATGGACGCTGCTGAAATGGCATCGCATTACATATCAAGAGCACAGATTGCGCTTTATTGACATATCATCCGATGCTGCATTTTCTCTGGAGTCAAGCCAGAGTCCCATGGATTAGTTAATGCAGGGTACTTTTTGAAATGCTATGGTAGTAAAACAGAGTTTCTAGTATTTCGAGTTATGAATACCCCGGTTTAAAATCCCTAAAGTTGATTGACCCACCCGGAGCAGCAATATAAATGCAATTACAAAAGAACTCTGTTGTCTACACAGCCCTATCCTTTCCTGCCTTATGTGAGGACCCCAGTTTTACACGTTGAGTTACCATCTAAGGAATAGTAATTCGCCATTTAATGTTACTCCTTTAGGCAGTGCTTAATTTGTAAAATATTAAGTGCCAGGGCTCTGAACAGGAGGCCACTAGAGCTTGCACCACCCATCGCCCCTGTCATCGCTGCCAAAACAACTACTAACCATCTCTCTCGCATGTAAAATGCGATAGTTCAGATTATTCCAGGTCCCCAAAGCTAAAGGCTTGGCTGGGGAAGCAGGTATTGGCAATTTTAATGTATATTGTATTCCTAAACAACCATTGTTCTGCTCATTTCTAAATTAGATGAGCAGCGCCACCATGTGATAGACTGTTCTAAGTATGGTGTTGACAATTAGGTGCCGGTGCTGGGCACCGGAAACCAATTAAGTGCTGGTGCTGAGCACCGGAAAGCACCCGCTCAAATTAAGCACTGCCTTTAGTGCTTCAGTAGAAAGGAAGCACACTAGTGTTCTTAATTAAATGAACCAGGATTCACTAGACCTTAGGGATGACAAGTTATCATTTGCATCCACTTTTGACCTCTTGGTACCCAATGATGAGCCAGGGCAGGCTCAATACTTGGCAAACCATCTGCCTTCCTTCTGTTACTCAAGGTCACTGAATAAACTTGCAGTAGCTTCCTGTTACTCTCACAATATATATTCCACAGTTTTGAACTCGTTTATTGTGCCCCTTGAATAGGCACCAAACACAAACATATTATTATTAGTGTTGCGTTGCAACTCTGTACTGAGCAATTTATTCACTCTCTGCAGGACTTTAGTAGGTGCTCTGGTTGCAGGTTGCCGGGAAAAACCTGCTGAACATGGCCTTCGGTATTGCACAGGAGCCTTGGATTCAGACACTGACCAGAAATCCCTTGAATGCGAACGTCTTTTGACCTTTTTATAGGGCTGTTTTTCGAAGGTGAAAACTGGTTTTGAGAACTTTGCCAATTTACATATCTATTTAAAAAAAAAAAAACATTTTCCACCCTTCCAAGATATATCATGATCCTCTCTAAAGTTCAGGTGTGCCTTCCTTGGCCCCTATCATATTTTCCATCACACAGGTTCTAGAGCTGTTAACTCCTCTCATCATGTAAAGGACGGTGGAAGAAGGTTTTCAATTAATGTGGCCTAATGGCTAGAGTGGCCAACCATGGAATTGGGGAACTAGGTTCATGTTCTGCTTCAACTCAACATCCTGTGATTCTAGGCCAATCACTGAATCCCCCTGTGCCATAAACAAAATGTGTAATGTAATCCGATGCTCATATAAAGTGCTATAATGCAATTGTGCCAAGTTCGAATCGTATAAACATGAAAACAAATGTTTATGACAGTCAATCAAAGTCTGAGTGTGATTTACATTTAGAAATGGTACTTTTAGATTACCCCAAATAACTTTGTCTGCCATTGATCAATCTGCACTGTATTTGGAACAAAGAAAGTTAGCACGATACATTGAGTGACTGCCTAATTTAATACAAATTTGTCAAACAATGCCAAGGCTATATAAAAATCCTGCACCTTCCCTTCCCAAATCATTGCTTTTAGGTGTGCTAGGTCAATATGTTTTATTGAATAAATTAAACCAATGTTCCAAATCCTAGAGTGCATTTATGTGGTAAATGTAAGTCTAGCACTGGAGACAAGGTGCCCTTGTAGCCTGGGGTCATAGAGGACCCTGGTTTATACATTTAGTCCTGCAGACCAGACCATGAGGCTTTCACAAAGGAGCACTGGAATATGAATGTGCCAAACATCACATTATGATGTTCTAGTGGTCCTTTCAGAGAAGGATATAAGAGAGCCATAAGTAAGTGCAAAAAGAGCATAAGTAACTGTGGGAAGCAAATTCATCATGATGATTTATTACTGTAAATTCTTAAGCAAGTGAACATGAGTCGCAGTTGTTAAGTCATCTCTTTACAGCAGTAGCATTCACTTTATAGAGGTGTACATCTTTTATTTCCAGAACATGCTTTACGGACATTGAGTTTAGCTATTTTTGAATCTCAAATGTGTCAGGGCAAAGAAGAAAGTATTGCATTGTATTGCAACATTTATATCGTGCTTACTATCACTATGTGGGGCACTTGCCTACATGTGTAGCACACTACAGTGTAGGTTGTGTGGTTGTAAGGGTGTTGTTTTTGTTTTGATCCTATGTGGGAAATATTTCCAGGTTGTGTGTGAGTACCACAGAAGGGCAGTATAGTGTTATGGGATGCTGCGTTTTAGTAGTGTAATGCATAAAGAAGCGTGAGGAAGAAGCACCCTGTTTATGTTTTTCAATAATCCAGCAGCTTTTAAAAGCTCTGAAGGTCCCATTGTGGTATTTCATACTATCATAGACATTTAGCTGGTTACTGCACTGGATTTTCCACTCTGAGATCTTTTGTTTACAGTTTATGGACCTGAGCAGGCGTGGGGCTAGAAGGTAAAATGGTGTTGAGGTCTGCTGGGATGGACTTTGCTAATATCATCCCATATCTGATGGTCATTGTGAGATGTCAAGAAGAGTTATTGTATGTAGTTTATTTGGCCCCGCTGTGGTAGACTAAATTAAAGTCCTCCATTGGCCAGTGGCATGTGACAGATCTCTTCGGTTATTCCATTCCAGTTCAGTTGGTGATGGGTGGTTTATTGCTGTGGACAGGGCTATGTATGATGTTATCACGCATGCCATTACAACACATGCCCTACCTTTAATACGCATATAAGGGGGCAGGAGAGGGGCTATCTCCCTCTTCTTAGCAATTCCTGATTCCTGTCGTTTTCACAAGATATTGCAGATTATATCAGCATGGACTACGAGTGAGACTTTAAAATATTAAAATATGCAATATGAATAATAGACTTTATTTTGCGCACTTGGATTTTATTTGAGATTACATGCACCTGCACATTTATGTCTGAAGTAATAGAGACGCTATGCAGCAAGTATTATAAAATATACTTCAGACTAGAGAGACACATATCTGGTGCATTTTGGGAAATGTATGCCACTATGGACTACAAGTCATGTGCTGCTGGAATTTTAAATATGAGCAATTAACATCACTTTGAATCCACTCACCTGTGATCAAGGCAGTATGCCGAAACGCGTAAGGAAGCAGTCATGCTGTGTTTTCTTCTTCGAAATAAAACGTTGTTTGTCTCAGGAATTGGGCTTCTGCACTCTTTGCTGGATATATATATATATGTTCCAAACTCTGTCACTGTTGTCGTCCCGTAGCAGATGCCATTCGATGTTTTATTATCTATTAATTATACAGACAGCAGTGTCACCCAACGCATTTCGGTCCTCCTCTGACCTTGATCACGGGTATGAACAAGGTGCCCTGATCTTGTGAGCCTCTCGTGGGACACAGCGCGGCCCCCGGTGCTCCTGAGAGAGTCTCCTGGGAGCACAGGGGCAGCGCTCACTCCTGCGAGACTCCAGTGGGATCAGGAAGACTATTAAAAAAATACAATGTGGCGTGTGTGTCTGTGGTGGGTTGGCGGACTATGTTGGGTTGACTGCAGGGCCTGCCCGCAAGCCGGGCTCTGCAGAGCAGCCCACGTCGAGCATGGTCATAGGCCATGTGTAGTGAGGGGTTGGCCTTTGCGGGAGTGGGCGCTGGTCCTGCTGCCAACCTCACGGTATGCAGGACTGAAGACTGTACATGGTAGAGGGTTGACCGTAAGTGGCAGATTGTATATGGCAATAATATCTTTTTTTAATTTTTTTTAATTATTTTTTTGATGTTGTTGTTTACATAAATAAAAATTAGAGCATCACACAAAAAAACAATACAATAGCTATCACATTCATTTCAGCCGGTTAAAGTCAGTAACTAGAAAAGAAAAAAAAAACACAGAAGAAAAGAAGGCTGCCCTAATCCAGACAGAGAAAAACATGAGAGAAGGGATAGCAATTTTAGCATATTTACATGTAGAGCGCCAGGTCCGACTGAGGGTACCCGTGCTTGGAGTCCATTGCAACCTGGCTATTGTAACCAATCTGTTATGGGAGCCCACAGTTTTTGTCCCCTTTCTCGTCTACTTCGGCCCTTTAGCCGATACACTGAAGATTCTAAATTGTATACAGCTAGTAGACGAGAGCGCCAGCTACAGAAAGTGGGGGGATCAGGGCTAAGCCAGCTAGATGTGATACAAAGTCTGGTAACAGCCATTACCATAAAAATAAATCCAGTAACAGCAGACGACCAGCTTCCATCCGTTCCCACCCCCAAAATCACCATTTCTGCAGAGATAGATATGGGGAACCGTAAGATCGTAGACAGAAAGGTTTCTAAATCCTGATAGAATGTCGCTAGCTGAGGACAAGAATAAAACATATGAACCGTATCTGCCAATGGAGCCCCACATCTATTACTAGAACCACCCACGCTCCCGCCCCATTTAGCTACTTTTTCCGGTGTATAGTACAAATCAAAGATAGACATAAAATGTTGACTCCGGAGACTCCCAGATAGTAAAGTCCGAATAGCTACACCAAGCGACTCCTCCAGATTAATCCCTTCCTTCCCAAGCTTCTTTACCCATTTATCATTCTGGTGGACTAAATCATCAGGGAGGGATTCCAAGAGTAACTGATAAATCCCGCTTATGCGGGATTTTCTACAGGTTAATTCAACTAGTTGTAGCTTACCATACATGCCCCCTTGACATTGCTTTTTCTTGTCCAGAAAACTACGAATCTGTAGGTATTTAAAAAATTCCCGCTTATCTAGGCCGTACTTATCTTGCAAAAAAGTAAAAGAAGCCAATTGATCTCCCTGGCCCAGATCCCCGACCATGCTGATCCCCAAATTACTCCATCTTTGGGTGATCAGGTCTTGAAAAATTAAAGGTAGTACCCCGATAGCAGAAAAGGGCGTGTAGTTATTGATCCTATGAATTTTGAACCTCTTGCAGACCTTCCGCCAGACCATATACACCGCCTGCATGACCTTGAATCTAGTTTTTTTTATAATAGCTAGGTTCTAGGACTGCGACTAGACAATACTTAGCTGCCTCCCCCACACCTATTTCATAGATGGTTGGCTGACATGCCGCTGGATAGCGGCTCCTATCACCGGCCAGGAGTATCCCCATATGTTGTAGCATACAAGCCCAATAATAAAACAAGAAATTAGGGATAGCCCAGCCCCCGCGTATTCGAGGGAGAGGTAGCCATTTGGCCGCTCTCCTTGATTTGTGGTAACTCCATATAAACCGAGAGCACATCCTCTCAATCTTAATAAACCACGAAGCAGAGAACACCAAAGGGATAGTCCTAAAAAGATATAATATTTTGGGCAATACCATCATTTTAATAACATTACTCCGCCCGTACATAGACAAGTGCAGATGGTCTAATCTTTCAAGTTTCCGATTAGTTGCATCAATTATAGGGGCGATGTTAATATCTGGGATATGATCAACCTCTACTGTAAGTTTGATGCCCAAATACGTCACTGCTGAAACAATAGGGAGATCTGTTAAGAGCTCCCTACCTGAATACAAAATCTGTGTTTTATCAGTATTTAGCCTATAACCGGCATACCGGCCATAACATTTTGCCTCCTCAATAACTGCCGGATATGCTGCTACTATATCAGCTGTAAATATCGCAACATCATCAGCATAAGCTAATGTCTTGTATTCGAACCCTTTTGCGATTATAGGCTGAATATTATTACACCGTTCAAGTTTCTGCAGGAAGGGGTCGATATATAACGAGAACAGGAGAGGGGAGCAGGGGCAGCCCTGCCTAGTACCCCTGCTGATATTGAACACCTGAGACTCCTGTCCTGAGATTCGAACCCCCGCTACCGGTGAGACATATAAAGCCTGGATTGCCTGAATAAATCCCTCCGCCATCCCCTTCCAGCGGAGGACGGACCACAGGAACCGCCAGGAGACCCTGTCGAACGCTTTTTCGGCGACCAACAGGATCATCCCAAGCGGAGACCCCGTGGCCCGCGCCCAGTCAAGAAGAGAAATAGCCCTCCGGACGTGATCAGTCGTGTCCCTCCCCGGAATGAACCCATGCTGTCGCAGGGAAACCAGAGGCACGATGACACCCGCCAATCTAGTCGCTAGGATCTTAGAATAGATCTTAGAGTCAGCATTAATAAGTGAAATAGGCCTATATGATGAAGGACTTAATTCTGGCTTCCCTTTCTTTTTAAAAACAACAATAGTAGTTCTTCTCCAAGAATCGGGAATCTGACCTTTTTGTACCGACTGAAAGAGAGATATTAAATCAGCCCTTAAAACATTCCGGAATGATCTGAAAAATTCCAGAGGGATCCCGTCCGGACCCATGGCTTTCCCGGCTGCAAGAGAAGTGATAGCTGTCTCTATTTCTTCCCACGTAATTGGGGCCTCAAGAAGTGTATTTTGAGCTGGTGTGACTTTAGTAGTGCGGAGACCCTAAAAAAATCCCCCTAAGGGCTGGTGCCCACTTCCGTCCACCCCTGCACTATCCTCTTCAGTATACAGTTGTTGATAAAAATCTTGAAATACTTTCAAGACTCCTGTTGGGGAATCATGACTTGTTCCAGACTGATCTTGTATCCTATCAATCCTGTGTGAGATCTCCCGCTGTTGCAATCGTTTGGCGAGCATTCTACCCGTATTTTCCCCCAATTCATATGCCTCGGTTCTAAATTGGACATATTTAAGGGCAATCTCATCACTAAATTGTTGATGTATCTTAGTCTTAATATTAGTGATTAGCTGCTGACATTCCGTAATGTCCTGTCCCAGACTGATCTCTAACATCAGGCGTACCTCTGCCAGCCTAAGGTGCTCCGTCCACCCACGCAGCTGCTCCTTAAGTGTCTTACGCCGGTATCCTGAAAAGTTAAAGGTCTCTCCCCACACTGCCGCTTTAAATGCGTCCCAAACCACACTATCAGGGGCCGACCTTCTATTAAATTAAAAAAATTCAACAATCCATTTGGCCATATACTGACAGTAGGATTGATCTAGTAACAATTTACGTTCGAAAGTCCAAGGGCGTGGTAATGTCAAAACGCCCCTGCATGTAAATTCGACTATTAAAGGATTATGGTCTGATATGATCCTGGGGGGTATACGGATGCTCATTTCCTCTGCTTTCTGACAAGAGACAAAAACGTAATCCAGCCTAACCATCTTCTTGTGGGGGGCTGAATAAAAGGTATAGCCCATATCCATTCGTTTATGTCTATACCAGAGATCGATTAGCCCATGCTCACTAACCAGCCCCCGTAAGTACAGATGTTGTTGTTTTTGTTTCACTTTGTATTTTTTTTTTAGCATATTGGTCTAATGAAATCTGTAGTTATCGACAGAATGGGGATTTTTGAGATGTTTTTAATCTCCAGGTCCAATGAGGAATTTGGTTATTCACTAAATGGCAGGTAGCAGTGGAGTAATTTCATTATGCTCCTGGAATATTTGTGGGTTGAACGATAGGAGGAAAAGGGGATTTCTGTCTAAATGTGTACAGCTCATGCAGATTGATATTCTTTGTCTCCAAGAAACCCATATACCGTGTAGTAAGATCAACTGGTTGAAGGAATGTGGGTTAGATCTTGTAGCATATACACGTCAGAGCACTACTATAAGGGGTGTGGCTGTACTCACTAGACGTGGGATTGGGATTTGTCGTAGAGTTAAAGAGGACCAACTTGGTCGATGGGTGATCGTCGAATTTATAATTAACAATGTCTCCTATACAATATGTTCTGTTTACGGATCCAATCTGGATGATCCGGCTATCTTAGATTTCTTGAGTGTGGAGCTTGCGTTGTGGCCACAGCCATTAATTCTCTGTGGGGACTTTAACATTCATTTGGAGAGCAACTTTGATTTGATGAGCTATTCCCAATATCCTGGGCGTAAAATCCGGACTTTTATGGCAATAATATCTTGATTTACCTTTAAAAAAATTCAGAAATTTACTGGAAAAAAACAAAAGGTTAAAGTGACATTATAGTTAGGTGATAATATTAGTTACAAATGTTACATTTGAAACTAATATAAACCACTGAAATTCACTAGTTATAGTTAACTAAAGTAACTATAACTTGTGCCCTTGCCATGTACTGCTTATGACTTCACATATTACATCACTCATGACATGTTCTATGACATCATTGAAAACATCACTGATGACATCTCAAAGCACATCATTGAGGACATCACTGTGTATGGCGAGGGTGCACGTTATAGTTACTTTAGTTAACTATAACTGGTGAATTTCAGTTTTTTTGTTTAATATATTATGTTTTAATGGACATTTTCTTCCTAAGTATAACATCACTTCAACCTTTGTTTTTTTCAGTGAACATATATATATATATATATGTTACCTCCTTTACCTCTGCCAAACCCCAAACCCTAAATCATCCTTACTTCCCTTTACCTCCTCTCATCCAAGCCCTAAATTCATCCTTACCCCATTACCTTCATTTACTACTACCTGCACCAAAACTATTTTACATTTTACATAACATAAAAAGTATGTTATTTTAAAAAACAAACTTACCTTCGTGGTAAAGGTAAAAATACTTAACTGTGTGGTACCTACCTGTATTGTAAAGGTCCTGCATATAAAGGCTACGTGGTAAAGGTTGTTTCCTGTGGACTGGTACAGTACTGGGTGACAGACATGACCCATAGCAGGTTTATCACATGTTAGTGTCAGAGTGACAAGCAGTATAAGGGAATATTATGCAACCTGTATGAACTACAGTCAGCGTCCCAGCCACTGGGTGTTATGCTATTAGTATTAGTGTGGGTCAGGAGGATTAGATATTGTAATTACAGTTATATAGTTCTTACTATCCCTGACGAAAAGCTGAAGCACTTTGAACTGGGAAGCACCCTGCTCCTGAACCCAGTTAGTGGTGACTTTTTCAGTAAATACTGTTGCTTATTGGGATTGGAATTAGTTTTGTGCTCTTAAGGAAACCATTCCATGCATTTGCTCTGGTTTGCATGTGGTAGTTCAAATTAACAGGAGTTGGGTGTTATTGTGTGACTGGGGTATGTAAACTCATGCAAATGATTGGTAGTATTAATAGGTGTGTTGCAGGAGATTACGTATTGTTAGGTTGCCGAGGTGTGACTTTTAAAGGATGGGTTGAAATGAGGTGTGGCCAATTTGCAGAAATACAATAATAGGGATTAAGACAAACATGCATGTGATTTAGAGTAGACCATGCTCAAAGAGAGGAGACATGCAAAGCCTGGAAAGGAAGGAGAGGCATTCAAAAGAAAAAGGAGAGTGGATAAAAGGGCGTTTTAAGTCAAGGTCAATTTTTTAAGCAGGGTTTTTAGGAATATTGCAAAGGCTGTTTGAGATTGCATGCAATCTGAGATGCAAAACTCTAGAAAGAAAGGATGATATTTACATGTGAAATGGTGCTATAATTGGTATTTTTGATCAAGAATCGGGCAAACAGGCTGTTGGCTGCTAGACTGCTGCCAAGGTAAATTTTGCTGCTTGAAAAGAAGATTCTGCAAATGCTGGAGTAGCAGTTCCAAATTCTCACTTTTAATGAAAAACGTAAAACTACAAGTTCCAGACCGCTAAGTAAGTAAGAAGTATATGATTTAATGAATTATTGGTGTACTTTAATGCTTCTATTTTAAATATTGTGTTAATATGGTGAACGTTATACGAATAATATATTAATATGTGTTAAAGGTATCTTTATAAATGTAAATGCAGTTACTTTCCCTTGCTAGATTTGTGGCAAGTTTTTGCATTTCCAATAAAACATAATACACACAAACAATTCTTGTCGTTTGGGACTTAATGAAAAAGCTTCGCCAACTGCCACTTACCAGCCCACCTGCTACCCATGTTTCTCACTGACATAAACACACACCACCCATTTGTTTAGTTTCATGGGGACAGCTGTATCCCCTTCTAGCTAATATCCCTTGGCCACGTCTTCAGAACGGGAAATGACGAGACAACCTTCTAGCCCGTCCATTGGATAAAGGAACTGACAAGGAATAACAAGTGCGTTGTTAGGTAAACTCCGCAGCAAAAGTCCGGGGCCTGTGATTGAGTGGTGTGAGTGATGGGGACGGGGTTTGTGCCATAAGCAGCTGTCCCCAGATTTCTAACAGCGGGTTCCTTTCATTGGAAGAGCCAATATCTTGTTTCTTTTCCAAATAATGCCATGCCTGCCTTACACTCCCAAACACCAAACGTGAACAAAGCGGCTACACAGTGCGATCATTAAAAACACAGAAAACGGGAAGAGCCCACAGCTCACGCCTCACACCACAGTGTCCCAATGGAGAAAATGTAAGTGCCAGAAAGTAAGGGGAAAACACAAGAATAGATAACTACTCACACACACGTCGCATGGGTAGAACAGTGGTTGTTTAGGAGCGTACATAGTCCATCCACAGTGGAATAAAAAGGGTAAATTCTCTTCCCGCCACTGATC
The DNA here is from genome assembly GCA_963921515.1 of Calotriton arnoldi. Taxonomy (NCBI): domain Eukaryota; kingdom Metazoa; phylum Chordata; class Amphibia; order Caudata; family Salamandridae; genus Calotriton; species Calotriton arnoldi. The sequence goes on along the minus strand of CAWUFW010008479.1, from coordinate 368,639 downwards.
TACTCCCCTGAGTTCTTTTCCTTCCTGAATGAGTTATCTCTTGCTCTCTGTGCCTCTATCTGGCAGTTCTCGTTGCTCTCTGTATGAGTTAACCCTCTCTCCCTGCCTGCAACTGGCTTTCTCATTACTGAACGAGTGATCTTGTTGCCTCTAACTGGCCTTCGCACACTACCCTCTAAATGAGTTATCTCTCTTTTCCCTCAAGAATCAGTCATTTATCTGTCGCAAAAGGGAGTCGGCTCTCAAATAATCTGCAATGAGCTGCCTCTGTCTCTGCTTGAATGGAATTTCCCATTTCCTGCACCTTTGCTTCCTCTCATGCCCTACCACATCTCCTGGCTAGTTACTGCACTCTCGGCGTGCATGTCATATCCCCCCCCCGACAGTGAAGTTCTCTTCCTCCATGACCTCAGCACTAGCAAGTGTACTATGTGACAATCTCCCTGCGGCACAGGGAGTGCAAAAAGAAAACATGTAGGATGTCATTTTTTGTTTAATACAATACAAAATGTAAATACCTGTAAATGAACTCTTCACATAATTTAAAATATATCAGCAGTTATGAAAGGACAAATAAGGCACATATTGTTTTGTAATTTTGAAATGTGATGGAAACAAATATTTTATTAGGATCAAAACAAATCTTGGTGATGCACAAATGCAACTGCAGCATTTGCATAGCCCTTACTACCCCTGTGGGGGGCACTGAAGCGCTTACCTACATGGGCAGTAAGCTACGCCGTATAGGGTGTGTGGTTGAAAGGGTGCTGTCTTTGTTTTATGATCCTATGTGGGATGTATTTCTATGTTGTGCGTGATGACCACAGAGGTGAAGTTATTGTGTTATGGGATGCAGCGCATAGCAGTTTGAAGTATGATGAGATGTACAAGACGTGTGCAGTATATAGTTTTTCAATATGCTGGCAGCTTTGAACAGCTCTGCAGTTCCCTTTATCGTATTTCTTATGATTATAGCTAGCCTAGCTGGTTACTCTACTGGGTTGTCCAGTTACAAATTTTGTGCATAGTTGTCGGCATGAGCTGGCATGGTTGGAGGGGGAGAGAAGTGGAGAGATTTGCTGGGATGGACATTATTACTATCATCCCACATCTGAGTGCCATAATGAGATGTGAAAAAGCAGCCATAGTGTACCTGGGCAGTGCATCTGGGCAGTGGTTGACTAGATTAAAGTCTTCCAATTGAATAGCAATGTTTGGCAGATCTCTTCAGTCATTCCACGCTTGTTCATTTGGTGATGGCTGGTTTATTGGAAGCACAGTACTGGTGATGGACAACCCTTGTAACAGATACGTCTTATGTTAATTTAAGAGGTGTAAGTTACAGTTGGCTGCTTACCACTGAGTGTAATGGTGTTGGCATAAGTGTGGGCCAGAAATGCTATATATGAAAGCGCATAACTATATATTACCCCAGTGAACCGTAGGTCAGCCCCTCTTAACTCACCTGCCTATCGAAAGTAGTTTGCTGGTTAGTTTGCTTCCAATCTGTGGATTGTAAGCTGACGATTGAGTTTGTCTTTCTAAATTCTGTTGTTGGGATTTTGGGTGATGTAGTACCCTTGGAAATAGCCATGTTTTCAACTGTCTTCAGAAGTATATATGCTACTAGATGCTTCAAATACTGGCTGGTAGTGAGTTCCAGAGCTTGGCAGCTTGTATTGAGAAAGCAGTGCCTCCTATGGCTTTCTTATGGTAAGATGGTATGATAATAAGTGGTGCAAGTCTGGAGCGCAGTTTCCTGTTTTGTTTGTATTGCTTTAATTTAACTTGTAGGTATAGTGGTCAATTACTTGGACGGCTCTGTGGACAATGCGAAGTGCGTTGAACATTGCTGTTCTTGCTTTAGGTAGCCAATGGAATGATTGCAAGACTGGAGTTGTGTGTCCTCATGGGTGAAGGTGGAGAAAAAGTCTTGCAGAGACATTCTGCATCAATTGTATTTTGCATATGATGATTGTGGGTGCACCCAAGTATGGGCTGTTGACATAGTCAAGCTTGGAGATTATGAGTGTGAGGATGGCTTTCAGTTTCTGTTGGCATCCAAAAATATAGGAAGATGCAACGTAATGTTTTCATTGTCTAGAAGGCACTCTATTTGACGTTATTAAGATGTGGCATCAGGTATAGGTATGAATCCATGATTACTCCAATGTTTCTGACTTCTCTTGATATTGTTTGAAGGGCCTCATTTTCCTTAGCCCACATGGTGGTAGACTGGCATTTTCGCAGGTCATAATCTCTGTCTTTGTGGTATTGAAATTTAGATGGTTACTCATTATCCATTTTATGGCCCAAAGGCAGTCATCTAGTTTTAAATTGTGGAGGTCTTTCAGGCCATCCATTTTTTCATTTTTAAAATGATTTGGGTGTCATCTGCATAGTTGTAACAGGTGAGGGTGAATCATTTAATTAGGTTTGGTAAGGGGGTTGGGTAGATGTTGAATAATAGATAGGATATGACGGACCCCCTAAGGTACGCCATTTTGTTGTGTGTGATGAGTTGGTGTGAAAGGTGGTAGCAGCCCTAGTTCACGGTTGTAGATGAGTGGCCAATAATTCAAAGAGCATTAGCTGCACTCCCTTCTCACCTTTCCCATATGGTATGACAAACAAAAAAGAATTTGCTGTGTGAAAAGATTGTTCAGGAAATTAAGTCATGTTGTTCTAAAGTCATAAACTTTCAGTACTTTTCCTATTCCTTATACATAAATGGTTGTCAACTCCTTATCCTACCAGCCTTTCAGAAATAATTTTCAATCAGGAAATCTCCAGATTCCAATATGGCATAATTTTTTATTTTTTTATTTATTTTTGTGTTTTATAGAGCGCGAACTTGACCCGTTAGGGTATCAGAGCGCTTTACAGAATCATAGGATTGTACAAAAGACTTAGAATCACAAGAGTAAAAATCAATTAGGAGGTGGCGGGGTGCAGAATATATAATAGATAGGACACGTATTTACAGATTACATTTACCATTACTCAAGACAAGAATACAGGTTTCTTGGTGGGGTGACTAGGTAATCCGAAAGGAGGCAATAGCCAGACGTATATCATAGTCATAGTGGTGGTTGAAGGCAAAATTTAAACGAGGAATTTACCCATAAGGAAGGTTTTGGTATCCTTTTTGAAACGAGACAGAGAAGGGATTCTTCTGATGGCGGGTGGGAGAGAGTTCCATATTCTAGGAGCGGCCCCAGAGAAAGCACGATTATAAGTTTTTTTTCCCGAAAGCGAGCAGGTTGCAGCAGGAGGTCTCTGGCGGACCGGGAGTTTCTGATTCCTCCAGAAATCACAAGTTTCCGTGCAAGATATGCAGGGAGTTTGAGTATAAGGCCTTGTGTGTAATGCAAGCTAGTTTCAGCTGTATTCTTGCCTCAAGAGGAAGCCAGTTCAGAGCTTTCAGGTGTGGGGAAATGTGGTCGAATTTCCTTGTGCCGGTAAGTAGCCTGGCGGCCGCATTGAGGCAGGCTTTTAAAGGTGCCAGGGAGATCTTGGGTAAACTGAGAGGGTAGAACAGCCATACTCTAGTCTAGAGATGACTAGTGCTTGGACTGCCATTTTTAGGTCGGGAGCATCGAGGAGGGGTTTCAATTTCCTTAGGTAGCTCAGGTGGAATCTGGCTGATTTGGCCATCGAGTTGATGTGGTCCCGCATGTTCAAGTTGCTGTCCAGGGTGATTCCCAGGGATTTGGCCGAGTCCACGATAGTCGGTGGGCAATTTAAGGCTGAGATAGCCTTGATCCATATTTGCATCTCAGGGTTGGTTTTAGGAGGGGAAATTAGGAGAAATTCTGTTTTCTTTACGTTGAGTTTGAGTTGATTGGAGGCGAGCCATTGGACAGTCAGTTTCAAGGCTTCGTTTAGGGAGAGGATCTCCTCGAGAGATGAGGTTTTGATGTAGATCTGAGTGTTGTCAGCATACATATGGTAGGAGATATTGGCAGTGTGTAGTACTTCGGCAAGCGGTTCTAGGTAAAGGTTAAAGAGGGTGGGGGACAGGGTTGATCCTTGGGAGACTCCAACCGTGACCGGGGAGGGAGCAGATAGGTTGCCGTTGATTAGGAATCTCTGTGATCGGTTATGGAGGAAGGACCTAAACCATTCTAGAACAGAGCCTTCCAAACCCATCCTGAGTTTGAGGCGTTCGAGTAGTTTTTCATGGTTGACCATGTCGAAGGCCGAGGATAGATCTAGGAGGATTAGGAGACAGGTTTTGCCTTGGTCAAGGGCTTGGAGGGTATCATCAACGATGTGGAGCATGGTGGTTTCAGTGCTGTGCCCAGGTCTAAATCCGGATTGGAAGTCATTGAGTAGGTGGAAGTTGTTGATGTGTTGACTTAGCTGTTGTTGCACACACTTCTCCAGCACTTTGGCTAAGAGGGGATGTTGGAGATGGGTCTGAAGTTGTCGGGGGAAGCAGGATCTAGCGACGGCTTTTTCAAAATGGGGAGGACTTGGCCGGCTTTCAGAGAGTCAGGCATCGATCCCTGCCGGAGAGAGGTGTTAATTACTGCAGTCCAGCTAGGTATAATGGATTGGGCAACGGCAGCTAGGCAGTTGGAGGGGAGCGGGTCATTAAAATGATTGTTCGGGTTTAAGGTAGATAGGATTTTAGAGATGGAGTCTTCGTCATAGACTTTGAAGTCGGTCCAGTGAGCTTGATTTTTAGGTGAAATCTGTGGGGGTGTTGCGGCAGGAGGAGGCAGGTCCGGAAGGAGTTGAGAGTATGTGGCGGGACTGAGTTCGTTTCCTAAGGCTATGATTTTGTCAGCGAAGAAGGAGGAGAATTCCTCGGAGGATATTAGGGACTTGGGGGTTTCTTTAGATGTTTTGGCCAATTTATTAGATTGGTGTTTGACCAGTTCGAAGAGCTTGCGGGGTCTGTTCTTGGCCTTCCCTAGTTCAGATAATGTTTTGATTAGCCTCTTGACTGGAGCTGAGGCATCACCAGTCAGGTATGACTTACATTTGACTGACAGTGCTCTAGCCTACTGCCTTTCTAGGGCCACTTGCCTGGTGTGAAATATAGCCTGGTGAGATAATGCATCTGCTCTAGATATCTTTATTTTGTTTGCAGGAGCCAGATAGTTTAATGTGCCTAATGCAAAGAGTTGCAAATACTCTAACTAGCAGTAGTGTGAATCAGAAAAGACCTGTTAGACCTGGCATCATTGGCGCGGGTCTCCCTTCCTCTTTTCTCTTCTGACCTTTTATGTTGACTGGATTTAGATGCTCTGGGCGCTGTGCCACTGCCAATCAGTGACACAGCGCGAATGCTCCCTGTGTAAAGATAACTGTATGAATTGGAATAATCATAATTGGCTCATTTGGTTTACCTGTCAGTCCCTAGTATCAGTGCACTGCGTGTGCCCAGGGCTGATAGACCAAATACTGCTGGTAGGCCGGCAGCGCTGATTTGCGCTACTCACCGAAGCAGCTTTGAAAGTATGTCTGTGTAGCATGTTCTAATAGCGAGTTACCCTCCATTTCACTGTTCACTATTGCGAGGCCACCCTTTCTCACAGGCCAGAATGTGCAGGCTGAGTATTGCATGCCTTAATCCTGCCTGCCCCCAGGAACCTGATAGGAACGTCGAATTTGATATGTGTAAGCTCAGAACATGGAGATGCATCTTTTAGTAAGGATTATTAGCGTAGCCCGTGTTCGAAAATGCCTCTACTAGAAACGAGGTATTTTCTGGTCTGAAGCTTTCCTGTAGGCTTTTGCTAGCATGTGTATTGGCCGTCTGGTTTTGGAGCAGCAGGGCCAGCTGGGTCAGACCTGGCTGGAGAGAGAGATCGACATTTAGAGTATGGGGAGGGGTGACTCTTTGATCCGAGCAGGGCCGTGCCTGGCAAGGTGAATGATGGCTCCATCTCCCACTGGGCGTCTGATAGCAGACTCCCAGATTCCCGAAGGGCAGGATGTCGCCTCGTAAACCAAGTGCTCCCCGACCCCACCGAACTGGTTCTGACTGGATGCAGTGATTTGTGACTGCAGAGAACAAAGACTTTCTAGGTATAAAGCGCTGCGCGGAATCCTGTTTCAAGTGTGTTCCTTCTGGATGTCAAGACAAAACTCTGTCCGAGCGGACAGAGGAAAGGACTTTGAAACTTTCACCAAGCTTGCTGAAGAAACTACCCAAGGGCCTGAATTGAGAGCGCCTCCTGCTGAAGTCTCAGGGACATTAGACTTCACCCCATCAGCCGCCCGAATTCCTTCGCTAGGAATTCTACTTGCAGGTGAGGCCTCCATCGAGTAATCCGGAACCTCTAGTTCTACTGTGAGGAACGCGGACTGGTAACCTTTGTGAACTCTGTGTGTGGGCCACTGCAGCTCAGAGAGAGCTGCCGCCGCTGAGTGCCCGCCTTAATTTGAATCTGCAGAACCTGCGCTGAAACTGTGTGGGCCGCCGCAGCTAAGAGAGAGCTGCGGCCGCTGAGTGCCCGCCTTAATTTGAATCTGCAGAACCTGCGCTGAAACTGTGTGGGCCGCCGCAGCTAGAGAGAGCTGCCGCCGCTGAGTGCCCGCCTTAGAATTTGAACCTGCAGAACCTGCGCTGAAACTGCGTGGGCCGCTGCAGCTAAGAGAGAGCTGCCGCCGCTGAGTGCCCGCCTTCAATTTGAACCTGCAGAACCTGCGCTGAATCTGTGTGGGCCGCCGCAGCTTAGAGAGCTGCCGCCGCTGGATGCCCGCACTCGTGTTAATTGTGCCACACCGTGATTTGTCCTGTGAGCCGCCGCAGCTCAGAGAGAGTTGCTGCCGTGGAGTGCTCGCACCCTTGCTAACTGTGCATCATCGTGATTTGACCTGTGAGCCACCGCAGCTAAGAGAGAGCTGCCGCCGCTGAGTGCTCGCACCCCTGCTCACTTTGCATCCTCGTGAAATGTCCTGAGAGCCGCCGCAGCTCAGAGAGAGTTGCTGCCGCGGAGTGCTCGCACCCTTGCTAACTGTGCATCATCGTGATTTGACCTGTGAGCCACCGCAGCTAAGAGAGAGCTGCCGCCGCTGAGTGCTCGCATCCCTGCTAACTTTGCATCCTCGTGAATTGTCCTGAGAGCCGCCGCAGCTCAGAGAGAGTTGCTGCCGCGGAGTGCTCGCACCCTTGCTAACTGTGTATCATCATGATTTGACCTGTGAGCCGCCACAGCTAAGAGAGAGCAGCCACCACTGAGTGCTCGCACCCCTGCTAACATTGCATCCTCGTGAATTGTCCTGTGAGCCGCCGCAGCTAAGAGAGAGCTGCCGCCGCTGAGTGCTCGCACCCTTGCTAACTGTGCATCATCGTGATTTGGCCTGTGAGCCGCCGCAGCTAAGAGAGAGCTGCCGCCACTGAGTGCTCGCACCCTGGCTAACTTTGCATCCTCGTGAGTTGTCCTGTGAGCCGCCGCAGCTAAGAGAGAGCTGCCGCCGTGGAGTGCTCGCACCCTTGCTAACTTTGCATCATTGGGATTTGTCCTGTGGGCCGCCGCAGCTAAGAGAGAGCTGCTGCCGCTGAGTGCCCACGTCTTTGTCAACCTTGCACCATTGTGAATCGTCCTGTGGGCCGCCGCAGCTAGGAGAGCGCTGCTGCCGCCGCGAGCCCACCACGGAGCTGCACGGCGAGAGTCATCGCCACCACCAGCCCGGGCCGCCGCAGCCGCGTGCTGCTGCCGCTGAGGCCCGCCTGTCCCGGAGTGCCCGAATCGCTGCGAGTGCACTTTGCGGACCACTGCCATCGAGAACTGTGGTCGCTGGGAGTCCGCCTGTCACCGTCTCTGCTTCTTCGAGAAGCTACGTGCTGTGTCCCCGTCCAACGGCAGGTATCTGGTGCGCAACGGGTCGCGTAGACCCAGGCCTTGAACTCAGTCAGTGCCACGTTCTGGTGAACACGTATTGCCTTTTTAAGTCCCTAATGATTTACATGCCTGATGACTGGTTACCACAGGGTTGAGCAGGGGTTATCAAAGGGGGTAGCCCACTTGCCCTGACTTGGGGAGAAGGGTCCCTATTTGGACAGTGGCGCCAGCCATTGCCAACTAGAGACCCCCATTTCCAACATTGGTGGCAGCGGTGGGATCAGAACTTGCATTTATGATCCACGTACAATAACTGGTAGACACCACTAGTGAGTACAGACCAAAGCGCAGAGATGCGCGGATTTTTTTTCTCTCTCCAAATTTTTTTTTTTAGTTGGTTGATTAGTATTGAATTGTTGATCGCAGCCATGAGTACTGCTAACATGGGAAAGCCAACCTCCAATGCTTCGGAGGATCTCGCCTTTGAGGAGGGAAGATTAGATACCTATACTGCCAAACAGCTGAAGTCATTTTGTAAGCACTTCGCAGTCCCCGTGATAGGTCTCTCTAGGAAGGAGGAGTACCACAAGGCGCTGAAGGCCTGGTGGGAAGCGAGAGAGTCCGCTGTGGATGAGGAAGAGAATGCTGGAGGGCAGCCGGATGACGCAGTAGAGGGGGAGATAGAACACCCTCCAATCCAGGTACTAGTGTATCCCAAAGGAGCCTGACCCCAGAAGAGCTGGAGGACAGGGAGAGAGATAGGAGGCATAGTTTGGAGATGGCTAAATTGGAAGGTCAGAAGGACCTTGAGAGTAAGAAGTTAGACATTGAGAAAAATCGATTGTCATTTGAACTTGAGAAAATGAGAATGGAACATGAGAGAATGTTGAGGGAGATAGAGATCAGGGCGAGGAGTGTCCCGGTCTCCCCCTCTGGTGGCAGCATACCGATAGTAACACCTGAGAGTAGAGTTTATATTCCTAAGGATGTCATTAAGGATTTTCACAAGAGTGAGGATATTGGGCAATGGTTTTCCGCATATGAGATAGCAATGGTGTCCCACCGGGTCCCTGAGCAGCATTGGGGAGCGGGATTGTGGGGGAGCTTTGTGAGTGATGGTAGGGATACCCTGTTGGACCTGCCTGAGGAGAGCAGGATGGTGTATGCCCATATGAAAGAAGCTTTGATGACCCGTTATGGTTTGACCCCAGAAATGTACAGGCAGAGGTTTAGGACCTGTAAGAAGTTAGAGGGTACCACTTGGGTTGAATATGTGTCTTTTTTCTGCAGAGCAATGGATCGCTGGGTAAAAGGTAGCAAAGTGGAAACTTTCGAGCAATTGTATGATTTGTTTGCGTGGGAGCATTTGTCCAGTAACTGTTTTCCAGAGCTACGCCAGCACCTGATTGATAGCAAGCTGACTAACCCTAGGAAGCTTGCTGAGGAGGCGGACTGCTGGGTGAGCACCCGGGTCCGCAAAGGTTTTGTGGGAGACTTTGCCCGAGGTGGGCAGTGTCCCCAGCAGAAAAGTGGGGGGGACAAGGGTAAACAGAGGGAGTTCCAAAGAGGGCCCCAAAGTAATTCCCAAGGGAACCAAGCAGTGGTGTCCCAGCCTCCCCCTGAGAAGAAGCCAGTGTCCCCGACAGGTAGGCCTGTTCATAGGGGGCCCCTTACTTGTTTCAAGTGTGGTCAAGTGGGCCACCGGTATTATGATCCCCAGTGTCCCCAGAGGGACCCCAATGCATCCCCTCGTGCACCACCCGTGCACCATCCCGCCAGATTGCCAGTGTAGCCCTGGGGGGGGAGGAAATGGAGGTCCAAGGTGGATGGGATCCCGTAGAGTTAATCCTTGTCTCGCTAGGGGACTCGAGAAGGTCCCTAACCCCACACTGCCGACCAACACTCAGAAGTACCGGCAGTGGGTGACCATCAATGGCCATATGGTGGAGGCTCTCAGGGACACCGGAGCTAGTGTGACTGCTGTCAGCTCCCGGTTGGTGTCCAAAGAGCAAGTTGTCCCCCATGCATTCTGCCCCGTAGTGTCAGCAGACAACTCAGAGAGCCAGTGTGAAGTGGCTCAGGTTCCCTTCGAATGGGGGGGGGGTCACAGGAACTCTCCAAGTGGCTGTGAGGGTGCCATGCCTGTAGACTGTCTGTTGGGCAACGATCTGGAGAACTCACCGTGGGCTATGGTGGAGAGAAAGTCTCATTTGGAAATGTTGGGGTTGCCTCAGTGGGCGTGTGTAACCACTCGGTCCATGAAGGCTCAGAAGGATGTTCAGGAGGGTCTGGAGCCTGAAAGTATGGCCCAGGCCCCTGCCTCACAGAGAAGGGGTAGGGGGCACGGGAAACCGGCCCCCACGGTTCCCACAGTCCCGGAGGGAGCAGACCTGGAGGGGGATGCCCTGGGACCTACAGGGGAACAAGTGGCCGAACTGGGGGACCTACCGGAGCTGACCCATTGGCAGCAGGAAGGGGGGCCCTCCAGGGAGGAATTTTGTGAGCAGCAGAGAACCTGCCCTTCTCTTGAGGGGTGCGGCGACAGGCCGCCGCCCAGGCAGTAGGTGACCAGACAGGGTCACATTGGATCTATTGGGAGAACGACCTCCTTTACAGCGAGCCTAAGGTTGCTGAGCCTGGGTCAGCCCATGTGCTGGTGGTACCCCAGCGCTTCAGGACCTTCCTACTCGGGTTGGCTCATGATGTGCCACTGGCCGGACATTTGGGGCAGACCAAGACCTTTGAGAGGCTGGTCACCCACTTCTATTGGCCCCAGATGCGCAGGAGCTCCGATGCTCACTGCAGAACGTGTGAGACTTGCCAGGCAAGTGGGAAGAGTGGGGGGAAGATTAAGGCCCCACTACAGCCCTTTCCCGTGGTGAGCACCCCATTCGAAAGAGTGGGCATTGATATTGTGGAGCCTCTGGATCCCAAGACAGCCATGGGCAACAGGTTCATCCTGGTCTTGGTGGACCATGCCACCCGGTACCCTGAGGCCATCCCGCTCAGGACAGTGACGGCCCCCGTGGTGGGACGGGCACTGATGGGGATTTTCTCCTGTGTGGGATTCCCCAGAGAGGTGGTGTCCGATAGGGGAACTAACTTCATCTCCAAGTACATGAAGTCTCTGTGTGAGGAGTGTGGGGTAACGTATAAGTTCACCACTCCTTACCACCCCAGGGTAATGGGCTGGTTGAGAGATTCAACCGGACCCTTAAGGGCATGATTATGGGCCTAGGCGAGCCCATGAGGCGTAAGTGGGATGTCCTCTTACCATGCCTGTTGTTTACTTACCGTGAGGTGCCACAGAAGTCCTTAGGGTTCAGTCCCTTTGAGCTGCTCTATGGTCACCCAGTAAGAGGGCCTCTGAGCCTGGTCAAGGAAGGCTGGGAGCAATCTCCCAGGAAACCTCCCCAGGATGTGTTTAGTTACATGCTGGCCTTCAGGAACCAGACTCAGCGTTTCAGGAAACTTGCTGAGGCAAACCTGGAAACCAGCCAGGAAGAGATGAAACGCTGGCACGATCAGAATGCCACTCTGATCGAGTTTCAGCCTGGACGGAAGGTTTGGGTCATGGCCCCGGTGGAGCCCTGTGCGCTCCAGGATAAGTGGACCGGCCCCTTTGAGGTGGTGGAGCGCAAGAGCCCTGTTACCTACGTGGTGGGCTTGCAGTCTCCCAGGAACCCCTTGCGGGTCCTGCATGTTAACCGCCTGAAGCCCCACTTTGAGAGGTCTGAAGTGGGCATGCTTCTGGCCACAGATGCTGGGATGGAGGAGGAGAGCGAGCCCCTTCCTGACCTCCTGTGTGCAGGGGAGCGAGATGGGTCAGTGGAGGGTGTGGTCCTCTCCACCACACTGACTCCTGAGCAGCAGGGTGATTGTCGCCACCTGGTGGGCAATTCAGTGATCTGTTCTCCCTGGTACCTAGTGTCACTGATTGGTGTGTCCATGACGTGGACACACTGCGGAAGGCAGGCCTCACAATCAAAGCCAGTAAGTGCCAGATTGGGCAGGGTTCTGTAGTGTATTTGGGGCACCAGGTAGGGAGTGGCCAGGTGGCGCCCCTTCAGCCCAAGATTGAAACTATCCTGGCATGGGAACCCCCCAAGACTCAGACGCAGGTGAGAGCCTTCTTAGGACTCACGGGGTACTACAGGAGGTTTGTCAAAGGATATGGTAACATTGTTGCACCCTTGACTGAGCTGACTTCTAAGAAGCAGCCAAAGAAGGTAAACTGGACTGACACCTGTCAGAACGCTTTTGACGCCCTGAAAACTGCCATGTTCAAGTTTCAAGTTCAAGTTTATTTATTTATGATCTTGGAACTCCAAAGAGATCCACATAAACTAAAAGGCCAACAACATATAAAAAATTTGTACAGCAAGGTTTCTACAATCATAAGCGAAAGCCGACAGTAAAAATTTTTCCAAATACAAAACATTGGAATATTTTATACAATAGAAAAAGTTAAAAATCCTTTATGCCCTAAATACTATATAACATCAGGTAAAACCAAAGTTAATAATTGCATCCTTCACATAATATGCGTTAATACAAATTTAAAAAACACTTAAAAAGTTAAAAATCCTATGACAAAACATTTCATTCAGTGGTTCATAAATAGAATCAGTTAGTGCAGAGGCCGAAAGAATAGATAATTGTAGACAAATTGGTCTCATCCATTTACGCCGATACAATAATAAAGCGGGGCATATAAATAGCACATGATTAACGTCCTGGATGGAATTATTACACAGATTACAAATTGGAGAAGAACCATACCATTTAGACAGTACATTATTTAAAGGGAGCATACCCTGCCTCAATAATAGCCAAAAGCGGCGCACTCCATGGGGCAGGTTCCAGGAGATATAAGTCTGTACTTTATTTATCACACAGGAGTCTATGGCCGGGTGGGTACCCCTCTTTAAGATACGAGCTTCCCTATCCCTGGTGAAACTTAATTTCCAAGTGGCCTGCTTTAAAGTAGCCCTTAATTGATGTGGCGATAGGGTGAAAAGCAGAGACTCATCCAGTTGTAGCAAGTCAACCGCAATTCTAAAAGTTTTAAGAATTAATGACTGCTCCTTTAAACTTTCTAATATTTCTTTCTGGATTAAAAATCTTAGTGTGGCAGGATCACCCTTTACCAGGCTTATAACCCATCGCACTATCCCTGCAAGACCCTGTACCCAACTACTTCTTAAGCCAAATTCTAACCTTAGTGCAGCTACAGGGCAAGCAGAGTTGACTGAAGCTAGGCTCCTTAAAATTTTGCCTTCTGTTGTATTTAAAAAAAACATTTTTCTATATCAAGCAATTCAATACCATACAACAGCGAAGCAGGAATTTTTGCACGAAATACCTCTAATAAAAGTGCAAAGTGTCTTTTCCAGTAGATCTATAGAGGGAGCCCAAGCTTTTCCCCTGTGTAGTAGCTTTATGGATGTTATTTTCTATATGAGCTTTGTCACTTAGGTTTCCACACACTGTTTTCCCCAAGAAAATATAAGATTTTACAAGTTCCAGTTTTTGGCCGCCTACAGACCATACGAAATTCCCATACTGCAACTTTTTTCTTCCGTGCATGCACATGATTTTACTTTTAGATATATTAATCTTTAAATAATGGGCCTCTGCAAATTTATGTAGTGCCTGCAGACGACTATTTAATCCCCTAGGTGTTAGATCCAATATGATTATGTCGTCAGCATAAAGTAAACAAGCAATCGGTTTTCCCCCCAGTAACGGGGCAATGCCCTCACTTTGAGCCAAATCGTGAGGAAGGTCAGATATATATAGGGAAAAAAGTAGAGGAGCCAATAAACATCCTTGTTTTAGGCCATTTGCAGTAGGGAAAGTTTGGGAGAGACCTCTTTTCCCTCCCATTAGGACTTTGCACCAAGTGTCCGTATGAAGAGCACGAACTAACTCCAAGAGGATGGCCGGCATACCCAGGTCCGACAGTTTTCTCCACAGCAGGAGACGATCTACTTTATCGAATGCTGTGGAGAAGTCTATAAAGGCTGTGTACACCCTTCCTCCTCTACCTTTAACATATTTTTCATTTATTACCTGTAGTGCAGTTAGGTTATCAATTGTTCCATGCTTTGTCCTAAACCCGGTTTGTTCCAACGGTAAAATTTTACCCGGATCCACCCAATCATTGATTTGGATCAAGAGGCATTTAGCAAAAACTTTACCCACTGCGTCAAGAAGTGCAATTTGACGATAATTATGTGGGGCATCTCGGTCTCCTTTCTTAAACAGAGGAACTAATATACTCCCCTTCCAAGAGGGGGGAACCATTTTATTTGCATAGCAATAATTGAACACCGGATAAAGAATTTTACTCCACAGTATACTATTTTGTTTTAAAACTGTGATGGGTAATTCATCGGGGCCCATCGCTCCGGAGGAACGCATCCCCTTGATCGCCGTTTCGATTTCTTTTTCAGATGGCGATCCATACGATGAGGGGTCTTCCTTTAGTGCGATATTCTTAATTGCCATTGCATTATCTGCATATAAGTCCTGAATAAAGGTAACCCATTTATGTTCCTCAATGGCAACAGGGAGTGGTCGAGATCTGGCTCCACATCCCTCCCTGATAAGAGACCAAAACGTTCTTACTTGGCCTTTAAACGCTGCTTCTCTCAGTTTAATCCAGATGTTATCTTCCCTCTCTTTTCTTAACTTAACCTTTACCCGAGTCCTCCTCCTTTTTAATAGTAATATTCTATGATATCTTTCCGAGGAGTAATTCAAGTACTGTTCCCTAACCAGTTTATTTATTTCAAGATTAAACGGCAGGAAGGGTTGGGGACTGCTTTAGTACTTTTTCTTTGATTCGACTTTTTCGCAATTTCTATCGCTTTATTCATAAATGTGTTAAAACTGGCAATTTCTGTTCCATCCCAACTAGACAAGTTCTCTACAGTGACCTCTAAAACACTGTCCAGGCCCAAGATGGCTTTGTTATCCCAATGACATCTCCCTGTTTTCTTAGCAAAACTAACAGATTCACTGTTTAGTGCCCATGGATCGTTCGAAAACAAATTTAAATTTACGGTAAGAGTTAGTACTTTGTGGTCACTACAGGAAGAATTAAAGACCTTTAGATCTTTCAATAAAAAGAAGGAAGTACTTCCCACTACCACATAGTCTAAAATAGATTCTCCACTATGCGTTTTACAAGTAAAGGTAGCCGGTGTATCCGAAGGAAATCTTCCATTTACTATAATGCCATCAACCTTCGTTAATTCATCAATAAGCATTTTCCCTCTCTTATTTGTTCTAATATTTTGTGGAAAGAGCGCTTGTGGGATCTGCAGAGATTCTTCTTTTTCTTTATTTCAGAATATGTCCAGAGTAGAGTTAGAGATTTTACAATTCAGATCCCCTACCAGGACTATATGAGGGGGGAGTTCTACATCATTAACTTTTTTAATGTAGGAAAAAAACACCTTTAAGAGTACATCGTGAGAGGCATCTGGCGGAATATAAGCATTTATCAACATTAGTGGTGGACTTTTTACATTATTATCAAGATTATACAACATTATCGCCAAGAAAAGATTACTAGGATCTTTATAGTAATCGTAATTCCATTTTATCTTATTTGACAGTAAGCAGGCCACTCCTCCCTTTGCATGTACCCTCCTGGACGGGGTTGCTTTGCAGTCTAAAGTAAAATAATCCTTACATAGCAGTTCCTCTGAACACCAGGTCTCCTGAAGACAAATCACGTTTGCATCTAACGCGCATAAGTATTGTAACTTCTCCCTACTATTCTTTATTCCTGCAGCATTCCAGGATATTATTTTTAATTCATTGCTAGAAGGGTGGCTGTTGTGGATGTTTACTGTTGGATCTGCTCGACAGTACACCGGGTAACCAGTTCCATTTTGGACTCTCTTCTTTAGAATTCCATTTAAAAGAAAAGGGGGTGCAATCTTTAAGTTTCACTTGTCTACCATTTTTTGTAATACAGATTTTTAATTCCTCTGTTACATACGAGCAATCTCTACTATCTGAAGGTGAGTGAGTTGACAAAGACCTATTGTCGAGGGCTCTATTTCGGGGTTTCTCAAAGAAAGGAATGACATCAATCCCCCTGCTTTGAAGGCCTTCTGACCATTGTAATATAAGGTTTGCAATGATTTTGGAATTAAACCTTACCCTCGACTTATAACCAACTTCTGTATTTAAGATGGAGACTAAGCTTATATCACCACTTTGTATAAGTTTCAAACTTTCGATCTCCAAGAGACATTTAAGAAGCGAAGTCCTATTTAATATTAAATCCGTGTCAAACAGAGGAATAAAATCTAACTGGAGTGTGTCCATACTTTCCCAGATGCGTTCAACACTACTTATCTCTGGTTTACCTCTCATTTTTACAGTGTCAGAGAAGGGGACAGCCAAGGGGTTAAGTACTGATGGGAGAGGGTTAATAGGTCTTGACTGCTCCGCTGTTATAAGTAATGGAAACCCCTCAATTACGGTATTATCAGAATCTCTTATAGGGTATACAATATTCGAGGGGAGGCCTCATAGACCATCATTGACTCTGTTGTTAAATCTTTATTCTCAGGGTTCACGAAATCAATTTAATCTTTCAGCTTCATATCTTGTGATGTATTTTGCGGAGGCTGGGAGGAAGTCTCCTTACTGACTGAAACCTCGATGTTTTCTTTAAAACGAATTCTCCTTTGCTTCTTTTTTGAAAATTTTCATATTGATTTCATCTTTTTCCCTCTATTCTTTTCCTTTTTCCCATTTCTCCCATTTTTTTCCAAGTGTGAGACTCCTAAGACATTGTCTTTCTCATCACTTAACTGGGTTTTGAAAATAGGGAATACTTCCTTGTCTATCCTTGTAGCTGAGCCCACCGGGCCTTTTACTTCTTGAGCTGAATCATAGATAACCTGTATGAGTTCAGGTAAAGGTTCAGGGGTCTTCTCTAACATCGCAGCTTTATTCGTTAACTTATCAATTTGGGGATTGCCATCATGAGCAGTATAGGTTGGGTGACTAATAGCATTCTCAAGTATATTCTCCAGAACCTCTTCTACCTTTACTTCCGCTTCTACTTGTTTAGTATGTATACTTGAACTAACCTCCCTCTCCTGATTACTTTTTAACAATACCTTTAATATTTGAGTTACAGTTTCCAACACACAGTCTGAACCTCCTATAAATTTTTCAAGTAGCGTTAGGATAGAGGATAGTAGATGTTCTAAGGATACTAAAGAATCGAGACTATTATATTCTTCCTTATAATTTGACTGGGTTGGGTATCTCTGATATTTAGATCAGGAGTCAGAGAGGGGTGTGAATGCAAGAGAGAATAATTTGATTTATTAGATGGGGTACTACTAAATAATTTTAGTCCTATAGGAACTGCTATTGCTGGAGTATTTGCTAGTTCCATAATCTTGCTAGTATCATGTGAAATATACCTCCTGCAGAGCTCTAAATCCAGATCGGGGAGAGTAAAATCTTTATTTTGGACATCCTCTACTGAATAGGGACCAAGGGGCTCTTCTATGATTCCGTGTGGTGTGTATGGTGTTCTGTGTGGAATTACATCTGCTGTTTTAAGAGATGGTATAGTAGATCCAAGGGATACCAGGAGGGCTGGAGAGCCAGTCAGGTCCCCAGGGCACCGTACTGGATGCCTCTGGAGTTTTAGGGATTCTCCTCCTCCATGCTTACTACCAGTAGTATGTGATTCTACAACCTCAACCATATCAACCATATCAGTGACATTATTGACAGTATTAACCATTACACCATCATTCCCATTCCCAATCACATTAACTCCCCCAATCCCAATGGTTGCGGTATTTGCGGTATTTGATCCAACTTGAAGATTTTTTTCCTTTCCCCTTTCCCATAAACTAAATAGTTGACTTTTTCCTTTTGACAGCATGCCTGAGACATCCTTGTTTCGTAAGGGATTAGATTTCGTTTTTGCACAGGTCCTACCCACAAGCAATCGCCCTGACCTAAGTTTTTTTGCCGTCATTTTATTTAAGGCCTGTACAAAAGGTATACTGCGTAGGGAGCGAGTTTCTAATATCTTATCAAGTATATTAGTTATATATTGTTGTAGACTTATTCTTGTATACTCTTATATACTTGTCACAGACTTAGTTACAGTCCCTTGATTTTCAGCCCAGAACAAAATCGCTCTCTCTACTACAACTGGAGCCAGAACTGTCCTTTGCTTTCTTTGCTTAACAATAAAGCGTCCAAGGGCAAAGAACAAAGGGCAAAGAACAAAGGACAAAGGACAAAAGACAAAGGGACAAAGGGACAATGGGATCAAAGCATCAAGGGACAAAAGGATAGGTCGTTACACCATAAGTAACCAAAAATACTTATAAATATAAATAATAAATAAAACAAATAAAGATAAAGAGAAAATAAAACAGTTCATAGACAAAGTCCAGAGTCACAAAGTCACCAAATCATATGACAGGGGGACAGGGGGACAAGGGGACAAACAACAAAATGCACTGCGGTACCCTGTGGTAACCTGCGTACAAGCGAATTTTCTTTTCAAATAGTGTCCCCACAAAAAGTACTAACTGCTAACTGCTACTGGCCACTGACCACTGCTGCTATTGCTATTGACTTTTTCTGCCTGGGCACAATTATTGCAGGGTCATAGATATTGTGGGGTAAACATAAGGTGCATAAGGTGGCAAAAGCGTCCAGCAACTTTGGCCTCAGGTCTCAAGTCAGCCTCCGTTCTGGTAAGAATTTGCACCGGTGACACAGATGCAAACCCAGGCCCAGGCCCATTCAACTTTTCAAAACTTCCAATATTGCGCCAGTAGTATGCCAGTAGTATGCCTCCTGCAGTCGCAGTCTCTGTCACTGTCTCTGCCTCTGTGAGGAATATAAATGTTAATAGCTCACCACGCTCAGGTGCTCAGGCGATCTCCCGGGGGCCCCATACATAGAGGAAGAGAATAAGGGCAAAGAAAAAGAGTGACAGAGAACAGCACTGCGCTCTCTCTGCGCTCTATGTGCTTCCTCAGTGCTGGCCTTCCTTTAAACTCCTTGGCTCCTTGCACTGTGAGGCTCTCAGCACAGCCCTTGTTTAGGAAACAACCTGCTAAGGGCGAAAGGGGAGATTGCTCCTCACTCCCCCGCTCCTCTCACCACCACTCCACACAGCTCCCGACTCTGCCACACCTCACCTCGCTCGCTCAGTTTCAAGCTGCCTGCCTGCTCTGCTCCAGCAGGCCGTCCGCTGTCCGTCACGCCAAACCAGGCAGCTCAGGGGTCGGGCCCAGCAGACCCAGCACCTGGCGGTAGAAACCAGCAACCGGCGGTAATCACGGCAGCCACAACTCGTGCCCCCCGCGGCGGCTCACAGCACGGCGGCTCCCTGCCGTGGCAGCTCCTTGCGGCAGAAACCAGCAACCGGCGTCAACCACAGCTCGCGGCCCCCCGCGGCGGCTCACAGCGTGCCGGCTCCCTGCCGCGGCAGCTCCTTGTGGTAGAAACCAGCAACTGGTGGCAACCACAACTCAAGTTTCTTTGCCGCGGCCACTCCTTGCGGTTCCCTGCGGCAGAAACCAGAAAACCAGCGACCGGCGGCTCACAGCGCTGCTCCTTGCGCCTGCTCTGCTGCTCCGTCTGCTCTGCTCCTTGCGTCTGCTCTGCGTCCTTGCGTCGCTCTGCGACTCTGTCCACTCTCACTACAAGCACTACTGGCTGCTCCTTCTTAGGACTCACGGGGTACTACAGGAGGTTTGTCAAAGGATATGGTAACATTGTTGCACCCTTGACTGAGCTGACTTCTAAGAAGCAGCCAAAGAAGGTAAACTGGACTGACACCTGTCAGAACGCTTTTGACGCCCTGAAAACTGCCATGTGCACTGCACCCGTGCTTCAGGCGCCCGACTTTTCAAAGGAATTCGTTGTCCAGACAGACGCCTCAGAGCATGGTATAGGGGCTGTTCTGTCACAGATCAATGAGGAGAGACTAGACCAACCGGTAGCCTTCCTAAGCAGGAGGTTACTTCCCCGGGAACAGAGGTGGAGTGCAATTGAGCGTGAGGCATTTGCTGTGGTCTGGGCGCTGAAGAAGCTGAGGCCATATTTGTTGGGGACTCACTTACGGGTTCAGACAGACCACAGGCCCCTTAGATGGTTGATGCATATAAGGGGTGAGAATCCCAAGCTGTTGAGGTGGTCCATTTCCCTACAGGGTATGGATTTCACGGTGGAACACCGCCCTGGTACAGAGCACGCCAATGCTGACGGTCTGTCCAGGTTTTTCCGCCTTAGTGATGAGAACTCCCAAGGGAATGGTTAGTTCTCCCCACATTTCAGCTGGAGGGGACGTGTGTTAGACCTGGCATCATTGGCGCGGGTCTCCCTTCCTCTTTTCTCTTCTGACCTTTTATGTTGGCTGGATTTAGATGCTCTGGGCGCTGTGCCACTGCCAATCAGTGACACAGTGCGAATGCTCCCTGTGTAAAGATAACTGTATGAATTGGAATAATCATAATTGGCTCGTTTGGTTTACCTGTCAGTCCCTAGTATCAGTGCACTGCGTGTGCCCAGGGCTGATAGACCAAATACTGCTGGTGGGCCGGCAGCGCTGATTTGCGCTACCCACCGAAGCAGCTTTGAAAGTATGTCTGTGTAGCATGTTCTAATAGCGAGTTACCCTCCATTTCACTGACACTATTGCGAGGCCACCCGTTCTCATAGGCCAGAATGTGCAGGCTGAGTATTGCATGCCTTAATCCTCCCTGCCCCCAGGAACCTGATAGGAACGTCGAATTTGATATGTGTAAGCTCAGAACATGGAGATGCATCTTTTAGTAAGGATTATTAGCGTAGCCCGTGTTAGAAAATGCCTCTACTAGAAACAAGGTATTTTCTGGTCTGAAGCTTTCCTGTAGGATTTTGCTAGCGTGTGTATTGGCCGTCTGGTTTTGGAGCAGCAGGGCCAGCTGGGTCAGACCTGGCTGGAGAGAGAGATCGGCATTTAGAGTATGGGGAGGGGTGACTCTTTGATCCGAGCAGGGCCGTGCCTGGCAAGGTGAATGATGGCTCCATCTACCACTGGGCGTCTGATAGCAGACCCCCAGATTCCCAAAGGGCAGGATGTCGCCTCATAAACCAAGTGCTCCCCGACCCCACCGAACTGGTTCTGACTGGATGCAGTGATTTGTGACTGCAGAGAACAAAGACTTTCTAAGTATAAAGCGCTGCGCGGAATCCTGTTTCAAGTGTGTTCCTTCTGGATATCAAGACAAAACTCTGTCCGAGCGGACAGAGGAAAGGACTTTGAAACTTTCACCAAGCTTGCTGAAGAAACTACCCAAGGGCCTGAATTGAGAGCGCCTCCTGCTGAAGTCTCAGGGACATTAGACTTCACCCCATCAGCCGCACGAATTCCTTCGCTAGGAATTCTACTTGCAGGTGAAGCCTCCGTCGAGTAATCCGGAACCTCTAGTTCTACTGTGAGGAACGCGGACTGGTAACCTTTGTGAACTCTGTGTGTGGGCCGCCGCAGCTAAGAGAGAGCTGCCGCTGCTGAGTGCCCGCCTTAATTTGAATCTGCAGAACCTGCGCTGAAACTGTGTGGGCCGCCGCAGCTAAGAGAGAGCTGCCGCCGCTGAGTGCCCGCCTTAAATTTGAACCTGCAGAACCTGCGCTGAAACTGCCTGGGCCGCCGCAGCTAAGAGAGAGCTGCCGCCGCTGAGTGTCCGCCTTAAATTTGAACCTGCAGAACCTGCGCTGAAACTGTGTGGGCCTCCGCAGCTAAGAGAGCTGCCGCCGCTGGATGCCCGCACTCGTGTTAATTGTGCCACACCGTGATTTGTCCTGTGAGCCGCTGCAGCTCAGAGAGAGTTGCTGCCGCGGAGTGCTCGCACCCTTGCTAACTGTGCATCATCGTGATTTGACCTGTGAGCCGCCGCAGCTAAGAGAGAGCTGCCGCCGCTGAGTGCTCGCACCCCTGCTAACTTTGCATCCTCGTGAATTGTCCTGAGAGCCGCCGCAGCTCAGAGAGTTGCTGCCGCGGAGTGCTCGCACCCTTGCTAACTGTGCATCATCGTGATTTGACCTGTGAGCCGCCGCAGCTAGAGAGAGCTGCCGCAGCTGAGTGCTCGCACCCCTGCTAACTTTGCATCCTCGTGAATTGTCCTGAGAGCCGCCGCAGCTCAGAGAGAGTTGCTGCCGCGGAGTGCTCGCACCCTTGCTAACTGTGCATCATCTTGATTTGACCTGTGAGCCGCCGCAGCTAAGAGAGAGCTGCCGCCGCTGAGTGCTCGCACCCTTGCTAACTTTGCATCCTCATGAATTGTCCTGAGAGCCGCCGCAGCTAAGAGAGAGAGCTGCCGCCGCTGAGTGCTCGCACCCTGGCTAACTTTGCATCCTCGTGATTTGTCCTGTGAGCTGCCGCAGCTAAGAGAGAGCTGCCGCCGCGGAGTGCTCGCACCCTTGCTAACTTTGCATCATTGGGATTTGTCCTGTGGGCCGCCGCAGCTAAGAGAGCTGCTGCCGCTGAGTGCCCACGTCTTTGTCAACCTTGCACCATCGTGAATTGTCCTGTGGGCCGCCGCAGCTAGGAGAGCGCTGCTGCCGCCGCGAGCCCACCACAGAGCTGCACGACGAGAGTCATCGCCACCACCAGCCCGGGCCGCCGCAGCCGCGTGCTGCTGCCGCTGAGGGCCCGCCTGTCCCGGAGTGCCCGAATCGCTGCCAGTGCACTTCCACTGCCATCGAGAACTGTGGTCGCTGGGAGTCTGCCTATCACCCTCTCCGCTTCTTCGAGAAGCTACGTGCTGTGTTCCCGTCCAACGGCAGGTATCTGGTGCGCAACGGGTCGCGTAGACCCAGGCCTTGAACTCAGTCAGTGCCACGTTCTGGTGAACACGTATTGCCTTTTTAAGTCCCTAATGATTTACATGCCTGATGACTGGTTAAAACGCTTCTGAGAGTCTCGTACCAAACCTTAGATAAAGATACTATTTTTTCTATACCTACTTGAGTTGTGTCCTTTTGTGGTGTCGTTACTGCCTTATTGTGCATGGTCATAAATGCTTCACACACTGCCTCTGAGATAGGCCTAGCTACTCATGCTACGTTACCACAGGGTTGAGCAGGGGTTATCAATGGGGGTAGCCCACTTGCCCTGACTTGGGGAGAAGGGTCACTATTTGGACAGTGGCGCCAGCCATTGCCAACTAGAGACCCACATTTCCAACAAGATCCAATACAAGCCTGCCTTGTCACAATAGGCTGCTATAATGGACTATCTTTCAAAAATGGCTTAATTTCCAGATAATCCTGCCAGGGTCAATGGGCTGAGGATTCATCTCCTTGAGCTAAATACTGTGGAAACCATAATGAAGGCATCCGAGGCTGAAAGCATTTGTAGTCTAATTGACCTCTCTGGAGATCTCCACACAACATCAACTAACATTTTCTGATTTTTACATATTGTGATCTCAGATCTATGACGTATCAATCAGCTTTTTGAAATCTATTGACTCCATTGAAATTCTGCTTTTCCTTGATCTAATTGATGGTCGTAGCAAATGCATCACATCACATCACATCTACCACAGGGCCGTGGACTCCATTGCACCGGAACTACAACGGACCATTAACACCACGTTCACAACAGGCACCTTCCCCGATGGCTGGAAGCGCGCAGAAGTCAGACCCCTGCTCAAGAAGCCTACGGCCGACCCCTCGGACCTCAAGAACTACCGGCCCATCTCGCTCCTCCCCTTCGCAGCCAAGGTGGCAGAGAAAGCGGTCAACATGGAACTGACATGCTTCATCGAGGAGAACGCCGTCCTCGACCCGTCCAGATCCGGATTCCGAAGCAATCACAGCACCGAGACCGCCCTACTCACCGCCACAGACGACATCCGCGCCCTCCTGGATCAAGGCCACTCAGCTGCCCTCATCCTCCTCGACCTATCCGCAGCCTTTGACACCGTCTAGCACCGCGCTCTAACCGACAGACTACACGACGCGGGCATACAAGGAGCTGCCCTGAATTGGATCCGATCATTCCTCACCGGAAGAAGCCTAAGAATCACACTGCCACCCTTCCTCTCCTCCCCTACCAAATTCACCTGCGGAGTCCCACAGGGATCATCTCTGAGCCCGACCCTCTTCAACATCTACATGGCCCCCCATCGCAGCCATATTCAGACGTCACGGCCTCAACATCGTTTCCTACGCCGACGACACCCAGCTCATCCTCTGTCTCACCAGGGACCCCGTCACCGCAAAACTCAACTTCCAGAGAGCGATGCAAGACGTCGCAGTCTGGATGACCAACAGCTGCCTAAAACTCAACGCCGAAAAAACTGAAGTCCTCGTCCTCGGAACCACTCCTTCAGCATGGGACAACACCTGGTGGCCCACCGCCCTCGGAAGCCCGCCTACCCCCGCGGACCACGCCAAAAACCTCGGCATCGTACTCGATTCATCACTCACCATGACCCAACAGGTCAACGCCGTCACCTCCAGCTGCTTCAACACTCTCAGCATCCTTCGAAAGACTTTCAAATGGATCCCCCTGAGTCAAGAAAGACAGTCACCCACGCACTCATCACCAGCAAACTCGATTATGGAAATGCTCTCTACGCCGACATCAACAAATTCCTACTCCGAAAACTCAGGACGATACAGAACACCGCGGCCAGACTCGTCCTTGGCATCCCGCGGCATGAACAGATCAGCCAGCACCTGCGAAAACTCCACTGGCTCCCCGTAGAAGAGAGAGTCACCTTCAAAATCCTCACCCACGCCTACAAATGCCTACACAACAGCGGACCCAAATACCTCAACGATAGAATAAATTTCCACGTACCCAAAAAAACACTCCGATACGCCAACCTCGCACTAGCTGAAACCCCGCGCATCTACAGAGCCAGAGCGGGCGGTAGATAGTTCTCCCACATTGCAGCCAAAACCTGGAATGAGATACCAACAGACATCAGACGCGTCCCCTCCCTGAACACCTTCAAGAAGACCCTCAAGACCTGGCTCTTCGCCTGAAACGGATCTGCCCCCTCCCCCTTAGCGCCTTGAGACCCTCACGGGTGAGTAGCGCGCTCAAAACCCCTGATTGATTGATTGCTGTTATCAGGTCCTATGTAATTAATGTACTAAATGCACAATACTTGGTAAACATTTGGGGCAATGTTTTTATTGTGAGAAGTGTGAAAATGGTGGGTGGTAGGAATTTTACGGATTCTTACAGATTCTGGAATTTTCCTTTACAGACATAAGAAGAAAACTTTGTGATTTAGCTTAGGTTTGGTGTTTGCAGGGCATTCTTTGTAGGAAAAGGTTTTGTGATCCACGCAAGCCACACCATCTCAGACTGCCCTAGGTGCCTTGTATTCAGAAACGTCTGGACCTGGCGGGTTTCCCTGGGTGCGAACTGAGCCTTAGCCTAAATACCACGGCTACCCCCATGGCCAGAATGAGGCAATTTGCAAAGCAAAATCTTGATGTTTCCTTGTTGCATTTGAGGCCTTTCCTTTCATGGGCGATAGCCTACCCATACAAGTGGGGTACTTTTGTTATTGGGGGAATTGTAGGAACCCTGTGTGGTAGGACCTTTGTGGATCCACTCAGTTTCATTAGCGTTGTCTGCTTTCACATAGGTTCTAGTTAAGAAGAAAAGAATGAGAGAAAGGAGAGTAAATAGAAAAAGCAAGCAAGAGAGCAAGTGCCATGTGGTCACACCAGGCCCGGGCAGGAGCACCATCATTTGTACATGCTCACGTTTAAAGTTGACATCTTTTTCTTGAACATTGACATTTGGAAAACATTTACTTGTATGGATTATGTTCCATGAAATAACTTTGCTTACATTTACATATCTTCGTAGGCAAATTATCAGTGCCTTGAACATTCTGCACAAAAGCTAAAGTTCACTGTCCAAAATGATGATGTTTATTATTGTTGCCTGGGCGACAGCTTTGTCATGATATAATCAATAATGATGGCATAACTGGGACTTCGGCATGGCAACATGGGTGAAGTTTATTATATAAACAACATCACTTCTTTGCCTAGAGACAGCAGCATTTCTCTGACACTGTCAAGGTCGCCCCATGCCGGATTTCTAACCCAACTGAATCCTGTTTACCTCCTGAGAAGGATGGTGCCCAGCCCTACACAAAGACAGGCTCCCAGATGAACCATACCCACAGGTAACTGGGGAGTTAGATCACCCTACAGGGATTCTGGCAGATTCACCCACCCTAGGTACACTAGGATAGGGAGCGCTAGGTAGGAGCACAAATATAATTGTACTTAAATGCAAGCATATATTCTATGTAACAGCACAATGGTTGAATTGTTAATTTTCTTTACCATTCTTGTGATGCTGGTTACTCAGTTCTGTTTCCTTCTATTGATTATTGCAGCTCACGTATTGTATACAAGAGTCATATTGCTTCAATAAATATTGAAGTACCAATACGAGTATTTCTTATGTCTCTCCTTGGGCATACACGAGTTACCAAATGAAAGGGGTTCTAGAACTATTTCCACAATTTCCTTGGGGAGTCAGGGTTGTTATGTTCTGAGGTTGCACATACCACCTGTTACCTTGCTAGGTTAGGGGTACAGATGGTGCACTGTGAGCTAGCCAGGACTCAGGCCAACATATCCTGATGGTGTGTTTAGAATCAGTCTTGCACAGTTTTGATGCTTATGTTGTCCAACAAACGCACAGTTTTACTGAGAATGTATGAACCATACGTCACAAGAGAGACAGGAAGCAGGGTCGGACTGGCCTAGAGGACAACAAGGCAGTGCCTTATGGGTTGGTCTGACAGATCAGTGTGTGGACATTTGGTTAGTAGTTTCTGGGCCTGTGTTATGGTCTGGTGGGCCATTTTTTTGCTGTTGATTTCCCTGATATTCCCACAAACATTGTCTTTAGCAAATACAAATGCATACAATCTCACCATGCCACGCAAAATACTCATATAGTGTGTCTTTACAAGTTCAAAACTGGCCTGATTTGCAAATATGGGACACTGTCTTACCTATCTGGTTCACTAATGGGGGCCACTTTATTTTTGTGCCCAGGCCTATTTTGTTCCAGTGAGACCCTAACATGAAGAGGAAGATAGACAGATGCAGCCGCAAACAGAAAATGGTAGTGGGGAAATGGGTGAGAGAGGCAGTGGGCACAGAGATTAGGAGATGAGGAGAGAAGAGAGAAAGTAAAATAGAGTCTTAAGGAGCAAACTGAGAGCTAGATACATATGGAGAAATATAATTGGAGATTTTAAGTGTAAATTTTAGCTTATCATGTTTTTGCCAATACAGCTGGCCCAATGTGATTTCAATGCACAATTTTGCGCTTATTTTATAAAAAAGGATCTTAGTGTAAAATCTAAAAATTACCTTGCATAGTGGTCTTTGAAGTCCTATGAAGCAGTAGCTGCAGGTGTCCGGGCTGAGTGGTGGAGTGGGGGGGGAAAAAGAAGAATGACGATAACAAAAAACAAAATAAAAAAATAACTTATCTGCTGCATCACCGCTCTTCTGCTCCTCACCAGCACAGGCACCCAGAATCCCCTATGGCCAATCCTGACGCTTCTCTCATGCTGCTCTCATGCTGCTTGAAAGCAGCATCAGGACTGGCCTGAGCGCCCTTGATTTGTGCTCCCCGAGAGGCTTGGAACCTGTGTCTGCTGTCTCCAACCCGGCAACGCAGCTCGGGTGTTGCCGCGCACCGGGCGGGCCGCCGTAGAACACTGCAGACATGAACTGGCATTGCCTCTGCCGGACGTGCATGCTGAAACCACAAGTCCCATGAGGCCTTGGGAGAGTGACGCCCGTGACGTCACCGCGTTGAGGAAGCCGGGAATAAGGAAGCTTCCGGGGCACCGGACGGATGCCGTTGATTCCCGATTCCAGGCAGACAGCAGAAGGACGCGAAGAGGACCGGTAGGGGTGCTAAATGCACCGTTTTCACTTCCTCCTTCTGCCCTCTTGACATTTGTGGGGGCGCCGCTGTATCTGTACAAGCGGAGGTCGGTCTAGCTGATGGTCAGCCCTGTTGGATGAGCCGAGCACTGGCTCTTGCCTGGCTGATTGTTCAGCGTTTCTGAGTACTCCGATATAGGGGTTGAACCTAAATACGCTCTCAACTCGAACTCTTTATTTTATTAGCAATTTGGTTCTTTTGTTGTGTTACGAGCCTATCTGATCTCCAACGGTAGTCCAGGCGGATTGTTTGACATAAGCTGGATACTGGCTTGCTATCTAACGACACATACTGGATAGTGTTTCCAAAGGACAGTACGTTTTGTTCTAAATTATTACCTGACTTTGTGCATATTGAAATTGGAGGTTTACACGAAAAGGTTCCAAGGAGAATTGGAGTTTTCTATAATGCTTTCCAAAGGTATGACAATGTACAGAAGGGGTAACCATCCCAGGTGCATTAACTAATCAGACCGTTGTCTTGACTTATTTTTTGTTCTATATCCTTCAGCAGGGGCTCGTTGAGCAAAACCAGGTGGCAGCTCCGCTTCCCCCCTGTTTAGCACTACATGAGATTATTATTGGTACGTTGTTCTGGTTTTGCATCCCATTATGTTTGAGGGGCATTGGAATGACTAGATACTGATCATGTTGTTCTATTTCCTAGAGTAATAGTGGCCTCACCGCGCAAGGGACACCAGTTCATGAAAGAAACGGTTATTTTCCTTTACAGGTATTGGTACTAGAGATATATGTGGTACTGTGATGTTATCGTGCCTCATGGTGTATGTACTCTGATCTGATAGTTGTTTACTCTCATTGCAGATCTCCCTCCCCGCTGACCCCATCCTTCCCTTCCCTCACTTGATCACCCCGTTGAGTCTGTTGTTTCACTCAGACCTCGGGGCTATCAGGAGGTGGACCCCATTGAGCATCGTACGACTCCGAGGATTCAAGGCCCTGACAGAATCAACGGCCCACGAATTGTTATCCTCCCGGTCGTACATTGGTATGGCCACCTTAGAGGATGTTATAGCCGCCTTGGACTTGGTACAGGCCGAATTGGCCGCTTCTAGGGCTGAAACTGCCGCTTTGCAAACTCAGGTAGATAGGATGCAACGAAACCCATTCGACGTAGGGATATCGCATGCCCCCCATGCACCCTCTGTGGTAGTAGAGGTCCCTACACCTATCCCTTTAGCTACACCAGAAAGATTCTATGGGGATAATAGCAAGGTACAGGTGTTCCTCACACAGGTGTTACTCCATTTTTCGTGTAAAATCAAGGCCTTTAACACCAATCACGCCAGAGTAGCGTTCTTAATATCCTATCTAGCAGGGGATGCAGCTCAATGGGCGGTACTGCTAGTAAAAAGGAACGATCCCCTCCTGTATGATTGGGACTCTTTTCTTAAGGAATTTGAGAGAACATTTTCCCACTAATTTCCCAAAATGTCCTTGATGGATTACTCCAAGCTCTCTGTAAAGTTATCTAAATTATTGTGAGTTAAATAAAACGTCACTTATAATGTTGGGTGGAACTTGGAAACTCCACCGTTTACGAAGTAGATTACGTTTCCTAACTTTATTTGAGATAGAGTTTATTCCTCCAGGCCTTCCTGGTGTGATCATTTCATGGACATCCTCCATCAAAAATAAATGTTGAGTGTGGCGGTTGGACATCCACCACCTCAGGTAAGAGGTGTGGGAGTGAGGGCTTTGAGCTGAGGGCAGCTTATTTTTCATAAATGTACTTCAGAAGCTTTGCATTTCACAATGCTTGAACAGTTTAGAAAATGCACAAAGTTGCGAGTCAGCCAACTTTACACAAAGTTGCGAGCCAGCCAACTTTGCACCTTATACTTTAAATCCCATCTAATTGATGAGATTTAAAGTTGGATTGTGGAAAGTTGATTGAGTGTGCTTTAATATGAACCTTAAAAAAATCCATGTATTCCTTAACCTAAAATGACACGGTATGTACCCTGAATATCAAAACCAAAATATCTTCAAGATATGAAAATGTGGAGTTAGGAACAGTAAATGTATACTTTCCTATATGCACTTCCCTTTCTATAGTCTGTCCTTGATATTCTTGTACCACGATATTATGGGGGTCAATATTTACTTGTACAATTAATCACAACAATAATTAAAAAAAGCACCAAAAAGCATTGTCTGCTTTAAAACTTTGCATACTGTACCTTTTCCCCTACAAGTATTTGGGAAAGAATGCACCTATAGTGCACACCTTGATCAACGTTTTGCTGGAACAAGTCAAAAAGGCAATGATATACACCCGTTTTGACCTTAAGGGAGCATACCACTTAGTTCGTATGCGCAGGGGAGACGAGTGGTAGACGGCATTCAAGACCCTCTTTGGACTATACGAATATCTCGTGATGCCTTTCGGCTTGTGCAACGCCCCTGCGGCATTTCAGTTATTTTTGAACGATGTCCTGCGAGAGAACCTGGACTGGTTCGTAGTGGTGTACATTGACGATATTCTAATCTATTCGTCCAATGTGGAGATTCACACACAACACGTATGTACCATCTTGCAAACCCTACGAGACCATCATTTGTACTGTAAGATCAGCAAATGCGAGTTCAGTGTAACCACCGTCGAATTCTTAGGGGTGATGCTGACCCCTTGGGGACAGGAAATGTCCGATAGGAAGATCGTAGCTGTTAAGGAGTGGCCTAAACCCTTGAACGTCCGCGATATCCAGTGTTTTTTGGGTTTCGCGAATTTTTATCGTCGGTTCATCAACCACTTCTCGGACTTGGCTGCTCCCCTAACGAGGCTGTTGAGGAAGAAGACCGTTTTCCAGTGGACGGAGGAGGCCCAAAAGGGGTTTGAGGCCCTAAAACGTGCTTTTGTGTCTGCCCCAGTGTTGGTGCATGCTGATCCCGACCGACCATACATCGTCGAGGCGGACGCCTCAGACTCAGCAGTGGGAGCAGTGCTCTCGCATCGCCATGCGACAACCGGCCAGTTGCACCCCATAGCTTATATGTCGAGAAAGTTCAATCCTGCGGAACGTAATTACACGATAGCAGAAAAAGAACTGCTGGCTATTAAGGAGGCGTTCCTGGATTGGAGACATTTCCTGATGGGGGCCAAGCATGTGGTGACCGTGTTCACCGACCACCGCAACCTCCAATTCATGACGGCAGCAAGACATCTGACACCAAGGCAATTGAGGTGGATGCTATTCTTCGCGGAAAACAACTTCCTGGTGACATATAGACCAGGAAAGGATAATAAGAAGGCAGATGCCTTAACCCGACAAACGGCTCCTGTGTGCCTCGAGGAAGGCACAAAAAACGCTATTATCAATCCACAGAATGTGATAGGTGCTACCTGTACTGACACCTTCCTTAAAAGCATAGCCCACAACATCCTCAATGAGAAGTGGAAGGGCTGGTTGGAGAAGAATAAGGATTGGAAGGTGACAAAAGGTCTCCCGGTACGAGGAAACCAGCTCCTACTACCTATCTGTTCCCTGCGTAAGCAAGCCTTCAATTGGTGTCACACCTTGCCCAGTGCTGGGCACAACGGTCAAGAAAAGACATTGGAAAGTGTGCTGCGTCAGTTCTGGTGGCCCACCATAAAGAAAGACATATCCACATGGGTTAACGAGTGCACGATGTGAGAAGTTGGCCTGGCATATGCTGTCCACTAATTATAGTGGGCACCTTGCACCAGTCCAAACAACCCCTTTTTGGAGATAGGTTAAAGACAACCTTATTGAAAGCTATCCTAGTGGTAGCTATGGAGAGCAGCCTTCAGGCTAAGTCTTGAAGGAATGTAAAGCAGCTTGTTTTACCAGTCTATAATCTCTTGAGTGACCAAATGAAAGAGCACCACACCAGGTATATATTCAAAATATATGTATTTATTGCTAAACACACCCCTCTAGTCTCTTTATGAGGCTAGAGTTCGAAGTACATAAGTTATAAGATCTTAAATCACAGTAATAGCACAAATACACGTTTGGGCCCTAGGGGCGTACCAAACCATATACCAATAAAGTGGTATGCGAACCACGACTGAACTAGACACTAGGCCTAGAGCCTCTAGAAGTGCTTGGACCACAAGGAACCACCCAAGGTAGTGACACAGGGGACCCACGGGAGACGCGTGCAGTGTAAATACACAACCGCGATACGCCGTTAACTTCTATGGAGAAAGTCGGGATCGGGAAAATAGAGGAAAGGGACACTTAAAAGAGGACTAGGACAAAACCCTTTGAGATCTAGGACTTTGAAGAGTCTCTACCCACGGGAGCACCGGAGTACTCGTGTTACCTCACCCAGGGAAGCCGGGTGCATAGGTGCCTTTCGGGGTCGGGTTTCGCTCGTCGATTCGAATGGCGATCTGCTGCAAAGTGCTGCTGGCGGCCAAGAGAAAAGTGTCCGGGTGGATCCAAGAGTGGATCGGAGTTCTGGTGAACCTGAAAGCAGAGGGGACAGAGTCTGGGTCACTAGCCAGTGACCAGGAAGACGATGGACAGATGCCCACCGATGTCGAGTGCTTCAGGTGCGTTGACGGTCGTCTTGACTCTTCAGCCACGAGGTCCGGGAGGCGTTGTCGGCGACCAGGAGCAGGATTCGGGCTGATACTCGATGTCTGTCGAGTGCTGAGGTGTCGGCGACCGGATTGGACCCAACAAGCCTTGGCAACGGCAAGTCTCGAGTAAGATGTAGATCGTCGATGGTGCAGACCAGCAAGGTCTGTGGAACTCACCCAGCGAGGGTAAGTGAGGGCAGGCCTGGAGCAACCAGGATGCCAAGTAAGAAAAGGATTGGCCTTCGTTAGGGCTACTAGCCAACGGGCTAGCGACCGCGAAGGAGCCTCGTGGACGCCGCACGTGGAGCTGGCTTACAGGACACTCGTGGAGTGGGGGCCAGTGCTGTGGCAGCAGCATCCATTTTGTGATGCCAGGGCTCTGGAAAGAAGTTACCGGACTCGTCAGAGTTAACATGTCTTTCCTCTAGAAGGGTGGAATGCTACCCCGCCGCCAGGATTGGCGGGGGTAGTATTCCAAGATGTTTGACACCAAACACGACATGTTTAGGTGCAGCCATTCCAAAGTTAGCATTTTACCGCGAGGATATAATGCGCTTAAGAGTATATGGTCAGGCTGCACTACAAACAGCATCAGAGATGGTCTCCGAATGCTGCAGAGGGGCCCTGCTCATGCAGGGGCACCCTCTCACATAGGAACCATGCACTCTGCCTTTAGGATTGATAAGGCCTGCCTTAGGAGTGACTTATAGGTTTATATGTGTGTATGTATTTCGTGATATAGGTAACCCATATCACAGTAAGGGGTGCATGCACCACCTTACCCAGGCTGCAGTAGCAGACCTGTGGTGTCAGTTTGGATGGCCTTCCAGGGGTGGCATAATACATGCTGCAGCCCCTGGCAGGCCTCTGAGGTACCTATGCCCTTGGTACATAGTATACCATATACTAGGGACTTATAAGGGCACTCCAGATCCCAATCAGTGATGTGCCTAAGGCACATGGAAACCATTTTAGAGAGGAAGCAGCTAGGCTGGGGTTCTGATTAGCAGGGCCCCAGCCAGACTAATGTCGAAAAACAGTGAAGCATCAGCAAAAAGTGGGGGTACCCATGTGAAGCAGATCCTACTCTCCTACACACGATTTGTAGCCAAATGAAAACCACGCATGCTCTACAGGCGGGTCTCTTGCAACCGCTTCCTACTCCAACACAACCCTGGGAGAACATTTCTGTGGACTTTGTGGTAGGGATGCTAGTAGACCAGGGACATACAGTCATTTTAGTTGTAGTGGATAACCTAACTAAGATGGCCCATTTTGTTGCCTGTAAAAGATCCCCACAGCAAGTACCCTAGCCCACTTGTTATTGACACACATAGTTCGGTTGCATGGGTTACCGAAAATCATAGTCTCAGACCGAGGAACCCAGTTTACTGCCAACTTTTGGAGGGTGTGGTGTTCGGCACTAGGCATAGCTTCTAACATCTCCACCAGCTTTCACCCTCAAACGGATGGTCAGACTGAGAGGGTTAATCAGACCTTAAAACAGTACCTCAGGTGTTATGTGGATGACACTACGGAGGCCTGGGCGGATAGGTTGTGGGCATATAACAGCGCTACCCACAGCTCAACTAAACTCGCACCCTTTTATTGTTCATATGGGTTTCACCCTCGCTTCGCCCCCTTGTTACACCCTTTGCAGTCTACACAGGTGCCCGATGTACATGAGAGAATCACACATATACAGAACGTTCTGAGGGAAGCACAGAGAAGCCTGAGAGCGGCAAAGATCCAGTACAAGGCTTAT
Organism: Calotriton arnoldi; assembly: GCA_963921515.1. Taxonomy (NCBI): domain Eukaryota; kingdom Metazoa; phylum Chordata; class Amphibia; order Caudata; family Salamandridae; genus Calotriton; species Calotriton arnoldi. The sequence continues at coordinate 334,477 of CAWUFW010008479.1, read as the reverse complement.
GCTGACAAACATAGATGTCCGGGCCGGTGTATAAAATAGGGGATTATGTGTGGTTGTCTACCAAAAACATCAGGTTTAAAAAATATAGTGTGTTCAATCCCAAGTACATTGGCCCGTATAAAGTGATCAAGCTCATCAATCCTGTAGTTAAAACTAGCTTTGCCCTCCACTTTGAGGATACACCCTGATTTCCACGTCTCCCTTGTTAAACCATCTCATACCAGGGTCAGAAGCACCCCAGCCCCCGTTCTCGTGAACAATGAGGTGGAACACGAAGTTAGGGGTATCGTAGACTCTAAGATCTACCGCAGTAGGCTTTGGTATCTAGTAGCCTGGAAGGGCTACGGGAACGAGGAGAATTCCTGGGAGCCCGCCTCGGGTGTACATGCCCCTCGTTACACGTCACTTTTTCATAGGCGCTATCCTGGGAAGCCATGTCTCTGTCAGTGTTCTTCGGGGGAGGGATGTACTGTTACGGCGCACCGGGCGGGCCGCCGTAGAACACTGCAGACACGAACTGGCATTGCCTCTGCCGGACTAGCATGCTGAAACCACAAGTCCCATGAGACCTTGGAAGAGTGACGCCCGTGACGTCACCGCGTTGAGGAAGCCGGGAATAAGGAGGCTTCCAGGGCACCGGTCGGGTGCCGTTGATTCCCGATTCCAGGCAGACAGCAGAAGGACGCGAAGAGGACCGGTAGGGGTGCTAAATGCACCGTTTTCACTTCCTCCTTCTGCCCTTTTGACATTTGTGGGGGCTCCGCTGTATCTGTACAAGCGGAGGTCGGTCTAGCTGATGGTCAGCCCTGTTGGATGAGCCGAGCACTGGCTCTTGCGGGGCTGATTGTTCAGCGTTTCTGAGTACTCCGATATAGGGGTTGAACCTAAATACGCTCTCAACTCGAACTCTTTATTTAATTAGCAATTTGGTTCTTTTGTTGTGTTACGAGCCTATCTGATCTCCAGCTGTAGTCCAGGCGTATTGCTTGACATAAGCTGGATACTGGCTTGCTATCTAACGACACATACTGGATAGTGTTTCCAAAGGACAGTTCGTTTTGTTCTTAATTATTACCTGACTTTGTGCATATTGAAATTGGAGGTTTGCACGAAAAGGTTCCAAGGAGAATTGGAGTTTTCTATAATGCTTTCCAAAGGTATGACAATGTACAGAAGGGGTAACCATCCCAGGTGCATTAACTAATCAGACCGTTGTCTTGGCTTATTTTTTGTTCTATATCCTTCAGCAGGGGCTCGTTGAGCAAAACCAGGTGGCAGCTCCGCTTCCCCCTGTTTAGCGCTACATGAGATTATTATTGGTACGTTGTTCTGGTTTTGCATCCCATTATGTTTGAGGGGCATTGGAATGACTAGATACTGATCATGTTGTTCTATTTCCTAGAGTAATAGTGGCCTCACCGCGCAAGGGACACCAGTTCATGAAAGAAACGGTTATTTTCCTTTACAGGTATTGGTACTAGAGATATATGTGGTACTGTGATGTTATCGTGCCTCATGGTGTATGTACTCTGATCTGATAGTTGTTTACTCTCATTGCAGATCTCCTCCCCGCTGACCCCATCCTTCCCTTCCCTCACTTGATCACCCTGTTGAGTCTGTTGTTTCACTCAGACCTCGGGGCTATCAGGAGGTGGACCCCATTGAGCATCGTATGACTCCGAGGATTCAAGGCCCTGACATCGGGTTGGAAAGAGCTTTAGTGTGCATGTCGGTTTAGCCATCCGGAGACGGCCAGCCAAACCTACATGCGCACTGACAACAGTGCCCACCACTCCCCCTCAATGACTGCCCCTGCGATGGCCCCACCCCCAAGTCTCACTCGGGAGAGAAAAATAAAATGATAATAAACCTGGTTTATTATCATTTTATTTTTCAATTTTTGCAGCTGCTGGCGGAGGAGCCGCCGCTGCTATTACCTAGCTAGCCATCTTGCTGGTCAATGTCTGATGAAGGTCTCCTTTTGATAGCATGTTTCGCACAACCTGCCTGTAACTATGAGGGGTATATGCCAATATTGCAGCCATGCAGTTTTGAATGCTGCTTTTGTTGAAATGTAATTGAACTATCCATCTTTTGTCACAACCTTATCGTGAAATATATATTGGGGAGCCTTCCCATCTTCCCCTGTAAAGTTACATTTAAATGCTATTTAGTGTTCACCATTGTTACAGCCCTAAAATGCTGAAAAACACTGTGTGTCACTAATTTCCCAAAATGTCCTTGATGGATTACTCCAAGCTCTCTGTAAAGTTATCTAAATTATTGTGAGTTAAATAAAACGTCACTTATAATGTTGGGTGGAACTTGGAAACTCCACCGTTCTACGAAGTAGATTACGTTTCCTAACTTTATTTGAGATAGAGTTTATTCCTCCAGGCCTTCCTGGTGTGATCATTTCATGGACATCCTCCATCAAAAATAAATGTTGAGTGTGGCGGTTGGACATCCACCACCTCAGGTAAGAGGTGTGGGAGTGAGTGCTTTGAGCTGAGGGCAGCTTATTTTTCATAAATGTACTTCAGAAGCTTTGCATTTCACAATGCTTGAACAGTTTAGAAAATGCACAAAGTTGCGAGTCAGCCAACTTTACACAAAGTTGCGAGCCAGCCAACTTTGCACCTTATACTTTAAATCCCATCTAATTGATGAGATTTAAAGTTGGATTGTGGAAAGTTGATTGAGTGTGCTTTAATATGAACCTTAAAAAAAATCCATGTATTCCTTAACCTAAAATGACACGGTATGTACCCTGAATATCAAAACCAAAATATCTTCAAGATATGAAAATGTGGAGTTAGGAACAGTAAATGTATACTTTCCTATATGCACTTACCTTTCTATAGTCTGTCCTTGATATTCTTGTACCACGATATTATGGGGGTCAATATTTACTTGTACAATTAATCACAACAATAATTAAAAAAAGCACCAAAAAGCATTGTCTACTTTAAAACTTTGCATACTGTACCTTTTCCCCTACAAGTATTTGGGAAAGAATGCACCTATAGTGCACACCTTTAATGTTTGGTCATAGATGAGAGCCATGCCCCCCTGAAAATATACTCCTGGCTACGGCCCTGATTCTCCTCTGTCTCTCTTTGCACCACATTTCATAAGCATCACTAGTGTCCTGTGTCCAGTGACCCAGCACTTTGTATTGTCATCTGTGTTCTAAGTATCTATTCTATGTGTGTAATTCCAAGTGTACTGGATTACTCTTTTATTAAGATAAGAAGCCCATAACTACTATATCACCAGCCTGGGTCTTCATAGAGCTCCATCCTCTGCTCCTATGGTATCCTTTTCTGATGTATGTTGTGTGGCATTATTTTATCCTGGAAGACCTTGTTGTTGTTTCATGTTTGTGTAAAAGTTTCATGCAAACGTTGTAGGATATTTATGCTTTCATGCAGGGGCGTCTCCTCCATAATGGCAGAGGAGTGCCGCCCCCCTGCTAAAAGAGGAAAAATAAAGTGATAATAAAATAATTTTATCATCATTTTATTTTTGCCTAACAGCTGATGTCGTGAGTCTTCAGGGGGGTGGGGCCGGGTGGGACCAGGCAATCATGTTGGAGAGGCATGGCAGGGGGAGAAGTGGTGAGCACTTTAAAGTGCGGACGTGTGTTTGGCTGGCCGTCCTAGGCCAGCCAAACACACGTGCGCACTTACGTTTCTCCAACCTGGGTGTGTTGCACAGCCAGGTTGGAAAAATACCCCAGGCTCCAATGCACCGTCTGACCGGCAAACAAAGCCACTCAGAACAACCCTGGGAATTCTCTCATGCTGGGAATAGTATTCCCAGCATGAGAGAAGCGCTGGGATTTTGCATCCAGGATCCTGCGCAATCGGAGTCCAGGATCAGAGGAGAGAAGGAAGGCAGCGGCCATCGGAGCGGCAGGTAAGTGTGATTTTAATTATTTTTTAGTTGTGCATTTAGGTTTTGGTTGTAATGTATCCCCCCACCCCACAACTAAGCAATAATAGCAGACACCACTGCCACCATGCAATGCAACCTTCTTTTCTGTCGTCCTACCCTCCTCTCATCCACAGTCTATCTTTAACGTTCTAAGATGTTACACTTGTGTCTACTTTTGTGCTGACCCGAGGTCCAGTGCCCTCCTGAGGTCACCTATGCACTGTGTTGTCATCCTGTATATCTCAGTTCAAAGGAGCTCCCAGCTATAGACAGCTAGCTCCTGGTGGGGATCCCGTATCTATGGGTGGTCTGATTACCCACTAGTCTTCCTTCCACGTACTACAAGGCAGCATCTTCATATTGATGACAGCTTTACAAGTAGTGTGGGATTTGAAGGACACAATACAGTAAAGAAACTAAGGGCTGAAAGGAGATGCATGTTCCACCAGTTCCATCTTGACACGTAGAGGTCTTAAGAGATGGAAAAGGACTTATCATCTGTTTGGAGAAAAGACCTATAGAGCAGTGTTTCTTGGAGCTGACCAGAATGCAGCTTTGTGTGAGCATTATCTTGCAGCTGCATGTGTGGCCTATAGAAGTGAAGGCTGTTGTGAGCCACCTTTGGGAACTGTGCAGTCCAGTTAGGGGCAGAAGGGCCTTCCAAGAGACTTTTGGTCCTATAGAAGCTCTTGTGTAGAGGGGCATTGGAGGTGTGCCAGAGAGTGAGGTACATGAGCTGCAACAGGTTTGTGTGGCGAGTCAGACAGGAGAGCTGCAATCAAATGTGCAGCAGTTCTTCATATGAATGAATAAATCAAGCTTATTGTATTAATCCCACAGATTACAATAAAACCGCATTTCCACGCTCATTATAAATCTATAATAGAAAAATAGTTAAAATGCACTAAACATAAAGTATAAATATGTAATAAGAATATAGCTAAAATTTATCCTAAGACTTTATACACATGGTTTTAAAATGTCATTCATTTTTTAATAGAACTATTATCTTTGATTGTAAAACAGTATCTGACAGCCTCTGAGGTAGATCTTATTTTTGCATTGTTAAAAATCGGTTGCAAGTAGAATTTAATATAGAAGAGTTTCCGTTATATATTTGCAGAGTCGACAAGCTTACTTTCCTTTGAAAACTCTAATCTACGACCCCTCAAATTCATAGTCAGCAATATAGAGCAGTCTAAATTTTTAATATTTCAGTTTAAACTGACCAGGCAGAGTGGACCTGCTATATTCTTGATTTGTAGAGTCAAAGATTTCTGAAACTAGATCCATGTGTTTTTGTTTCTTTAACGTAGCCAGGTCGTTCTCCCTCTGCCTGCTAAGTAAGGCCTTTCGTAACATACATTTATGAGTTACTTGATTGAACCTAGCCAGTGTCTCCAAGTCAGGTAAATTATACATTTCCAAAATCTTATTTGAGGATACAACATTCAATTCCATATCCTTGTTCTTCATATGAACTTTGCGAAGTCATATTATATGGGCAGACTCAACCATGCAGATACTATGAGAGGAGCTTTTGGATAGGGTATTATGTCTTCACAATATGAAAGACAGTGAGACTTCTGCGGATCAGAGGAGTACTTAATGGAACTCTGGGCCTGATTTAGATGTTGGTGTGCACGGCAAATAGGCGACATCCCAACAGCTGTATTACGATATCACCGTGGGGCTGGCGTTGTGCCTGTGGCATAGTCATGGCGGCGGAATTTTGTAGCTCTAGTTAAGAGCCACAGCCAATGCCGGCTATGGTGAGAAGGTTCTCGGCGGACAGGCGCACTGTTTCTCTGCAGCACGGTCTACAGGAGAAACAGTGCGCGCCAACGTGACAAGCCATGGGGGTCACACACAGAGCAGCACCAGGAACATGTCTCCAAGGCACACTCACCCTGGAGACATGTTCTCACTCCGAAACCTGCCTTTCCGCCAACCTTTCCATGGCGGTGTCTCCGCCATGAAAAGGTCAGCGAAGATGCAGGTTGTAATCCTGACGGCGGTGCTCATGCCGGCACCGCACCATTGACTGCCGCTCTCCCCACTGCTGTGGGAGCTCAGATTTTGGTGGTGGCGGTGGTCAGGAGTTGGTCAGATCGCGGTCTCACCTCTTGCATCATAATCAGGTCATCGGACCACCAGGTGTGTGGACGGTCGGACCGCCAAAAAGCGATGGCCGTCCCAGGACTACCAACATCTAAATCAGGCCCTCTGTCTGTTTACTCATGAAAGTGCTAGGTTTGACCACTGTTACCTAACCCACTAGCCAGTGCTACTAGCGTCAAACATTACACAGATGTTTTCCCTGAGATAACTCCGGGTGCTATCAAGGAAAACTAAGTACTATTGCTTTGAGCAGAGGGAAATAATTAAGGCTCCTAGTTTTCAGTTTTTACTGATTAATACAGACAGCAACAATCTTTATTTTTAACTATGGAAAATACAGAAAATAGGCTTTCTTCTGGATTTTTCTCACTACTGTCAATGATGCTTACTAGGTCAATACCTGTGCAGATTGATTGGTAGGCGAATTAAAAAAAGAAAAAAGATTTCTTAATGAAGCTCAAATAACTGTAGGAGTATAGCTGCTTAGCAGGTCTATAATACAAATGATTTCAGATGACTGTATTGTACTGTAAATGGCTAAAACCTATTGGACATTCAAAGATGAGGAAACATTTGTCGGTTAAATAAAAGTGGAAAAATATCCATTGCACCTTCATTTTTTCAGTAAGCACAAAATGAATATGGATAAATATAGAAAAAATGATCAAAAAATAGGTATGGGTAAATACAGATTGAAATGCCCCAAAAATAAATTCCATAAAACTGGGAGCCCTAGAAATAATCCTTCTGAGGGCATTCCACACAAGTGCTTGTGGCTCTGTAGCAAAATAAAATCATCGCTCTACATGTTTGATTACTCATAGAGCATTCAGAGGGCAACAAGCACGCCCACGCACTAAAAGAGATTGCTCTTGTCAAGGGAAGTGCAAGATGTAGAAAAGTATGCAAGCGCAGAAGGCTAGAGGTGCTGCTCCCCTGAATGGAGCAGTGCCTGTGGATCCACTGAGTTGCCATGAATTTGTAGAAAGACTGTGGATACACCACACTCTTATGGTCTCTCCTCCTAGTTGTTTAAGGAAAGGCTCCAGGCCACCCACTGCCAGCGCATCCCATGCATAGTAGGAAGTCAGGACAGGCTGCAGACAGCAGACCTCTTCTATCAGGGTGACCAGATATCAGTGCCAGCCTCGCCCTACAGAGGAGCTAGACTGTCCATGCTGGTGGAGTGAGGAGCATAACACTACAGCAAGGCTGTACTTTTTCCTCAAAGTCAGGGGAAGAGAGATGTGGCAAGCAAGATGATGCAGTAGAAGAGGGGTATTGCTCAGGAGGCCCAGGCTGACTGTGACTTAGACAGAGCAATGGATAAGGATTGGCATAGGGGTCTGTCCTGCCCCTCATGGTGGGACTCAGCAGACAGAAGAGGTGATAGGTGGTAGGTGGTAGGTGGATTCTCTGGGTTCTTCCGGTGAGGAAGGTGACAATCCATTTGAGAGTGTCTCCTTGGATCCCAATGTGGTGAAGCCTCTTGATAAGGGTGTGGTGGTATACGGTGTCAAAAACGGCTGAGAGTTCGTTGAGGATCAGAGCTGCTGTTTCTCCCCGTTCAAGGAGGTTTCTGATGTCATCTGTGGCAGCGATCAGGGCCTTTTTGGTGCTGTGGATGGTGCGGAATCCAGATTGTGAAGTGTCCAGAAGATTGTTGCTCTCCAGGTGTTCAGTGAGTTGGTGGTTGATGGCCTTTTCTAGGACTTTGGTGGGAAAGGTGAGCAGAGAGATGACACAGTAGTTCTTGAGTTTGCTTGGGTCGCCGGATTGTTTCTTGAGAAGGGGTTTGACCTCTGCGTGTTTCCATTCTTCGGGGAAGGTGGCTGTGGTGATGGATGCGTTGAAGATGGCAGTGAACTCAGTGCTGATCATCTTGCTTCCCAGGTTGAAGATAGGGTGGGAACATGGGTCCGTGGGTGCTCCTGAGTGGACGGAGTTCATGATGGCTGTGGCTGATGGCTGCGGACGCGCTAGAGGGGATTAGTCTCTACTCCTGCTGGTAAACGAACGGAGCGCCTGGCTAAGGGCTCCCACCCTGATACTGTCACAGAATTATTTTTAGACAAATTCCTTTTAAATCTGCCATTTTAAAAATACAGAATTATTTGTTTTAAGTACCTTCGTTTTAGCCAATTATTTTTAAATACTCACTTGAAACACTGTTTGCGCACTGTATTCCTCACCTGCACTCGGTCAGCTCGGCGTCTTCCCCGGTCCACCACGGATCGTTCCGGTTGAGTGGAGGGAAGTGTGACGCAGACCGGAAGTGCTGTTGCTTTAGGCAAAGGCACAGCGGCGGTTAGCAGTCTAGCTGCTTAAACCCGGCTGTATAAATGCTGATGCCTCCCTCGACGCGCAGCGGACGCGCTAGAGGGGATTAGTCTCTACTCCTGCTGGTAAACGAACGGAGCGCCTGGCTAAGGGCTCCCACCCTGATACTGTCACAGAATTATTTTTAGACAAATTCCTTTTAAATCTGCCATTTTAAAAATACAGAATTATTTGTTTTAAGTACCTTCGTTTTAGCCAATTATTTTTAAATACTCACTTGAAACACTGTTTGCGCACTGTATTCCTCACCTGCACTCGGTCAGCTCGGCGTCTTCCCCGGTCCACCACGGATCGTTCCGGTTGAGTGGAGGGAAGTGTGACGCAGACCGGAAGTGCTGTTGCTTTAGGCAAAGGCACAGCGGCGGTTAGCAGTCTAGCTGCTTAAACCCAGCTGTATAAATGCTGATGCCTGCCTCGACGCACAGCGGACGCGCGCAGCGGGCACGCCGCTGGCGCGCCTAAGGCAAGCCCGTCTGCGCCCGTCCGCGCCAGTCAGGGTCCAGGGCCCAGACCCCCTGCCCCTCTGCCTTCAGCTCTCCTGCAGTATACTAAGGATGAATTAATATTCCTGCAGAAAGCCCCTAAGTTAACTTGCTCCCACTCCATATCCTTGGAGAAAATGCAGGACAGGTGCCTACATTGCTCATATGTATTGACCCTACCGACCACTCACACTCCCTTAGCAGGAAACGGGTTTAACATGGCTCTGCTTAACTGCAGATCCCTGCCAAAACACGCCATAGAGATATCTATATTATTACAAGACACTAAACCAGATGTTCTGTTCCTCACGGAGACGTGGTTAACCCCCAGTTCCGACCCAGACATTGTCCAAACGCTCCCTCCGGGATACCTGATTCAACGAATGGACAGACTAAACGGGAAGGGGGTGGGATTGCAATTATTCACAAAGACCATTTAATTTGCCGTATTTTGGACAGCCCCCTCCTAGACTGTGAAAATGTCCACTTCTCAATTGAATTCACTCCACTACTTACCTTTGTTGGCATTCTTTTATATCGCCCCCAGGAGCACATAGACAATTCTGCAGTTCACTACTGGAAACTGTCTTAAATCTTGCCAGTGCTTCGCCCAATTTCAATCTTCTGGGAGATTTTAATCTTCATTTTGACGACCCAAGAGACAGGGTGGCCAATGACCTAGCCTACGATCTAGCAGCTTTTCAATTGGACCTAAAAATACACCATGCAACACGTGTTAAGGATCACCTTCTTGACCCCATTTTCTCAAGCATAACGGAATTAAAGGGGAACGATCCCATTCCCCTCCCTTGGTCAGACCACTTTCTTATTCCCTTCTCCTGGCACCCACCCTCTCCGCGCCTACATTCGCTAGTTTCACGCATCCAAATCCGCCCCTGGTCCAAACTGATTGTCGAAGATTGGACCCGTGAATTGGAGGCATCTATGCCCATCTTGGACTCTGATCCTTTAGCTGCCAACAGTAAGTTCTCCTCATGGATCGAAAACTCATTAAACACAGTACTCCCTAGGAAAACCGCTTAAAAAAAAACGGGCCCCAATAAATTTCCGTGGTATACCCCCAAACTCCGTGAACTGAAACAACAGTGTAAAAAATTGGAAAGAGCATGGAGGAAAGATTTTTCAAGCGAAAAAAAATCACCATACAGGCTATCCATTGCTCAATATAAAACAGCTTTAAAATTAGTTCAGGCTGCCTACTATGATGAAAAAATTCGCTCCGCCTCAAGCTCCACTAGAAAAATATTCCAGATCGCAAAGAAACTTATGAAAGTGCCCGACCCTCCTGCAGTCCCCGATCCTTCTGGTCGCCGATGCGAGGAACTAGCTGGCTTCTTTTCGACCAAAATTCAAAACATCCTCAATCTCCTTCCACCCTCTGTCAATGAGCACTTAGTCAAACTATATGACCTAGAACCCCTGAATAACCCTCACCTCTTAGAGTCATTCTCTCCACTCTCCGAGGATTTATTCTTTTCCATCCTAGACTCAGTTAAGAGCGGGTCCCCGATGGACCCTGCTCCCCCAACATCCTGAGGTTGGTTGCACCTACAGTCGCCCCCACATCATTAATCTAATCAATGCCTCATTAGCATCGGGCATTGTCCCCCAGGACTGGAAAAATGCTATAGTGAAGGCGCTACTAAAAAAACCTCATTTAGACCCGTCTGAGCTAGGTAACTATCGCCCTATTTCATTACTCCCTGGAATTAGTAAAATTGCCGAAAAATACACTAACCGTATACTTTCGGCCCACTTGGAAACATTTAAATTACTCCACTCGTCACAGACTGGCTTCCGTCCTGGTCAGGGCACAGAAACTGCACTGATAGCGGTAGTGGAGGAGTCAAGAAAGATTCTTGACTCCGGAGGGTCCACGGCCATCATCCTCCTGGACCTAAGTGCAGCCTTTGACACGGTGAACCATGGCATACTGGTTCACCGTCTAAAAAAAGTGGGAGTGACAGGCACGGCCCTATTATGGCTGAAATCGTTCCTGGAAGAAAGATTCTTCCAGGTATCCGAAGGAAACTCCCGCTCCCAACCAGTCCCGCTGCAGTGTGGTGTCCCCCAGGGCTCGTCTCTAAGCCCCACACTTTTTAACGTATACATGGCCCCTTTGGCAGAGATTGTAGCCCCTTTCGGAATCCACATAGTCACATACGCTGATGACACCCAACTAATTGTGGCATTGAACCATGCGGAACCATGTCCCTCGGATCTGCGCTCATGCCTTGAGGCAGTTGCTAGCTGGATGAACTCATCCCACCTGAAGCTCAATGGCGAAAAAACTGAGCTCATGCTGCTGGGCAACCAAGCAATTTTTAACTCAAATACCATGTGGCCGAGTTGCATGGGTACAGCTCCCCTGCCAAAAAACGAGATAAAAAGCTTGGGTATCTGGCTCGACCATGACCTCACTTTCAGAGTCCAAGCGAGGAAAACGGCAGCCGTATGTTACGGGCTACTCAGATCCACTCGGAAAATACTCCCTCTCCTACCTAGCCACTCAAGAAAACTCCTGGTCCAGGCACTTATCCTCTCTAGGCTGGACTACGGTAATGCTCTCTATTTGGGTGCTCCCAAATCAGTCATAGCGAAGCTCCAAGTGGTCCAGAACTCAGCAGCTAGACTTCTTACGGGCACAAAAAGCCACTGCTCAGCAAAGCCTGCCCTTCGCTCTCTTCACTGGCTCCCAGTACAGGAGAGAATACATTTCAAAGCCCTCTGCATTGCCCACAAAGGTTTGCAGGACAGAGGCCCTCCTATTACAAAACACCTGGTCAAATCATATAAGGCCAATCGATGTCTGCGCTCGGATGAGCTCCACTTGACAGAGGTCCCCAGAATTAAGAAGGCCAGAACGGGTGGCCGCCGTTTCTCCTACAATGCTTCTAAGTTATGGAATACTCTTCCTCTTCCTATTCGTAAAGAGGTGAATCACCTGACCTTCCGGAAATCCTTGAAAACCTGGCTATTCCCATAATTCCCTCCCCCTAGCCACTTCCGCAGCGCTGGGATGCCTCCGGGTAGCCATGCGCTATACAAAAGCTCTTAACATAACATAACATATGTTGAGTGGTCAGCTAGTCCCATGTGGTGAGCAGGTGGTCGGGGTTTGCATCTGTGGGAGCACGGAACCTGAGGATGTCAGCAGCGGTGGATGGGGCTTGAGGTTTTTGTAGATGGTGGAGATCTTGTTGTGGAAGAAGTCTGCCAGGGTGTCACAGAGTTCCTGGGAAGGAGTGATGATGTTTTCGGTGGCTAAGCGGTCGGCAAACTCTCTGACGATGTTGAAGAGTTCTTTGCTGTGGTTAGAACTGGCTTTGATACGATCAGAAAGGGTGCTCCTTTTCATCCTTTTCTGGAGTTGTTGATATTTGTTCAGGGATGTCTTCAATGTGGCTAGGTCTGTGGGTTCCTTGCTGGTGCGCCATTTCCTTTCCAGTCAATTGCATTTGCGTTTTGTGGTTCCTAGTTCCTTTGTGTACCAACTGGCCTGTTTGGAGGATCTCTTGCATGTGGTGGGTTTGACGGGTTACAATTAAGAAGCTGTAACTTGCAAATAGGAACAGGTAAACAGTTTATGTTTGGTGTCTTTGGAATTGTAATAAAAAATCCTCTCTTATGGTAAAGTCAGATTTTAAATTACAATTATGAAAATGCCACTTTTGGAAAGGTGTCATTTTCCTGCCTTAGCCATTTATTGCCTACAGGCTGTCACTGGATCAAATGGCAGTTGGGTGTATTCCTCCTAGACAGCCACTCACAATAGGGGGCTTAGTTGTGCCTGGATGGGCCATTCCTGGTAGGATGGGAGGGTGGAGCTGAGAACAACCCTACTTGCACTTGAATAGGCTGTGGCCTGTCTCCACACAAAGGGCTGCATACACCTTGTAGTTAGTCTGCAGCCAGGGAAGGGAAGACAGGAAACCTGTGCACTTCAAAGGGAAACCTCTAGAAGCTTCTACCACTTCAAAGGAGGCACCTGGTATAAATATTGGACTCCAGACACCAACTCTTCAGCACGCTTCTAGACCTATGAAGACTCTGCCAGAAAGAAGGACTGCTGTGATGCTGAAAGGACCGCCACTGTGCTGTACTGCTGCCTTGCTAGATTTCTGCCCTCCTGCCAGAGTCAGTGGGATTGGACCTGCACCTGAACCCAGGACTCTCTGAGTGAATCCAAGGGCTAGTTTGCTGGCCTCCTGTTTAGACCCGCAGGGACATAACAAGCTCCCAACCACCTGAACCAGCACCCAGATCTAGTTGGAGCCAGCCCCTGACTCCCAAGTTGTGCCCCTCAGGTCCTGGACCCTTGGTGTGGCCTCAGTTGAGCTGAATCAAAGTTTTTGGGCTCTTTGTGGCTACGAACCGGCTAGTTGGTCCCAAACCTTGCCGCTCACACTTCCTGCCAATGCGAAGTTCCATCAACCTTACTCTTCGTGCTACAGCATTGACAGCTCGTGTGGAGCACCACTGCAAAGCTCTGGCTCGACCGTTCACAATGACAACAGAATATTCACAGTACAGTGACGACCGCCCGCGATGTCAGGCCTGCTCTTTGCACTACATTGAGGACCGTCCATGAAACTTCCCTGCTTTTTGCGGCACCCTCCATCGTGAACAGTACTCTGTGTGCTGGGCTGAGAAGGTAATCTTTCAGCAGGAATAACCTGGTCCCTGTATCCAACCCGCGCTCCATCACAGTTGGCCTGAACTTGTGACTTTCTACTAGTCTTGCACAACCAGATAGCCGTGAGTGTCGCTTTGGGCTTTTTGGCGCTATTTTCACTAAAATCATTAAAATTGCATATCCCCGGTTCTACTGATTAGACTTTTGCCATTTTGGTGTCAAATTATTTATTACATTTTGCTAAATTTCTCTAAATTGGTGTGGGATTTTTCTTGTGTTGTGTTTTCACTTTATTACTGTTTGAAGTGCAGCATAAATACTTTACACATTGCCTCTAAGTTAATCCTGACTGCTCTGTGCCAAGCTACCAGAGGGTTGAGCACATGATAATTTGAGGTTTGCTCGTGCCTTATCCTGATAAGGATTGTGTTTGCCACTTGAGTAGAGTTTCATTCCCCTCAACCAGTAACCCAATTTCTTACGTACTCCTTCTATACTACAGCCCCCATGATCAGGTGTGAGGCAGTAGCAGTCTGAGAAAGTGGCTGGGTCGCTACTATTCCTCGATGGAGTGCACAGATGGGATATGCAGCGAAATAGAGATTTTGCAGAGTACAACATATTTCAAGAACCAGAGCCTACAGGAGAATTTCCCAGCATGCACAATATACCTATTTGGACAGGAATATGAAGCATGTGTTTTTGAGCAAGCTTCCCAGCCCTGAGTTTCTCAACGGTAAGTCTCAATGCTATGTGTGCACCTGCTGGATGGAGATTGTGGGGAGGTGGAGACAGCAGTCTCTTTTGTAGGACAGGATGAACGTTTTAGGTCAGTGCCTGCCTTTTGTTTACCAAGAGGTGCTGCTCTCAACAGGCTAATAGCTGTTGTGGGTGAGTGTTTAACTTCTCTGGGGTCGATTCCGATTCGGGCCGGAAAAAGCACCGACCGACTCGGATCCGGAAAAAATACCGACCGACACGTACCCGTGGCGCACGACACGCCAAGTACGATGCAAGGCGCGAAAAATCCGACCGACACGTACCGAAACAAAGTCGACCGACCGAGCCGCACGGAAAACAGCTATCCGGCCGGAAAAACACGCGAATCCAACCGACCGACACGCACCCGGAACAAATCCGACCGAAACATACACGCGAACTCCAAACCGCAAAGTACGATGCAAGGCGCGAAAACCACGAGCGAGTCGGACGGAGGACAAGCCGTACGACCGACACGCATACAAAACCGATCCGAAGCAACACAATACACCGCGACCGACGCGTACGCAGCATAGAAAACTGCACAAACACAGCGTGAACGAAACGGAGAACACCGTACGAGAGCAATGCAGGGTCCGACTCGGTCACAAGAACGTTTCCAACATACACAAACAGCACAAAGGAAAAATCACCCAAAAAAAGGCCAAACAAGCAATTACCAAGCCAATAAATACTGGGGGTGGGTGGGGACAGAGAACAAAGACACACCCACAACTCCACCTATATAAAGGACACAAATCACTACCATGAGCCTTTGCAAATGCCATTCCACTGCCAGCACCCAAGAGAAAGCAACCACACACCCACAGCTCATCCCTCACACAAGCCACACACCATCAGCACACCAACAAATACCTACCTCACATACACCCAGCAAAACACACACTCACACACCCTCACCTGCACACCAACACACACATCACCCACCATCACCACCCATCACCATGCCCCCCAAGAAGAATCCCAAGTTCCTAGACAGTGAATTGGAAGTCATGGTAGACGAGATCCTCAGGGTGGAGCCACAGCTGTTTGGCACACTGGTCCAACAGACCCCCATGTCGCAGAAAACCAAGATGTGGGAGAGGATCATCAACAGGGTGAACGCACAATCACCATGTCGGCGCACAAAGATGGACATCCAGAACAGGTGGTATGACGTGCGCTGGAGGGTACGGGACATGCTGAAGAAAGACTACATCAACAGCCAATACACCGGCAGTGGCCCTCCTGCCAAGCCAATATACCTCAGGCCCTGGGAGGAGAAGGTGCGGGCCATCCTTCCGCCAGTGAGCGTATATGGACTAGAGGACATCCCAGAGCCTGGTGAGTACACAACAAATGTACATAATATACTGCCACAAAACACACACATCACTGTCAAGGGGAGAGTCAAACCATGCACTAATAGCAATTACACAGCAACTAGAACAGAATCATCCCAAAATGTGTATGTCAGTCAGATAAACAAAACACATGCCATCAAAAAGTCACATCCAACTGTGCCATCACATGTACAAACAACTACAACTACAGCTAGGCAGTGGCACAAATAGAACTAACAAACACATCCAGACATGTAGCCACCACAACAACACCAACACACAGTGAAGAACACTCAAAGGAAGGAATTCTGTGTATGCTGGCCAAGTCAGTGTAGCCAATAGCATCATGGGAGTCGCAGTCACACATATTGCCCCCCACAACTGCCCCATCAACACCACCATGAACCATGCGCACATCACAGGGAGTGGAGAAGGACTCACAAGATGGCTGACACTGGCTACTGCTGTGGGGAGCACAAGGCCCTGCTGGCAACTGTGCACCAACAAACAGCAGGACACCACTGACTGACATCCTGAGAGACAACTTACACTCCCTGCAATGCAAGCACGTTCCATGGTGGGATAACTGACTGGCTGGGTGGGTGGGAAGGAGGTCCGGCTGCCAACCAAACACAACCAATGCAGACCATGTTCACACCCCAGAAAATACATAGAAATGCCCAAATAATGCAGGACAATGTGCCACACCAATATCAACCCCTGACTGTGATGACTCAGGACAATGCAATGTACAGGCCCGCACCCAGAGGCACAGTCACAACTGTCATGTGTGTCAACCATTGATGCCTGCAGAATCTTGACATACATTGTTTGTGTCTCCCAAAAACAGGTGATGATGGGGACACAGCAGCAGACGCTGAGGAGTCCCAGTCCCAGGCTCAAGAGGATGCCGAGCTCACTGGCGTCGTACAACCTCTGTCCTCCTCGGACGATGAAGAACAACCTGGCACATCCGGTGCAAGTCAACATGCAGCACCAGCAGGACCACCAGCTGCAGCACCAGCAGGACCACCAGCTGCACCCCCTGCACCCACCCCTACAACGACTGTCACCACGAATACCATCCCTGCCGACATGGACAGAATAAGGAGCAACACCAGCACAGTGACCCTGGACCAACCTGGGGCCATGGACACCACCACCACCACCAACCCCCAAGGTGGACCAGGGTTATCTGTGCGTGCCACTGCACACACTGCACATGTCAGCAGGGGTGGTGGGAGGAGTGGGAGACAGAGGTCGCTGCTTGCAGGCGTTGCTGGTGTGCATGATGACCCACAACTGGTACGCATAGCTGATGCATACCAGTCCAGCACCGGAGAGCTCAGCCAGGTAGTGGGGCTCCTCAGAGACATTAAACAGCAGCAGGCTGCCCATCATGCCCGCTTGGACTCCCACATGTCCCACGTGGAGTCACACATGTCCCGTGTGGACTCACACATGTCCCGCGTGGAGTCCAAGTGGGATGCACTGCATGAGATGACGGCGGTGCACAGGGACATTTTACAATGCCTCCGCCAGATGAACAGCAACCAGTCCACACCTCCCTGTGTGCCAACAACATCTGGTGCCGAGACAAACTGCAACTGCCACAGGGAGGGAGGAGGACTCTGGCGGAGAGTCCCCTGCACCGCAGCAGCCTGCACTTGAGGGCCCCCCCAAGAAGAGGGGTCGTCCGAGGAGGGAAAAGTGAGAGGCCGATGGCCAAGCGCAACTCCCAGGAAGCCTGAACCTGTTCTGGATGTTCGCCTTTGTGCACAGACTGTTCACCCTGTTGACGGCAACACTACTCCCACACATTGCATGGGGAGTACAAGTTGGACCAATGTGTCAGACAACTGTGGCCCCGATACTGGGGATCCTGTCTACCCGGACTTTCAATTCACCTAGGAACTTGGGATTGCAAGATTCATGTACAGCACAACCCATCCTATGCACTATTAACACAAATGTATCACAATAAACACACTAATACACCATACTTGCCTCTGTCGTGATTCCAACGTGGGTGCTGTTATGGGGATGATGAACTGCAAAATTACACTGTGTATGTGAACTGCAACAGCAAGGACAACACAGGCATGTGAGTACAGGAAACGTGACACACATGAGGGAGACACACCACCAGGGCTACAAGTCACATACACACCTAGGCCATCTGACTCATTGCCTACACTGATGTTGCCAGGGAAGACGGTGCAATGCACAGACACCACACCCATTCCCAGTTGTAGTCAAGTAGCCCACAGGTGCAGTAAGCAAATGGCAGTCAAATATGTGACCACAGACAACGCACATCACAAAGTGAAGCACAGGTTTATTACACAGTTGCAACATGCCGTAACCACTACAGATGCAAGGTAACCCCACCTGGCAGCGGGCACACAGTCAACAACTGTAGACGGAAGGAAGTCCATGGGTGTGGCGCACATCACCTATAGGGACACAACAGCTACCAGCCTGGATGTGCAATCACGTCAGTCGGTGGACACAGTTGACCAAACGAATCTGAAAGTACCCTGTGAAGGACAGAAATGACACACAGTCAAAAGCAATGGAGTACAGGACAGAACAGCAAAACACATGCACAATACATGTTACAAGATACCCACCCAGAACCAAGTTAGCATGTCAACACTGTTGGGAGTACAGCCCACCTGTCACCACACATCGCAACACACATCCAGTCAAGTGGCCCATGGACACACTCCCACAGCACCAGAGCACCACCCACACATCATGCCAACTCACATCATTGACATGACACCTCAGGATACTCACATTCAGCTAAAGAAGTTGGTGATGAGCTGTGTGCGGACATCACCATCACCATCATCATCATCATCATCATCGTCACTGGCATCGTGGTCCAGGCCAGGATCCTCCACAGGTGGCGGATGTTGGTCATTGTCATCCTGGATGAGAGGCAACTCCTTCCGCACTGCCAGGTTGTGGAGCATGCAGCAGACGATGATAATCTTGCACACTTTCGCAGGGGCATATGGGAGGGACCCTCCGGTCTTGTCCAGGCAGCGGAAGCGGCTCTTCAGGAGACCAAAGGTCCGCTCAATCACTCTCCTGGTCCGACCATGTGCCTCATTGTAGCGCATCTGGGCAGGTGTCACAGGGTTCCTGAGGGGTGTCAGCAACCACGGCATGTTGGGGTATCCCGAGTCACCTACGGACAGACAAGTGCACATGAGCTGACTTGGAAAAGTGGGCGGAATACTACAGATCAGATCACACACAATGGCACAAAGTCAGTACACACCGACAAGCCAGGCACGCTGGTTCTGCATCTGTGCCATCATCCTGGGGATGCGACTACTCCTCATCACAAAGGCATCGTGTGCTGAACCAGGGAAACGGGCACACACGTGTGTGATGGTCATGTCTGCAAGACACACCACCAGTGCATTGACCGAGTGGTAGTGCTTGCGGTTCCTGTAGGCCTGCTCCTGGGCCTGTGGTGGTACCAAAGCCACATGTGTCCCATCAATGGAGCCAATTACATGCGGCATCCTCCCCAGGGCATAAAAGTCACTCTTCACGTCAGTGAGTCATCGCAGTCTAGGGAAATAGATGTACCGGTTCAGGAAGAGCAACATTGCCGCCAAAACATCGCGGAGCACACGGCTGAACATGGTCTGTGACATCCCACCAGCAGTCGCCACAGTATGTTGGAAGGTACCAGTGGCAAAGAAGTGTAGGGCTGCCATCACTTTCACCTTGGGGGTCAGCGCTGTAGGATACGGCCGGCCAGGCTGCAAATGTGGGGACAACTGCACTGCCAAATCCTCAATCAGCTGCCTGGTGAAGCGGTACCGTCGGATGCTGTCCCGTTCCACCATCGTTGCCAGGTCTGGGAATGGCTGATGGACAGCAGGAGCCCTGCAGTGCAGAGGAGAAGTAAGCAAGATTGTCAGTCACCCCACATATGCGGCATTGAACACACTCAAGATCCCAACATACATCATTATGAGGCACAACTACATGAAGTGTGCAGTACCGGAAGGACATGTATGGTACATACATGGCCAACATCTGTCAACACGGTCCAACAGGTGGCATCAATTAGTCCCAGGTTGGCCCATTGGATAACATGAGGCCGTGTCACAGTTCCCATCTCCTGCTGCCGTGTCACAATAACCCCCACAGGGACATGTGAGGACAGATGTGCCCCAGGCACCACAGCTCAACGACAGGTACATTCCCAGGGACCCTGTAATGCCACATGGACACTGGCATTACATGGAGTATCATGTATACACCACAGCAAAACAACCATGACCCCCACAGGTAGTGGCCCCACTTGCCACGGCAGGCCAGACATGGACGTCTGTGACACACACGCACAACATCAGAGTCCATGCACACACAACGTGGATGTGGAGACTGTCTCCCATTGTGCACATGAAATCAGAGACATTGTAAACACCACATGCACAACGACTGTGGAGGACCATCACTATTGTGCCACTGGGACACCCTGGCTCAAACATACCATCCCACATGGGACTCACGGGGTATGTGACATGACATACACATACACCACTGTGAAATGTGACCATGGCACATGCACAGATATGAACAGTTGCACATCACAGTGGTCACGTACACGTAACACCCAGGATCCTGTCCCCATGAACATGTGCACAGCCTGGGGGTGGCTGCCCACAGGTGACACCCACAGGACAACATGTACACCAACATACACACAATAGGAAATGCAGCCTTACATGCCTTATGATAAAGTTTGGACAGGCTGTCATGATGTAGGTGTGCCCCTCACTCCCTGGGAGCTATCTGTGGCTGGCATATGTCCATCTGAGACAGGCATGCTGACATATGCCAGTCACATGTACAGTGATGCGTTGAACAGCAATGGACCGATCGGTGCCTCCGGCCGGCCCATTGCTTTCAATGTGTGCGGGTACGCGTTGTACCCCTGTGCGCGTTGAACAGCAATGGACCGATCGGTGCCTCCGGCCGGCCCATTGCTTTCAATGTGTCGGGTACGCGTTGTACCCCTGTGCGCGTTGAACAGCAATGGACCGATCGGTGCCTCCGGCCGGCCCATTGCTTTCAATGTGTGCGGGTACGCGTTGTACCCCCTGTGCGCGTTGAACTGCAATGGACCGATTGGTGCCTCCGGCCGGCCCATTGCTTTCAATGTGTGCGGGTACGCGTTGTACCCCTGTGCGAGTTGAACAGCAATGGACCGATCGGTGCCTCCGGCCGGCCCATTGCTTTCAATGTGTGCGGGTACGCGTTGTACCCCTGTGCGCGTTGAACTGCAATGGACCGATCGGTGCCTCCGGCCGGCCCATTGCTTTCAATGTGTGCGGGTACGCGTTGTACCCCTGTGCGCGTTGTACCGCAATGGACCGATCGGTGCGCACCCATTGACAATGGGCTTGCCTGGCAACGGACGCGTTTTCGAATTTCGAACGAGTCGGTTGCTGGAAAATCAGTTGGTCACCCACAACAATGTTGCAAGATCATGTATGTCATGAAGTTGAAGATTTGAAGGATGCTGTGGGCGTGTTTTGGTGCTGCTATTCCATGGATTGGCCAGATTCAGAAGATGCAAACGACTTGGACCTATCACTTTGGACACAAGGGACAGTATCTGCCTCTCCAGCACATATATATTGCTGGCTGTTCCCCTGAGAGCCCACTTGCCTGCACTACATGCTCCAAGATGACATCTGCCACTGCACTGCTGCTGTCTCTGCCCCTCTGGACCCTGCAATGGCACGTACTGTGGAGAGAGCCCCAGCCTTCAGCCTTGAAGAGAACCAGGCCCTGCTGGACAGCCTACTTCCACAGTACAGCAAGCTGTATGGGACACCAGGGGAGCAGGTGAGTGTTCTGTGCACTGCCTTTCTGAATGTGCATTTTGTCTGACTAGCAAGGCTGAGAGTCTGCACGCCACTGGCTAGCAGGCTCACTGAGTAGTTGTCACCCCCATAGTGTGTAGTGACTTGCACTGGACAGGTATGGTGCAGTGACAGTGCATTTGAACATGGTTTTACTTCCCATGCAATGATACCATGTAGTGACGTCTGGCAAACTGTCCATGGTCAGCTTTGCACTGCCTGTGTACATCATGTGCCCCTGTGATTGAGACATGTATATACAACAGTGTCATGCACGGATATGTTGCATGTGTGGTAATGGCCTTTTCACTTTGTCATCCTCACAGGTTAATGCCCATCGGAAGCAGGAAATCTGGAAGGACATCGTCCGGGCTGTCCGGTCCGTGGGGGTCTACAAGCGCCGGATCCGCAACTGCCAGAAGAGGTGGCAGGACCTTCGGGGCTGGACCCGGAGGATTGTACGGGTCCAGCTGAAGCTGTCGCCTCCTCGCAGGAGGGGCGGAACACGGACCCTGACCCCCACATGCTCCAGATCCTGGCGGTGGTCTTTCCAGACCTGGATGGGCAGCTGAAGGCCAGACAGCAGCAAGGAGGGGGTGAGTCAAAGACTGCACTGTGAACTCTGTATTACATGCTTTGTGCCCTCCTCTGGCCTGGTTCAACTGCCACAGTGCAGCAGTCATGTTGTCCAGGAGCCATGTCCCTCTATTGTGCACTGCCCACTGCTCATCTGATACCCAGGTGTGGCCCTTACAGTCAGGGAATTGTGTCACTTGGGACTGTGTCCTTGCAGTTTGCTTCACTAAAGGTGGGGGACAGCATCTGTTTCCCTAACTCTGTTGTGGGCATCATGGGTGGGTCCATTGTTCACACAACGCCTGGGTTTGGACATGTGATCTGCGTGTTGCTTTGATATGCGGTCCACTTGCTGAGCTGAGCCACCACATGTGCCTGGGGTATGTGGCACACGCCCATGCAGCGGGTGGGAACAATGTTTGTGCCCCAGGAGTGTGCAGATTACGTGTGTCACACATACATAGCCAGCTATCCTCTGTCCAGGGCACATCCCTCATTCATGTGGAGCAGGACAGTCATGCCTACTCCAGGCCATGCAATGCACTCTGTACTCCCACTCCCGTGTATCAGCTGACACATTGTGCACAGTGATTTGACCCCTCAGGTGTCTGCCTCTGTGTCAGTGTGCTGTGGATTAGTTGCCAGGACTGCTGGGGTGTTTCTTGGTAGGGGCTCAGCATGCCCCTGGAGATGTGACCATAGGAGACGATACTTGTGTGTCACATAGGTGTTTGATCAGCTGCCCGTGCAGACTGGGGTATGCGAATGTGATGTTCAGGCAGCTGTTCCCCATTCACAGCAAATTGTGAGGGGCTCAGGTTCAGAGGGTAGTGTCACAGGTCTCCCATATGTCCAATAGGTGTGACTTGGACAGATGAGGGTTGAGATGATGTGTTGTGTGGGGATGTACATGTGCACTTGTGCAGCTCCAGGACTTGCATTCCCCATGACCTACTATTGTGACACAGTGCATAGTGTTGTTGTCTGGCTGCCAAGTCATACATCTCTGAGACAGTGATGTATGACTTAACAGTCATGCCTCTGCCATGGCATGTGTCAACTTATTTGTGGTCCTGCAGGGGAGTGACATGTGCTACATGCACACCATAGTGGCGCTGGCTATCAGGACATGGGTGCATCATGGTGTCTGTCGCTGGTATGCATCACATGCATTTCCTATTTGACTCTGGGCATCCCTTTCATCCGGAAACCTGTACTGACTCAGTGGCAAGAGCTGTGATGTGTCCACACCGTGTCCTCTGCACTGTCCAACTACTGTGTACTTGGTGCATGTGTCCACACTGGGGTGTTGCAATCCAACAGACACCAGACAGATGGGTGCAAGGCCATGTGGGATGTGAGTGCCATGCTTGGCATCAGACTGACAATTGGCTTCTCCTGTTCAGTTAGGGCACTTTTAGCAATGTACAACTAATGATACCAGGGCTTGCTCTGTGATGTGCTGTGCTCACAGTGGTGTGTGCGTTTGGTGCAGGTGACTGATGTCTGTCTGTTTCTCCATTGTTTGCAGATACATCCACGGCCACGGAAGGGGACAGCTCCACGGACCAGGAGGAGCCAGAGAGCCAGACTGGGTCAGCAGCCGATTAGTGGTCGGAGGGACCCAGTGGCACGGAGGGCGAGGGGAGCCACACCGAGGAATCCTCAGCACCATCCACCTCAGCTGAGGACCAGAGCAACTCGGAGGATGACTCCCTTGTGGAGGCGGGTGTCAGCAGCCACCACACCTGGTAGGAGGGATGGGGCCAATAGTATTGCGGATGCCATTTCATCCATATATGCTAGTCTGAGTGGTTCAGTCATTTTGGATGGATAGAGGGCTGTCTGTAGAATACAATTGCGCAGGCTATATGTGTCAATGAATTGGGAAGAAATTATCTTCTAAACAACCCTACAGCAGTTTGCTGCTCAACAACCTGTATAAAGAAGACCAGGGGGAGGGATGGTGGGTCCTGTTCCCAGGCCAGGAGGGTAAAGAGGTGCTTCCAGCTTATGGAAGAGAGACAGGAGGAATACGTCCTCCCAAATTACTTCATACACGCTGAAAGTATCCCACCTACTGTTGTAATGCTATCTCATGTACTAGAGTTTTCAGGTAGAGCTCCACCTACCTAGAGGTGGGGAAGGAAATAACCCTCACACACTCTAATAGTGTCATGCTTCATCATCCGGTTCACCCTGACTCCTATAGGTCAGGGTGGGCTCGACCATATTCCAGGGACCACTTAGAGAAAGACCAGGGGCATAAAGATTAAAAAACCTCCAGCTTACTCCGAGGTATCTTAGCTTCTTCAGTGCCCAGACCACAGCAAAAGCTTCTCGCTCTATGGCACTCCACCTCTGTTCCCTGGGGAATAGTCTCCTGCTAAGGAAGACTACTGGCTGGTCTAGGCCCTCATCGTTCAGTTGTGAGAGCACCGCTCCCGCACTATGCTCTGAAGTGTCAGTCTGCACTACGAATTCCTTGGAGAAGTTGGGTGCCTTGAGCACGGGCGCCGTGCTCATAGCTGCCTTTAGGGCATCAAAAGCTTTCTGACAGGCATCAGTCCAGATCACCTTCCTGTGCTGCTTCCTGAAAGTCAGCTCTATCAAGGGGGCAACAATGGTGCCATAGGCCTTGACAAACCTCCTATAGTAGCCGGTGAGACCTAAAAAGGCTCTCACCTCTGTCTGGGTCTTGGGGGGCTACCAAGCCAGAATGGTGTCAATCTTAGGCTGTAGGGGCGCCACCTGGCCTTTTTCTACCTGGTGGCCTAAGTACACCACAGATCCCTGCCCTATCTGGCACTTACTGGCCTTTACTGCGAGGCCTGCCCTCTGCAGAGCCGTCAACACTTCCCAGAGGTGCTGCAAGTGTTCTTCCCAGCTAGAAGTGAACACTGCAATGTCGTCCAGGTAGGCAGCACTGAAATCCTCCAGCCCAGCCAACATCTGGTTGACCAACCTCTGAAAGGTGGCAGGGGCATTCTTCAACCCAAAGGGCATCACCCGAAACTAAAAATGCCCCTCTGGTGTTGAAAATGCTGACCTCTCCTTGGTCCCCTCAGTTAAGGCAATCTGCCAGTACCCAGACATCAAATCAAACATGCTGAGGAACTTGGTAGCTCCCAACTGATCAATGAGCTCATCAGCTCTGGGGATGGGGTGTGCGTCAGTCCTGGTGATGGCATTGAGCCCATGGTAGTCCACAAAGAACCGCAGTTCAAGAGTGGTACCGGGTGCAGCAACCTTTGGGACCAAGACCACTGGGCTGGCCCAAGGACTGTTGGTGGGCTCTATCAACCCTAACGCCAACATCTTAGAGACCTCCTCTTCGATGTCAGTCAACCCGTAAATCTTGTGTTTCACAGGAGGGCTGTCACCAGTGTCCATGTCATGGGTACACCAGTGAGTAACACCTGGGGTCAGGGAGAACAGCGTGGCGAACTTCCCCAACAATTGGTGACAGTCACTCTGCTGCTCTGGGGTCAGTGTAGGGGAGAGGATCACACCTTCCACTCACCCATCGTGCTCCTTGGTAGACAAGAGGTCAAGGAGAGGTTCACTCTCCTCTTCCACCCCATCATCTGTCGCCAAGAGCATGCTCACTTCAGACCTCTCAAAGTGAGACTGAGGCGGTTCACATGGAGGTCCCTCAAAGGGTTCCTGGGAGTCTGCAAATTCACCAGGTAGGTGACATTACTTTTGCGCTCCACCACCTCAAAAGGCCCAGTCCACTTGTTCTGCAAGGCACAAGGTTCGACTGGGGCCATGACCCACACTCTCTGACCAGGCTGAAACTCTACCAAGGTGGCATTCTGGTTGCACCAGTGTTTCATCTCCTCCTGGCTTGCTTCCAGGTTCTCCTGAGTGAGTTTCCTGAAGCGGGAAGTTTGGTTCCTGCAGGCCAGCATGTAGCTAAATACATCCTGGGGAGTTTTCCTGGGAGCTGTCTCCCAGCCTTCCTTGACCAAACTTAGAGGTCCTCTCACAGGGTGCCCATACAGAAGCTCAAAGGGACTGAACCCTAATGACTTCTATGGTACTTCCCTGTATGCAAAGAGAAGGCAAAGAGAAGGCATGGCAAGTGGACATCCCACTTACACCTCATGGGTTCTGCTAGACCCTTAATCATGCCCTTTAAGGTTTGGTTGAATCTCTCCACCAAACCATTACCTTGTGGGTGGTAAGGAGTGGTGAACTTTAATCAATCAATCAATCAATCAATCAGGGGTTGGTAAAGCGCAAGCTACTCACCCGGAACAGGTCTCAAGGTGGTGAGGGGTAGTGCGGGGTCCGCAGATCCTGCTGGAGGGTCACTGAGTTCCGTCGAAGAGCCAGGTCTTGAGGTCCTTTAGGAACTTAGGGAGCGATGTAGTCTGTCGGAGGTGGAGCTGGAGAGGGAGGGGGTTCCATGCCTTGGCCGCGAGGAGGGAGAAGGAGCGCCCTCCTGCTCTGGTTTTCTTGATCTGAGGTACCGTTGCGAGGGAGAGCTGAACCGAGCTGAGCGATCGCTGGGGAGTGGGGAACGTGAGGTGGTGGTTCAGGTTGGGGGTCCGGTGTAATGGAGGGCCTTCTGTGTGTGGGTGAGAAGCTTGAAGGTGATTCTCTTCTCGACCGGGAGCCAGTGTAGGGTCCGTAGGTGTTGGCTGATGTGGCAGTGGCGCAGTAGGTTCAGGACTAGTCTGACCAGTTGAAGGTCTTTCGGAGAAGGCGGAGGGTGTGGTAGCAGGAGGAGGTGATGGCGTTGACCTGGCGGTCCATTTTGAGTTCGGAGTCCAGGATGATGCAGAGGTTGAGTGCGTGGTCCGTGGGTGTGCGGGGTACCCGAAGGCAGGGGGGCCACCAGGTGTCGTTCCAGGCGTCAGGGTGTCGGCCCATGATGAGTACCTCGGTTTTGTCCGTGTTGAGTTGTAGGCAGCTGTTTTTCATCCATCTAGCGACGGCTTCCATTCCGTCTTGAAAGTTGCGTTTGGTGATGTTGGGTTTGTTGGATAGGGAGAGGATGAGTTGGGTGTCGTCTGCGTACGACATGATGTTGAGTCCGTGTGCTCTGATGATCAATCAATCAATCAATCAATCAGGAGAATTGTAAGCACACTACTCACCCGTGAGGGTCTCAAGGCGCTGGGGGGGGGGTAAGCAGCTTCGTTCAGTCGAAGAGCCAGGTCTTGAGTGTCTTCCTGAAGATGTTCAGGGAGGGGGCGCATCTGATGTCGATCGGGAGTTCGTTCCAGGTCTTGGCCACCATGTAGGAGAAAGCTCTTCCCCCTGTTCTGGCCCTGCGGATTCGCGGGATTATAGCGAGGGTGAGGTCGGCGGATTGGAGGTTTCGCTTGGGTGCGTGGAAGGAGATTCTCTCGTTGAGGTATTTGGGTCCGGTGTTGTGAAGGCATTTGTAGGCGTGGGTGAGTATCTTGAAGGTGATTCTCTTTTCTATGGGGAGCCAGTGGAGGTTCTGCAGTTGTTGGGTGATGCGCTCGTGTTGAGGGATGCCGAGGACGAGTCTGGCATGGCCGAGGACGTGTTTGTTCTGTATGGTCTGGAGTTTGTGGAACAGGGACTTGTTTATCCTGGCGTAGAGGGCGTTTCCGTAGTCCAGTCTGCTGGTTATAAGTGCGTGGGCGACGGTCTTCCTTGATTCGTGGGGGATTCATTTGAAGGTCTTTCGGAGGATGCGGAGGGTGTTGAAGCACCTGGTGGCTACGGCGTTGACCTGTCGGGTCATGGAGAGGGAGGAGTTGAGTACGTTGGCAAGGTTACGGGTGTGGTGCATGGGGGTGGGAGGGCTGCCGAGGGCGGTGGGCCACCAGGTGTTGTCCCATGCACTGGGGGAGGGTTCGAGCATGAGGACCTCTGTCTTCTCCAAGTTGAGCTTCAGGCAGCTGCTGATCATCCAGGATGACGTCCTTCATTCCTTCTGTCGTGTAGTTCCTATAGTACCTATAGTACCCATGCAGGACCTGCGCGTTTGGATAACATAAACTGTGGGCTTGGTGTTAGACTGACTCTGTGCAACCCCACCTCGTATGTTAGCCGGATTTGCATTAGCTAGCTCACAGTGCCACTAGAATCTCCTCTTATCGGGGAGAGATTCGTTTCTGGCAACCTTAGATCATGACAACCCTGATCCCTCAGAATCGTGGAAACAATGTACTACTTTTCGCTCAGTCACTCGTGCTTACTTGTTCGGTTTGTCTCAGAGAGTTACACAGAATAAACAGTCTGGGCGTTTCAATAAGTATTTATTGAACAGATCGCCTCTGAAGCTGCTTCCCCCTTAATGTTAGCTAGTATTATGGCTGATACCTGTTCGCAGTTACCTAGTAATTTCATCCCTAAGTTAAGGGCAGGCTCTGCTCCGTACTCATTTTGTATCTGTCTCAATACGTCAGGTACTACTGCTAATGACGGGATACCATGTGTTCTGGTATATATGGCAGCAAAGACTGTACCCCAAGAGGTGCAGTCCTCTATTTGTGGTGTGATCCCCATGGGCAAGCAGATTGTTAGTATTCTGTGTTTATCACAGGTGGTTGTATTTGGGAATACCGCCTCAAGCTGAGTTCTTTTCTGAGCTATCCAGAATGGTATTTGTTCGTGTTTTGCGTGCATTTTGCCCATTACCGCGTGTAATGTTTGAGGAGTAATTTTATTTCCTGTACCCTGAGCTGGAGTACTATTTGCTGCACCTGGTGCAGGTTTGATTGTTAAAGTCCTCATGACAAATTGTGTCAGGTTTCTGTAGATTTTAATTAAATCTGTGTGTTGTACGAGTAAGTCTCCTGGTGGCATTGTGCCAATGTCAGGATGTGGTGTGTAGGCCGCTAATATTGGCCATGTGGCTCCTTCTCCTCCGAGTGGGCCTAACCTTACTCTTTCTCGTACGTGGGGTAGGGCGCCATTAAACCAGTAATGATGTTCCTGGTAAGTGAGTGGAATCTCTATGTCCTCAAACGGACAATATTCCCGTGGTGCATCTCCTTCTATATAGTAGTGAAATGTATTTTGTTATTGCATTTGCTGCTGGGAGTGTAACCCATGAATAGAATACCTCTGTTTTATTTGATTTGTGTGCCTCAATCACGAAAACTACAATGCCACCCTTAGCTTGTAAACCATTTTCTAATAGTCTTATGGTGACTGTCCTTCTGAATTTTGGTGCAATCTGTATTGCGTCCTCAGGATCTTCTTCGTCTGACGTGGGCAGTGGCATTCGTATAGGATCTAAGACCGCGGTAGTCATCGTGTATAGAACACAGACTAAAGATTCAAAGAAACTATGATAAGGTTTTTAGGCACAATTTTAGGAACACTATGTCCTTTCAAGCTTGAAAAACCAACAGCCAATAAATAGTATTTTAGTACTACTCAGCTGCGGTGGATTTTGTGCCCACCCACTCCAGACGTCTCTGGGGTTTTGTGAGTAGGTTCTCTGAGAATAGCACGACTGAACTACTCAGATTCTACTGTTAAATAAGTACCCAACCAACGTTGGGCGCCATGTCGTGTAGTTC
The DNA here is from genome assembly GCA_963921515.1 of Calotriton arnoldi. Lineage (NCBI taxonomy): Eukaryota > Metazoa > Chordata > Amphibia > Caudata > Salamandridae > Calotriton > Calotriton arnoldi. The sequence continues at coordinate 304,840 of CAWUFW010008479.1, read as the reverse complement.
CTATAGTACCCATGCAGGACCTGAGCGTTTGGATAACATAAACTGTGGGCTTGGTGTTAGACTAACTCTGTGCACCCCCACCGCGTATGTTAGCCGGATTTGCATTAACTAGCTCACAGTGCCACTAGAATCTCCTCTTATCGAGGAGAGATTAGATTCTGGCAACCTTAGATCATGACAACCCTGATCCCTCAGAATCGTGGAAACAATGTACTACTTTTCGCTCAGTCACTCGTGCTTACTTGTTCGGTTTGTCTCAGAGAGTTTGTGAGAAGTTGGCCTGATATATGCTGTTCACTAATTAAAGTGGACACCTTGCACCAGTCCAAATCGACTCTTATGGTAGATAGGTTTAAGACAACCTTTATAGAAAGCTATCCTAGTGGTAGCTGTGGAGAGCAGCCTTCAGGCTAAGTCTTGAAGGAATGTAAAGCAGCTTGTTTTACCACACAATCTCTTGAATCACCAAATGAAAAGACACCACACAGGTATATATATCAAATATATATGTATTTATTAAATAAACACTCTCTACTAATCTCTTTATGAGATTAGAAGCCAGGAACATATGTACAAGTCAAATGTTATCAAAATAAGTTAAGCACAATCGAATATCACAATCTTAGTTTACTAGACCTAGGTCTAGGGCATCTAGAATCGAGGGACCCCCAAGAACCACCCCAGGTAGTTGTAGGAGACCCACAGGGGACGGACGCGGTGACCTGGCACCGGTGCGAGTCCTGTACGAGTCTATGCACTCAGACGCGATTGAGATATCAATGTTCAAGGTCCCTTGCGTGTTCGAGGCGAACACACCGATCGGACTCAGTACGAGTCGGAGGATACGGTCTACAGATAGGATTTGCAAGGGAGTTGGACGCGGTGTGTCTAACACAGACGCGAACCATGTACGAGTCAGTGCGAGAATCGCACGGGGAAAGTAAGAGTTTTAGGATACTTCTGGTGAACCTACAAGCAAGTCACTTACAGGGTAAGTAGTTCTAGGGCCCACACCTACAGGAGCACCGTAGTGCTGGAGTTACCTCACCCAGGGAAGCCGGGTGCACAGGTGTCCTTTGGTGTCGGGTCGCGGCGTCGTTTTCAATGGCGAACAAAGAAGACTTGCTGCTTGTGATGGTTTGAAGAAGTGTCCGGTGGAATCCAAGCCTGGATTCGGTGGAAGGATGACCTGAAAGCAGAGGGGACAGTGTTCAAAGTCACTTGGCAGTGACTCGGGGCAAGGAAGATGAATGCCCACCGTCGTCGCAGGATTCAGGTCGTTCACGGTTGCCTTGACTCTTCAGCCACGAGGTCCAGGAGGTGTTGACAACAACCAGGAGCTGGATTCGGCGTGTCCCACGATGTCTGCGGCTTACTGCGGTGTCGGCGACTCGGTCAGAGCCAACAAGCCTTGGTAACAGCAAGTCTCAAGGAAAGTGTGAAGAGGCAATGGCGCAGACCAGCAAGGTCTGTGGAACTCACCCAGCGAGGGTAAGTCAGGGCAGGCCTGGAGCAACCAGGGGAGCCCTTTGGTTTCTTTGGAAAGTCTTCTGGGGACCCACAAGCCAGCTGGCAAGGGATCGCGAAGACGCCTCGGGAGGATTCTCTCACAGGGGCCCACGGTCACTCGGGACGTGGTAGGCCGCTGATCTTAGGAGGGATTCCGGCTGGAGGCTGGGACCACACGTGGTCCAAAGCACAAGTTCGTGGAACGTTGTGAGGGGTTGCACTCGACAATAGCGCACGGTACCCAGGGGTCGCGGTTCCTCATTACTCTTGGGGTCCACTGGCCTCAGCTTCGCTGGGGACTCACGATGGCCTTTGAGAAGTCAGGAAATCCACTTCTTGGGCTGCAGGGACTTCGGACTCCGGCGGGAGCGGCGTAGTTTGCGACCGTTGTTTGTAGTTTTTGGTGCCTGCCAAGCAGGGGAGTCACTCCTTGACTCCAAGGGAGATTCTTCTGTCTTCCAAAGGTAGTGGAACATCGAAGGTCCAGGATTCTTCTTGTAGAGCGTCGTCCAGGGAAATCTAGGGTGCTATGCACAGGTTCCCCCTCTTATACTCAAAAGGAGGGAGGGACTAGCTCTATGACCCTACCTATGGGAGGGTCAGGGGAGTGGGTGGCTACACCCACTTCCCTTTGTCCAGTTTCACGCCAGAGCAGGGACAGGTAGCCCCTGAGCCGGTTTGAACTGGCATATGCACAGAGGAGCCTTCTGCTCCCCCAGTGCAGGACTTCAAAGCACTCTAAGAGTGCACCCACCCAGCCCCAATACACTAAACCCTGTCTGGGAGGTGGTCACACCTCCCTGGGACAGGATATCTATTGTTGGGCTCCCTCCACTGCGAGTGTTCGGTCATCAGCAGGAGGGCAGCCCAGTGTCTGTGACTGGTGGCATCCATTTTGTGATGCCAGGGCTCTGCAGGATTCTACCGCGTTTCCACAGTAGGTACATGTCTATCCCTCTAGAAGGGTGGAATGCTACCCCCGCCGCCAGGACTGGCGGGGGGTAGTATTCCAAGGTGTTTGACACCAAACACGACATGTTTCGATGCAGCCATTCCAAAGTTAGCATTTTACCGCGAGGATATAATGCACTTAAAAGTATATGGTTTAACCGCATCCACAAACAGCACCAGAGAATGGACTCTGAGAGCTGCAGAGGGGCCCTGCTCAGGCAGAGGCACCCCCTCACATAGAAGCCAAGCACCCTGCCCTCAGGATTGATAGGGCCTGCCTTAGGGGTGACTGATAGGGTTATATGTGTGTGCAGGAGAGATATAGGGAACCTATATCTCAGTGAGGGGTGCTAGCACTTCCTCACTCAGGCTGCAGTAGCAGGCCTGTGGTGTCAGATTTAGTCTGCTTCCCAGGGGTGGCATAATACATGCTGCAGCCCCTGGTAGGCCTGTGAAGTACCTATGCCCTTGGTACCTAAGGTACCATATACTAGGGACTCATAAGGTACCACAGTATCCAATCACTAGTGCACCTAGAGTGCACTCCAAATCGTTTAGAGAGAACAGAGAGGCTGGGGCCCTGATTAGCAGGGGCCCAGCCAGACTATAGCCAGAAACCAGTGTAAACATCAGAAAAAAAGTGGGGGCAACATAAGAGGCAGATCCTACTCTCCTACACAACCCCCCCAAACGCAGGGACACTAAACTAACCTTGACCAGTTGAGTCTTCGTGTTCAAAGTGGAAATACCTTGAGAGTCCATCTGCATTGGCATGTTGGGTCCCAGGTCTATGTTCCACTGTATAGTCCATCCCCTGTAGGGAAATGGACCACCTCAAAAGTTTTGGGTTTTCTCCTTTCATTTGTTTAAGCCATAGGAGGGGCTTGTGGTCGGTCTGAACTATGAAGTGAGTACCAAACAAGTATGGCCTCAGCTTCTTCAGGGCCCATACCACAGCAAAGGCCTCCCTCTCTATAGCTGACCAACGTTTCTCTCTAGGGGTCAGCCTTCTGCTAATAAAAGCTACTGGCTGGTCTTGACCTTCATCATTCAGTTGAGACAGTACAGCTCCCACACCCAGCTCAGAAGCATCTGTTTGGACAATGAACTTTTTGGTGTAGTCTGGACTCTGTAAGATGGGGGCAGTGCACATGGCCTGCTTTAGGTCTTCAAATGCCTTCTGACAGCTAGCTGTCCACTGAACCTTTTTTGGCATTTTCTTTGAGGTCAGATCATTCAAGGGGGTCACTATAGATCCATATCCCTTGACAAACCTCCTATAGTACCCAGATAGGCCTAAGAAGGCTCTCACCTGTGTCTGGGTGGTTGGAGCAACCCATTCCATTATGGTCTGGATCTTGCTCTGCAAAGGCTGAACCTGACCTCCACCTACAAGGTGGCCCAGGTATACAACCTGACTCTGCCCTATCTGGCACTTAGTGGCCTTGATAGTGAGGCCTGCCTTTTGCAGGGCCTCCAAAACATTCCTGAGGTGGACCAGGTGATCCTGCCAGGAGGAACTAAAGACAGCAATATCATCTAGATAAGCTGAGCAATAAGTTTCCATCCCTGTCAGAACTTTATTCACCAACCTCTGGAAAGTGGCAGGTGCATTTTTCAATCCAAAGGGCATCACCACAAAGTGGTAGTGCCCACCAGGGGTCGAAAATGCTGTCTTGGCTTTTGCATCATCAGCTAATCTGATCTGCCAGTAGCCAGCTGTTAGGTCAAACGTGCTTAGATACTTGGCTGAGGCCAAAGTATCAATCAGCTCATCTGCCCTTGGTATGGGATAGGCATCAGTCCTAGTGACTGCATTGAGGCCTCTGTAGTCTACACAAAACCTCATTTCTTTCTTACCACCCTGGGTATGAGGTTTGGGTACCAGGACTACTGGACTAGCCCAAGGGCTATCTGAAGGCTCAATTACACCTAGCTCCAACATTTTCTGGACTTCAGTCCTGATACAGTCCCTGACATGGTCAGGTTGCCTGTAGATTTTATTCTTGACAGGCAGACTGTCTCCAGTGTCCACCTCGTGGGTGCACCAGGAAGTCTGACTAGGGGTCAGGCTAAACATATGTCTAAACTGTTGCAGAACTTGTCTGCACTCAGTTTGCTGATGGTCAGTGAGGCTGCTTGCCAAAGCAACACCATCTACTGACCCATCATCAGGGTTCTGAGAGAGCAGGTCAGGGAGAGGGTCACTCTCCTCCTCCTGGTCCTCATCAGTTGCCATGAGCAAGCCCATGTCAGCCCTGTCAACATATGGCTTTAATCTGTTGACATGGAGCACCCTCAGGGGGCTCCTGGGAGTTCCAAGATTCACCAGATAGGTGACTTCTCCCTTCTGTTCAACTATTGTATGGGGGCCACTCCACTTGTCCTGGAGGGCTGCTGGGGCCACAGGCTCCAACACCCACACTTTCTGTCCTGGCTGGTATACAGTCAGTACAGCCTTTGGTCATGCCAAGCTTTTTGTAATTCTTGGCTGGCCTCCAGGTTTTTGGTTGCCTTTTTCATGTACTCAGCCATCCGGGAGCGGAGACCAAGTACATAGTCCATCACATCTTGTTTGGGGGCTTGAGAGGTAACTCCCAGCCCTCTTTTACCAAACACAGTGGACCTCTCACAGGATGCCCAAACAGAAGCTCAAATGGGCTGTAACCAACCCCCTTCTGTGGAACCTCTCTGTAGGCAAACAACAGGCAAGGAAGAAGAAGGTCCCATTTCCGCCTAAGCTTTTCTGGGAGTCCTTTAATCATTCCTTTCAAGGTTTTGTTGAAGCGTTCAACTAAACCATTGCATTGTGGGTGATAGGGGGTGGTGAACTTGTAAGTTACACCACACTCCTTCCACATTGCTTTTAGATACCCTGACATGAAGTTGGTACCTCTGTCAGAAATGACCTCCTTTGGAAAACCCACTCTGGAGAAGACTCCAATGAGGGCTCTTGCCACCACAGGGGCTGTGGTGGTCCTCAGGGGAATTGCTTCTGGGTACCTGGTGGCATGATCCACTACCACCAGGATAAACCTGTGCCCAGATGCAGTTTGAGGGTCAAGGGGACCAACAATGTCAATCCCTACCCTTTCAAAGGGTACCCCCACCACAGGTAGTGGTATCAGGGGGCCTTTGTTGTGCCACCTGCCTTACCACTGGCTTGGCATGTGACACAGGAGCGACAAAACTCCTTTGTGTCCTCTGACATATGTGGCCAATGAAAATGTGGAACAAGCCTGTCCCAGGTCTTGTTTTGGCCCAAGTGTCCTGCTAAAGGGATGTCGTGTGCTAGGGTCAAGAGGAACCCCTAAACTTCTGAGGTATTACCAACCTCCTGGTGGCTCCAGGGGCTGGGTCTCTACCTTCAGAATATAGGAGTCCCTCATCCCAATAAACTTTATGGGACCCACTAGCACTCCCAGCAGCCTCAGCAGCAGCCTGCTGTCTGAGGGGTTCAAGAGAGGGGCAGCACTGTTGCTCCTTCCTCAGATCTTCCCTAGAAGGGCCCCCTGCCCCCAAGAACTCAACCTGATCAGGCTCAAGTCCCTCTGGGGCAGTTCCTTCTTCAGGATCTGCTTCACCTCCCTCTGGGGGTGAATCTGTGATCTGAGACAGAGGGGAAGGCACTGCCTTTACCCTACTGCTCCTCCTCTTGGGAAGCATCTGGTCCATTGTTCCAGGATCCAGAGCTGGTTCAGTGTCATGCATTCTTGCTTGTGACCTGGTCACAGCAAATACCTCTGCAGGGATGCCCAACATCTCAGCATGAGTCCATAACTCTACTTCAGACCAGGCTGAAGTCTCTAGATCATTGCCCAACAGACATTCTACAGGGAGGTCTGCACTGACTACAACCTTCTTGAGGCCAGTTACCCCTCCCCAGGAGAAATTCACAACTGCCAGACTATGGTTGGTCTTGGCGTTGCTTGCATTGGTCACCTGGTACATTTCGCCCAGGATGATCTGTCCAGGGTCCACAAGATCCTCTGCCACCATGGTGACACTAGCACCTGTGTCCCTAAATGCCAAAGCCTGTTTGCCATTTATTACAGGCTGCTGTTTGTATTTGCCCAGATTACTGGGACTCACTAGGAAGGACATATTAAGGTCTCCCTCACAAATCAGCATTGCCTGAGTGGGCACTCTGACTAGGTCAGAGTCCACTTCAGAACCCAGGGTCAACCCTACTAAACCCTTAGTCTGTGTACCACCTCCACCAGTAGCTGAACTAGGGGGAACAGTTGCCTTAGGGGCAGGAGTGGTGGTGGTTTGGTCTTTGGACTTGTTACAGTCAGAAGTCCAGTGCCCTTTCTGTTTACAGAATTTGCACCAGGGCTTCTTTTGGCCTTTTCCCTTGTTGGACTGTGACTCCCCACCAGATGCAGATTTTTGGGGCCCTTGTGAAGACTTCTGGACTTTTGACTTCTCCCCACCTTTCTCAGAGCCTTTAGGATCTTGTTTCTTGGTGTCACCCCCTTGGTTCTGGGGTTTCTGCCTCACCCTGGTTCTGACCCACTTGTCTGCCTTCTTTCCCAATTCTTGGGGAGAGGTCAGATCCGAGTCCACCAGGTACTGATGCAACAACTGGTTCTGGCAATTATTAAGGATTTGTTCTCTCATCATCAGATTATACAATCCCTTAAAATCAGTAACCCTACTGCCAACCAGCCAACCCTCTAGAGCCTTGGTTGCACAATCAACAAAGTCAGTCCAGTCCTGAGTCTGTGCCTTCTGGGTGTCTCTGAACTTTAACCTGTACTGCTCAGTGGTTAAGCCAAACCCATCTATCAGTGCACTCTTCAGGACTTCATAATCATCAGCATCCTCTTCTCTAACAGTGAGGAGCTTGTCTCTACCTTTATCTGAAAAGGAGAGCCACAAGATTGCTGCCCACTGCTTCTGGGGGACCTGCTGTACTCTACAGGCCCTCTCCATAGCAGTTATCCACTTGTGGATATCATCCCCACTCTGGTAGGGAGGAACAACCTTGCTCAGGTTCCTATGGTCTGGAATAAATTCTCTGCCTCTAGGGACACTGTTGCTGCCACCAAGGGGTTCTAACCCCTCTCTTCTAGAAGCTCTCTGGATCTCCAGGGCTTCCCTATCCAGTGCCAACTGCTTGGTTCTGAGGGCAACTCGTGCTTCCTCATACTGGAGTAGTTTGCACATTCTTTCAGAGGAGGTCTCTCTTATGGGAAAGTATGAGTTCCTCTGATGGACAAATTCTCTGCCAGAGTGATAAGAGTGCTCAGATTCCCTGGAAGGGGACCTGTGCCTCTCATCCACTCTGTCAGTTCTCTTAGGGAGAATTCCTCTGTCCTTTTCAGGCCCTTTGGAGCCTGGCCCTTCAATCACAGAGTCCTGGTCATTCTGATTTTCATCATCTGACCCAGACACTGTAATTGACCCACCCACTGATTCAGACCCATTAGCTCCTAGAGCCAATCTAAGATCATCTGCTGTCAGCAGATCTATCAGGTGCAGGGTTGAGGGACTCTGTCCTAGTCTCAGGTGTCTTTCAACACACATGGCTCTCAAGTCAGAGAAAGCCATGTCCTTATACTGAGGCTGGGTGGACCCACTGGCTCCACCTTTTAAGGACATTCTAGTGTTGTGCAGTGTTGTACTACCTACACTAGTTTGTGGCCTACTGATCCTAGCTTGAGCTGTAGAAAGGGTGTGCTATCCCTTGGCACACAGCTCTAAGTTCAGTAGAACTTATTGATACTAAGCTTGACTTTATATGTACCTTAAGTACCTATAGTGGTTTTCAGTTAGTAATTCAAATAGAGATTTTCTGGTAAAACAATAGCAAGCTGGAATCCCACACGCTGCCCACCAATGTGAGAAGTTGGCCTGGTATATGCTGTTCACTAATTAAAGTGGACACCTTGCACCAGTCCAAATCGACTCTTATGGTAGATAGGTTTAAGACAACCTTTATAGAAAGCTATCCTAGTGGTAGCTGTGGAGAGCAGCCTTCAGGCTAAGTCTTGAAGGAATGTAAAGCAGCTTGTTTTACCACACAATCTCTTGAATCACCAAATGAAAAGACACCACACAGGTATATATATCAAATATATATGTATTTATTAAATAAACACTCTCTACTAATCTCTTTATGAGATTAGAAGCCAGGAACATATGTACAAGTCAAATGTTATCAAAATAAGTTAAGCACAATCGAATATCACAATCTTAGTTTACTAGACCTAGGTCTAGGGCATCTAGAATCGAGGGACCCCCAAGAACCACCCCAGGTAGTTGTAGGAGACCCACAGGGGACGGACGCGGTGACCTGGCACCGGTGCGAGTCCTGTACGAGTCTATGCACTCAGACGCGATTGAGATATCAATGTTCAAGGTCCCTTGCGTGTTCGAGGCGAACACACCGATCGGACTCAGTACGAGTCGGAGGATACGGTCTACAGATAGGATTTGCAAGGGAGTTGGACGCGGTGTGTCTAACACAGACGCGAACCATGTACGAGTCAGTGCGAGAATCGCACGGGGAAAGTAAGAGTTTTAGGATACTTCTGGTGAACCTACAAGCAAGTCACTTACAGGGTAAGTAGTTCTAGGGCCCACACCTACAGGAGCACCGTAGTGCTGGAGTTACCTCACCCAGGGAAGCCGGGTGCACAGGTGTCCTTTGGTGTCGGGTCGCGGCGTCGTTTTCAATGGCGAACAAAGAAGACTTGCTGCTTGTGATGGTTTGAAGAAGTGTCCGGTGGAATCCAAGCCTGGATTCGGTGGAAGGATGACCTGAAAGCAGAGGGGACAGTGTTCAAAGTCACTTGGCAGTGACTCGGGGCAAGGAGATGAATGCCCACCGTCGTCGCAGGATTCAGGTCGTTCACGGTTGCCTTGACTCTTCAGCCACGAGGTCCAGGAGGCGTCGATGATGACCAGGAGCTGGATTCGGTGTGTCCCACAATGTCTGCGGCTTACTGCGGTGTCGGCGACTCGATCGGAGCCAACAAGCCTTGGTAACAGCAAGTCTTGAGGAAAGTGTGAAGAGGCAATGGCGCAGACCAGCAAGGTCTGTGGAACTCACCCAGCAAGGGTAAGTCAGGGCAGGCCTGGAGCAACCAGGGGAGCCCTTTGGTTTCTTTGGAAAGTCTTCTGGGGACCCACAAGCCGGCTGGCAAGGGATCGCAAAGACGCCTTGGGAGGATTCTCTCACAGGGGCCCACGGTCACTCGGGACGTGGTAGGCCACTGATCTTAGAAGGGATTCCTGCTGGAGGCTGGGACCACATGTGGTCCAAAGCACAAGTTCGTGGAACGTTGTGAGGGGTTGCACTCGACAATAGTGCACGGTACCCAGGGGTCGCGGTTCCTCGTTACTCTTGGGGTCCACTGGCCTCAGCTTCGCTGGGGACTCACGATGGCCTTTGAGAAGTCAGGAAATCCACTTCTTGGGCTGCAGGGACTTCGGACTCCGGCGGGAGCGGCGTAGTTTGCGACCGTCGTTTGTAGTTTTTGGTGCCTGCCAAGCAGGGGAGTCACTCCTTGACTCCAAGGGAGATTCTTCTGTCTTCCAAAGGTAGTGGAACGTCGAAGGTCCGGGATTCTTCTTGTAGAGCGTCGTCCAGGGAAATCTAAGGGTGCTAGGTGCACAGGGCTCCCTACTCTTATACTAACAAGGAGGGGAGGGACTAGCTCTATGACCCTACCTATGGGAGGGTCAGGGGAGTGGGTGGCTACACCCACTTCCCTTTGTCCAGTTTCGCGCCAGAGCAGGGACAGGTAGCCCCTGAGCCGGTTTGAACTGGCATATGCACAGAGGAGCCTTCTGCTCCCCCAGTGCAGGACTTCAAAGCACTCTAAGAGTGCACCCACCCAGCCCCAATACACTAAACCCTGTCTGGGAGGTGGTCACACCTCCCTGGGACAGGATACCTATTGTTGGGCTCCCTCCACTGCGAGTGTTCGGTCATCAGCAGGAGGGCAGCCCAGTGTCTGTGACTGGTGGCATCCATTTTGTGATGCCAGGGCTCTGCAGGATTCTACCGCGTTTCCACAGTAGGTACATGTCTATCCCTCTAGAAGGGTGGAATGCTACCCCCGCCGCCAGGACTGGCGGGGGGGTAGTATTCCAAGGTGTTTGACACCAAACACGACATGTTTCGATGCAGCCATTCCAAAGTTAGCATTTTACCGCGAGGATATAATGCACTTAAAAGTATATGGTTTAACCGCATCCACAAACAGCACCAGAGAATGGACTCTGAGAGCTGCAGAGGGGCCCTGCTCAGGCAGAGGCACCCCCTCACATAGAAGCCAAGCACCCTGCCCTCAGGATTGATAGGGCCTGCCTTAGGGGTGACTGATAGGGTTATATGTGTGTGCAGGAGAGATATAGGGAACCTATATCTCAGTGAGGGGTGCTAGCACTTCCTCACTCAGGCTGCAGTAGCAGGCCTGTGGTGTCAGATTTAGTCTGCTTCCCAGGGGTGGCATAATACATGCTGCAGCCCCTGGTAGGCCTGTGAAGTACCTATGCCCTTGGTACCTAAGGTACCATATACTAGGGACTCATAAGGTACCACAGTATCCAATCACTAGTGCACCTAGAGTGCACTCCAAATCGTTTAGAGAGAACAGAGAGGCTGGGGCCCTGATTAGCAGGGGCCCAGCCAGACTATAGCCAGAAACCAGTGTAAACATCAGAAAAAAGTGGGGGCAACATAAGAGGCAGATCCTACTCTCCTACAGAGTTACACAGAATAAACAGTCTGGGCGTTTCAATAAGTATTTATTGAACAGTTGTTATTCTAGTGTAAAATATATGTGCTGCAGCAACCAGCAGACAATAGCAGAGATATATTATCAGCAGTACGATAAAAGTGAAAGGATAGTACAGTTCTACCATATTGCAATAATAATGGTTATATACATGAATATATAAAATGCATTATAAAAGTGCGCGTACTCCTACGATGCCTAACTAGATGTACCTAAGTGTACCTAGCATGTGTGTAGGTCTAAAAGCCTAAGAGCCAAGAATCCTTCTAGAATTTAGTTGAACCCCATTACCTGAATAGAGAGAGTGTGGGGCCCCGTCCTGGTCTCGAGTTGGACACCCCGCAAGGGCTGTGTTAGACCGCTGTCAGCTGGAGCGACTGCATGCAGGAGCCTCAGCCTCTCTGGTCAGTGTGTCGGCATGGAAGTCTCGGTTCCCTCTATCTTACCGTGGCAAGATGTGGTGTATTTATACCCTAAAGTGTCTCGTCCCTCAGTATGGTTTGTATTGGTCTTTGTTAGACATGAGGAAGACGTCAGGGTTGAACTTTGTACATACATATTATGCAGGAGATGTAGCTGGTGAATGCTCATGCATAATTTATGAGTACATTGTAGGCCTGTGTTCGGGAAAAACCCTTCAGTGTTCAAACCACAGACTAGATAACGTTCAACCCTCAGTGTTGCGGTTGTGTACTGTAGGGAACTAATGTAGGTGAAAGATCATGCCTATATTAGGACATAGGAGATCATGACTATAATAGGGCATATACGATTATGACCATAATAGGGCATATACGATTATGTCTATATTAGGATATATATGAACATGTCTATATTAGGGCATATATGAACATGTCTATATTAGGTCCTCTACATGAAACATAACACTTCCTGGAATTTGAGCCTGGTGGTGATGGGGGTCCTTGGTGAGAGAGAGGATGAGCTGGGTGTCGTCGGCGTAAGATACTATGCTGAGTCCGTGCTGTCTGACGATGGCGGCGAGGGGGGCCATGTAGATGTTGAAGAGCGTGGGGCTGAGCGACGATCCTTGGGGTACTCCGCAGTTGATTTCCGCCGGTTCGGAGAGGAAGGGTGGCAGTCTGATTATTTGGGTTCTGCCTGTGAGGACGGAGCGGATCCAGTCGAGGGTGGTTCCCTGTATTCCGGCGTTGTGGAGTCTGGCGGTGAGTGTGCGGTGGGAGACGGTGTCGAACGCTGCCGAGAGGTCGAGTAGGACCAGGGCCGCGGTGTGTCCTTGGTCGAGGAGCGTGTGGATGTCGTCGGTGGCGGCGAGTAGAGCGGTCTCGGTGCTGTGGTTGCTGCGGAATCCAGATTCGGAGGGGTCAAGGATGGAGTTTTCTTCGATGAATCTTGTCAGCTGGGCATTGACTGTCTTCTCAGTGACTTTGGCCGCGAACGGGAGAAGGGAGATGGGTCGGTAGTTCTTGAGGTCTGTGGGATCTGCTGAGGGCTTCTTGAGCAGGGGTCTGACTTCTGCGCGTTTCCAGTCGTCGGGATAGATGCCGGTCTTGAAGGTGGCGTTGATTGTGTGTCGTAGTTCTGGAGCGATGGCGGCGGCTTTGTGGAAGATGTGCAGCAGGCAGGGGTCCGTGGGGGCTCCTGAGTGGATGCCTTTCATGGTTGAGGTGGTGTCTTCGGTGGTGACTGGGGTCCAGTAGGAGATGGTGGGCTGGCTGGCGTTGCTGCCGATGGATGCGAGCGGGGCCATGTAGATGTTGAACAGGGTCAGGCTGATGGAGGATCCTGTGGAACTCCGCAGGTGGTTGGAGTTGGTTCTGAGAGAAATGGAGGGAGTCTGACTCATTGCGTTCTGCTGGAGAGGAAAGAGAGGATCCAGTCGAGGGCCTTGTTCCGGATTCCCCCGTCGTGGAGTCTGCAGGCTAGAGTGCAGTGAGAGACAGTGTCGAAGGTAGCGGAGAGGTCAAGGAGGATGAGGTCCACAGTCTCTCCTCTGTCAAGGAGAACGCGGATGTCATCTGTTGTTGCGATAAGTGTGGTTTCTGTGCTGTGGTTCTTCCTGAAGCCTGATTGGGAGGAGTCGAGGATGTTGTTTTCTTCAGTGAAGGCGGTGATTTGGCTGTTGACGGCTTTTTCAATGACTTTGCCCAGATAAGGGAGTAGGGAGATCGGTCTGAAATTCTTGAGGTCGGTGGGGTCCGCAGAAGGTTTTTTCAGGAGAGGGTTGATCTCAGTGTGTTTCAAGTCGTCGGGGAAGGAGGTGGTCTCTAAGGAGCTGTTGATGATACATTGGAGCTCGGGGCGATGATGTCTGCGGCTCTGCGGTAGATGTGGTGGGGTCAGGGGTCTGTGGGGGCCCCAGTGTGGGTGGTCTTCATTATCTTCAGAGTGTCTTCGATGCTGAGGGCAGTCCAACTGTCTAGTGTCGGCTGCGTGCAGTTGGGAGCAGTGGGAGGGGGTTCTTTGTGGGGGTTGTTGTCGTTGAAGTTGTCATAGATGGTCTTGATTTTGTGATGGAAGAAAGCGCTGAGTCTGTCGCAGAGGTCCTAGGAGGGCGTGATGTCTGTAGACTCGCTGTTGGGTTGGGCGAACTCTTTGATGATGCCAAAGAGTTCTTTGCTGTTGTGTGCGTAAGTGGAGATTCTGTCCTGAAGTGCTTTCTTCCTGGAGAGTCTGATAAGTTTGTTGTGGGCGGCGGTAGCTTTTTTGACGTTTTCAAGGTCTGCTGGGGTTTTGGAGTTCCTCCACTGTTTTTCGAATCATCTGCAGGTGCGTCTGGAGTCTCGGAGTTCATTGGAAAACCAGCTGGCTTTCTTGGCGTGAGGTTTGGAGGCTTTCTTGAGGGGGAGATGGTGTTAGTGCAGTCAGTGATCCAGTTGTGTAGGGTGCGGGTGGTGGTGGTGGGGTCGTCTGTGGTGGTGGGAGCAGAGCTGCCGAGGGCGGCAGAGAGCTGGTCGTCGGAGGTCTTGTTCCAATTCCTGCACTGGAGCTGATGCGGGCGTCTGCAAGGGATGTTGGATTTGAAGGTGAAGTGGACACAGCGGTGGTCCGTCCATTGGAGTTCGGAGGTGTGGCTGAAGGTGATGGAGTTCCCTGCTGTAAAGACGGGCTTGAGGATGTGCCCAGCTGAGTGCATTGGTTCTGGTATGATCTGCTTGAGTCCTATGATGTGGAGGTTGTGGAGGAGGGAGGCGGAGTTGGTTACACCACACTCCTCCCACATGTCATATACTTGGATATGAAATTGGTCCCACAGTCAGATACCACCTCTCTGGGGAAACCCACATGGGAAAAGATCCCCATTAATGCCCGGCCCACCACTGGTGCTGTCGTTGTCCTGAGAAGGATAGCCTCCAGGCACCGGGTGGCATGGTCCACCAAGACCAGGATGTACCTGTTGCCCATGGCTGTCTTGAGATTCAGTGGCCCCACAATGTCCATCCCAACCCTTTCAAAAGGGGTTCCTACAACTGGAAAAGGTTGGAGAGGAGCCTTACACTTCCTCCCACTCCTATCACTTGCCTGGCAAGTTCGGCAAGACCTGCAATGTGCATCTGACTGCCTTTCCATTTGGAGCCAAAAGAAATGGGTGACAATCCTGTCAAAGGTCTTTGTCCTGCCCCAAATGTCCTGCCAAAGGCATGTCGTGAGCCAGACCCAGTAGGAAGGTCCTGAAGCACTGGGGTACCACCAGCACACGGACTGACCCAGGCTCCGCGACCTTAGGCTCGCTGTACAGGAGACCATTCTCCCTGTAGATCTAGTGTGATTCAGACTGATCACCAGCTGCCTGGTTTGCAGCCTGCTACCGCAAACCCTCCAGAGAAGGGTGATGGAGCAAGGACTCACAATGAGACTTGCTCGAAAGCAATCTTCTCACAGTATTAATTAATTTGTACTAAAACCTGTAATGTCGTAATTAATAATGTGCAAACACAACATTTTTATCTAGAAGATGCTTGCCTATGTGTTTTCCACTAATAAGTAATCCTCGTCTAATCCAAAATGGCCGCTAAAACGCGGGAACTCTACTGCGCATGTGTCGACCATGTCACGTGGTATGACGTCTTTCTTTGCTTGGAGGGAATCGTTTGCTTCTGCGCAGTGTATGCTAAAATGGCCACTTAATGTTCTCACATGCTAAAGCTTTCGCATTGCTGCAATTAATAATGTGGTATTCTAACGCTACTAATGCGGGATAGACATTTATAATTAAATGGGAGTAGAGTAGAAGTAGGGGTATACAGTGAAAACATTTATTTTTGATTTTAATATGTTTCTTCTTTGATTTTCTATTAGTTCGTAAAGTGGGCCTGGGTTGACTAAACGGCAGCTCAAGAAACCACGTGATTTGCGCATGCGCCCTGAAAACTAACAAAGGAAAGCGATGAAGTCAACTTGGAAGATGTCCAAGGACATGACCCGCTGATCACCTTCACAGTTCATCCGAGATGTCCTACAAATTGATACATTTTGTATACACTTTGTATTAAAAATTGTCGTGAGACGGGTGGGAAATAAAGCAAATGTATTAATTGAGAGGGGCGGTATTTTAAAACAATGGGCTTAAGAAAATTGAACTAAATTGACATGGTGTGAGGATCAACCCCCTGTCCCTGTCCAATCAGAAATAGTGGGCACAGAATTTTGAAACATTAATGGGAGGTACATGGGCGTAGAAGGGTATAATAGATATAGAATTAGCTAATTAGTTAGCACAGGGGAGCAGCAGTTAGCGCAGAGGAGTGCGAGGAACTGAGCACTTAGGCTCAGATGCTGCCATAGACGAAAGCTGATCGATTATAGACTGAACTGCTGTCCGAAGAGGTCCTGAGGTGGGGGCGGCGGACTCTATTAGAAGAAGACACGGAAGAATCGAGGAGGAACAAAGTGTCAGAGAGGGGAACGACGCAGGCGTCATTGGTAGAGAGGTCACCTATCCTGTCCTGAACCTGGTCCGGAGGTCTTGGTCTTCATCTTTCTTGGGACCCATCTTTCCAACTCCTTGGCCAAGGGGTTTGGTTTTCACACCTTTAGGTAACTATAATGCGTAATCTTTAGTTGTACTGCTGTCTCTATCTTCTCCTTTCTGAGGGACCGTCATTTGTGATTAATAGGTGATTATATAGTGTGCTTCCTCCTTGATATGCGATTAAGTATTATGTGGTTTTAATTTACTCTGCTAAAGAATTTAGATAAACATTTTAAAACTTCCTGAGTCAGTGGTTATTTCAGGTGGTTAATGAAATTATGTATTGTATGATCTCATTTCAACCCCAATTATCAAAGGTCCATTGGTAAGTCATTACTCTTCAATCAGAAAAGGTAATTGGTAGCAGAGATTTGATAAAGAGTACAATTGATTCCCACCAGCGGTGATTATTAGTTAGCATGAATGAATGGGTCCAGGTGAGTATTTTGTGTATGAATGCTTGTTGCTCGTAACCCGCTGGATCAGTTTTCTGGCTATCAGAGGATGGTTATTACTTTGTTAATTGGGTAATGAGAATTTTATTTTTATGAACTAACATCCGTTTTAAAAGTTTTGTTTTATGTTGTCTAGAAATCCCCGGGGAATTTGAATAGCGGATTGTAAGTGGAAGCCATACTGCAGTGAGGTTATCTGTCAGGCAGAAATAGTACTGAAAAGTTAAGCAGGGCTATCAGTACTTGTTAGGGACTCTGTACGTGTGGGTGACAGCAAAGGAATACGCTGGTGAAAATTTGATGTTATATCACCTAGAAAGAGTAACATTGAAGGAGTAGCAGGTATTTCCGAAGCTTACGTGAAGAGTAAACGGAAGGGTTTTACTCGTAGTGTATGTTTAGTAAACGGAAGGGTTTTACTACGTGTGAGAAATCTATCCTTTTCAATTTAGGGAAACTGACAAGATAGCGAATGTTTTATGTTGTTACTGAAATTTAATAAGAAGCATTGAGAAAATAATATTTGCGTACGATTTTTGTAAAGGGAGGGTCAGCTGTCGGAGTAGAGCTGACGTCACAAACGCCGCGCTGGGATTGGTTGAAACAGCGGGTGTGGAGCGAGTCTTGTAAAGGAGGGGTCAGTAGTCAGGAGTAATACTGACATCACAGGTGCCGCGCTGGGATTGGTTGACACAGCGAGGGACAGAGAAGCGCAGATTGTAAAGGAGGGGTTGTCAGAGAGAGTGAATAGACATCACAGAGAAGCCGCGCTAGGATTGGCCCCGAGACAAATGTTAACTGGAATTTGATTGGTTGTCAGCATAGAAGTCGAAAGCTTAGTGGACAGTGTAGATTACATGTGGAAACGCGATCCGACTTTAATAGGAACACGTCCAGACAGGAGATTCCTAGGTTTTGCAGAATATAATTCAATAAACAGATATTTACCCAAAATGTACAGAGAAAATTGTCATTTTTACAAAAGATTAAGAATTATTTTAAGAAGGATAAGCCAATCAAAACTAGGGAAGGAATTATCATTCCACCAGCAAAAACGCCCGCCTCATTCATGATGATGGAGAGGGGTTATCATACTTGCGTATGGTTAGAAAATTGGATAGAATATACAAAAGATGACGGAGTATTAGCTTTCCCAGAGAATGGTACTTTCAATGGGAGAAGTCTTCAAAATTTAAGAATGAGAATGAATGAATTAGAACCCAGACCAAGATTAACGCAATACGAAGCCCTAGAAGAATGGGAAACAGAGGCATTTGAACGTGATAGACCCAGGAGCAATAGGGGTTATAGGGGATTTTTCCCTAGACATCAAAATGAGACAAGAGAAAGTCAGATGAAACAGTGGAGACGAGCGATGCTTACCGAGGGTTTGTATCCAGTATTCATGGCAGATGAGCCGTTAGGGAGCAAATGCAAAGAAAAAACTACACTCATGACAGGGTTTGGAGAATCCGAAGATGAATTTATGGAAGAAATATTGAAGAACCCTCCACCATACCAGGAAGGGCTGGGTGGTGACGGCTGAATGGCCAGAAACCGGTCCCAGGATGCTTGTTTCCGGTCCAGGGAAGACATGGCTTGGCAGTTCGGGCTGGACTGTTCCCATGAGGCACAGGGTCAGACTGATTTGCATATGGCCATGTCTGAACTGGGGTGGTGGAGTGAGCTAAAGAATGATGATGGATTAAACCCAGATCAGTTGACTGGGGGTGAGTGTTTGATTAGCTCAAGCGCTCCGTCCATCATCCCCTATGGTATCGCTTTGTTCGCCCTAAGTTGGCAGGGTATGCCCAGACGTGGGTCCCTTGCTCACTTTGCCACTGGATTCAAGCTAGCCTGGCTGATGACGGCTGAATGGCCAGAAACCGGTCCCAGGATGCTTGTTTCCGGTCCAGGGAAGACATGGCTTGGCAGTTCGGGCTGGACTGTTCCCATGAGGCACAGGGTCAGACTGATTTGCATATGGCCATGTCTGAACTGGGGTGGTGGAGTGAGCTAAAGAATGATGATGGATTAAACCCAGATCAGTTGACTGGGGGTGAGTGTTTGATTAGCTCAAGCGCTCCGTCCATCATCCCCTTTGGTATCGCTTTGTTCGCCCTAAGTTGGCAGGGTATGCCCAGACGTGGGTCCCTTGCTCACTTTGCCACTGGATTCAAGCTAGCCTGGCTGATGACGGCTGAATGGCCAGAAACCGGTCCCAGGATGCTTGTTTCCGGTCCAGGGAAGACATGGCTTGGCAGTTCGGGCTGGACTGTTCCCATGAGGCACAGGGTCAGACTGATTTGCATATGGCCATGTCTGAACTGGGGTGGTGGAGTGAGCTAAAGAATGATGATGGATTAAACCCAGATCAGTTGACTGGGGGTGAGTGTTTGATTAGCTCAAGCGCTCCGTCCATCATCCCCCTTGGTATCGCTTTGTTCGCCCTAAGTTGGCAGGGTATGCCCAGACGTGGGTCCCTTGCTCACTTTGCCACTGGATTCAAGCTAGCCTGGCTGATGACGGCTGAATGGCCAGAAACCGGTCCCAGGATGCTTGTTTCCGGTCGAGGGAAGACATGGCTTGGTAGTTCGGGCTGGACTGTTCCCATGAGGCACAGGGTCAGACTGATTTGCATATGGCCATGTCTGAACTGGGGTGGTGGAGTGAGCTAAAGAATGATGATGGATTAAACCCAGATCAGTTGACTGGGGGTGAGTGTTTGATTAGCTCAAGCGCTCCGTCCATCATCCCCTTTGGTATCGCTTTGTTCGCCCTAAGTTGGCAGGGTATGCCCAGACGTGGGTCCCTTGCTCACTTTGCCACTGGATTCAAGCTAGCCTGGCTGATGACGGCTGAATGGCCAGAAACCGGTCCCAGGATGCTTGTTTCCGGTCCAGGGAAGACATGGCTTGGCAGTTCGGGCTAGACTGTTCCCATGAGGCACAGGGTCAGACTGATTTGCATATGGCCATGTCTGAACTGGGGTGGTGGAGTGAGCTAAAGAATGATGATGGATTAAACCCAGATCAGTTGACTGGGGGTGAGTGTTTGATTAGCTCAAGCGCTCCGTCCATCATCCCCTTTGGTATCGCTGGGTGGATGTTTCCCAAGTGCACCAATTTTGAGAACACCATTGGTACCTCAAGTACTGCATAATCCACCAGTTAATAGGGTACTTCAGGATAAGGAAAGAGAGGCTTTAGACAGAAACAGAGCAGAATTGATACAGAAAATAACACAGTTGAATGTACATCCTGATTCCTTGACCATACCTGTAACCATTGGTCCCGTGGTCCCTTTATATGGCGACAAAGTAAATTGCCCGAAGCCTTT
This sequence comes from Calotriton arnoldi, assembly GCA_963921515.1. Taxonomy (NCBI): domain Eukaryota; kingdom Metazoa; phylum Chordata; class Amphibia; order Caudata; family Salamandridae; genus Calotriton; species Calotriton arnoldi. The sequence continues at coordinate 284,882 of CAWUFW010008479.1, read as the reverse complement.
AGCTAGGCCTACACCTGTGGATATTCCTAAACATGAAGCTGTAATAATTGATGATGATATCAGCGATTGTGAATCTATGATTTCACTAATGGATTTGCCTATTCGAGAATCCGCAAATAGCACCCCCAAAAGAGTCACACCTAGTTGCTCAAAGGATGTAAATATAATAACTTCTTCAGGAACTAAAAGTGCAACAGTAGTAACTCCAGAAGACTTAGAAAGATAGGCACAAGGAATAGACAGACAGAGTTCACCCCCAAAGATTTTGGACATTTATAAATTAAAAGTCGAGTTAGAAGAAATGATAGCAGGCAATGTAGGAGTAGATCGTTTAAATACCTACAGTGAAGAAGAACTATTGTTCGTATGTAGGAGCATAACCAGAAATGTAAAAATATTCCATGAAAAGTTAACGGATTTGGCCTCAGAGATGGGAATTGAAATAAGAAAGTCAAAGGTACTACAGAAACCATATAGAGCAGAATTTACTGACAAAGACTTAGAAAATATGAATATATCTGGTAGAAAATTACAAGTTAAAGAATTAATGTCAGTATTACAGAAATGGGGAGAATTGGATAAATGGAAAACTAGATGGACAAAGAAAAAGGAAGAAGCACGTTCCAATAGAATGACATCCGAGTATTTATTGAAGGAAACAGGAAAGGTAGAACAGATGTACCCGATGCGGGAGGATCCAGGAGGAGGTTATGTTCATGTCCCATGGAGCAGGCAAGACATTTTGTCATTTACAAATGATTTTCCAAAGTTGAGAGGAAAACCAATTGAATGGTACAAGCAGGTTGAGAGGTTTGTGAAAGTTTCAAAGGTTTTGTTAAAGGACCTAGATGGTTTGTTTGACATAGTGGTACCTGCCGATTTATGGACAGACTGTAAAATTACAATCGACTGGCCTATTGAAGAGTATCCTAGTGATCCAAAGACAGGTGCTCCATCAAATGATGTGATGAAAAAGTATCACCAGGTAATAACTTATTTGAAAGGGAAAATACCACCAAAAGAAACAGATTGGGTGAAAATAGACAGAACTACCCAAGAAGCAAATGAATCGGTACATGCCTACTATGAACGTCTATTACAGGTGTTCAAACAGTACAGCGGTTTTAGAAGATATTGGAGACAAAAATATGAGTCCGTTTGCTCTATCGATTTGTTTATGGTCTAAAACCAGAGATTTGTCAAATGATTAAGCAACACATGTTATGCTGGCAGGGAAAGCCTATTGATGAAATTTTGAAATATGCTAAATATTGTGGGGATGACATTGAAGACAGGCACAAGAAACTACAAGAAAAAGTGATGTGGGCTCAAGTGAAAATGGCTGAGCGACAGGGAATTAATTTGGATAATCGAACAGAAAGTCAGGGAAAAGAATCTGGAACGAATGGTGACACAGGGAATGGTGGAAAGGTAAGAGGACGAATGAGTAGAGAAGAGGCTAAAAAGAAATTTCCTTGTCATGGATGCGGAAAGTTGGGACATTGGAAGAACGAATGTAAAAAGATTCAAAATAATAATGGCCCAAATCATAATTTAAATCCACAGACGCAGAATGACTCACAGCAGGGTGTAAATCCTCAGAGTCAGTTGCCACCTGCCCCTATACAGGGTAATGTAAGCAGAGCAAAGCACGGTACAGACGTCGGATATCAAGGAGGAAGTGGTAAGAATGAATATGTAACTTCACAGTTTCTTTTACAGGATGATTTTAATCCATATGATTATCAATGACGGTGCCTACGAGAGGGGGAGAAGGAGTGCGTACTTGGCGCATCCTTGTCGGTAGATCAGTCAGGTCCATATGTTGAAGGGAAAGTAAAAGGTAATGATATCACTTTTCTTTTGGACACTGGTGCTACCCGTTCTAATGTGAGAACAGCAGACATCCCAGACCTCCCTCTCTCTGGAGAAGCTATCCAAGTTGTAGGAGTAGCAAATCAAAAGATTAGAACACCCCTTACTGAGCCCATGGAAGTAAGAATAGGAAACTTCCGAGAAATGCACCAATTTGTGGTGTGTGATTCCAGTCCAGTAAATTTACTGGGCAGAGACTTACTATGCAAAATGAATTGCACTATTTTTTGCACACCGGATGGTGTTGCAATACAGACCCCGGATGAAGATCATGTTTACAAATTCATGATAGCCAAGCAAGGTACGGAAGTAGATGAGATGTTCTCCTTGATAACCAAAGATGAATTACCAGAAGAGTTAAGAACTACAGTGAGCTCGAAGGTATGGGATTTTACTGGAAAAGAAGTAGGTCTCATGGCAAATATAGACCCAGTGAAGATCACTGTAAAAGAAGGCACAATTTTCTCAAATACCCGACAGTACAAAATGAGTGCAGAAGTAAGAGCAGGAGTTACTGAGGAAATTGGCAGAATGGTGAAACAAGGCATATTAAAAGAAGTTATGAGTAGCCCTTGTAATTCGCCAATTATGGGTTTGAAAAAGCCTAGTGGAAAATATAGGATCGTTCAGGATTTGCGGAAAATTAATAAAATTGTGGTACCTTGTTGTCCTATAGTACCAAATCCTGCAGTGATCCTATACCAGATACCATGGAATGCAGAATGGTTTACTGTAATTGATCTGTGCCAAGCATTTTTCTCAATTCCATTGCATCCAGATAGTCAATATCTGTTTTCGTTTAAATTCGAAAACCATGTTTATGTGTGGAATCGTGTTCCTCAGGGGTACACAGAAAGTCCCTCCATTTTTAATCAAATACTGAAAAGGTGCTTAGAAAAATTAGTAATGCCCAGGAACTCAGTCTTGGTGCAATATATAGACGACTTGTTAGTCGCATCAAGAACTCATGATGATTGTGTCGCCGATTCAATTGCATTACTCAATGATTTGGCTGAGGAAGGACACAAAGTGTCACCTGAGAAGTTACAATTTTGTACAACAGCAGTTAAATATTTGGGGCACCAAATTGAAAGAGGAAAGAGAAGAATAACGTCTGAGAGAATAAAAATAATTAAGCAAATGAAAATGCCAGTAACACAAAGAGAGGTGAGAATGTTTCTTGGAATAGTAGGATACTGTCGACAATGGATTATAGGGTTTTCACTACTAGCAAAGCCTTTAATTCAGTTAACCAAAAAGAAAGCAAAAGATCCAGTTGAATGGGATGATGCAAGTGCCAGTGCATTTGTAAAATTAAGAAATGCTTTGTGTGAGGCATCTGCCTTGGGCATGCCTGACTATACAAAAGAATTCACACTGTTTTGCTATGAAAGAGAAAGTTGTGCACTTTCAGTCCTAACCCAAAGACATGGACTAGACAGGCGTCCGATAGCATATTTTTCTGCAACATTGGACCCAGTGGCTGCAGCATTGCCAGGCTGCTTAAAAGCAGTAGCTGCTACCTGTATGAGCATTGAACAAAGTGAGTCAATAGTAATGGGACATCCTGTCAAAGTGTTCGTCCCACATGCAGTTGTAATCCTGTTGACAAGAACTAGAACTCAGCATCTCACACCTAGTCGGATGACGAGATATGAGCGAATAATTCTAGGAGCTGAAAATGTGACCATAGCTAGGTGCACAGTTGTAAATCCTGCTACATTATTGCCAGATCCATATTGTGAAGAAGTTAAGGACGACACAGAACATGACTGTTTGCAAGTCACAGAGTTGTGTACCAAACCGCGTCCTGACATACAGGAAATGCACTGAAGAACACAGATAGGGAGCTGTTTGTGGACGGCTCATGCCTAAGGCATGAGGATGGCAAATTGAGTGCAGCCTATGCTGTATGTGAACTTTCTGGAATAGTCGAAGCATCCTATTTACCAGGAGTCAAATCTGCACAAGTAGCTGAATTAATTGCTTTGATCAAAGCCTCCAAAATTGGGAAAATTTAAAAGTAACCATATTTACGGACAGTCAATATGGGTACGGGTTGTGCATGATTTTGGCCAACTGTGGATGCAGAGGGATTTCATGACTTCTTCAGGATCCCCAATCAAAAATGGGCAGTTTGTAAAGGAATTATTGGAGGCAATACAATCACCAAAAGTATTGGCAGTGGTGAAATGTGCCGCACACCAGTCAGGAGATGACTGGGTGGTAGCCGGTAACAGATACGCAGACCTAATTGCTCAACACTGTGCCAGAAACAGATTGGCAGTAAACAGAAAAGTCGAAAGGATGGGAATCAGCTGACAACTTATGCTATGTTCAACACCTGAAACATGGAATGATGTGAGATGATTGCAGGATGATGCTGAGGAGAGTGAAAGGGATGTTTGGATAAAAATAGGGTGTAGACGAAGAACAGATGATGACGTGTGGGTTTATTCAGATGGCAGACCAGTCATGCCTGATTGCCTGATTTCACAAATGGCCAGAATGTATCACTGAGACACACATGTAGGGAGAGATGCCATGATTAGACTTTTCAGACAAAGTTGGTACAATCCAAAATTTAGGGCTGCAGCAGAGAGTCTTTGCCAGAGGTGCTTAACTTGCCAAGTGAATAATCCAGGAAGGAGAACAGTAATTGGTTTAGGAAAAATTGGAAAGGCAGAGGGTCCATTTGTGAGATTGCAGTTAGATTTCATTCAGTTACCACCATGTAAAGGACTGAAATATGTACTTGTCATAGTGTGTCTGTTTTCAAGGTGGGTGGAGGCTTACCCTACCAGGAGGAATGACAGCATAACAGTTGCAAAATTGTTGTTACGAGAACTCATTCCACGGTTTGGTTTCCCAGAAACTTTGGAATCAGATAGAGGAAGTCACTTTAATAACGATGTAATTCGAATAATCTGTGAAGCATTTAAAATCGAACAAAAATTGCACTGTGCGTACCAGAGGCTTCTGGAGTGGTTGAACAAATGAATGGCACAATAAAATCAAGATTGTCAAAAATGGGTGCATCCACATCATTAGATTGGCCAGATGCATTGCCTCTTGTCTTAATGGGACTCAGAAGCATTCCTGATAGAAATACAGGATTGAGTCCACATGAAATCATCATGGGAAGAGCAATGAGACAAGCCCATGTACCTGGAAATAAACTGCTGAACATAACTGATGATATGGTTCTAGATTATTGCAAAGGATTGGCTGACCTAGTGCGTTCTGGCTCTCATCAGGTTGGAGAAGACGCAGTTTCCAGGCAGCCTGAACAAGAGCATGATCTGAACCCCGGAGATTGGGTGGTAGTGAAGCATCACACCAGAGAAACGTGTTTATCACCAAGGTGGGGCGAACCTTGTCAGGATATATTGGTTACAAACACAGCAGTAAAATGTGCAGGTTTACCTAATTGGATTCATGTAAGCCACACCAAAAGGGTGCCAGCTCCTGAAGAAAGAGATCCTCAGTCAGCATCAATAGCTGAGGAAGCTGAAGGTTGGACAGCTGAAGAATCCCAAGTGATAGATTCGGGAGTAGCTGAAGAAGAACAACCGAGCACAAGTCAGGACTGGATACCAGTGGTTGATATACCTGAAGTCTTCATCAAAACAAGGAGCAGAGCTAGATTAGAGGAGAGTAGAGAGGACCAGATAGGTGAAGAAGAACAAGCTCAGGATAGGGAGATTGAAACTATAAGAGAACCTGAGCAGGCACAGATAGGGAAAGAAAATTGGGCTCAAATTAACAACGAAACAACAAAATTTGAGCAGGGACAGACAGGTTCAGAAGAATGCGGTCAGGCTGCAGAAGTACAGCGTGCAATAAGCCCTGATCAGAACCAGTTAGGACAAGAAAAACACGTTCAGGGAGAAGAAAACCAAGAAAATATCGAACAAGAAAGCATCAAGCATGAAAACGTCAATCCTGAACAGGGCCAGTTAGCAGAGACTCACATTCAGGCAACTGAAGAAGCATCAAAAAGACCTTAACAAGAGGAGATAGGGTGGGAAAGTGAAATCAAGGACAAACAATTTGTGCCACACCTTGAGAATAAAGGAGTTTTTGGAAAAGACTCGGAAAGTGAAAATACAGTGCAAACAAAGAAAGTCAGAAAGGGTGATCATTGGCCTAGTGTCATCAAAAGAGTGAAATACCATATAGTAACACGAAGTGAAGATCCAGAACAAGTAAATGAAGTGACGAGCATATCTGGACAAACAAGTGGGACTGAAAACGAAAAAGCAAAAGATTGAAAGTCGTGAACAATAAGTTTAAAGGTCCTGATTGGACTTATATAATTCTCGAAGACTGCGAAAGTTCAGAAACAAGTGAAAGTGGTGACGAAGGAACAAGTGCAGAACTGACTTATGAAAAAGAAGTGAAACCACCTTGAAAAACATTAAAGTTTTGAAAGAAAAAGAAAAGAAGAAAAAATCTTCCTTGTCAAAAATGGCTGACGACAGAGTTTCTGGGAGACCGAAACGGAAATGTTGTAAAAGATGCTGTGCTATATGCATATGTAGTCTGGTAGTGGTGCTTATAGTGTGGTTAGTTGTGATTGTAGCGATTCCTTACCTTATGATAATGGACAAAAAGAATAAAAACGATACCAAGGGAAGGATAGATAACTTGAAAAGTGATAGAGTAGAAATAGAAGCGGAGGATGAACCAGATTTTCATCACGTAACAGATAATGATACTAGTTTAAATGTTTTTACTAAATTATTGTTCCAGTATGTAGATATAATGGAAGTTAGTGACTGTTATGTCTGTATGAAGTTTCCTGAATCATTAGCAGAAGGTTTAACATATCATCATTTGCCTTTAACTTATGGCATATCATGTAGTGTACTAACTAGTTTATTTTATAGAACAGGGAAACTTCAGTATTATTATTCAAATATAGATGTGATATTTTCAGAGGTTCCTATTCGAAAGAACTGAACCCAGTGCTTAGTAGTCAAGATGCACAATTTATGGGAGAATTTTTCTTAACAATGAAGTCGATAGACATAACACATGCACATAGAAGCAATCTAACATGTTCAATATGTGAAGAAGAGAAGATATTTTTAAACTTAGTTGAAGATAGAAGACAGAATTTCCAAAAGAAAGCGTCTGAGCATAAAGCTCATCTTCCACCTTGGGCTGAGAAAGAGGGTATTTATGTACCTGGCAAGGCTCAAGCTGCTACGGCTCTAGATTTTGTAAAGACAGGGAAAATTTGTCTTCATAGGTTAAAGACTGAATATAACAATGTTTTTATTGGTACCAGTGAATGTGAACATAATTTCTTAATTCTTGGAGGTTGGGGACTAAAAGGAGGAACGGATTCAGTTTTTCCTGGAATCTATTATGTGTGTGGGAATAAGGCTTATTTTAGGCTTCCTGCACGATGGTATGGAAGTTGTTATTTTGGATTAGTTTTTCCAAAAGTATACCACGTAAAAAGAAACACTGGGAGCAATGAAAATAATAGTGAATTAACACGTAGTAAAAGAGCTAGTTTTTCAGAAATTGTAGGTGATGTATTTGGTGCATTGATACCTTCAGTGGGAATAATTCTGAACTCAAGGAAAATATGTAAATTATCTGCATTGGTTGATCGTTTATCAACGGACACTGCTGGAGGATTTCTAATGATTAATGCGGAGATGGTTGCGATTAGATCTATGGTTATGCAAAATCGACTTGCTCTTGATATAATATTAGCAAAAGAGGGCGGAGTCTGTAAATTGTTGAAAACGAAACATTGTTGCACATATATTCCGGAATCGGAACATATATAAAGAATATTACTAAACTTGAGAAGGAACTGAAACCACTGGAAGTTGATAGTGTATGGGAAAGATTGACAAATAGCATTGCGTCAATTGGTACCTGGTTTACTAATGTAGGGAAAGGACTTAAAGGTCAAATAATAGTACCCTTAGTAGGGATAGCAATAATAGTACTGTCAATAATGATATGGTGCAAATGTTGTAGAAAGAAGGAAACATATAGGGTGACAGGAAAAGGCAAGAAAAGGAAATTTGATGAAATTGAATTAGAAGATCTGAGAAGTGAAATTCACAAGAAACTGAAAGGAAAGGATAAGAATAGACAATGTAAAAATGAAAATGTGACGGAAATATGTTCAGTTGGCATCTGGTTATAGGTAGTTTTGATGGCTCAGAAACGCCATCAGAGAGGGGATTGATGGAGCAAGGACTCACAATGAGACTTGCTCGAAAGCAATCTTCTCACAGTATTAATTAATTTGTACTAAAACCTGTAATGTCTTTATTAATATCAACATTTTTATCTAGAAGATGCTTGCCTATGTGTTTTCCACTAATAAGTAATCCTCGTCTAATCCAAAATGGCCGCTAAAACGCGGGAACTCTACTGCGCATGTGTCAACCATGTCACGTGGTATGACGTCTTTCTTTGCTTGGAGGGAATCCTTTGCTTCTGCGCAGTGTATGCTAAAATGGCCACTTAATGTTCTCACATGCTAAAGCTTTCGCATTGCTGCAATTAATAATGTGGTATTCTAACGCTACTAATGTGGGATAGACATTTATAATTAAATGGGAGTAGAGTAGAAGTAGGGGGTATACAGTGAAAACATTTATTTTTGATTTTAATATGTTTCTTCTTTGATTTTCTATTAGTTCGTAAAGTGGGCCTGGGTTGACTAAACGGCAGCTCAAGAAACCACGTGATTTGCGCATGCGCCCTGAAAACTAACAAAGGAAAGCGATGAAGTCAACTTGGAAGATGTCCAAGGACATGACCCGCTGATCACCTTCACAGTTCATCCGAGATGTCCTACAAATTGATACATTTTGTATACACTTTGTGTTAAAAATTGTCGTGAGACGGGTGGGAAATAAAGCAAATGTATTAATTGAGAGGGGCGGTATTTTAAAACAATGGGCTTAAGAAAATTGAACTAAATTGACATGGTGTGAGGATCAACCCCCTGTCCCTGTCCAATCAGAAATAGTGGGCACAGAATTTTGAAACATTAATGGGAGGTACATGGGCGTAGAAGGGTATAATAGATATAGAATTAGCTAATTAGTTAGCACAGGGAGCAGCAGTTAGCGCAGAGGAGTGCGAGGAACTGAGCACTTAGGCTCAGATGCTGCAATAGACGAAAGCTGATCGATTATAGACTGAACTGCTGTCCGAAGAGGTCCTGAGGTGGGGGTGGCGGACTCTATTAGAAGAAGACACGGAAGAATCGAGGAGGAACAAAGTGTCAGAGAGGAGAACGACGCAGGCGTCGTTGGTAGAGAGGTCACCTATCCTGTCCTGAACCTGGTCCGGAGGTCTTGGTCTTCATCTTTCTTGGGACCCATCTTTCCAACTCCTTGGCCAAGGGGTTTGGTTTTCACACCTTTAGGTAACTATAATGCGTAATCTTTAGTTGTACTGCTGTCTCTATCTTCTCCTTTCTGAGGGACCGTCATTTGTGATTAATAGGTGATTATATAGTGTGCTTCCTCCTTGATATGCGATTAAGTATTATGTGGTTTGTAATTTACTCTGCTAAAGAATTTAGATAAACATTTTAAAACTTCCTGAGTCAGTGGTTATTTCAGGTGGTTAATGAAATTATGCATTGTATGATCTCATTTCAACCCCAATTATCAAAGGTCCATTGGTAAGTCATTACTCTTCAATCAGAAAAGGTAAATGGTAGCAGGGATTTGATAAAGAGTACAACTGATTCCCACCAGCGGTGATTATTAGTTAGCGTGAATGAATGGGCCCAGGTGAGTATTTTGTGTATGAATGCTTGTTGCTAGTAACCCGCTGGATCAAGGGCATTCCTTCTGCTCCCAGCAGACTTCTTCCCTGGTGGGACCACCTTCTTGCTGCCAATGGGTCAGCTCAGATAAGTCCCCCAGTTCAGCTACCTTCTCCCCTGTAGGTACCGGGGCGTCCCCCTCAACGTCAGCCTCCTCCTGGACTGTGGGAATCTCAGGGGTGGGTTTCCTGTGTCCCGTGCCCCCTGCCCTTTCTCTTGGCAGGAACCTGGGCCATTCTGATAACCCTTACTGGCTGCCATAGACCGAGTGGTCACGCATGCGCATTCTGGGAACCCAAGCATCTCCAAGTGAGACCTGAGCTCAACAACCTTCCACAAGGACTGCTCCAGGTCGTTACCTAGCAGACAATCTACAGGCACGGTAGGGCTCACAACCACCCTCAAGGGACCTGAGACCCCCCCCCATTCAAAGGGAACCTGCACCACCATACACTGGCGCTCTGAGTTGTCCACAGCAACTACTTGGTGGAATTCCCCAGGGACTACTTGCTCCTCAGAGACCAAGTGACACCGGACTGAGGTCACACTGGCTCCAGTATCTCTAAGAGCCTCTACCCTTCTCCCATTGATGGTCGCCCAGGCACTGTATTTCTTAGTGTTAGCAGGCACCTGGTTTCCTGGGAGCATCTCACTGTTCCCTAGTGAGACGAGGGTCATTTCTGTCGGATCCCCACCCTCCTGTGGGTACCACTCCTTCCCAAACGCTACACTAGCCAACACCTTGGACTGCCCACCAGTGAGTGGCTGTGCCCTCATTGGGCACTTGGGGTCCCCCTTCTAGTGACCCACCTACGCACAGGCATAGCACTTGCGGGGGCTGCTCTCTGCAGGCTTCCCTGTGGAGACCCCTTGTTTCTTATCTCCTGGGGGATGGAAACCTTTACCCTGGGTATTAGTTTGGGTCCCTTTAGAGAACCCCTGTGCTTTGCACTTGTCCCCCCCACTCTTCTGATGGGGACCCTGCCCACCTTTGGCAGAGTCTCCCCCATAAACCTTCTTGTGGACCCTGGTACGCACCCAACAGTCTGCCTCCATAGCAAGCTTCCTGGGGTCAGTCAGCCTACTATCAGTCAAGTGCTGGCGCAGCTCTGCAAAACATAGAATAGACAGACAGGTGCTCCCATGCAATCAAATTGTAGAAACCCTGAAAATCTGTCACATTACTGCCCTCACCCAACCATCCAGTGACCTGCAAAAAGAATCCACACATTCCAACCAAGTGTTTGCATCAGTTTTCCTACTGGACCTAAACTGATCCCTGTACTTGTCAGGAGTGAGACCATACCTGGTGAGAAGGGCTTCCTTCATGACAGCGTTGGTGAGGCTCTGCCCCTTACCCAAAGCCACTAAAGTGTCCCTCCCCTCTTCTGGGAATCCTGGATCCCATTCATGTATATCGATGCCTCATAACCCTGAAACCACCTTTGTATGTCATCCCCCTTTGTCGCGATTACATTCCATAGACGTAAGGGAAGGGCAGATAGGGTACACACGCGCCATACATTTCTTCCCTGTACTCGTGGACGCCGGTATGCCTGTTACAGGAGCCCACTGCACTACATGTCCCAGAAGGCAATGGGGCACAGACAAGGAAAACGGAATCGTAGTATCCAGGAACCGCCCCTTTCCATATAAGCACCGCCTCTACAGGAGGTAGGTGCTTGACAATCTGGATCAAGCTTGTATGTAGCGGAAGGTATTCCCCGCTGGAGGACCGTCTAGAGCGGCGTGACTGAGGCCGCTGCTTTTTTCCGAGGATTCCTGAAGACCGTCAGAGCACTCGTGTGCTCATTTCAAGACTTCTAGTTTGCGAGGCTGAACTCCCGGCTCGGGGGCATTCAGGTATCGTGAAAAGAGAGAGAGACGCGCCGGAGCGCTCTCCTCTCAAACCAATTTTCATTTCTTTTTTTTTGTACACATAGTTCACGAACGCTGGAACTTTTCGCAGCGCACTCGTGTTTCTGGTTTTCACTTACCGCGCTTCCGCATAAACTGCTTTTTGGACATTAGAGTTTGTTTTCTTTTGCTGAGACTATTACAGCGACCAGGGCACTCTGGATTTCAGGTTCACACGCTGTGAATGGAACAGCGGTGAAAGGCTCTTATCTGTTAGAAATTTTACATTGCTTGTTGCTTGTGCACTATCGGTGCACACAGAATCCTGGAACTTATTTGTTGGGTCCTAGGAGGGCGAGTACCTCGACTGCTTCTGGAGGATTGCTGTTGGGCTCCTTGTGAGTGTGTGACACAGTGCTGAAAACTTGATGTTGTTTTGTATGTTTGTTTCCCTGTGCTATCTCTCATACCTGTCTCTCTCTTTGTGTCTATACAGTGCTACCATCAGAGAGAAAGGTGTTCTAAGACCTAGGAGGCAAGCGTTACCCCCCACAGTGATTCTTTGTTATTTTATCCCCTTCCCTTTTCCCCAGGGTACTCCCTTCCATAGTGCACATACTTACATTGTGGGGGATAGTGCTCAGGGAAGGAGGGAGGCCACTCTACAAGCCATCGTTCCTGCTGGCCGCTACGAAGAGGTCAGTGGCATTTGTCTTGATTTCTTTCTTGTGCTACTGACAACTTGACAGATTGTCAAGCCCAACTTTGACGCCCGGCCTGGACGATGGACACCAATGTGGTGTTGACCTCACTGTTGGAGAGCCTATCGGCTCTGCAGCAGGAGGTACAAACCTCTCGTTTGGAAAATCAGGAACTAAGGAAAGAGGTGGGCACGTTATGTAGAGAGGTAGCCGGCCTGTCTCGAAAAGGTATAGGGTCAGGTTCTTATATTAGGGAAGCTACCTTCACTCCTCCGGTGCATACAGTACACACACCCTCCTCAGTCACCACACAAGGGGGAGGTTTCTTTGCAGCCAGTCCCGTTCCCCCACCTTCAGCTGACTCCACTCCCACCGTCCATGTCATACAAAACACAGGAATACCTTTAGCGCCGCCAGAGCGTTTCTATGGAGATCCGAAGAAATTTGAAACCTTCCTAAAACAATGTCGACTGCATTTCTTGTGTAAACCTGCAGTTTTTCAGGATGAAGCGGCAAAGACAGCCTTTATGATGTCGTACATGGGAGGGAATGCAGCGAGCTGGACCATACCGTTGATGGAACGAAACAACCCTGTTTTACATAGATTCACAGACTTCTGTTTGGAAATGAGAAAACTGTTTGACAGAAAATCCCATATGATGACCCTGGATCGTGAACTAATCACCCTTAGACAAGGATCTCAGGATTTATTGACTTACGTTACAACGTTCAACCGCCTAGTAGTGGAAACAGACTGGCCCCAGGAAAAACGAACCACTCTTTTCCACCAAGGGTTACGTGGGGAATTAAAAGATGTCCTTTCGCAGGTGGTACAGTTACCCCAGACCTGTGAAGAAATGATCGATCTTACAGTCCAACTGGACCACCGACTACAGGAAAGGAAAGGGGACAGGAACCGGGGGGACACACGTTTTCTGTTTCCCAGATCCAAACCCGCTACCGAAGAACATCCCAAAATTTCTGAAGGGACCGAGCCGATGCAGATAGGGGGTATCCGAGGACCCCTCACCACAGAAAAGAGAGAAAAAAGGCGAAAGATGAAGCTATGCCTATATTGCGGAAAAGGGGGGCACTTCATCAGAGAATGTCACGCCCGGGCCCAGCTTCCAGAACGAACCAGCATTCCACGAGTGCAAGCAGCAATGGGGCATAGGGAACCGTCGGAAAACTGAAAAGCCCGGGTCAGGATGAGATCACTGGTTCGGGTGACAGACATACTACAATCTCTTCAGTGATAGCCAATACCATGCAACCAGCCGTGGCTCATTTAACGGTTAGTATCTATCTTCAAATTACGAGGGATGAAAACATTGAGGTGGCTGCATTACTGGACTCCGGTGCTACCGGAAACTTTATCGATCAGAAGTACGCTCTGACTATTGGCGTGCCATGGGAAAGGAAAGAGACCCCAGAAAACGTAAAAGCAGTAGACGGTACTGCGCTGTCTTCTGGACCTGTCAAGTACCATACAGTTCCGCTCAAGATGCAGGTCGGTGAGGACCATTATGAATACATCCAGTTTGACCTCATTGACGCACCACAGTTCCGTCTCATCCTAGGTATGCCATGGCTCACTTTACATGATCCTGTCGTTCGATGGGCTGCCCGCACAGTACTCTTGAGTTCTAGCTATTGCAAAGAGCACTGCACCAAGCAAGCGGCCCTTCCAGAAAAAACTGAGAGCACCCAGGGAAGTTTACTGGCAACCGCATGTGTAAGAGACAGATACTGTTGTTCCACCGCCTTGCCCGAAGAGTACAAGGACTACCAGCCTATCTTTGATAAACAGAAAGCCACCCAGCTTCCACCCCACCGGGTTTATGACTGTCGCATCGAACTGATGCCCGGAGCCGAGATTCCATGCAGCAGAGTGTATGCTCTGACAGAACCAGAGACACACTACTTAAAAAACTACCTCGAAGAGAATTTAGCCTCTGGTTTCATCAGGCATTCTACATCCCCTGCTTCCTCTCCGCTCTTTTTCATCCCTAAGAAGGATTGTGACGAACTTCGAACCTGTATAGACTACAGAGCGATCAATCGAGTCACGGTAAAAAAACGCTAACCCTTACCACTGATTCCTGTGCTCTTGGATCAACTCAAGGGGGCTCGCTATTTCACAAAACTGGACCTACGAGGCGCCTACCATTTGGTGAGGGTCAAGAGCGGTGATGAGTGGAAGACCGCCTTCCGGACGAAGTTCGGGCTTTTTTAATATAGAGTAATGCCCTTCGGGCTATGTAACGCCCGTGCGGCATTTCAATATTTTATGGATGAGGTTCTACGGGGGTTTCTGGACACGTTCTGTGTGGTGTATATAGACGACATCCTCGTATATTCGTCTAGTCCTCAGGAACATGTGACTCATGTAAAAGCAGTCCTGAACAAGCTCCAACACCACTCGCTGTATGCCAAATTAGAGAAATGCTTGTTTCATGTCCAGGAAGTAGCATTCCTGGGATACATAATCAATGCACAAGGGTTCCAGATGGACACAGGCAAGGTCGACGCAATCACTCAGTGGAAAGCCCCACAACAAATAAAGGCAGTACAAAGCTTCTTAGGATTCGCCAACTATTATCGGCGTTTCATCAAGGACTTCTCGAAGATCATTCACCCCATCTCCAGCCTATTGCGGAAAAACACCCCTTTTGTTTGGGGAAAAGAGGCTGAACAGTCTTTTCGGATCCTAAAAGAGAGGTTCACTCAGGCTCCCATATTAAGACATCCTGACCCACAGCTCCCCTTCATTGTTGAAACAGACGCTTCTCAATATGCCATAGGGGGCGTTTTGTCTCAACGACATCCCAAAACAGGTAAGCTACACCCTGTGGCCTATTTCTCAAAAAAGCTCAACCCCAGTGTAGTGAACTACTCCATCTCAGATAAGGAACTGCTGGCCATAAAACGGGCTTGCGAGGAATGGAGACACTATCTCTTGGGAGCACGCCACGTCATTGAGATTTACACAGATCATCGGAACTTATTGTTCCTGAAAACCGCCAAAGCCCTGACACCCCGTCAGCTGCGATGGACTCTTTTCTTTTCCGATTTCGATTTTGTAATCAAGTACCGACCAGGCCCCCAGAACGGCAAGGCGGATGCTCTCTCTCGCATAGAAAGTCCAGAAGGAAATATGTTGCCAGAGAACCCAGAACCACCCTCGATACTCCCTGAGGCGGCTTTCCAGAACCAATCCATTGCATTGATCACCTCACAAGACTTTCTAGAAGACGTCAGAGTGTCCTTAGCCAACATAGATGCTCAGGCCTGGATTCAGGAAGAACCTGAACATCGAACAGACAACAAGGAAGTGTTGTATCACCATCACGCATTGTATATTCCGAACACCGAATTACAACTACGAGTGTTGGCATGGGCTCATGATTCTCTGTTGGGAGGACACATGGGAAGATACAAGACCATAGCCTGTATCGAGCGATCCTTTTGGTGGCCCACATTGAGGAAAGATACTGAGACGTACCTACAGAACTGTTCCGTGTGTGCACAGGGAAAGGCCAGTCACGTAAAATCTGCAGGTCTCCTACAACCATTGCCCATTCCCCCTCGACCTTGGCATACTGTGTCAATGGATTTTATCGTTAAAATGCCCCCATGTGAAGGGTATACCACCATATTGGTGGTAGTTGACCATTTAACAAAAATGGGACACTTCGTTCCTTTGAAACGTTTGCCTACATCTTCTGAATTAGCCCTTGTCTTCCTTCAACACGTGGTGAGAGTCCACGGAATACCCAGTGTTCTCATTACTGACCGGGGAACACAGATCACCTCTCGTTTTTGGAGGGCATTATGTAAGACTATGAACATCGAAGCCAGGTTTTCTACCAGCTACCATCCTCAGACGGATGGAAAAACAGAGCGCTTGAATCAAACTCTGGAGCAGTACCTCCGTTGTTTCACCCTCCAAAACACCACAAAACACCACGAACTGGTACACACTACTATGGATGGCCGAGTTCGCCTACAACAATGCGGAACACACCACGCTCGGGTGTTCTCCGTTCTTTTGCCTCTATGGTCACCATCCCAACATGCTCCCTTTCAAATGGCAAATAGAATCTAGGCTTCCGAGCATCCACGAACATCACGCTCATCTCAGGGCCGTGTTGATCGACGCCAAACAACATCTGGCTTCAGCACAACTTGCACAAAAACGCTTCGCTGACAGAAAAAGAACCAAAGAACCCGTTTATCAGGTGGGGGGCAAGGTATGGTTAGCAACTAAGAACCTACACCTTAAGGGAACAGACTAAACCCAAATACATTGGTCCCTACAGCATTGAGGAGATCATAAACCCCGTAGCCATGAGACTGTCCTTGCCCTGTTCATGGCACATCCACCCTGTATTCCACGTCTCACTGCTCCAACCCTGTCCTGTTAACATGAGGTTGCCTGAACGACCCCTCCCTTTGGAAATTGATGGTCAGGACGAGTTCGAAGTACACGAACTTTTGGATTCCCGAATAGTGAGAGGGCGAGTGCAGTATCTGGTGGATTGGAAGGGTTTTGGGATGGAGGATAGAACTTGGGAACCAGTACAAAATCTCCACTGCCCTGAATTAGTTGAACGCTTCCATGCTGCAAATCTGGGTAAACCTGGACGACCGCCGAGTCGGCGATCCTTGAGAGGGGGTTCTGTCGCGATTACATTCCATAGACGTAAGGGAAGGGCAGATAGGGTACACACGCGCCATACATTTCTTCCCTGTACGCGTGGACGCCGGTATGCCTGTTACAGGAGCCCACTGCACTACATGTCCCAGAAGGCAATGGGGCACAGTCAAGGAAAACGGAATTGTAGTATCCAGGAACCGCCCCTTTCCATATAAGCACCGCCTCTACAGGAGGTAGGTGCTTGACAATCTGGATCAAGCTCGTATGTAGCGGAAGGTATTCCCCGCTGGAGGACCGTCTAGAGCGGCGTGACTGAGGCGCTGCTTTTTCCCGAGGATTCCTGAAGACCGTTGGAGCACTTGTGTGCTCATTTCAAGACTTCTAGTTTGCGAGGCTGAACTCCCGGCTCGGGGGCATTCAGGTATCGTGAAAAGAGAGAGAGACGCGCCGGAGCGCTCTCCTCTCAAACCAATTTTCATTTCTTTTTTTTTGTACACATAGTTCAGTAACGCTGGAACTTTTCGCAGCGCACTCGTGTTTCTGGTTTTCACTTACCGCGCTTCCGCATAAACTGCTTTTTGGACATTAGAGTTTGTTTTCTTTTGCTGAGACTATTACAGCGACCAGGGCACTCTGGATTTCAGGTTCACACTCTGTGAATGGAACAGCGGTGAAAGGCTCTTATCTGTTAGAAATTTTACATTGCTTGTTGCTTGTGCACTATCGGTGCACACAGAATCCTGGAACTTATTTGTTGGGTCCTAGGAGGGCGAGTACCTCGACTGCTTCTGGAGGATTGCTGTTGGGCTCCTTGTGAGTGTGTGACACAGTGCTGAAAACTTGATGTTGTTTTGTATGTTTGTTTCCCTGTGCTATCTCTCATACCTGTCTCTCTCTTTGTGTCTATACAGTGCTACCATCAGAGAGAAAGGTGTTCTAAGACCTAGGAGGCAAGTGTTACCCCCACAGTGATTCTTTGTTATTTTATCCCCTTCCCTTTTCCCCGGGGTACTCCCTTCCATAGTGCACATACTTACATTGTGGGGGATAGTGCTCAGGGAAGGAGGGAGGCCACTCTACATGCCATCGTTCCTGCTGGCCGCTACGAAGAGGTCAGTGGCATTTGTCTTGATTTCTTTCTTGTGCTACTGACAACCTGACACCCTTCTTGAATTCTTTGCCTACATTCTTGAGGATGTGCACAATTCTATCTGCCTGCACTGAGGAATTGCTGCCACCATCTGTTCTGGACCTACTTCTTAGCTGCAGCTCCTTAATACCACGCTCATGATCCAAGATCATCTTCCTTTTTCCAAGGCTATTATTTTGCCTTCCCTCTCATTCTCCAGCTGGAGTTATTCTAGTTCAAGCTTCCTTGCCTCCCGCCTGTCCCCCAGCTCCTCTGGGGACAAGCCACTGCTGCCTGGCCTGGAGGGTTGCCCCCCTCCCAAAAGCACATCCATCCTAGGAATAAGCTCCTCCGCCTCCACACTGAGATCACCAGACTGCCCACTGGCAAGTCTGGCTGCTACCCAGGCTCTCAGTGCCTTTTGTGGCTCCTCTTTCCTGGTGAGGCCCCTGATTTGGACTTTGAGGTTCTTGCAAATAGCCTTCAACTCCTTCACGTTGTAGGTTTTTAACCTCTCCTCCTCAAAGGCTACTTCCAAGGATGCAACCGATGATGCTCTTGATTCAGGCATGATGCAATGGAAAGTTCAAGTTTCACAAACGATGGGATCACAAAAATAGACCAAAAAGAAACAATATGTGGTACGTAGTGGTCTGCGATATGGTAGTAGTGTACACCAATCACTGTAGGTCAAGTGCAAATGCAAGCCCTATCCTCACCACTGACAACCAATGTTAGAAATGGGGGTCTCTAGTTGGCAATGGTTGGCACCTTTGTCCAAATACGGACCCTTACATCTAGTCAGGATAAGGGGGATACACTACTGAAATAACCCCTGCTCACCCCCTTGGTAGCTTGGCACGAGCAGTCAGGCTTATCTCAGAGGCAGTGTGTAAAGCATTTGCACATAACCAACAGTAATACAGTGAAAACACTACAAAAGGACACCACACCAGTATTAGAAAAATAACCAATATTTATCTTTGCAAACAAGACCAAATATAGAACGATAGAAGACCAACATACAGTAATCAAAAATAGTCCCTTTGCAAGAATAACTTTAAAATGCAGTTCCTTGAAGCCGGTAGCTCCGTCCGGAGCTACCGCGGTGCTGAAAACAACAGAATCCAACAGTTTCGGGTGACCGCATAGGTGCTGCCTGGCTTTAGTGTCAGCAGACTCGTAAACAGTACCTTTGGTTCCGGCCGACCGCGTCGGTGCCGGCCGGTCGTGGCAACCGTCGCGGTTGCAGTATGAAGCGTAGCAGTGTGGCGTGCGGTGCTTCAAGTCGCGGTGCAGTGACCTGCTTGGTGACGGTCGTCCAGCAGCATCGGCGAGACCAGGGCTGCGGTGCGGAGTGAGGTGGTGCTTGTGGCGGTGCTGACAGGTCACAGTGCAAGCGACAGTGCCGTTTGATGGGAGCTGGCGTCGGTTGGCCCAGACTGCGGTGTGGGATGGGGCGGTGCATCGTGTAACTTACGAGCGGTGCCCCTAAACCACGGTGCGATCACGGGTGTCGCGGGCAGCGGGCAGCGTTGTCGTCGGTGAGACCAGGGCGTCGGGGTGAAGCGAGGCGGTGCGAAGTGCGGAGCCCACAGGTTGTGGTGCAAGCAGTGGCTCGGTGGCGTGGCAGTTGCCGTCGTCGTCAGTGAGACCAGGGTTGCGGTGCAAAGTGCGGTGGTTCCCCTCTGCGATGCCTTGAGGACACAGAGCCAGCAGCGATGTCGGTGACAGTGTCGGCTGCTTTCCCCCTCTGTGGCAACTGAAACCGCGGTCCCAGAGGCAGTACCCAGAGATAGGTGAAGTCTTTGATGTCCCTGAGACTTCATGAACAGGAGGCAAGCTCTATTTCAAGCCCTTGGAGATACTCAGTGACAAGGGAAGAAAGTTCAGCCCAGTCCTTTCACTGCTCGAGGCAGAAGCAGCAACTGCAGGCCAACCCAGCAAAGCAACAGCAAAGCAGAGGGGCAGTACTCCTCCTGGCAGTTCTTCCAGCTCTTCTTCTTGGCAGGTTCTTTGATCTAAGCGAGTTCTAAAGTTCTGGGTCTGGACCCCAATATTTATACTCAGTTTCTCTTTGTTCTCTTGGGCAGAGAGTGTCAGTGCTCAGTCCAAACCAGTTTGGTCCTCTCTGGCCCAGCTTCCTGGCAGGAGGGGGAGACAGCATTGTCCAAGGCAGATCAGGCCCATTCAGGTTCAAGGAAATCTCCTCCCACTACTCAAATTGCAGTCCAGGTCTATTCAGCCCAGCACTGACTCATCCAGGAGAGGCAGGAAACACCTCGACCCCCCCCAGTGGCTGTCTGAAGAGAATGCACATCCCCAACCCCTGTCACTCCAAAGCCAGACAGTCAATACACAACCCAGCAGAGGCACACAGGATGGCTAAGCAAGAAAATACCTACTTTCTAAAAGTGGTATTTCCAAACACAGAACATAAAAATCATTTTTACTAAAAGATGCATTTCGACATTCTGAGTTCAGGCATGCTAAACTCCATTTCTCTATCTTGTCCCAATGGGAAGATATACTGTAAAATGTTTACAAAGTATTCCCCATTCTATCCTATGGGACAGACAGCCTTTCAACAGTGAAAAACGAAATATACTGTATTTCACTATCAGGACATGTCACACACACCAGTACATGTCCTACCTTTCAAATACACTGCACCCTTCCCATAGGGGTACCTTGGGCATACCTTAAGGGTGACTCATATGTAATAAATGTGAAGGGTTAGGGCTTGGCAAGTGGGTGCACTTGTCAAGTCGACATGGCAGTAAAAACTGCACGCAGACACTGCAGTGGCAGGTCTGAGAACCCTTTGAAAGGCTGCTTGTGTGGGTGGCACAGTCAGTGCTGCAGGCCCTGGCACTCTCAGTGCCCTTTACTAGGGACTTACCAGTAAATCAAATATGTCAATCATGGAAATACCAATCCATAATCCAATTTACAATAGGAGCACTTGCACTTTAGCACTGGACAGCAGTGAGAAAGTGCGCAGAGACACTAAACTAGCAAAAGCAGAGTCAAAACCAGGAGGTCAGAAAGCAAAAAGACAGGGGAAACATGGCAAAAGATGCCAGGTCTAACAGCGATAATTCGTCATTAGGACCAAACCGTACTTTAGCTGAGAGATTTTCATAACTGTGTGAGGAGACAGCCTGCATGGGGGCCCCATAAGAAAGCAGGGTGTGCCACAATATTGCGTGATATACTGGATCAAATGCACTAGTGAGGTCTGCAGAGAACATATGGAGCGATCCTGGCTTTGCTCTCGTATACTTTCCAATCAAGAGTTTGAGATTTAGGCTTGCTCCACCGTCTCAAATCCCTTCCTGAATCCATACTGCGCCTCAGTCAAAATGGACTTGTCACTTGGCCATTCCTCAAGTCTCCTTAAGACCACCCTTCCCAGGAGTTTTGCGGAGGAATCCAGGAGGGAAATGGGACGGTAACATTTCAAGTCTGCTTTATCACTTTTCTTATATATAGGCACTATGACCGACTTATCCCAGGAAGAAGGGGAAATGCCTTTAACTGCTGCGTTAAAAACACAGATAAGTATTGTGGCCCACAACACTCCCATTCATTTAAAGGCATCAGGGGGGATCCAATCGAGTCCGGGGGCTTTCCCTTTCGCACACTTGCGCATAGCGTCCAAGAGTTCATCTAGCGTAAATGCCAGAGATGGAGTATTAGTAGAAATAGAACTCTTGGTCAAATTATTTGGAGCCAGTAAGAAAGGCCTTGGTTCGTTAATAGATACTGGGTCAAAAATCCTCTCAAAATGGTCAACCCAGGCCTGTGGGGGGACAAAAGATGTAAGGACGGGGCCAGAACAATTCTTCAGGAATGGGGTATTTACAGTACTCCAGAACAATGATTTGTCATTAGTTTCAGTGGCCTGGACCAAATTTAGCCATGCCTTTTCCTCAGTTCCTCCTTCCTGGGTAATTGGGCCTTATTGTACTGCTCCCTTAAATGCTTGATTGAAGTATGGTCTCTTGGAACCTGGTGTAAGGCTTACCTCAATAGTTTGGAAGCCTGAGTGAATTCATGATTGATCCATCCCTGTCTAAAAGGTGGCCCTATTTTTGCCAGATGTACCAAAAAAGAGTTAAGCCCACAATAATCCACTCAAAGGCTGAGACCAGGATATAATTACCCACATCTTCAGCTAGACAAACGAGAACAAACTCATTGGACATTTGGAGCACAAGCTTCTGTAATTCCCATCCATTTAATGTGCACTACGTTTGGTCTGCTAGGGGCAATGCATGAGATCTTGGCTGGGGTCTACAAAACAGTTAGGTTGTAGGAGGATAGATAAGACTAGTGGGCTATGATCACTAATTATTGTTTGTTTAACTCTAATGCTAGTGACCATCTGATCAAGGCTTGAGCGAGTCAGAATATGATTAATCGTGGAGTGGTTACCCCCTCCCACATACTTATGTATATGTGCGGTGCCCAAACTCTTGGTTTCTTTAAGCAGTATTAGGTCATACTTATGCAGCATGGTGTTCAATTCATCCCCATACTCAAAGCGTTGGAAATGCAGAGTTCCCTCACCAGCCCCATTCGTGAAGCCACAGACCGGCTTCGCTGAGAGGCAGCATCTTTGAATGTTAAAATCCCCATCCCATATAATTGGACAAACAGATTTGAATTGCACAAGAAATGCATCAAGGTAAGTTTCTAAAGCTCTTACCACCTCCCTACGTGTAGAATCAAATACATTGTTATAATAGTTAATAATAATCACATCAGAGCCCCCCCCCCCTTAAAATTCAACCACACAAATTGATAATAGGGAAAGGGCCTGTCAAATCTTTTCATCGTGACAGGAAATAAGTTGGAAATCGACAGCTGTAGCTCACCCTTTGCTCGACCGGCTGGAGACGGGATAGCTGGAGTAAACAAAGAGGAAAAACCTTCAATGTGACGGGAGCCACCTGCCTTGTTTCTTGGGTGCAGATTATATGTGTAGATCAGGTGATATTAAGCCACGCATGAGCATTTAATTTGTTCTTCAACCCAGCAATATTCCATGACACTATAACACACATCCCATTAAAGCCTTGTTGAATCGTGAGAATGGTTATTGCAGCCTGGCTTGGACTCCTACTCAGGGCCCTACTACTGCCTGGAAAGTAAGTGGGCATAGGTGGGTCCACGGCAGCTACTGGGGGCTCAGCAAGTAAATCTATATCCTGCAGATCATTCAGGGGCTCATACCTGTTTAAAAGTATGAGATGGGGAACTTTTTTACCTACTGAAGAAAGGGCTGAGGGATAAGAAGCTGAGCCTACATGGGCCAGGGATAGTTGTCTATAAAATAAACCAAGGGTGACAAGTGTTATATTACCCTCCATCAGAGGAGTAAAAGAGGTATTGTGTAGAATCTTCCCTGCAAACCTTGGGTGCCTACAAATTATGTGACGCAATCTCACGCAAATTATTTTTTTGATGGCCCAATCCAGCCCACCCTCCGTGTCAGCAGAATTTGGTCTGTAGCTAATATAGGAAATATTGACCTGGACTGAAGCCAGTGCAGAACTTTATTTTAGTTGAATAGGTGACTTGGCTGAGCCCTCTGAAAGAGGAGGAATATTTGCCATAATTTCTACTTAGGGGCAAGATGCGAGGGGAAAATCAATTCTATCTAATTTGGGACATCCAAACCCTCTATTCTGCGTCCCTCTGGCTTACGCGGCCTGTGGCAAGTTCCCTATGGCTGCAGTTGCTCTTAGATGACTATCTGTCGGATTGCAGCTACTGGGAAGATGTGTTGCATAGATGGCCTGTGATTGAAGGATCTATGCTTACCTTGAGCCCCCCTGGAGGTGATTGGTTCACCCTCTCTACTCACATCAGATGCTCCATCATGTATACAAAGAAGGAATGTAGTGGGCTAGATAGTCTGCAGAGTAGACTGCTGAGTATACTCAGTATCCCTACTTGATGGTGAATTACACGATCTGGAGGAGATGATAGGCAATGCATGGTGGTCCCCTCCACCCCTTGCTGGCACTGGTGCATGTTAAGTGGTGTAGTGGAAAAAGTAACACCTTTTGTTTTAAGATCCTTTAGATACTCTTTAATTAAACCCAGCCTAGACTGTAGAGCAGACATCTTCAAACTGTGGGGCGCACCCCCCCTGGGGTTGGGGGGGGCGGGGATGGGTTCCTAGGGGGGCGCATACACCTCTGCAAGTACATGTAAATGAGGACGGCCTGGAAGTGCGACGGAATGTTTTTTTGCTGCATTTCCAGGCTGTCTTCATTTACTCAGAGCCCTTGAAGAACTGTGATCGGAGTTCTGTGGAAGCAGGGGTCAAAGAGGTTGCTAAAAAAAAAAAAAAAGTAAGTGTTCTGTGTTTTCAGTCATTTAAGTGCGTATAAAACAATGCAGTAACAACTTAATTGAAAAATAAATGCGAGTTAAACTAACTGTTGATAAATGTACTCTTTTAGGTTATGAAACCTCAATTAGTGACTACCATCACTTCAGATGTCTGTGTGTGTTAAAGCTAGGCAACACATAATTGAACCCTAGTTGGTGCAGAGGAATAGTGACCTTTGTATTTAAGTCAGGGCCACTGGAATTATGCAATTGTGTGGTTTTGGCTTTTTGCGCATAGTTATGGATTTCCTGCCTTTGCCACATAATCCATCATCTGCTGCATAATTTGCAGATTTTAACAACAACAAAAATTCTAGCTCAAACGGTTCAAAAGTTACTAAAAATGCAGCAATACATGTTCCGCGCAGTGGAAGGCCCTTTGTAAAGGTTGAATGGTTACCTTTCTGTTGCTTATTGCTATATGTGGGTGTTAAACTGGTACTTATGAGGGGCAATATACGCCAGGACATTGTTAACAAGTGTAAAAATGACAAAATAATGCAGTAATGCAATCACAAAATATGCATCATTATGCAGCATAATTCGCCTTTGCTTGTTGCATTATTTAGTCAACCCTGCTCCATAATTTGGCCGCCTTGTGCCGCATAATTCTAGTGGACCTCTTTATAGTGCTATGAGGTCCCGGGCCTGTGGCAGAAAGCACTGTGAATATGTAAGTCATTATTTTAAAATAGTAACTACATAGTCTAAGCTAGGCTGCTGCAAAATGATGCAGTGATTGAGATAAAACAAGTTCTTACAAAATTTGTATTTTAGTAATAAGTAATTAAACTGTATCTAATGCAGACACTTTTGTAAGTGTCTCCATTATTCCAGATATCAGATAAAACCCCTACATTACATCTCAAAAAGAATTCATTTTTGCCACCATTAAGCTTTAAGCAGAGCCACTGGAATTATTCAGCAGGAGAGAACCACATTATGCGGCAGGGTTGACTAAATTATGCAGCAAGAAAAGGTAAATCATGCAGCACAATGCAGCACATTTTGTGGTTAACATTACTTCATTATTTTGTCATTTTAACTCATGGTAACACTCTCAGGGGAAATATTTCACCTCATTAGTACCAGTTTAACACGCAAATACAGCTGTAAGTGACTACAAGATTACCAGTGAATGTTTGCTACGGGCCTTCCACTGCTTCAGAACACTTTGCCACGTTTTAAGTAACTTTTGTTCCGTTTGAGCTAGAATCAAGTTTTTTCTTGTTGAAACCTGCAGATTATGCAGCAGATTATGTAGCAAATGCAGTAAACTCATAATTATGCGGAAAACGCTGCTGCTGCAGAAACTCATAATTCCAGTGGACCTGGCTTTAAGTGACTCAATCAATTAACAACTGGTAAGAAAGCTGGTTTCTTTTTTAACTTTCTGCACTACCACCACACCCTTCGCTTTCAGGCAGAGGTACCTCAAAGTCAGTATTAACCATTCAGGGGCAATTTTTTGTGTGAAAGCTGAGTCCATGGGGTGGCAGGTGGAATTGAAAAACACAGGGGGTGTGCAGTTCCTAAGGGTGGAAGGGAAAAGAAGGTCTTTTCTAAAAAGTGCCCTCACACACCCCGAAGGATGTCATGCTTCATCATTGGGCCTGCTCCTCGTCGGGCCGGTGCTGCAATGCCCGACGGGCACCCGCGAAGGGGCTTTTTGGCGGAGATCTTTTATTGATGAAGCCGTAGGGTGAGTGAAGGGTGTGTGGGCTAGGTAGTGCAGTGAGTGTGAAAGTTAAAATGGGTCTAGGGCAGCCCTAACTGATGTATTTATTCTCAGGGGGCTCTAGCCTAATTGAAAAGGGTGGGCCCCAACTGGATGTAATGATCCTATAGGGCTAGTGTGGTGCATAGGGTCGACATGTTTCATGCCTAATTAGCCCCTAACAGGTCTGGTGGCACTACATCAGGACCAAAGAATAATGTAAAGGTACTCTGGCACTACCGCAATACTGGTTCAGTAATTACCAGCTAGTAACCAGATGCAGTTGAGCACCCCGGGTCAAGGGATCCCGAGGAGAAAGACCCCAAGAAAGAAGGGCTTTTGCTGACGGGGATAGCAGAGAACTTCGTTGATCTGATGGCAGGTAGACAGCGCAACTAGCTTCAGTCCTACCCTGGCTCCGGGCCCCGTGAGTCCATGGGGTGGCAGGTGGAAGGCCAGCAGGGTTGCATTCAGATGCAGAGCCCTAATCCTCTCGACCCCTGGGGCCTCACAGTAATGGCCCAGGAGACAGAGGAAAGGAGTGAGATTCATAAATATTGTCAAAGAGATGGCCCAGAATCCGGAGCACTGTATGGGCACTTATTTTTATGTTTAAAATGGCCATAGACAGCTTCTTCAGAGAGATACCCCAAAGAAGAGGACAATATAAGTGGCAATTTTTTTAAAGGGCCATTCATCAGTGCAGCAGGTACTGCTGCCAGGTGTGTAAGTGGCCACTGCTGGTTATCATTAAGGAAGCAGATGCAGCAGGACTGGGGCCCAGGGGATTCAGGGGACCACTGCATCGCAATTATGACTGTCTACCTTTAAAAAAGGGGAATGGGAGCTTATTTTCCTTTCTAGCATTAGGACCGAGGTGATGGTCCGTCATGGTGGGGAAGAGGTAAAAGATGCAGAGGAGATAGCCTGCTACTCAGGACTGCAGTTATCAATAGTTCAGCAGGTGTAGTTACCTTGGGGTCCAAGAGTGTGAGGGGCTTACATCACCCCAATTATGGGGAGCAGTATGTTTGGGATAATACTTGTTTTTGTTTGATGCATTTGCTGTTTTATAAGTCTCATATTTAGTGCAGTTTATGAGCTATAGAAAAGTACTCCTGAAATCATCTCATAAGTCCTGCTGCAGCCATGTCCCTCACACTCCCCAAATCCTTGCCATAAAGTTTTGGAGGGGGACTCAACCTCAAAACATTTTGCTTAGGGGAGGCTTAGAGCAAAAACTTTGAAGACCTCTGCTGTAGAGGGACAAGCAGATTACATCATACATCACGTAAATTCTCCAACAAAGTATTCTGATACAGCTCTAATTTTTCAGTACACAAGTCTGTTACATGGTTGGGTTGAGAAGTGGTCGTTTGAGCTGCCTTTCGAGGCACCTGTCTCCTTTTTTCGGTTCGCAGGGGACCCGTTATTGCCATGAGGAGTGGTATCCAGAACTAGGGACAAACCCGGCTCAACAGGGGTCCTGTCAATGGTGTCAATAGTGGGGGGTGGGACTGTTGTAAGTTCGAAGCCTTGGGCCAGAGAGGACGACCCCTCAAACGCTGGTTCCCTAGGAGATGTAGAATCTAACCCTGTGCCTGCTGCCAATGGGCCCGAGATGCAATGTTCCACTTGCTCTTTCCCTTTATTCAAGGCCCCCATCCCACGCCTGACAACCCATCAAGGGGTGAAGACGAGGAACCAGGTTTGGTTGAGTCGGTTATATTGCCTTTCCCCATTCTATCCAAGCATGAAACCAGCTGTGTAAATGCAACTACATTTTTCACAGTACCTGATGGCACGAAACTGAGGAGATGTTGGAAAGTCCTTTCATAGCGTAGCGAGTGATGGCCAGTAAAGTCCGAAATAAAAAAAATCGGGCTGAGGAGCCATGGGGGCTAGCGCTAGGCCCTGGCCGTGCCTGGGCGTGGCCAGCGCGCATCCCGTGCAGCGAGGCTCCTGATAGCGCCTTATAGCGCTCATGGAAATGATGGAGCTGGGGCCGCTTCCTCTGCCCCAGAGCCACGTGGGGTACACAGTCCCTGGTGCAGTTACTTGAGACTCAAGACCTGGCTGTTCAGCAGAGCCCCTTAGAAGCATGTTCTCAGCACCTGGATACCCTTGCAGGTGATTAGCTACGCTCTATAAATCCAGTTTGATTGATTGATGGATCATAAACACAGTAATGGATTTGTTGAACAATTATCAGTGGCTATACTAGCCTCAGGGCATCAGTGGTAAAATAGCTCAACTCCCATGGTTGAGTTCCAGTAACCCTAGAGCGCTGGAACCCCCAGACGAGTTCTAAAAACACCTTTAGCGAGGCAGGTGCTCCTCCCAGTGTGATGAAAGCCAGCTGATTAAACCTCTAACGAAGCTACTCCCTGGCCTGTCACCCTTTATGGCAATGGGTTCAACTTCACTGTCAGAGATTGGCGGAACCCCTGATATATTTGCTTGAAGAGCGCAGCAATATTCATATAAATGTATATATTTATTTATTTGTAAAGTGTGCAATCACCAATACCGCATCCTGCTGCGCGGAACGGCATGGCTGAGGGGAGGGAAACAAAGAATAGAAACATGAACAAAACAGAAGATTCTTCTGGGTTCTCCAAAACAAGGAGCAGTCGGGGAACAAGTGGAACTGGACTTCCTCATTTTTTGGCCAAGAATCCAAAAGGCTTTGGGGCACATGCATCAAGGTAGGCTTTTGCGATTCCTTAATTGCGATTATTAAGGAATCGCAATTAAGGAATCGCAAAAGCCTATGCATGTAGGAATCGCTATAAAAATAGCGATTCCTAAACATTCCTTAATTGCGACTCGCTAATTGCGAGTCGCAATTAAGAATACCTCCCATTAATTCCTATGGGCCTAGAGGCCCATAGGAATGAATGGGAAGACATTCTCAATTAGCGATTCGCAATTAGAGAATCGCAAATTGAGAATGCAATTTCAAGGGTGCCAGGGTGTCAAAATGACACCCTGTTGCACCCTGAAATTGTGATGTGCACCCATGTTGCGCACACACATGCCCCAAGGGCATGTGTGTGTGTAACCTAAAACTTAAAAAATGCATTTTAGAGCATTTTTCGAAGGTATTGCAAATTACAGACAAGTTTGATTTGTCTGTAATTTGCGGTCCCAAATAGCTGAAATCGCTATTTGAAAGTGCTTCTAGCATTGCATTTAAGGAATCGCAAATTGCGATTCCTTAAATGCAATCGTAATTTAGGAATTCGCAATTAATTGCGAATTCTTAAATTGCGCATAGGAAACACTTTCATGCATCTCCAAAGGCCAATTTGCGATCGCAAACGGCCGATTTTGCGATTCGCACCGTTTGCGATCGCAAAAAGCTTTGATGCATGTGCCCCTTTGTCCCCACAAATTGCGCTTTTTAAGCCTGGACCCTAAACACATTAAGGGAATCTGATTTCAGACGCAGGTACGTGAAGGGTTAGCAGGTTGGAAGGAGTGCCCCGCACGAACAGGAGGAAACCACCCTCTCCACGCGGGGAGTTTGGGGAGGCCTCGAGTGCACAGGGCACATGGATGACCCAGGCGTCATCAAGCTGCCATCTCTGTATCACCCCACACATGCACAAGAGGGAAGAATCATTTCCTTCTGTGCTTTCCGATGGATTGGGCGGCTGCATTCAGAGTTCTGTCTTGGGAGCGGGTGCAGGCTGCTGGGGGGTCACGGAAGGCAGCAGAGCACCTTCAAAATTATGGTGGCGGGGTCCCTGTGGGGGCAGGGCGAATGACCCAAAGGGCCAGGGTCAGTGGGAATACCGCTGCAGTGGTTGCCTACATCATTTCCTCTAAGGACAGGAGTGGGGTTCCCATGAATAAGTGGAGGAGGGTGCACAAGTGGAGCAGGCTGGACCCCAAGACAGTGGGGTCACTTCCTTGGAGCACCAACAGGCAGGAAGAGACTAGACTGACTGCAGGCCGATGTCTCCAGTGAAGGCAGAGGTTGGAACCCTGTGGTTGTGGCACATGGGGTGATCCGCAGACATTAAGGGGGAGAAGAGAGCAGCAGGAAGCAGGTAGAGGAGCGGACGGTCAGCTGCAGGGGGAGAGGGGGTGTTGTGGGGGGGTCTCCTCCTCCTGCTTTAACACCCTCCGTATACTTCGAAAGATCTACAGATGGATCCCCACCGGAACCAGAAGAACGGTCACCCAGGCCCTCGTCACCAGTAGGCTGGACTACGGCAACACCCTCTACGCGGGAACCACGGCCAAACTCCAGAAGAGACTCCAACGCATACAGAATGCCTCTGCACGCCTCATCCTCAACATCCCCCGCCACAGCCACATCACCGCCCACCTGAGGGACCTGCACTGGCTCCCCGTCAACAAGAGGATCACCTTCAAGCTCCTCACCCACGCTCACAAAGCACTCACCGACGCCGGACCAGCATACCTCAACAAGCGACTCACCTTCTACCCCGCCAACTCCGCTCCGCTGACCTCGCCCTCGCCACCGTCCTGCGCATCCACCGAACAACCACCGGCGGCAGATCCTTCTCCCACGTCGCCGCCAAGACATGGAACACCCTCCCCATCCACCTACGACAGACCCAGGACCTGCTGACCTTCAGGAGACTTCTCAAGACCTGGCTGTTCGATCAGTAGCTGCTCCCGGCCCCCCCACCCCCAGCGCCTTGAGACCCTCATGGGTGAGTAGCGCGCTTTACAAATGCTTGATTGATTGGTAGAGGGGAGCTGATCAATCAATGGGGGTAGTGGTAATGATGATTACCAGAAAGCTGGCAGAAGTGACTATTTATGGGAAATGTTTTTAGAAAACAACCCACATGAAGGTGAATTTGTGTAGAGGATTTTGGAAGTTTGGGCCCCAGAAGAGAGGAACAGCAAAGGATAGCAGGGGGACATCCTGACCTAGGTGCCACTTGCATGTATGTCTGCCTGGGAGGTGGGATTATTTAAAAAAATGTTCACGATTATATTTCTTGGGGCTTTTAGGGTGTCAGAAGTGTTGGGGGCAAAGATGATTGAAATGGGTGTGCAGGATGTGAGGTTGAGCAAAGAGAGCACGAGGATCACGGTGGCGTGGAGCAAGATGGGCCAGAGAGGTAATAGGCCAAAGGTGCGGCTTTAAAGATTAGGTGCCAAAGAAATGTGTTTGGGTCTGTGATGAGTACTTGAAACAGAGGGGAGGTGGGCCGAGACGCTGCACCAGCATGAAATGGTGGAAAGGTGGTGGCGTGTGCCTGGAAGGTGAAGAACGGCCCGAGGTAGGGTGGTTGTACGGATTGAGAGTTTGGGACCCACTCATTTCGAATGGGTGCAGTGATGGAAGCCTTTGGATTGAGCTGGCAGGAGGAAAGGCTGAAGAGGTTGGGAAGGTGGATATCTGATAAGATGTGGGATATGGGAGGAGGGAAGGCACTGGAGGGAGCAGTAGGTTAACATTTCTATTTTCTTTGTTGGACTGGCACCAGTCGAAGGGAGGAAAAAAGAAATATGGATATGTGACCAACCATTGTGAAGTTGGGGGTGGGACATGTGAAGATGCAATGTTATGACCATCAGTTGGGTTTGGAAGAAAAGGTGGCAGTGGCATGGGAAAGAATTAGTGGTATGAGATAGGGGCAACTGCTGCCAATATTGTGGGATTTGAGCAGGAGCAGACAAAGGCCTGACTTGGTGATGGTGAACTTGGGGGAGTATAACCTAGTGCAAATGTATGGCCTGGAGTTGTTGAATTTAATGAAGAAAGACCTGTTGCCAGTGAAAGACGGGTGGGGGTTGACAGATTTAATGTGGACATGGCTATAACTGTGGAGAGTGTGGAGGGGATCAATGAAGCCAACGGTAATTGATAAGGCAAGGAAGTAGGTGAATGGGTTACAACTAACTTTGAGTTGGTGGTAAAGTACAAATGTTTTGCAACCACATTTCGGTCGCAAAACATTTGTTCATACTAATGCAAATCGGTACTTGGAAGGGAGGCCCTAAACACGCTCCTTTCCAAATACCGATTCGCAAACCCAAATTGCGATTTGGTAACAGGTAACCGAATTGCAGTTTGAGGTTTACAGATTTTGAAATGCCTTTTTGAGGTCGCAAATGGCCAAATTAGCAAAAAGGCTTCATATTTCTAGCCCTTACTTTCTTAATATGGAGCGGTGCTCTTGTTTCTGAAAATAAGTGACATTTTTCACTTGGTGCTAGAAGAGAGGCCTTCTATTTCAAACAACCAGATATATTTTTTAGGAAAGAGTTCAATCTTATTTATCATAATGCTTTATAAAGATAGCACTGGCTCAAAGCTAATAGGTCTGGCCTTGGGAAGTTGGTGTTATGTTTGATTTTCTTTTATTCTTTCCTGCATGCATTTGCCACAAAAAAACATACTTCCTAAAACGGTGGCCATAAGGCTTGCCATAAACATTGTTAATTAAAAAATAAAACCAAATGTAAAAATAAAAAAATAAAAAATTAAATCGCATATACTTTTAAACGAACAGTAAGGGCATTTCTTATTTGACAGGTGAACAGGCATAGAACAAATCTTTTAGTTTTACCAGAGGCAAATATGATTTGTATTGACAAAGAGGCACCATTGGCTATGAATTACTGCAACACAAATTCATAGTTTAAACACACAAGGGAGACGTAAATAAAAAAGGAAAAATAATGGAAAGACAAAGACAAAGTGTAGGCCCACCAGCCCCTGCACTCCAGTGCACTTCATTTTAGGGCTATGTCCCTGCATAATAGGGACAAATTGTATCACTCACAGTTCAGATCCAGTAGCACAAGTGGGCCAGCCCATTGTGTCCACCTATACGTTGTGCAGGGTGGAAGCAACATGTGCATGGAAATTATAAAGAGCAAAGTCCTTCTTTGTAGGTATATATCTATGTATTTTTATAAAGCCCCTCTTTGTAGGTATATTTGTATGTATTTTATTTTTATTTTTTTTGTTAACATGAGCTTGGCAAGTGGTCTCGAGGCCAGACCTTAAAATGTTTTTCATCAATAAAAGAAGACTGAGAACGTATATCATATTTTGACTTTCAAGTTTATTTATACCTTTCTGCCATTTACCTTTATGGAGAGGAAAATTAGTATGAGTTTTGTCCACATATTGTAGCTGTGATGTTTATAAAATAGGGCCCTCAAAGGATTTCAAGAAGGTCCATTGAATGCACCTAAATTAGGGTTACTAGATGACCCCATGCCATCAAGGACACAATTTTCCAGTTATGTTATGTTATTGGGTGCTTGATATAGTGCAACGACTTGCCCCCAAAGGGGCATCTTGGTGCTGAGGCGACAGACAGATGGAGAAGCAGCCATAAAAACAGCCAGGTCTTGAGATGTTTTTTCAAACCAGAGAAATCAGTGCATGCCTGAATGAACGAAGGGAGCCTGTTCCAAGGGTAGGGGTGAGATAAGAGAAGGCTCGGCCACCATACCTGGACTTTCGAATATGCCAGGGACATAGAAGAAGTTGATTGTTTGATCTAAAGTTTCTGTTGGGGAGATAGAGGATCAGTTTATCCTGTAAGTATTTGGGTCCATTGCCGGACAAGGCTTTATGAGTCAGAAGGAGTAGTTTAAACATGTACTCTTTTTGTAATGGGAAGCCAATTAAGGGCTCTGAACAGTGGAACTAAAGTTGTATGAATGGTGGCAGTTTATTAACCAGGCGAGCTGCAGTGTTTAGGACCACATGCAGTTTGGACAGAAGGGACTCGTTGGAAGCTACAACAAGAGCATTTCCATAATAAAGGCGACTGAGTATCAATGCTTGAATAAAGGTCTTTCGAGAGCTCAGCGGAAGCCACAAAAAATCCTCCTGAGAAAGGGCATTGTCCCAAAACATGTGCCACAAGTGGACATAACCTAGTCTTTCACTGATAACTTGTTATCTAGAAGTATACCCAGGTTCCTGGCTGTGTTGCAGGGGGATAAAACAAGGCCAAGCTTAGCAGGTCACCACTCATCCGTCTAGTGGAGCTGAGCTTTGCCAAACAGAAGGATCTCTGTTTTGTCCACAATTAACTGAAAACAGTTAAGGGACATCCAAGTGCAATTTTTCTCATGCAGACGATAAATCTCTGTTTGACGTTCTCAATGTCATGCCCAAAGGAAATGACTAATTGGGTATCGCCTGCATAAGAAAGTATTTCAAAACCACAGGACTTGACTAGCTAGGCAAGGGGAGCAACATAGATGTTAGAGCGTGGGGCTCAAGGAGGAGCCCTGAGGAACCCCCTTGCTGCCCAGGAAAAGGGTTTTGGATTGAAAGGTGCCAATGGAAATCGTTTGGGTCCTGTCTTTAAGAAAGTCTTTGAACCAATTGAGGGCAGTGCCCTGTATCCCTATCTCATAGAGGCGTTGAATTAAGATGGAATGTGAAATGGTATCAAACGCTGCCAACAGGTAAAGAAGAACCAGCATAGCTGGATGTCCAGCGTCCAAAGATAGACTAAGTGAGTCTATTACTGCTAGGAGGGCAGTCTCAGTACTATGAGAGGGTCAAAAGCCTGATTGAGAGGCATCCAACAAATGATGATTCTCCAAATAGGAGGAAAGCTGTTTGTTAATTTAGGACTCCAGAACTTTGCCAATCAAAGGGAGGAGAGATATTGCAAGATATTTTGCCGGCTCCTTAGGATCAGCGTGAGTTTTTTTAAGATAGGTGTAACATAGGCAGCTTTCCATTCCGGAGGAACAGCCGCTAAAGTCAAGGATTGGTTGCACAAAAATTTAAAGGTGGGCGCAAGAAGGTTGGAGAGGATAGCTATTACATGTGAAGGACACGGGTTGGAGGGGGATCCAGATTTGATTTTTGCTAGTAAGTCTAGCAACTGAGTTTGGAAAATGGGTTCAAACCTTTCAAGCACTACCGAAGTATTGTTACGTATAAGGTTTGTAGGAAAGGCATGAGTAGGCAAAATGGTATTGGTAAGGAAACTATGATAGATATTATCTATTTTAGTTTCAAAATGGGTGGCTAAGGAGTCACAGAGTGTCTGAGAAGCAGGATTGGCTGAGGTGCAGGCACATGGTTTAGTAAAACCGTTTAGCACCTTAAATAACTCTTTTGCGGAATTTCCCACTTGATCAATTCTGTTGATGGTATGGAGTCTGCGTGCTATGATAAGCTCCTAGCACTAATTTGTACTGATGTTTATCAAAGTCAGCTTTTGCACATTTTACCTAGAACCAATTGCCTCCGGGAGTTGCCATCTTAATTCACTTCAACTGCACCAGCATAAACTTAAACACCTAAAAACATGATTTGTGAAAAGAAGCCCTGCACTGGAGTTTCATGTTGTCATGACATGGAGTCATCTGGTAGCCTTACCAAAACAAATGAGAGGCAGGAGGCATACTAGTTAGTTTAAAACATAGGCAATCAAAGTACAATTGGGTTACCAGATGACTCATGTCATCAGAGACACCATTGCCAGTCCTAGTCTTTCCTTTATTGACAAATGAATTCTGCTAGTCGCAATCTTGTTATCTTGTTTTATTTTAAGGGAACCCATTGGACTAACTGGAGCATGGTGCCACTGATGACATGGAGTCGGCTGGCAAATCAGTACTTTTATTAAATTGGCTCAGTCACCATCATTATCATCTGGCTATATGTAGGACACTAATGAAACCCAAATGTGCTCATCTGAGCTTGCAGGCTGAGGAGACAGATGAACAGAAATCATGTATGATTTGACTCAAACAGGTATGTATTATGTCATTAAATAAAATCCCAGGACTGCTGCATTATGTCCGCAATGATATGGAATCATTGGGTAACCTTACTAAACAGGTTAGTGCTTCTTAAATATGGGTAGAGCCAATCTTCCTCTGTTGAAGATGCTAAATTCAGTGCATTGTGCTGTGGCTATACACAGACATCAATTAGCGCCATGTTATGATGGTAACTTTTATGCAGTCTCAATTTTCAGTCCTTACAGTAAGATGGTTTATATTTGACCCAAGTGTGCAAACAATGCTAAATTGGCAGGTATACAATATGTGAATATGAAATCCCATCATTGTCATCGCAGGAGGTTCAATACACTCATTGGTGCCAGCCGTAAAAGTTCAAAGCAACCCACTGCGAACCATGTATGCACCTCTCCCATAGTGTCAAAACAATTGCAATATGTGTGCACAGTTCCCATAGTGTAAAAACAATCACATCAAGACAGCTGAAACAGATATCCTGTTTAATATCTTTAGTAAAAATGTACTTACCCTATTGAGTAGTGGGCCCATTAAGGGGGCACTGTGTTAATCCTATGTAGTCAAACGCTAAGAATTAATGATCAATGTTAAATTAGAGATATCTTAAAGATTATGCGAAGTATGATGTGAAACATGGAGAGTAACCTCATAACTTTATTAATTACATCTTTTGAAGATCCAATTGCTGTTTTTGGTGAAAAGACCCACTGTCTGCTTGCAGTGGGCTTAGAAACCACCTATTGATAACCATTAGTTGGCTTTTTTGTGACTCGCATTTGCTTGCTTTAATTTGTCAAGCTGTGTGGGCTTTACTTCCTATTCTTGTGTTTGTCTCTTTGTAAATGTGTCCTTCCACTGCTCGCTTCTAAAGCACTATTTTTTTTTGGTAAGCACTCCATGACGGTGCATGTGATTTTCAGCTGTCTTCCTCATGCTATGCTCTTCCCTCTTCCGCCGTGCTGTGTGTTGCTCTCTCTCGCCCATGTGCTTCTCCCACGCCCACCTCTGTGTTGGGCTTGCACTCATGTGCTTCTCCCCTGTATTGCTTTCTCACCCATGTGCTTCCTCCAACAGCTTGATGTTCCTCTTTCTAGCCTGTGTGCTTCTTTTACTCCCGTGTTCTTCTCTTTCGCCCATATTGCTTACACCCCTCCATATTGCTTCCTCTGTTACTTCACCCCTATATTGTTTCCCTCTCCACCTGAAGCCTTCAAGTTGTTTTCTCCAACCGTGCCCCATGTGTTGCTTCACCCCACACCTGCCTTAAAAAAAGAGAAAAAATGCTTTTGCATTACTTTAAAAATGTTTTATTTACCTATCCAAACTGGATCAGTAAATAAAAACAAAAAAAAAGGATAACAATACTCTTAAATTTCATAATACAATGGATACGTCAGTCGATGTTACAGCGATTGTTTATCCACCTGCACCCAATTGCACTCAACTACTTTCATTTGTCCCAGTTAGGCCTATAGGGAAACACAGGCATTTTACATACACACTGGTTTCTCCTAGTTGCCTTAACTCTCACACAATTACTTTTGACACATTTGCGACCATGACAGTGTGGATTAGTTTCCATGAAATTATACTTGCTTACAAAATCAACTACCTTAAACTTCACGTACAAGGTCTATACATACATTGTGCAAATGTGATTGTTTGTTTTCATCCATGCGGCGACACAGCTATCTATAGTACATAAACAATGGCAGCCGAACTAGAATCTTGGACAAGGCAAGGATGCTTTCTGTTATAAATAAACAAGCATTTCCAGGTTTAGGCAGAGGAGCACTTGGTGTCATTTGCGAGGTCGCTACATGCTGAAACCTCAGCCCAGCTGTTAGCTCATCCCTCGGCGAGGGATGTCCAACTTGGGACCACCACTGGGACCTATATTCTTTTCCCTCAGGTAATGGGGTTGGATCATCCAATCGGGGTTCCAGGCAGAACACATACATACACACTAGGCATCTAGTAGGAGTACGATATATATATATATACTGAGTTCGCCATATGTAGTGTATATATATATATGTGTGTGCATATATATATATATATATATATATATATATATATATATATATATATACACACACACACATATATGGCGAACTCAGTTCACGACACCTGTTCTTACTCTGAGACTGGAAACCAAGGAAACAAGCGGCACGGCTCCATTCAGTTAGCGTTACTTTACTAATTTAACATAAATAGGACAATGAAAGACCAACGCGTTTCAGCCGTAGCCTTCCACGGTGTCATAAGATATATATATGGGCATGTACCGAGAGGCTTAAGAATACTCATTGCCCCTTCTTACGAGAACCCGCATCCAGAAATGTTGAGAGAATGGGCAGAGAATAACGCCGACTCATCGAAACGGATGTTTTGCGATTTTAGTTAAATATGCGGACAGTGTCGACAGGCAGGCGCTTTTGAAAGAGATTGAGCTTCTGAAAGAAGAATTAAATAAATTACCGGAACAGGAGTCAATCAAGAAAATGCACACAGAAATGCAGGAGAGAGTGAAGAAATATGAACAGGTCATTAAAGACCGCAAGGCCACCAAATTCAGGCGGGACAAGCTGGATTACCAGCGGGGCCAGATTTTCACATTCTCCAAAAGATTTGAGGGCATTCGGCGACAGAAGCTAGCTCTGAACCTGCAAACGAAGTCTGCACCCAGTAACGAGGAGACTGGCTCAGAACCCAGCTCGGAGGTGGACACTGATAGCAAGGATGGGAGACAACTGATGGCAAAAATACCTTCAGTAGAAGATGAGCTCCGTTTTTTACGGTGGGACAGAAATACAAACCTCAGACCTTTGGCAAGCCAGGAAAGAGCGTATCGAGGAGGCGGAAGAGGCAGAGGAAGAACAGGCGGTCAGGAAGGACAAATGGCCAGCAAGGGAGCACAGAAGAAGACCAAATAACTCTTGATAATTCTGATTGTAATGTAGTGAACCTAACTGACCTCACATTAAATACAGGAGAAATTAACATCCTTTCACGTGGGTTATCGTACTGTGTCCCGGAAAATAAGGACTATGTCCAAACAAGAATAGATTGTTTTACATTTACACGCAAGCTTAGGCTAGCCAAATTTTTTGCGACACATAGAAAAACTGGACTGGTGCAGCAAGAGGCGTTAGCAGGTGCTGAGAGTCTGGTGGTCTCTGACCTCAATTTACTATGTGACTTGGACAGCCTTTCTAGGGATGATGCAACTGAACTTACAGATGATGTCTTGGCTTGGGAGCAGGATTTGCATGTTTATGGCAGACATGTTACTCCATTCAAACCCAGGTCGGTTTTCCTGCCCATGGTCCCTAAAGATTCCATAGACACATTCACTGATCTGGTGGTTCAGCATCTCAAGAAATTATATTTACAGTTTGAAGTTGGAAAAACAGCTGACATCTAAAATAAACTACATGAGCTTAGTGACGAAGTTACACTCCCATTCTGACATAGTAGTGAGACAAGCAGACAAGGCGGGAAATGTTGTACTGTGACCGCTAGCTATGTATCAGGAGGAGGCTCAAAGTCAGCTCAGTGACCACCTATGCTATGCAAGGGTAAACAAAAGCACTCTGCAGGGGGTAACCACAAAATTTCTCTCCGATTTGAATCATTGGAGAGCAGTGGGTCTCATCTCACAGTCAGAGTATACGTTCCTTAAAGTAGAGAATCCAATTACACCAATTCTTTACTTGATACCAAAGGTACACAAGAACATCAGTGTACCACCTGGCTGGCCCATCATTTCGCCATAGGAAGTCTCTTCGAGAATACCTCCAAATATCTTGACTATTTCCTTCAGGTCCCAGTTAAAAACTTAGATTCTTACACGAGGGATACAGGCGATTTCTTGAAGAAAGTTTACGACATAGGATGGCAACAGGATTACATCATGATCACACTTGATGTGACATCCCTATATACTAGTATATCACACACAGACGGAATGAGGGCAGCGCAACACTTCCGTAGTTCACGGCCAATATCATTGTACAAGCATACAGAGATGTTGCTGAGTATGCTTGATTGGTGTCTACGCAACAACATTTTTCTGTTTGGACCTGATTTGTATCAACAGATGAGGGGCACTGCCATGGGCACCTGCTTCGCCCCCTCCTATGCAAATTTGCATATGGGCTGGTGAGAGGAGCAGGTGCTGGTGAAAGACTTTGCCACTGAACTATCTAGGAATGTGATCCTGTGGTCATGCTATATAGATGATCTTTTGGTCATATGGCATGGAGACAGACCTTCAGATGAAGACTTTGTAGAAAGACTGAATAACAATGAGCTTAATCTTCATTTCACCTCATTTATTAGTGAGAAAGAGGTAGAGTTCCTTGATCTGACTATTTATGTGGTGGATGGTACTCTACAAACCAAAACCTTCAGGAAGAGCACTGCTGGCAACATGGTCCTGCATGCTCGAAGCTTTTATACAACAAAGCTTAAAAACAGTATACCCTATGCAGAGAATCTTCACATGCGGAGGAACTGCAGCAATGCTGAACAGCTCCATAATGCCCAAACGGATCTAGCAGGGAGATTATTAAGGAGAGGGTATAGCAAAGCCACATTGGAGTCAGCCAGAGTAAAAGCCAACATGAGTACCAGAGAGAAGCTCGTCTTTTCAGAGGGGAAGAATAAGAACACGCCAAGTGACACAGGGCAAACCATAAGGTTCATCACAGGGTTTAGTGAACAGCATCAAAACAATCGTGCCATTTTCCAAAGGCATTGGCACTTGATTTGCAGTGACCCGATCTTAGGTCCCAGGATACACAAAAGACCGTTGTTGACATTCCGGAAGGCTAGGTCCATGAGAAAGTATCTAGTTAATAATACTCCCGGATTAAAACAGCAGGAGACATGGCTCAGTGGGAGCAAAGGGTTTAGACATTGTCACAAGTGCAAGGCATGTAATTAGGGAGTTAACACAATGGAGGTGCCTCTGCCATTTTCAGACACGAAATGGCAGATAGTAAAACCACTTACATGCAGGAGTGAGTATGCCATCTATGCACTTAAGTGTAGCTGTCATAAATTGTACATAGGGAGCACCATCTTACGTGTACAACAGCATTTCCTGCAGCACATCCGAGCCATTAAGCACAAGGATCAGACGTATCCGGTGGCAAGACATTTTATGCAGGTCCACAATAGTGACATCAACAACTTAGAATATTTTGTGCTAGACCAAGTGCTAGCGAGACCAAGGGGAGGCAATAGGGAGAGGTATTTGAGGCAGTTAGAATCCAGATACATCTTGAAATTCAACACAAAAATTCCTAATGGCCTCAACACGGAAGATGATTTACATATCCACCGATAATATGTTTTTAAGAGAAAGAGGGGATTGTTTTAGATGGCATCCCTAAGTCCTCGCTTTCAGTCCTCTGTTGAGAATAGGAGCAAGTTTTGAGAATGGGGTTGCTGATGCAATTCATTTCCTACAATGATCCAGTCCATGACCGATTAATTTTATGTTTTTGTATTTCATATTCTTTTGGGGCACATATTTGTGTGTTTGTATTTGTTTCATTTTGTGTTTCTGTTGCCGCATTTCAGTCTCAACGCAAAGAGAAAAGAAGCAGGACTATTGTTTAGCTGCTTAGTAGTTATGAATAACTGGGTGACAATGGGCACTTGCCCTTTATTTTCTCAAGGCCTCTGTTTACACTGGTTGCAGGGGACCGTGGGTTGCTTTTGGGCACTTGCCCTTCATCAACTATGGCCCTTTTTCAGTTTGTACAGGGTCTGCATTCTGATACACTTTTATCAGAACAATATATGTACTATGTTCAAGAATGAAATTTCTTTGGTGTTAACCCAGTACAGCAGTAATCAAAACAGTATCTACATAGGCTCTGCCTACAATCATGCTTTGTGTCTGGTATAAGAAATATGCGGCAGCTAGTAGCACGTCACTTTATTTGTATTCTGTCACTTTAATAGTTAAGTACGCACTGTCACTTTAATGTCTGTAAAGACCCAGGAACATGTATTTAAGTAACTAAGATGGCAACCACAATAGGTTTGACAAAGGCAGCTGCGGCTGCTGAAACGCATTACCAGTTGTTTGTGCCAATAAACCGTCTTTGAGCGATCCCGAGCGTGCTGGAGTCTGTCTTGATAGAATGGCAGGCGTGTGGAGTTGGTATATATATATATATATATATATATATATATATATATATATATATATCAACCAAAGACCCCTCCAAGGCAGAGAACAGAGGACACAGCGGGGAAACCATTGGAAGAACCTTTAATAACAAATGCAGGGCATAATGCATTTCGGCGTTTGTTTGTCTTCATCAGACGCCCTTAGCAAAACCAACATTTCACCAGCCCCCTCCTTTGTACTGCTACGGTCCTCCCCTAATCGGGAAATCAGCTGGCTCCTCCCAATTGCTTGCAGCTGAAGTCAGATGAAAAGACTTCAGCTCCCATCATGCAATGTCATGGTAAATACCCATAGCGGAGTCCTTGCTCGAATGAGCACTGTAATACCTGGCAAAGGGGGGCTTCATGTCTTGGTAAAACCTGTAAATGAAAGTCCAGATCTTCCTCGGGTCCCCAACGTTCTGCCCCAGTGTCCAGAGTCAAACCGGGCCATAAAGCGTGGATATAGTGATCCCACTTTCACGTGAAGTCACGAGCTGCTCCTGGCAGTGGCCACTTGCCCAGCCTGGTCTTGAGGCGGTCCTGCGGTATCCGATACCTCGGAAAACGATAGTGTTGCCACTCTTGCCAGCAAACCGCAGCACTCTTGTAGAACGGGTCCTCTTACATGCTTTACCGGCAAACGCATGAAAACATCAACCAAAGACCCCTCCAAGGCAGAGATCAGAGGACACAGTGGGGAAACCATTGGAAGAATCTTTAATAACAAATGCAGGGCATAATGCATTTCGGCGTTTGTTTGCCTTCATCAGACGCCCTTAGCAAAACCAGGATTTCACCAGCCCCCTCCTTTGTACTGCTACGGTCCTCCCCTAATCGGGAAATCAGCTGGCTCCTCCCAATTGCTTGCAGCTGAAGTCAGATGAAAATACTTCAGCTCCCATCATGCAATGTCATGGTAAATACCCATAGCAGAGTCCTTGCTCGAATGAGCGCTGTAATACCTGGCAAAGGGGGGCTTCATGCCTTGGTAAAACCTGTAAATGAAAGTCCAGATCTTCCTTGGGTCCCCAACGTTCTGCCCCAGTGTCCAGAGTCAAACCGGGCCATAAAGC
Source organism: Calotriton arnoldi (assembly GCA_963921515.1). Taxonomy (NCBI): domain Eukaryota; kingdom Metazoa; phylum Chordata; class Amphibia; order Caudata; family Salamandridae; genus Calotriton; species Calotriton arnoldi. The sequence continues at coordinate 241,704 of CAWUFW010008479.1, read as the reverse complement.
GTGGATATAGTGATCCCGCTTTCACGTGAAGTCACGAGCTGCTCCTGGCAGTGGCCACTTGCCCAGCCTGGTCTTGAGGCGGTCCTGCGGTATCCGATACCTCGGAAAACGATAGTGTTGCCACTCTTGCCAGCAAACCGCAGCACTCTTGTAGAACGGGTCCTCTTACATGCGTTACCGGCAAACGCGTGAAAACATCAACCAAAGACCCCTCCAAGGCAGAGATCAGAGGACACAGCGGGGAAACCATTGGAAGAATCTTTAATAACAAATGCAGGGCATAATGCATTTCGGCGTTTGTTTGCCTTCATCAGACGCCCTTAGCAAAACCAGGATTTCACCAGCTCCCTCCTTTGTACTGCTACGGTCCTCCCCTAATCGGGAAATCAGCTGGCTCCTCCCAATTGCTTGCAGCTGAAGTCAGAGGAAAAGACTTCAGCTCCCATCATGCAATGTCATGGTAAATACCCATAGCGGAGTCCTTGCTCGAATGAGCGCTGTAATACCTGGCAAAGGGGGGCTCCATGCCTTGGTAAAACCTGTAAATGAAAGTCCAGATCTTCCTCGGGTCCCCAACGTTCTGCCCCAGTGTCCAGAGTCAAACCGGGCCATAAAGCGTGGTTATAGTGATCCCGCTTTCACGTGAAGTCACGAGCTGCTCCTGGCAGTGGCCACTTGCCCAGCCTGGTCTTGAGGCGGTCCTGCGGTATCCGATACCTCGGAAAACGTATTTCCCCACTGTGTCCTCTGCCTTGGAGGGGTCTTTGGTTGATGTTTTATATATATATATATATATATATATATATATATATATCCACATGAATTTGCGACGAGGAGAACACCCTTCCAAGCGGGTCGGGCTTTTTGGCGACGTCACCGCCTTCAATATTCCATACGAAAATCATGCTAAACTCGCAGCACAATAAAAGCCCTCCCTTCGAAAAGTAGGTATAAGTTGATTTTAATTCATAGCAGGCAATCGGGGTAGTGCATCATTATGCGTTTCGACCGTGAATGGTCTTAATCATATGCAGCTGCTGGGGTCAAGCTATTCACAACTTAAATATGCTGGGATAGTAGACAGCAAGGGAGGACACAAAGCGCAAACACTCGGTTTAAAGTAACCTTTTATAATGCTTTCTTCGTTAAAAGGTGTACTTTGCAGTCAGAGCTCACTCTCTGATGGTACTTTCAAAGTGTCAATTTGCATAGTGCAGTCATTTCCAAGCAATGTTCGAGTTCATCAGGCTCCGATATTAATTATATCCGTAATCGGACTGCAACATCCATCATGCTTTGCAATTGTGTTAGTGAGTACGACATGGCGTCTCCCTAAGTTGCAGTAATAAAAATTCAATGTCTCAAAAACGAGAATGAAATTGCCCATCCTTACTTGCATCAAGGAACAGTTCCATATCGTGCCGATGGCAATTACTTCTCATTTCATTTCCAAAGTGCTCAGCCCCGTGCTCAAGAATGTTTGGTATGCACCTGGCCCCACGCCTGCCTGCTTGCTTTTTTCTTTCCTTTGTCAAAGTGCAGAGCAAACCTCCACAAACCCTGGCTGCCTCGAAATGTTCTGTCAATCATAAGCCAGCAGGCCTCCCTTGGAATCAGTGGCAGAGCCTCCTGTTTCGGTGGTGGCACCGCAAAACAAACAATTTAAGTTCATCGTGGGTACAGCCGGCGGGTGCCTCTTGACTACATATCCACATGAATTTGCGATGAGGAGAACCCCCTTCCAAGCGGGTAGGGGCTTTTAGGCGACGTCACCGCCTTCAATGTTCCATACGAAAATCATGCTAAACTCGCAGCACAATAAAAGCCCTCCCTTCGAACAGTAAGTATAAGTTGATTTTAATTCATAGCAGCAATCGGGGTAGTGCAGCATTACGCGTTTCGACCGTGAGTGGTCTTAATCATATGCAGCTGCTGGGGTCAAGCTATTCACAACTTAAATATGCTGGGATAGTAGACAGCAAGGGAGGACACAAAGCGCAAACACTCGGTTTAAAGTAACCTTTTATAATGCTTTCTTCGTTGAAAGGTGTACTTTGCAGTCAGAGCTCACTTTCTCATGGTACTTTCAAAGTGTCAATTTGCATAGTGCAGTCATTTCCAAGCAATGTTCGAGTTCATCAGGCTCCGATATTAATTATATCCGTAATCGGACTGCAACATCCATCATGCTTTGCAATTGTGTTAGTGAGTACGACATGGCGTCTCCGTAAGTTGCAGTAATAAAAATTCAATGTCTCAAAAACGAGAATGAAATTGCCCATCCTTACTTGCATCAAGGAACAGTTCCATATTGTGCCGGTGGTAATTAAAAGTACACCTTTCAACGAAGAAAGCATTATAAAAGGTTACTTTAAACCGAGTGTTTGTGCTTTGTGTCGTCCCTTGCTGTCTACTATCCCAGCATATTTAAGTTGTGAATAGCTTGACCCCAGCAGCTGCATATGATTAAGACCATTCACGGTCGAAATGCGTAATGCTGCACTACCCCGATTGCCTGCTATGAATTAAAATCAACTTATACCTACTTTTCGAAGGGAGGGCTTTTATTGTGCTGCGTGTTTAGCATGATTTTCGTATGGAATATTGAAGGCAGTGACGTCGCCAAAAAGCCCCGACCCGCTTGGAAGGGGGTTCTCCTCGTCGCAAATTCATGTGGATATGTAGTCAAGTGGCACCCGCCGGCTGTACCCACGATGAACTTAAATTGTTTATTTTGCGGTGCCACCACCGAAACAGGAGGCTCCGCCACTGATTCCAAGGGGAGGCCTGCTGGTTTATGATTGACGGAACATTTCGAGGCAGCCAGGGTTTGTGGAGGTTTTCCTCTGCACTTCGACAAAGGAAAGAAAAAAGCAAGCAGGCAGCCGTGGGGCCAGGTGCATACCAAACATTCTTGAGCACGGGGCTGAGCACTTTGGAAATGAAATGAGAAGTAATTGCCACCGGCACGATATGGAACTGTTCCTTGATGCAAGTAAGGATGGGCAATTTCATTCTCGTTTTTGAGACATTGAATTTTTATTACTGCAACTTAGGGAGACGCCATGTCGTACTCACTAACACAATTGCACAGCATGATGGATGTTGCAGTCCGATTACGGATATAATTAATATCGGAGCCTGATGAACTCGAACATTGCTTGGAAATGACTGCACTATGCAAATTGACACTTTGAAAGTACCATCAGAGAGTGAGCTCTGACTGTAAAAGTACACCTTTCAACGAAGAAAGCATTCTAAAAGGTTACTTTAAACCGAGTGTTTGCGCTTTGTGTCCTCCCTTGCTGTCTACTATCCCAGCATATTTAAGTTGTGAATAGCTTGACCCCAGCAGCTGCATATGATTAAGATCATTCACGGTCGAAACACGTAATGCTGCACTACCCCGATTGCCTGCTATGAATTAAAATCAACTTATACCTACTTTTCGAAGGGAGGGCTTTTATTGTGCTGCGAGTTTAGCATGATTTTCGTATGGAATATATATTACCTACTGGCGGTCGCCAGTAGGTAGTTATGGTTAGGACCACGTTTCCATAGGAAAAGCATTTTTTGATGTGCTTATAACTTTGGCGTCATTTGACGAATCTTTATGAAATTTTCCAAAAAGTTCCTCTTTTTAGGTCAGCTGCTATCCTAAAAGTTTGGGGGGGATTCGTCAAGGGGGGGCTAAGAAAAAAGGGGGTCCCAAAACGTGTTTTCTCGATGCAATTTCCGTAGGAAACTTTAGACAAGGCTACAGGTCAAACTGCTGAACGGAATTACGCCAAATTTGGCACAGAGAAAGGTCTTAGTCCAGAAAGCACGCTTTTGTTTAAATCGGGTAAATCCGTTCAGTAGTTTTAGAGAAATATCAAATTTTCCAGATATCGATATTTAAGAATTCTGACATCTGATTGGCTGAAGCGTTATGAGCACGAGCTTGCGGCTGATTGGCTGCGAACTGTTGAAACTAGGAAGTGTTGGCAGCCATTTTGTGATTCAGTCCGTCAGCTCACAACTCTCCCTCTACAAGGCATCAAGTCTGTAGTTCTACCTCTGCGAGGCAACACTAAAAATATACCGCAGCTCTGTCTGTGCGAGATACCCCTTTCACGGTCCCTCTCCCCACATCACCAGCTCGAGGCTATGCCTTTAGAAGCGAGTCCGTCGGCTCGCAGCTCTGAGACTGCGAGTTGTGAGCCATTTTGTGACTCAGTCCGTCTGCTCGCATCTCTCCCTCTAAAAGGCATCGGATCCGTAATTCTACCTCTGCGAGGCAATACTGAAAATATCCCGCAGGTCTGTCTGTGCGAGATACTCCTTTTACGCTCCCTCTCCCCACATCATCAGCTCGCGGCTATGCCTTTAGAAGCCAGTACGTCGGCTCGCAGCTCTGTGTCTGTGAGCCGTGGGGCCCACAGCTCTACCTCTGTGAGCCACCTCGTTAGCTGTGTCTGTGCTAGCAGGCCCGTCGGCCCGTTACTCTCCCTCTGCGAGTTAGCCAGTCGGGTTGCAGCGCGGAGGGCTCGCAGCTGTATCTCTGCGAGCCAGCCCGTTAACTGATAGCTGTGTGTCTGCTAGCAGGCCTGTTGGCTCGTTGGTCTCCCTCTGCGAGTCAGGCCACAGCTCTCCCTCTGCGAGCCGGTACGGTGCTGTGCTTTTGCGAGCCAATGGCTCGTAGGTCTCCCTCTGCGAGCTGAGCCCATGGGCCGCAGCTCTTCCTCTGCGAGCCTGCCCGACGGCCCGCAGGTGTCCCTCTGCTAGCCGAATCACAGCTGACACTCTGCAAGCCAAAATTGGGAATATAAGGCAGCTCTAAAAAAAGCCCTTCTGTTTATTAGTTGGAGCTACATGTAAGTGCGAATGCACAGCTTCAGGTTAATCAGGAAAATTCGGTTTCCCTCATCTGTGAAGTGTACTCCATCACTTCTGTAGATATCAGCGATATCAAAACGTATGTTGTTGTTGTAAATCGACCCCATTCTATGGTCTCTGAGGTATGCAGACACAGCTTTGTTGACATTCTTCCTAGATTTTTCAATCTTATGACAAAATTGGTTTGACCATTTCCACTTCTGTCTTTGGCATATATTGGAATATACAAAGACAGTTTGAGGCAAAAGTAACATCAATTGTCCAAAGGTGTCCTTCATAAGCATTTCCAAACCTACCCAGTCAATGTGGCTAGGTCGTTACTACCACAGTGCACAATCATGAGATCAGGGTGTTGGAGATGCAAACAGGTTTTAACCAAAGGGAGCAATTGGTGCCACTTCAATCCTCTCTGTGCAAACCATTTAATGTACACATTTTGTAAATCTAGGTCTAAGTTAATACGTCTCTGTTCTGCATACCTCTTGCACCAGAAAACATAGCTATGTTCTGCAGCCCACACTAGCATTTTGAAGGTATGGCTAGAAGATATGGATAAATGTCTGTAGCTCAAGCAGTCCGTTCGTAGAATAAGAGATATGTTTAAACATGGGGAACTACTTTTTTTTTACATACAAAACGTTAACGGATTGGGAGATGAAATGTATTCTGTCCTAAAAAGTAGGGTGTATATTAGTTTTGATGAAAAGCATCTTTGTGATTGGTTAATAAAAAAGCAGTATATACGTGGAGTACATATTATAGGATGAAATTTGCTCAGCTCAACCACACCTGCTAATTGTATTTGGAAGGTGCAGTTCAAACTTGAAAGAATGGTGAACTTTTGACCTCCACGTGCCGTTAAATGTTGGAGAAAATGTTGCAAAAAAATATCGGTAGGTTTAACAAAATGATGAACTTTTAACCTGCACGTGTCATAGAATGTTCTAGAAAGTGTTGATACAATACCTTGAACTTTTCACCTGTATGTGTCCTTAACAAAACAGTTTATATGGAAAGTTAAAAAATAAGCAATAAAGAGAGGTTTTGCAATCTAAAAAAATAAGGAACTATTCTGATTTGTTCTTTACATGGATTTATGTGTGGAGCAACAGGGAAATTGTGCCATTACTGGTTCCATTCTTGATGAAAGCGGTGCATTACATGTACTGTGTGACAAGAAAAGAATTGCATGCGTTTGTGACATTTGAAATCTGCATACCAACTAGGAAGGTAAATTAGAAATTAAGAAGGTGTGTTATGTGCGGGGGTGTATCCCTTTGGCAAGCTCCGCCTCTGTGAGGCAGACATTGTTTTTGCATAGGTGCTGGACGACATCTGATGCAGCCCCATCACCTACGCAGTCTGATGTGTCAAGGGCACACAGCCATGCAGCCATCACCCCACCACACACACCAAACACAGAACCTGTATGAGGGGAGTTTTGTACCACATTGCCTTCATTGCTGATGTTCTGTGATTGATATGTGTGTGGGCTGCATTGTGGGGGAATTACCTGTGCACGGATGGCGATGCACACACACATGTTGGTATGTGGAGCCAGGTGCGCATGCGGCCTTGCGCTGCTTGTGCTATCTCACTCCGTCTCTCTCCCTCGCTCTCTCCCGCCCTGTCATAGCAAACTTGTGAAAGCGATGGGTGCGCGGCTCTCAGCGCGGCACTCGAGTACTTCTTAAGTCTTTGAAACACCGAGGGGTATATTCTCAAGGACATATCGCCGAGTTAACGGCACTTTATCACAACCAACATGGTGATACATTAAACGCACCATTCACAAGCTGGAGCAAACAGCCCATATCACCAGTTTACCAGCGATAGCAGCCTCAAAAAGCATCGTCACGGATGAGTCCGGCAAATATTGCTAATGAGATGTAGAGTAGGCGTTCTCGTGCAAAAAGCAGCAAACACATCACTTCGCAAGTGTCTCAACCACCAGCAAGATCGTCGAAGAGAGTACAAAACAGGCGATAAGGTGCGTTAGTAGCAGAAAGTTTACACCTGCTCTGAGCTGGTGTAAAGTCGGACTACAACCTGCAATATGAAAGGGAGCCCACCCAGAGCCATACGTGAATGACAACAGATGCAATGGAGCCAACGATCATGCAGCTCGGACACCCAACACTGCTCCGACACCCCCCGCCACCAGCCCCTTGTCCGCCATCCCCCTCACCTCCCCCCACACAAACAAATGTGACAGCAACGTTAGGAAATCTGGAACGTAACAAATTGGCTGATGTCGCACAATTATAGTAAAGAAGATGCATGTGAGGTTGGACAAATAAGAATCTCAGTCATCTATGGATTTACATATAAAACATTTTATTTAAACAAAACAACAAAATAAAAGTAGGTACAGGTATGGCGTGTCATACCTCGACAATTTGTGAATCACAGCCTGCAAGACAAAAAGAAAGAGAAGATTGTGCGTCATGCGTCCATGAAAGGAGAGAGAGAGAGAAAGAGTGAGAGAGAGGAAGAGACAGAGAAAGAAAGAGTGAGACAGAGAGGAAGACAGAGAAAGAGAGAAAGAGTGAGAGAGAGAGGAAGAGATAGAGAAAGAGAGAAAGAGTGAGATACAAGGAAGTGAGAGAGAAAGAGAGAAACAGTGTGAGAGAGAGGTAGAGAGAGAGAGAAAGAGTGAGACAGAGAGGAAGAGAGAGAGAAAGAAAGAATGAGAGAGAGAGGAAGAGACATAGAAAGAGAGAAAGAGTGTGAGAGAGAGAAAGGAAGAGATACAGAGTGAGAGAGAGAGAAAGAGTTTGAGTGACAGAAAGGAAGAGATGGAGAGGGAGAGTGAGTGTTGACACTGTGGAGAAAATCCTTACAGCTCACCTATCTGCCACCGGTGTGTCTCCAACCACGTGCCGGGACATAGTGGAGTCTTCAAGTTTAGTCATCTGAAACATAGTATAGAATCAGTAATGGCAGAGTACATACAACTGCACACGCCTAATTCTCTGTTTCGCCCCTGCGCACCCAGGCTGCTGCACCCCATCGACTCCCGCTGCCCAGATGTGTCTGCCCGCCTCTGCGCACCTAGGCTGCTGTATCCCATCCACTCCCACTGCCCAGAGGTGTCTGCCCGCTGCTGTGCACCCAGGCTGGTGCACCCCATCGAGTCCCACTGCCCGGAGGTGACTGCCCGTTCCTGCGCACCCAGAGTGCTGCATCCCATCCACTCCCACTGCCTAGAGGTGTCTGCCCGCTCCTGTGCACCCAGGCTGCTGTACCCCATCCACTTCCACTGCTCGGAGGTGTCTGCCCGCTCTTGTGCACCCAGGGTGCTGCACACTATCCACTCCCACCGCCCAGAGGTGACTGCTCGCTGCTGCGGAAACAATGCTCTCTGCTCACCTTCCGCCACCGGCGTGTGTCTAAGAGGGTCCACCACGTGCTGAAGCAACCTCCTCAGGCGCAAGTTGCGTACACGCGGTCAAGCCGAGCTCACAATTCAGAGCGGGTGTTGATTGCAGGATGGCCACGCATCATCGCAGGCTGCACACGCGCTCAGCTCTGGTGGCACTAACTCAGTGGAACTGAAGTCATCGCCTCGTGGCGGGAGGTCCGTGTCAGGGGGGGTCGTCAATCTATGAATCACAGCCTGCTAGACAAAAAGCAAGATAAGATTGTGCGTCATGCGTCCATCAAAGGAGAGAGAGAGAGGAAGAGAGAGAGAAAGAAAGAAAGAGTGAGAGGTAGACAGAGAGAAAGAGAGAAAGAGTGCGAGAGAGAGAAACAGTGAGAGAGAGGAAGAGAGAGAGAAAGAGAGATACAGTGTGAGAAAGAGGAAGAGAGAAACAGAGGAAGAGTGAGAGAGAGAGAAAGAGAGAGAGAGGTAGAGAGAGAAAGAAAAAAGCAGTGTGAGAGAGAGGAAGAGATAGAGTGAGAGAGAGAGGACGGGAGAGAGAAAGAGTGTGAGGGAGAGAAAGGAAGAGATGGAGAGGGACAGTGAGTGCCGACACTGTGGACAAAACCCTCACAGCTCACCTTTCCATAACCGGTGTGTCTCCAACCACGTGCGGGGACATAGTGGAGCCCTCAAGCTTACTCATCTGAAACGTAGTATGGAATCAGTAATGGCAGAGTACATACAACTGCACACGCCTAATTCTCTGTCCCGCCTTTGTGCATCCAGGCTGCTGCACCCCATCCACTTCCACTGCCCAGAGGTGTCTGCTCGCCGCTGCGCACCCAGGCTGCTGCACCCCATCCACTTCCACTGCCAAGAGGTGTCTGCCCGCTGCTGCGCACCCAGGCTGCTGCACCCCATCCACTCCCACTGCCCGGAGGTGACTGTCTGCCGCTGCGCACCCAGGCTGCTGCACCCCATCCACTCCCCGGAGGTGACTGCCCGCCGCTGCGCTAACAAGCCTCTCTGCTCACCTTTCGCAACCTGCGTGTAGAAAAGAGGGCCTACCACGTGCCGCTGCAAGCCCCAAGCCCTGGGCCCGCGGACACTGCACCCTGCATGTCATGCAGCCCCGCTCCGCAGGCCACCAGGTCTCACATTTGGTGCTGGGTCTTGATTTTGCCATGGCAGAGGACATACCAGTGCATCGGGCTTTTCATCGCAGGCTGCACACCCGCTCAGCCCTTGCGGTGCCACTAACTCTGTGACCAGCGAGGCGACACCACGTGGCGGTAGGCCTGCGCTGTCTGATGGCTCAGGCCTACACTGCGGTCCAGCAGGGCACACAAAACCTGAGTTGTCCAGACCGCCGGGACGGGCCATCACCGCAGGCTGCACACCCGCTCAGCAGTTACGGTACCCGTACCTCAGTGGACCGAAAGTCACCGTCCCGTGCCAGTGTGCCTGTGCCGGCCGCAGTGTATCCGGTGCGAGCAACTCTGAAATGGCGTCGAGCACGTGCGCCCGGTCTTTTTTATTGGCAGGGTCACGTGTCTTGTGATGCGTGTGCTGGATGGGTGTGGTGTGGGTGTATACTAGCCATGAGGGAGTGGCTGTGGCATACTGACAACTAGGGTGTGACCAGCAGATCACTGCAATGAAAATCTGGGCCATGTAGCGTTGTTGTCCTTCCCTGTAAGCGTAAGCGGAGTGGGCTGGCCTGGCGTATGCCAGTCCTGCGTGAGGCTGTGAAGAATGACTCTGGCGCTATGGGCGTGGCTTCGTCCTGGGCTGTATGAGGAATCAACTGATGTGGCTGTCCCTGTTGTAGTGCTGACGTCACCCGGGTCGCAAGCGCCAATGTGTCACTCTGTGAGCCATGTCCCACAACATGGCCAACATGGAAGGTACGGGGAATCACTGACCCTACATTCATCCATAGTTCCACACATGAAAGATGGTGGACATGACACATCTGTGTGGATATGAATGTTTATTGCACATTCAGTGGAGTGTTGCAGCTGTAGCAATACAGGGCCATGGAAAGTTTAAGTTTCAGTTTTTGGCACATGGAGGGCAGCCAATTAGAGCCAAGCTTGTGTTCGGGGTTAGGCTGTGCCAACATATGTACTTATAGAATTACTCCGCCAATCCCCAAGCACTTATACATTCACTATACACTCTCCTTGCAGTACTCTAATGATCCAGTCTCTACGTACGTACTTGTACAATGACCGAGAGAAAGTTACATAACCAAAGTTTTCCCCACTGCCAGAGGTAACATGGTTGCATACGCTGTTCACAGCACAATGTAATGTGGTAGGGCCCAGGGGCGGCATCTTGCATACATAATGAACACACGGACACAGATAGATAGTGGAACTGGGTACGGGCAAGTGCGCTTGACTCATTTTTATTACCAGGGTCACATGTCCAGTGACGTCTGTGCTGGATGCGTGTGGGGTGAGTGTAAGCCAGCCCTCCGGGAATGGTTGGTGCTGGCAACAAGTACAACAGTAATCATTGGATCAGACACATAGATTCAATCATAAAGGGTCAATGATTTGTGCTGCACTAAGGTAGGGGCAACAGATGTGAAATAATACACACAAGATTGTATCGTAAAGGATCCATGACTTGTGGTACACTGAGGTAGGGGCAGCAGATGTGAAATTATACACAAAACATTGTATCATAAGGGTCCATGAGATGTGCTGCAATGAGATAGGGGCATCAGAAACATTCAGCGTGTGCGCAGCCAGCGATGATGCGTGGTGCGGGCGAGCCGCAATGGGAGCAATGTCTGTTGCCTACTGGACTGAGTCATCTGCAATCGCGACTCGATGTGAATTGTGAGCCCTGCTATCCGCAGTGTAGATCGAAGGCAGTAGTCAGCACAGACATCGAAGAATGCTTTTAGTCACTTCCTGTTTACAAAATTCGAGGACATAGAGTACAATTCTGTCTGCAATAAATAAATCATGTCTCAATTTAAATTATGACCCCTGCTAACCGCAGTGTAGGTGTATGGAACAAAAGATGAAACATTTATGGAATACACTGTCGAAATATGTAGGTTTCAGGGACGTTATAGTTAGGTGCCTACTGGACTCTGAAATTAATGAATGAAGACTGAATTTGAATTGTGAGCCCTGCTGAGCACAGTGTAGGCTAGAGGCAGCGGTCAGGAAGGGCCTACAGCCACATGGCGTTGACTTGAGCTGCATACAGTTAGTGGTAGGTGTGGCGCTCAGCGTGTGCGCAGCCAGCGATGATGCAATGTCTCTTGCCTACTGTACTGCGTCATCTGCAATCGCGACTCGATCTGAATTGTGAGCCCTGCTGACCGCAGTGTAGGCTGGAGGCAGTGGTCAGGAAGAGTCCACAGCCACGTGGTGTTCACTTTAGCTGCATAGAGTTAGTGGTAGGTGTGGCACTCAGCATGTGCGCAGCCAGCGATGATGCAATGTCTCTTGCCTACTGGACTGCGTCATCTGCAATTGCGACTCGATCTGAATTGTGAGCCCTGCTGACCGCAGTGTAGATCGAAGGCAGTAGTCAGCACAGACATCAAGGAATGCTTTTTGTCACTTCCTCTTGACAAAATTCGAGGACATAGAGTACAATTCTGTCTGCAATTAATAAATCAAGACTGAATTCAAATTGTGAGCTCTGCTGTCCGCAGTGTAGACTGCCATTCAGTGTTCCTTTGGACTTGCAAGATGAAGTTGGTCATTGTACTAAAGCTATAACTGATATAAAACAAGTTCTTGAAGCAAGGATACTAAAAGGATATTATGTAGGTTTTAGGGACGTAATACTTAGTTGCCTACTGGACTCTGCAATTAATGAATCAAGAGTCAATTTTAAATGTGAGCCCTGATGACCGCAGTGTAGGCCGGAAGCAGCGGTCAGCAAGGGCCCACATCCACGTGGCGTTGAGTTGAGCTGTACAGTTAGTGTCACCTGAAGCAACCAGCGTGTGTGGAGCCTGCGATGATGCGTGGTCTGGGCGGGCCGCACTGGTAGCAATGTCTTTTGCCTAATGAATTCTGCCTTAATAAGTCCACGTGGCGTTGACTTGTGGTGCATTGAGTTAGTGGTACCTGAAGCACTCAGCGTGTGCGCAGCCTGCGATGATGCGTGGTCCGGCCGGGCCACACTGGTAGCAATGTCTTTGGTCTGATGAATTCTGCCTTAATAAGGCTACGTGGCGATGACTTGTGGTGCACTGAGTTAGTGGCACCTGAAGCACTCACTGTGTACGCAGCCTGCGATGATGCGTGGTCCGGGCGGGCCGTACTGGGAGCAATGTCTCTTGCCTACTGGACTGCGTCATCTGCAATCGGGACTCGATCTGAATTGTGAGCCCTGCTGTCCACAGTGTAGATCGAAGGCAGTAGTCTGTACAGACATAAGTCTGTGGTGCTCTGCTGCTGGTTCGCAGGGGGCCTGTGTCGAGGAGGCCGTCGGTCACGGCAGAGGCCTCGTGGCAGGGTGAGGGCTGCCGCCCTGGCAGATGCTTTGGCCTTCCCACAAGTGAACCACGCCCAGAGCCCCAGCCTATTTATTCATACTCCTATGCTGGAGTGGGGTACGTTGGACCAGCCCACTCCGCTTCTGCTTCCAGGGGGGGACAACACAGCTACATGACCGAGATCTTTCCCACTGCTTGAGGTAACATGGTTGCATCTATTGTCCACAACACTACAAGCACCAGCAGTATATGTCCACATGGAGAGGTTTGTGCTCTGCATAGTGAGGTCTGTCCACCACATCACCGCTACACTTGGTATTGTGTGCATTTTTATTGATGGGTGACTTGCGTCCTTCACACATACTTGGTTGCCACATCTCCCAACATTCAGCTATTGTGTGGCTGAGGGACCATGCCGTTTTTGGAGGGTCCGCTGTCCTTCTGCGCTGCCTCGGTGGTAGTAGGGAGGGGGTGGTCCGGGGGGAGGTCCTGAGGGTGATGGTAGTGGGTGTTGTGGCCTTCTTGGGTGTCGGAGCTGCATGGTCAGTAGCTCTATGACATGTGTTGGTCTTTAGATGTGGTTATGGGCTGGGCTCCCTTTCACACTGTAGGTAGTCGTCCTGCTTTACACCAGTAAAAGGCAGATGTTAAATTCTTACTGCTAACGCAGCTTATCGCCTGTTTTTGGATCGCACCCCAGATTTGGCTGCTTGTTGAAAGTACCGGGAAGTGGTGTTTTTGTGTTATTTTTGCACGGGAACGCCAACTCTGCATATTATTAGCGTTAGTTGTCGCTCTCATTTGTGGCAATTTTTTTGCGGAAGCTATTGCTGGAAAACTGGCGATATCGGCTGTTTTCACTAGGTTGAGAATGGAATGATAATTTAAAATCACTGAAAAAACCATAGGTTTAATGAACATTATAATTAGAAATTAGCATTTAAAAAACGTTTGAAATTCACTGAAAAAACCATAGGTTTCAGGCACGTTATAGTTAGAAATTAGCATTTAAAAAACCTTAGAAATTCACTGGAAAAACAATAGGTTTCAGGGACGTTATAGTTAGAAATGAGCATTTAAAAAACCTTTGAAATTCACTGAAAAAACCAGTTAGGTGGACATTTCACTCGTACAAAACCATAGAAATTCCACCGTTTTAGTTAGTTCAGTTAATTATAACTCGTGCCCCCGGAATGCACTGCTCATGACGTCACATATTACATCATTCATGGCATGGTCAGTGACATCACTGATGACATCTCAAATGACATCACTGACGTCATGAGCAGTGCATTGCGGGGGCGCGAGTTATAGTTAACTGAACTGACTATAACGGTGGAATTTCTATGGTTTTGTACGAGTGAAATGTCCACCTAACTATAACGTCCCTGAAACCTATGGTTTTTTCAGTGAATTATCTACTGGCGGTCGCCAGTAGATAGTTATAGTTAGGACCTAGTTTCCATAGGAAACTCGTTTTTTGTTTTCTCAATATCTTTGGCGGCGGTTGACGAATCTTCGCGAAATTTTCAAAACTCGTAGCCCGCTCCGGTCAGCTCCTGTCTTGAAAGTTTCGGGGTGATTCGGCAAGCAGGGGCCGAGAAAAAAGGGGGGTCCCAAAACGTGTTTTCTCCATGTTATTTTCCATAGGAAACTTTAGACACGACTACAGCCCGAACTGCTGAACTGAATTACACCAAATTTGGCAAAAGGTAGCCCTTGGTTCAGAAAGAGACCTTTTTGTTAAATGGTGTAAATCCATTCAGTAGTTCCTGAGAAATTCAAAAATCAATTTCCCATAGGAAAGTTTAGACACGGTTACAGCTTGAACTGCTGAACGGAATTACACCGAATTTGGCAAAAGGTAGTGCTTGGTTCAGAAAGCGCCCTTTTTTTAAATGGTGTAAATCCGTTCAGTAGTTGCTGAGAAAATAAAAAAATAAACGTTTCGATATATAGAGGCACGGAGGATCCGCGCACCCTCCCGACCACGAGCTTTATTCTAATTGGCTGTCAACACTCCAAACCAGGAAGTGTTGGCAGCCATCTTGTGACTCGGTAGAACCGAGTCACAAGAAATCAGAATAAAAACCGTGAAAAAAAAGAAAAGGGGGCAGGGTAGAAACACCCTGACCCCCTAGGCCTGCTTAGGGGGTCCCACAAGGACCCCCAGGGCCCAAAAAAGCTTTTTTTTTTTTAAATCAGCAAAATGCGCGCCGGATCCGCGGATCCGGCCGCAAAACGAAAAAAACCAAAGCGCGGCCTCCCGCGCTTCATTATTATTTAGCCCCTGGGTGGGCCAAGTCCCGGGGGCAATGGGGGGCCCAAGGGGGGCCCCGGGGACCGCCACCCCCGGGGCTTTCTTTACATATTTGCGGGGGGCACATGGCACCCCGCAGCCCCGGGGACCACCACCCCCGGGGCTTGTATTTTAAATGGGTGGGAGGGCCTCCATGGCCCCCCAAAGCCCCGGGGACCGCCACCCCGGGGCTTTTCTTAAATATTTGCGGGGGCACATGCCCCCCCGCAGCCCCGGGGACCGCCACCCCCAGGGCTTGTTTTTAAAAAAAATAAAGAACCTGTGTGGGGGGGGGGCTCGAGCCCCCCAACACACCCTGGGGACCGCCACCTCCCCGGGGCTCTAACTATGTAAATTCGGGGATCCGTTACGGACCCCCGAGCCCCGAGACCACCACCTCCCCTTTGCCTGGAGCCTGTGATGGCCCTGGGGACCGCCACCCCCAAGGGCCGGCTCCTGCAGTGTCCCGGGGTGCCCACCCCCGGGACACTGCTGTTTGCAATGACAGGGCGGGAGCTTCGCGGCTCCCGCCATGTCATTGCAAACTGCTTTGCTTCATTGAAGCGAGAGCAGGGAAACCTGCTCTCGCTTCAATGAAGCAAAGCAGATTGATTTTCCACATGGGGAGCTGCATGTCAGCAGCTCCCCATGTGGAAAAGCAATGCCGGCTCCCGCAGGACGCTGGGAGTCAGCGGGACCGTGGGGGCATTGGGGCTCCCCCCACGGTCCCCAACGGATAGGGCCTGCCCCGGGGGATGGGGTCCCCTGGGCTAGAAGTGGCCCGGGATGGGGGTCACGCGGCCCCCTTCCCCTGTGTATTAAAAAAAAAAAAAAAGGAGAGGCCAGGCCTCGGGGGATGGGGTCCCCGGGGCCATATTTGGCCTGAGGAGGGGGGCCACGCGGCCCGCCCTCACAAAAAATAAATAAAAAAGGATGGCCAGGCCCCGGGGGATGGGGTCCCCGGGGCCAGAAGTGGCCCGGGAGGGGGGCCACGTGGCCCCCCTCCCACCCAAAAAAATTATTAAATAAAGGCGGGCCCCGGGGGATGGGGTCCCCGGGGCCAATAGAGGCCTTAGGAGGGGGGGCCATGCAGCCCCCCCTTCCTATAAAAAAACAATATGTGTGGCCATGCCCCGGGGATGGGGTCCCCGGGGCCGGGTGGCCATGGGAGGGGGCCCACAAGGCCCCTCCCATTTACATTTTTTTTTTTTAAAAGGGGACCAGGCCCTGGGGGATGGGGTCCCCAGGGCACAAAAAGGCAAGAGAAGGGGGCCACACAGCCCCCTTCTTAAAAAAACCGGCATTGCGGCTAGGCCCCGCCCCTCCCTGCAACACTCAGCAAACGCGCCCCCTGGTGCGTTTAAAGTTGAGGAATTAATTCCCTTGAATACTGAGGGCCCTGGGGCCAACTAGCCCACCAGGTACCTCCAGTATGCACCAGGGAGCTGCGTTGCAGAGAGGTGTTCAGAGGCCACGCCCCTTTTTACACCTCTCTGCAACGCAGCTCTGTGGCGCTTACTGGAGGTACCTGGCTAGTTGGACCCCAGGGACCCTCAGGATTCATGGGGACTTATTCACCCAACTTAAAATGTGCCACGGGGCGCGTTTGCACAGTGGTGAAGGGAGGGGGCGGGGCCTGAGGTGACATGTGTGCAAACACGCCCTGTGGCGCGTTTTAAGTTGGGGAATTAATTCCTCTTCAATCCTGAGAGTCCCTGGGGTCCAACTAGCCCACCACTTACCTCCAGTAAGCGCCACAGAGCTGCGTTGCAGAGTGATGTAAAAAGGGGCGTGGCCTGGGCCACCTCTCTGCAACGCAGCACAGTGGCGCTTACTGTAGGTACCTGGTGGGCTAGTTGGCCCCCAGGGACCCTCAGTATTGAAGAGGAATTAATTCCCCAACTTAAAACGCGCCACAGGGCGTGTTTGCACACATGTCACCTCAGGCCCCGCCCCCTCCCTTCACCACTGTGCAAAACGCGCCCCCTGGCGCGTTGTATGTTGGGGAATTAATTCCCCTTGAATACTGAGGGTCCCTGGGGGCCAACTAGCCCACCAGGTACCTCCAGTATGCGCCAGGGAGCTGCCTTGCACAGAGGTGTTCAGAGGCCATGCCCCTTTTTACACCTCTCTGCAACGCAGCTCTGTGGCGCTTACTGGAGGTAGCTGGTGGGCTTGTTGGACCCCAGGGACCCTCAGGATTCAAGGGGACTTAATCCCCCAACTCAAAATGCACCACGGGGTGCGTTTGCACAGTGGTGAAGGGTGGGGGCGGGGCCTGAGGTGACATGTGTGCAAACATGCCCTGTGGCGCGTTTTAAGTTGGGGAATTAATTCCTCTTCAATCCTGAGGGCCCCTGGGGGACAACTAGCCCACCAGGTATCTCCAGTAAGCGCCACAGGCCTGCGTTGCAGAGAGGTGGTCCAGGCCATGCCCCCTTTACACCTCTCTGCAACACAGCTCTGTGGCGCTTACTGGAGGTACCTCGTGGGCTAGTTGAACCCCAGGGACCCTCAGGATTCAAGAGGACTTTATCCCCCAACTTAAAACGTGCCACGGAGCGCGTTTGCACAGTGGTGAAAGGGAGGGCGGGGCCTGAGGTGACATGTGTGGAAACACGCCCTGTGGCGCGTTTTAAGTTGGGGAATTAATACCCCTTCAATCCTGAGGGCCCCTGGGGGCCAGCTAGGCCACCAGGTACCTCCAGTAAGCGCCACAGGCCTGCGTTGCAGAGAGGTGGTCCAGGCCACGCCCCTTTTTACACCTCTGTGCAACGCAGCTCTGTGGCGCTTACTGGAGGTACCTAGTGGGCTAGTTGGACCCCAGGGACCCTCAGGATTCAAGGGGACTTTATCCCCCAACTTAAAACGTGCCACGGGGCGCGTTTGCACAGTGGTGAAGGAGGGCGGGGCCTGAGGTGACATGTGTGGAAACACGCCCTGTGGCGCGTTTTAAGTTGGGGAATTAATACCCCTTCAATCCTGAGGGCCCCTGAGGGCCAACTAGGCCACCAGGTACCTCCAGTAAGCGCCACAGGCCTGCGTTGCAGAGAGGTGGTCCAGGCCACGCCCTTTTACACCTCTGTGCAACGCAGCTCTGTGGCGCTTACTGGAGGTACCTAGTGGGCTAGTTGGACCCCAGGGACCCTCAGGATTCAAGGGACTTAATCTCCCAACTTAAAATGGCCACAGGGCTTGTTTGCACACATGTCACCTCAGGCCACCCCTCCCTTCACCACTGTGCAAACGCGCCCCGTGGCGCGTTTTAAGAGGAAGTTTTAATCCCTCTGCTCTATTATGTACTAGGGCCTTACAGAGGAGGTCATGCTAATCACAGGGGTACCCCAACGCATAGTGTTCCCTAGTGTATGTAGGTGTTTTCACTGTATTCTAAGTGTCTTTTAGCATGGCACTGGCTCTAGGCCTGGTTAGTCCGAGTCAGTTACCACCAGTACCTGTCTGAAAAAGTTGTGGGCACAGGATGATTTTGCAACAAGGCCTCTTTCTGCTCCTCTGTTGGTTCTTTCTGCACATGTCTTGCTTCTTCCTGCACTTTTCTTCGTCTTTGTGGACTTCTGTTGCTTCTTTCTGCATTTCTTTTGCTTCTTTCTGTGCGTTTTTCTTCTTTGTTCACATGTCCTACCTCTGTAGGCATAGTTAGAAACTAGCATTTAAAAAACCTTTGAAATTCACTTAAAAAACCATAGGTTTCAGGCACGTTATAGTTAGAAATTAGCATTTAAAAAACCTTTGAAATTCACTGAAAAAACCATAGGTTTCAGCCACGTTATAGTTAGAAATTAGCATTTAAAAAACCTTAGAAATTCACTGAAAAAACCATAGGTTTCAGCCACGTTATAGTTAGAAATTAGCATTTAAAAACCTTAGAAATTCACTGAAAAAACCATAGGTTTCAGGGGCGTTATAGTTAGTTGGACATTTCACTCGTACAAAACCAGTGAAATTCCCCGTTATAGTTAGTTCAGCTAACTATAACTTGCGTCCCCGCAATGCACTGCTGATGACGTCACATATTACATCACTCATGACATGGTCAGTGACATCACTGATGACATCACTGATGACATCTCAAATGACATCACTGATGACATCACTAATGACATCATCCATGTGATAATTTCATGCATCTTCTCACACCCTAATATAACCTTTGATACACCCACTCTAAATTACAGACTGCCATTCTCAAAAGCATAGACACTCCAACACCAATAACTACATACACACTCACTGATTCTTAGACCTACACACACATCCACTCACTCACCCGTACAGTCACTCATACTTACTGTCACTCAGTACAGGACTATCATATGCACTCATACACCTATATAAACACTCACACACCGCCACTCATCCATAGAGGTACTCACACACCTAGTCAGTCATGCAAATAATTAATCACACTCCCATTTACTCACCTATACAGTTATTCACACACCAGCTCACTTACTCATACAAATTCTAGCACATTCTTACGCTCTTATACAATCACACCCACACAAACACTCAGGCACCCATACAGATACTCACACAACCAATCAATAACTCATGTAGCTATTTACAAACCCATGCAGCCGCTTACACACCAACAGACAGACGGATACAGACATTCACACAGTTTAGTCACTAACCCATGCATTCAGTAAGATACGTTTAATCACTCACTTATAGACTCAGTCACGCACCTACTAAATCATCCATTCAGACACTTATACACCCACTCATTCTTCAATACGCCTTTCCCTATATATATTAAACATATTTAAACTTTACAGAAACACAAAGTCACTGGATGATGTATAGTTAGTGAAATGTCCAACTAACTATAACGCCCCTGAAACCTATGGTTTTTTCAGTGAATTTCTAAGGTTTTTTAAATGCTAATTTCTAACTATAACGTGGCTGAAACCTATGGTTTTTAAGTGAATTTCAAAGGTTTTTAAATGCTAGTTTCTAACTATGCCTACAGAGGTAGGACATGTGAAGAAAGAAGAAAAAATGCACAGAAAGAAGCAAAAGAAATGCAGAAAGAAGCAACAGAAGTCCACAAAGACGAAGAAAAGTGCAGGAAGAAGCAAGACATGTGCAGAAAGAACCAACAGAGGAGCAGAAAGAGGCCTTGTTGCAAAATCATCCTGTGCCCACAACTTTTTCAGACAGGTACTGGTGGTAACTGACTCAGACTAACCAGGCCTAGAGCCAGTGCCATGCTAAAAGACACTTAGAATACAGTGAAAACACCTACATACACTAGGGAACACTATGCGTTGGGGTACCCCTGTGATTAGCATGACCTCCTCTGTAAGGCCCTAGTACATAATAGGGCAGGGGATTAAAACTTCCTCTTAAAACGCGCCACGGGCGCGTTTGCACAGTGGTGAAGGGAGGGGGCCTGAGGTGACATGTGTGCAAACAAGCCCTGTGGCCGTTTTAAGTTGGGAGATTAAGTCCCCTTGAATCCTGAGGGTCCCTGGGGTCCAACTAGCCCACTAGGTACCTCCAGTAAGCGCCACAGAGCTGCGTTGCACAGAGGTGAAAAAAGGGGCGTGGCCTGGACCACCTCTCTGCAACGCAGGCCTGTGGCGCTTACTGGAGTTACCTGGTGGCCTAGTTGGCCCCCAGGGGCCCTCAGGATTGAAGGGGTATTAATTCCCCAACTTAAAACGCGCCACAGGGCATGTTTCCACACATGTCACCTCAGGCCCGCCCCCTCCCTTCACCACTGTGCAAACGCGCCCCGTGGCACGTTTTAAGTTGGGGGATAAAGTCCCCTTGAATCCTGAGGGTCCCTGGGGTCCAACTAGCCCACGAGGTACCTCCAGTAAGCGCCACAGAGCTGCGTTGCAGAGAGGTGTAAAAAGGGGCGTGGCCTGGACCACCTCTCTGCAATGCAGGCCTGTGGCGCTTACTGGAGGTAAGTGGTGGGCTAGTTGGACCCCAGGGACCCTCAGGATTGAAGGAATTAATTCCCCAACTTAAAACGCGCCACAGGGCGTGTTTGCACACATGTCACCTCAGGCCCGCCCCCTCCCTTCACCACTGTGCAAACGCGCTCCGTGGCGCGTTTTAAGTTGGGGGATTAAGTCCCCATGAATCCTGAGGGTCCCTGGGGTCCAACTAGCCCACCAGGTACCTCCAGTAAGCGCCACAGAGCTGCGTTGCAGAGAGGTGTAAAGGGGCATGGCCTCTGAACACCTCTCTGCAACGCAGCTCCTGGCGCATACTGGAAGGTACCTGGTGTGCTAGTTGGCCCCCAGGGCCCTCAGCTATTCAAGGGAATTAATTCCCCAACTTTAAACGCGTCAGGGGCGCGTTTGCTGAGTGTTGCAGGGAGGGGCGGGGCTTAGCCGCGATGCCGGCTTTTTTTAAGAAGGGGGCTGTGTGGCCCCCCTTCTCTTGCCTTTTTTTGTGCCCTGGGGACCCCATCCCCCAGGGCCTGGTCCCCATTTAAGAAAAAATAATATATAAATGGGAGGGGGGCCCCGGGGCCTGGCCATCCTTTGTTATTTTTTTTGTGAGGGGGGCCGCGTGGCCCTCCTCCTCCTCCTCAGGCCAAATATGGCCCCGGGGACCTCATCCCCCGGGGCCTGGCCTCTCCTTTTTTTTTTTTTTAATACACAGGGGAGGGGGGCCGCGTGGCCCCCCTCCCGGGCCACTTCCAGCCCCGGGGTCCCCATTGGGGACTGTGGGGGGAGCTCCAATGCCCCCACGGTCCCGCTGGCTCCCCGCATCCTGCTGGAGCCGGCATTGCTTTTCCACATGGGGAGCTGCTGACATGCAGCTCCCCGTGTGGAAAAGCAATCTGCTTTGCTTCATTGAAGCGAGAGCATGTTTCCCTGCTCTCGCTTCAATGAAGCAAGCAGTTTGCAATGACAGGGCGGGAGCCGCGAGGCTCCCGCCCTGTCATTGCAAACAGCAGTGTCCCAGTGGTGGGCACCCGGGACACTGCAGGAGCCGGCCCTGGGGGGTGGCGGTCCCCAGGGCCATCACAGGCTCCAGGAGGGGGGCCGCGCGGCCCCCCTCCCAACATTGGCAAAGCCCCGGGGAGGTGGTGGTCCCCGGGGCTCGGGGGTCTGTAACGGACCCCCAAATTTACATAGTTAGTGCCCCGAGGAGGTGGTGGTCCCCACGGCGTGTGGGGGGGCTCTAGCCCCCCCCCACACAGGTTCCTTATTTTAAAAAAAAACAAGCCCCGGGGGGTGGCGGTCCCCGGGGCTGCGGGGGGGCCATGTGCCCCCCGCAAATATTTAAGAAAAGCCCCGGGGGTGGCGGTCCCCGGGGCTTGGGGGGCCTTGGAATAAAATACAAGCCCCGGGGGGGTGGCGTTCCCCGGGGCTGTGGGGGGGGCCATGTGCCCCCCACTAATATTTAAGAAAGCCCTGGGGGGTGGCGGTCCCAGGGGCTGGGGGGCCCCCTTGGGCCCCCCATTCACAATATAAACATTGCCCCGGGGGCTAAATAATAACGAAGCGCAGGAGGCCGTGCTTCGTTTTTTTTAGTTTCACGGCCGGATCCGCAGATCCGGAGCGCATTTTGCCGATTTCTTTTTTAAAAAAATGCTTTTTTGGGCCCTGGGGGTCCTTGTGGGACCCCCTAAGCATGCCTAGGGGGTCAGGGTGTTTCTACCCTGCCCCCTTTTCTTTTTTTTTGCATTTTTTATTCTGATTTCTTGTGACTCGGTTCTACCGAGTCACAAGATGGCTGCCAACACTTCCTGGTTTGGAGTGTTGACAGCCAATTAGAATAAAGCTCGTGGTCGGGAGGGTGCGCGGATCCTCCGTGACTCTATATATCGAAACTTTTATTTTTTGATTTTCTCAGCAACTACTGAATGGATTTACACCATTTAAAAAAAGGGCGCTTTCTGAACCAAGCACTACCTTTTTGCCAAATTTGGTGTAATTCCGTTCAGCAGTTCAAGCTGTAACCGTGTCTAAACTTTCCTATGCGAAATTGATTTTTTGACCTCTATTTTTTTAATTTCTCAGGAACTACTGAACGGATTTACACCATTTAACAAAAAGGTCTCTTTCTGAACCAAGGGCTACCTTTTTGCCAAATTTGGTGTAATTCCGTTCAGCAGTTCGGGCTGTAGTCGTGTCTAAAGTTTCCTATGGAAAATAACATGGAGAAAACACGTTTTGGGACCCCCCTTTTTTCTCGGCCCCCGCTTTCCGAATCACCCCGAAACTTTCAAGACAAGAGCTGACCGGAGCGGGCTACGAGTTTTGAAAAGTTCGCGAAGATTCGTCAACCGGCGCCAAAGATATTGAGAAAACAAAAAACGAGTTTCCTATGGAAACTAGGTCCTAATAACTATAACTATCTACTGGCGACCGCCAGTAGATAATATATATATATATATATATATATATATATATATATATATATATATTTTTTCTAATCTGTTCACCATCCTTATATTGCTAATCACTTTTATCTGCATCTGTCTATTGATCATTGCAGCACATATATTCTATACAAGAATCACAATGGTTCAAATATTGAAAACGTCTCACTGTGTATTCCTTGTATATTTCTCTGAGTGAAAGAGAGCACGAGTAACTGAGTGAAAAGGTTCTAGATCTGTTACCACGATCCCTGGGGTTGTCATGTTTTGTGGTTGCCAAAACCATTTGCTACCTATCTAGATGTAGGGGTGCATATGTTGGCACTGTGGGCTAGCTGGTTTCTAGGATGATATATCCTGCAGCATTGCGCGGAATCGGTCTGGCACCATCCCTACGTTTATGTTACGCAACAAATGCGCAGTTCCTACTTGGAAGTGGAGAACTACATGACACTACACCTACTATGCTATGTACTTGGTCTGCACTCCACTGCACACACATCACTGCACTCCTCCGACCTGCCCTTATAGTGAACGCTATAGTATCCATGACACACTCATGCTGCTCTTGCATAGCACTCCACTCTCTTCATACTGAATTCCACTTATTTTACATAGCACTCATGCTACCCCTCGCTGTGCCCAAGCATCACCCACAGCATCCAAACTGAGATATGTATTCAAGGCCACTGAAATTATGCGATTCTGCAGTTGCAGCTTTTTCCACATAATTATGGATTTGCCCTATTTGCCACATAATCCATTATCTGCTGCATAATCTGCAGATTTTAACCCAAAAAATAGTTTCTAGCTAACACGGATCGGGAGTTACTAAAAGTTACTAAAGCGTGGTAACATGTTAGTGCGCAGTGGAAGGCCCTTTGCAAAAGTTAACTGGTCATGTTTCAGTTACTTATTTCTGAATTTGGTCGTTAACCTGGTACTAATGAGCTGAAATCTTTGCCCAGACAGTATTACCATGTGCAAAAATGACAAAATAATGAAGCAATACTATCAAAAAATGTGCCTTGTTATGCTGCATAATTTGCCTTTTCTTGCTGCATAATTTAGTCAACCCTGCTGCATAATTTGGTGCTACCATGCCTTCATAATTCCAGTGGCCCTGTATACAGCACACGCCATGACATTCCAAAACACCAAAGCTGCACCCCATTCGACACACAGCGGCAAGCAACACCCTTCACACCGTGCCGTCTGTACTTACATTGCATCACTCTCACACTGAAACCCACAGCTGCTCACTGCACTCACCACTTCACTCATTGTGCCCTGTAACTGAATCCAAACGGCAATGACCTCTGCTGCACTCACATCACAACAACGCTGCATTCACGCTGCATTCACACTGCATCCACAGGGCGTCACACTAAACTCATCTGTGCTATCATGGTAGTTACTGTAGTCTCACTGCATTCACACTACACTTTTTGTGACGCTCCGGCTGCGCAAATAACAAAATCATATCTATGAGGTCACGCAAAGCCACTATGCGTGGCTTTCAATGGTCTCATAGATATGGAGTAAGGCAAGGCAGCTGCGTTCCATGGGCGTTGCAGTGGGTTTTCCAACGCAACACCTTTTGATTTTGACACTTCCCCATATTTACGAGAGTATGTCAACCTGGGGAAGCGCCAAAAAATGTTGCCTCCTGAAGTGAGGCATAACAAGAAGAAATAGCTTTATTTCCCCTCGTTTTTCCTCTTTCTATGTGTGCTGCATTCTGCATCACACATAGAAAGAGGAAACGACCTCTTAGGGTTGTTTCTATGCAGGAAGGTGCCCCTTCCTGCACAAAAACAGACAACACAAGTGCAAGGGTGCCTGCGTTGGCACTAGGCTTGTCCTTTCAATCGTCGACCTCGGTGGAAGTGTTTGAGTAAGCGGAAGAAATCTAGCCTGCTGGAGGTTAAATACCGATAGTCCACCAGTGAAGAACATCATAGTGGTACACTCAATAAAACTCAAGTAGATGCATGGCACTCAGGTTCCCCTATTTCATGCATGAGTGGGTCATCCTGTCCAGTTTTTCATTTTTCATTTTGGAAATAGTAGACATGAATTTTCGATATATAGAAAACTAAAAGTAGCAGAATTCAAAGGAAAAAACTGGGCTATATGAGAAATATTTAGCAAAAGAACCTCGAAAACTTTGCAGACATAGATATGACTTTAAAGAGAAACCACGAAATGCTTGGAAAAAGAAATGCATAAGTGACACCGTTATGGCGCATGCCGTTAACATTTTATTAACGTTTTAAAAAACGAAACATATGACTTAATTTCCCCTTCTTGAGCGGGGTGGGGGGGTGGGGGAGGAGGGCGGACTGTCAAAGAAAAACCTCCCACCGGCAAGGATCTGTGACAGGTGCAGGTGGCGCAGTTTCTACCACTTAACCCCTCGCTCACAGGTCGTGTCTGCCTGCTGACGACTGAAACTAACAAAACACGAGATCAGAAGTTGGTTGCGTTACTTCCGGCTCTGGAGACCTGGGGAGAGGCATCTTTAGGGAGGTGGTTGCAGCTGTTCCCACTGTCTGTAAATGAACGAGCGGGTGATGTGTATGAATCTGTGTCGCCATTGTCAAGAGAGACACTGCAGGCAGGTGGTGAAGGGAACTGTCCCCGGTGGGCAGTTCCCATCTGTTTCTTAGTGACCAAGGCTTTAGGGAGCGCCTCACAGCGTCATCAGGGGTATGGGGCGCATACGTATGCTACATATATGTGTGTCGACCGCTTTAAAATTGACCGTCTATCTTGATTTCCTGCATGCTGGGCATTCCGTGGACGTCTCCCTAGATGCCGATGTGTGGATGTATAGAGACCTTCATGCTCAGACATAACCTGGCATAATCAACAATAAGTTAATGCCAAACGCATGAGCTCCCTATCTGACATCTCTTCCTCTCATTCCCTGCGCAGGTGCAGTTATTCAAAACACTGGGCAATATATATATCTGGCGGGCGCCAGGGGGTAGTTATAGTTAGGACCTAGTTGCTATAGACAGGGCCGGACTGGAAACCCAAACCGGCCCTGGCAAAGTGCTCGGCGGGCCCCCCCCGGGGGTTGGGGGTGCGGCCGAGCTGTTTGCCAGGGCCGGTTTCGGCCGATTTTGTTACAGGGGCAGATATTGCAGCTATGCTGCAAAAACGGCCCTGTAACAAAAACGGCCCCCCCAGGGGCCCAAAACCGGCCCCCACCCTAGCGGCCCACCGGGAAAATGCCCGGTGCCCGCTACGGCCAGTCCGGCCCTGATAGGAAAGGGATTTTTTATTTTGCTAATAACCTTGGTGCCTTTTGAATCTTCACAAAACTTCCTCAAAAAAATGTCATCCATCTCATCTCCTTCTTAGAAAGTTTAGAGGCGATCCGCCAAGCAGGGGCTGAGAAAAAAGGGGTGGGGGGGGGGTCTCAGGACTTAATTTCCCCATGCAATTTCCATAGGGATCTAAAAAAATAAAAATAAAAAATAAAATATATATATATATATATATATAAACGCTCCATTCACACCAAAACTCGAATCACTCACGGACGGGTGCTATTGTGCGGCGGTGCATTCCGCAATATACGGCAGGCGTTTGAAGATATTTTATTCTTCCAGGAATAAAATATCTTCAAACGCCTACCAGTGAGTGCTTATTTTCTGCAAACTAAGAAAATTGAGCTTTAATATATATATATATATACCATGCATAGGATTCTGCTATCCCGGTTTAAAAATGCATCTATAATAACTTTAAAATCAGCAACTTGTGACACAAACAGTTGCCGATTATAAAGAAATGACATCAGAAGTAATAGCTTATTACAGTCGAGTTCTGATGTCACAATGGCTGCTGCCAGAGGCAGTAGCCACGAAACACTGCGTTTCTTTCTTCTACTATGCTTTTTGTAACTCTAAAGTGCCAAGCAGAAAGTAGATATTTATGGCAACATGTTTATTTTTTACACTCCTTGGGAAATTATAGAAAAGTAAGAATCTTTCTGCATGTTTCTGCTGTGCCTTTTTTTTCTAATTGACATATTCAACTGCTTCTAATATATTTTTTCAACAACTAGTTAACTTTTTTGATGTGTTTAATTTTGCACTAATTAATTTATTTGAATTCTTCAACCTTGCAAACATGCTCTCTCTTTCTTAAGAAATAGCTAAGCACCAAGGATTTAAATGGTTTGTGGGAAAGGCGATGGTGTGACCATGTATTAAATGAGATAAAGTACCCTCTGCCATACATGATAAGGCTAGTGCAAGTCACCTTGGACTTCCATTAACTTATTCGCAAACTCAATCTTTGGCCTTATTTCTCTAGATGGCCATGGAACTCCTCAATGACTTGCAATATCCTTATAATTATGGCTTCTGGCTTTATGGTGTTTATGTTTTTTAACATTTCTGTCTGCATTTATCCATATTTATTTTTTTAGACATCGTATTGGTATTTATCCATATTTATTTGGTGTTTTGTGAATAGATGAGGTGTTAACTTGTATATTTCTGCATTTATTTAACGGATAAATGTGTACTCATACTTTGATGCCTGTCAGGTTTTAGCACATTACCCAGCCAAAAGTAATTAATTAATAGACTCAAATAAAAAAATTCGCATAATAGCATAAATAAATGTTGATATAATCAGTAATTTAAGCAACTCTCATTCAGCTTGGTAACTCCTCAGTAGATACATGGCACTCAAGTTCCTGTATTTCATGCGTAAGTGGGTCACCCAGTCCAGTTTTCTTTTCATTTCTGCCAATATGTACAACTATTGTCCATGCTGCCAATATGTACAACTATTGGCCTAAAAGTCATTAATCTCAGCATGGAGAGTCACTCTAAAGAAGCCAAATTATCTCTATTTCTGTGCTTTTAAAAATAAATACAGACAGGAAGCACAATGTTTTCTGTCTGTATATATCTGTAAAAATCAGTAAAAATGGAAAACAAAAAGCCCTACTTATAATATATGGCTGGGACTCTGGGGGACCTGGGGCTCCCACCACAGCCCCCAATGACCCCTGCAGTGTGGATGCCTTGGTTGGGCATGGGGGCACCCACCTAAAACTTGAAACAGGCTTGGCTCCTTGAATGTGAGCTGGCTGGTGCCATGTGGGTCCTAGGGCTCTCCCCGTGGCCTCCAACCAAAAAGAAAGATGTGGGTGTCCTGGGTGGGCAATAAAACCTTAAAAAATAAATAATAAAGAAGTGACTAGAGCTGCTCATTTATTATACACTGCTCTGGCAAGAAGCGCCCCATAATGACCAAAGACCTTTTTTTAACAATTATTTTCTTACTGAGACAGCCCTGATCGCCGCCACCAACGACATCTGAACCCTCCTGAGCCATGGTGAAACAGCAGTTCTCATCCTCCTGGACCTGTCCGGCGCATGTGACACCGTCTCCCACCGCATCCTGATCAACAGACTCCACCACATCAGGATCCAGGGGAGCGCACTCAAATGGAACGCCTCGTACCTCACGGGCAGAACCCAAGGGATACATCTCCCACCGTTCACCTCAGAACCCAAGAAGATCATCCGCACAGTCCCCCAAGGATGTTCCCTAAGTCCACTCCTCTTCATCACCTACATTACCCCCTTGTTAAACCTGGGCGGAGTTCCGAACTCCGCAAAGTGACCAAAAAACTCGTGCTATGCAGAATTCCGCAAGCGGCAGAGTGCGCTTGGTCACTCCTATTTGAGTTGATTTTCAGCGCCGGGTGTTTGTTCTGTGCTGGGAAATAAACGTGAATGGCACCATGTGCAGCGCAAGAGGGGGCTGCTTCTTTTCTGCCGCTCGAGTAGGTTTTCTACTCGAGCGGCAACTTTCTCAATGCGAACGGAAGGTTTCTCAACGTGAGCAGTTGCGACCACCCGCGCCCACCCCTATTGAGAAATCTGTCTACCCGCTTTAAGAAATCTCACCGGGAGGTGGATTTTCCTTGCTCACCAACTTGACATTGAGGAGCGCGAGCGAAGAAATAAACTCTGCTCCGCTATAAGTAGCGGGGTTTTTTGAAACTCCACGGAGTGGATAAAACTGCAAACTCCACGAACAGAGCGGAGTTCACCACCCGGGCTTACCCCCTGTCTCAAACCGTCAGATCACATGGACTCAACATCATCTCCTACCCCAATGACACACAGCTCATTCTTTCACTGTCTGAGGACCCCACAAAAGCCAACTTCCACAGATGCATGATTGATGAACGTCGCGTACTGGATGAAGGACAACTGTCTCAAATGCAACATGGACAAGACGGAAGTCCTCATCTTTGGAAACAACGACTCGCCATGGAACGACACATGGTGGCCTGTGGAGCTCGACACCCCCCGCCCCAACAGACCATGCCAGCAACCTCAGCATCATCCTGGGTAGCAAACTATCCATGAAGAAACAAGTCAACACAGTCTCATCCACCTGTTTCAACACCCTTTGCCTGCTTTGCAAGATCTTCAGGTGGCTCCCGAATAAAACTAGACGGACCGTCATGCAGGCCCTCGTCACCAGCAGACTGAACTACGGAAACACACTCTATGTAGGAATCACTGCACACCTCCTGATAAGACTACAGACAATACAGAACTTAGTGGCAAGACTCATACTCGACCTCCACAGAAGGATCCACATCACACCACATCTCAAGAAGCTACATTGGCTCCCGATTCAGAAGAGATGCCAGTTCAAGATGTGGACCCACTCCTACAAGTTCCTACACAACGAAGGACCAGCATACATCAACAAACGCCTAACCTTCCACCAATCGATCAGACTCCTTCGATCAGCCTCCCTCTCCCTCGCAGACACCCCACGGATCTGCCGAGCCAACAACGGAGGACGCTCCTTCTCTCACCTGGCAGCCAAGGCTTGCAACAACCTCCCCCTGGACCTCAGGACTGCTCCATCGCTCCAGCAATTCAGAAGAGATCTAAAGACCTGGATGTTTGAATGACCAAACCTCCACGCAGCAACCAATAGCTCCACCGCCTCGAGACCCTCACAGATGATTTGCGGTGCTCTATAAATGTTTGATTGATTGACTGGTGGTGCACCACCAACCACTTTTTTAAGGTTGTGGGCAGGGGAGTAACGAAACTTGAGGAACCCCCTACAAAGTACATGGAGGGGGCCCTCAATGCTCCGGACCCAGTCAGGAGCCCTCAGGCCAGGGGCCTTACGCCCGTGCACAGTGCCGGAGTGGGCTCCCCCGCACTCCAGATGCTGCTGGGGCTATTGTTATGCCACTGGGTGTGGGGGCTGCAGGAAGTGTGAAGTGCAGCAGCTCCCCAGCAACATACAAAAAATAGTAAGCCTCCTGGGCCATTAAATCCATGACCTGTGGAGAGCTTACCATATTTTTTAGGTGGAGCTTTATGCTTTTCAGCTGGAGTGCAAGGCACTCTAGTGATTATTTTTATCATTGTGTTTTGTGAGCTGAAAAATGTTAAATAAAGACTAAGAGACATGTTGGTTTTATTTTTTAAAAAAAAACATGTTTCTGATTCTTAACATTTTAAGCCCACAAAATGTAGTCATAAAAACTATGTTTAAAAAAGACTCACTGATATGTTGGTTTTAATTTTATTATTTAAAACTTTAGTAAACATTTTTATAATAATCACAGTTATTAGCAATTGCATTGTGTGAATTACTGAAATATGCATTTGATTAAAAATATTTGTAAATTTTGGACAAAGATGATAAATCTGCTTAATATATATTGACATGCTCACTCCTTAATAGAAGCCAATTAGCTCACTTTTCATATTTTGGTGTGCTTTTTGACAAAGTTAGTAAGTCTGCCTGAGCGTGGCCAGGCCTTGCATTCAACCCCACGTTGTGCACAGCCGAAGGCTGTGAGCAGCAGGGGGTAGGGCCTCGCTGCAGACTAGCCCCCATGACTAACCCCATGCCGAAGGCTGTGCGCAGCGTGGGGTTGACATTACATATGGTAATTAAATTTTGAATTACGTAAAAAAAACTAGAAATTCACTTAAGAAGCCAACGGCTAAAGTGATATTATAATTCAGTGAAAATTTTGGTGACACCGTAACATTTTAAACTAAAATACACTGAAATTCACCAGTCTTAGTCATCTCAAATAACAATAACTCACATCCTCGCCATGCACTGCTAATTATTCCAGATATTACGTCTGTGGCATCAAATTGGCCACAATGCCAAGTCTGTGGCCAGACTCTGCATCCAACCCCCGCGAGCAACCAACCCCATGGACGTATGGCCTTTGGCCATGCACGGCGTGGGGGTGGCCGCAGGGGCTGGCCTGTGACCTGGGCCTGCATCTAACCCCTTGCGTATACCCAACCCCATGTCAAGAGTAGCCTTCGGCCATAGTTGGTGTGGGGCTTGTCACAGGGCCGGGCCCTGTGACCAACCACCTGCCAGCAACCAACTGCACACCACGCACAGCTTTTGACCATGTGTGGCATGGGGATGGCCGCAGGGCCTGTACCCAGCCTCCCACTTCTGCCCAACCCCCCGAGCCATGCGCAATGGGCAGTTGGTCACTGGGCCCTGGTGACCAAAACCCCATGGGAGCACATAGCTGAATAAAAAAGGTACCATTTTAAGTAAGGCAAACATACTGACTTTGTCAAAGGGTCAGAACATCAAAATAGAAAATGTGGGCCTATTGTCTTTATATCAAAATATATAAAGCTCATGTATTGTCTTTGTATTTTGTCAAAAAATAACCAATAATTATAATGAAATGTAAATTTAATTAATTCTCTTGGCGCAAAGTAATTATCATAAAAACATTTATAAAGTTTTTGTAAAAAACACATCAAACATGTGTTTAAGTCTTTTAACGTTTTTCAGCTGCAAAGTGCAGCCATAGAACGAACCACAAGATGACTTTGCACTCCAGCTGAAGAGCAGAGAGCTCTACCTAGGAGTTCTTTGAAAAGAATATGGTAAGCTCTTGTGGGGTCATGGATAAATGACCTCGGAGGATTACTGTTTTTTTATGATGCTGTGGAGCTGCTGCACTCCCTGCAGCCCACCACAACATTAACAAAATAATTGGTGGTGCCCCTGCCTCTTCTAGGGACACCACCAGGCTCCATAAGTATGTTGAAAAAGCCCTTGTAGGGAATTATGGGTCACTTCTTGCAAGGAGAAGTGAATAATAAGTAAGCGTCTCCTGCTATTCATTCATTATTCATTTTTTAAAATTTATTTTTGGGGTGTCCCAATACCCACCCAGATCTTTATTTTTGGTTGGGGGCTTTGGGGGAGGGGGAGCCCCAGGGCCTTTGCATTACCTCTGGCTCCCTGCAAGCAGGTCCATGGGGCTGACAACTTATGTGCTCCCACCCAGCAGAAGCAACTTTCTGCTCCCTCCAGGTGGAAGCACATAACAACTGCCTGCATGTCCTCTTGCTAGCAGGGCAACCACAGTGTCCCAGGCATTAGGGTCCCCATGAAACCATACAAGAGTCAGCGCCTGGGTTGGAGTCCCAGGGCCTGATGGAGACTTGGGGAGAAAGCCACAAGCCTCCTTCCCCTTTAATTTAAGATGCAGACCCAGGGAATGGGATCCACAGGGCCTGGTTAGAGGAGGAGGCCCACATGCCCCCTCCACTTTAAATTTAAGATGCAGCCCCGTAGGATGGCGTGCCCTGGGCCTGATGAAGGCTCGGGGAGAGGGCTGCATGCCCCCCTCCCCTTTTTTAGAATTTATCTCCAAGGGTTGGGATGCCCAAGGTCAGGGAGTGGGGCCACATGCCCACCAACCCATTTTGATAAAGAAAAACAGCCCTGGAATTTGGGATAAAATAAAATAAATTGGCCCCACCAGACCTAGGGAGGCAGAGTATCCCTGCCCTGCCCCCTATCTGTTATTTTACCTTATTTTTAACATGGGGGATCGAGACCTAAGTCCTAAAATAGCTGTTGCCACATCTTTGTTGATGATGTGGCAGCCAATCATATCTTATTGAAGGATCTGGCAGCTCTGCGGATCATTCACGGCTTGAAATATCTATATTTAATTTCTCAAAAACGCCTAAACAGATGTACACCAAATCACAAAAAGCACACTTTTTGGGGCAAGATCTAGATTTCTGCCAAAGATGGTGTAATTACGGGTCTCGTGGCTCAGCGGACTAATTCATCCACTGTAGGGGACTGTGTTTGACCTCATGGTCACAGGTTAAAATCCCAGAGGGTCCACTCAGCCTTTCATCCTTCTGAAGTTGATATGTTATGTTAATTCCTTTCCCCAGTTTTTGCGGTATCGCTGTTTAATTTTCCTACAGAAAAATGAATGGGGAAACGTGTTTTTAGACCTATTCCTTTTTCTGCCTCCCCCACTTGATGGATCAGCCCGAAACTTTCCAGGAAGAAGCTGAGGTAGATGAGACTTTTATGGGAAAGTTTTGTGAAGATTTGTTAAACAGAGCCAAAGTTGTGAGCCAACCAAAAAAAGAAATGCTTTTCATATGGAAATGTGATCCTAGCTATAACCCAGTGGTGAAAAAGGGCCCATGTGGACTCAATGTGTATGTAGAATTACATATTCATTTATAAACAGTACCATTTTTGGTGGAGGGTATTTTGATGAACAAATTTTGCTCTTATCTCAGGAAATAGCATGTGCACTTTCTAAAGACATCAGCACTTTAGTTTATTAAGCTTTGTTTTGCACATTGTCCTCTATTGTCTTTCTAAATATACAAAGTGAGAAGATCAGGGGGATAAATAATTATCCTATATGGTAAATGTTATCATACATCTCGCCCGTATCTAAGGGAATGAAATATGCACTTTGAAGAAACTTAATTCAGGCCCTCTGAACCTGGGCCCCCATCCACCTCTGCAGATGATGCCAAGAACCTCGGGATCATCCGAGACACCAACCTCTCCATGAGCAAGCAGATCAACGCCGTCTCCTCATCATGCTTCCACATCCTGCAAATGCTACACAAGGTTTCAAGTGGATCCCTCTGAACACCAGACAAACGGTCACTCAGGCTCTTATCACAAGTAGACTTGATTTTGGAAACGCCCTCTACATCGGAATCCCAGCCAATGTCCTACGCCGACTCCAAACCACCCAGAATGCCGCCGCCAGAATCATCCTGAACATTTCAATAAATAACCACATCTCTACACACCTCAACAATCTTCACTGGCTCCCTGTCCAGGAAAGATGTAAGTTCAAGCTACTCATCCATGCCTAGAAAGCTCTCCCCAACAACAGTCCAGCTTACCTCAACCACTGCCTCAACTTCTACCAACCCACCAGACACCTTCTATTTGTGTCCTAGGAAAGACCACACCTCTCTCGCATCAGAAAGACCAGAAGCGGAGGACGCTCCTTCTCATACCTCACAGCCAAGACCTGGAACGACCTCCCGAAACACCTCAGAACCTGCCCCCCCCCCAATGGACGTCTGAAGGAACCTCAAGACATGGCTTTTCCAGAGGAAATAGGCATTACCTCCTCCTTCCCCCTCAGGCCTGCCCTAATCAATGCCTAGATACCCTCAAGGGTGATTTATTTATTTATTTTATTTATAAAGTTTTATATAGCACGAACATGATCCCAAAGGATATCAGAGCGCTTTACAATTGGAGGAAGGAAGGTAACAATTGCAGTACAGGCATCAAATAGGAATACCAACCAAAACACATATCAAATAGGCATACCAAACAAAAAGGTTACAATCGAAAGGGGTCAACAAAGAATAAAATTGTAACTGGTATATAGTGAACTGGGAGGGGAGCAAATGCTTGGTAAAGAAAAATCATACCCAGCGCAGGGCTTAAGGTGTAAGTCCAATGCATTAGAGCAGGCGGTCCAAAACCCTTTTAAGGTAAGAACTTGTTCATGAGGAATCTTTTTACTTCCAGTTTGAAGGCAACCTTGGAGGAGATTCTGCGTATTTCCGGTGGGAGAGAGTTCCAGATCTTCGGAGCAGAGCCGGAGAAAGCTCGGTGACACGTTCTCTTTTTGCGAAAGATCTGTGGTTTCAGGAGGAGAGAGTTAGCACTCCTAGAAGGTCTACCCCCTCCGGATAATTGTAGCTTTTGCGCTAGATAACTGGGGGTTTTGAAATGGAAGGCTTTGTGAGTCAGGCAGGCAATCTTTAGCTGTATTCTTGCTTCATAGGGCAACCAATTTAGGGATTTTAAGACTGGGGAAATGTGCGCATTTCTTTTGGTACCCGTAACCAATCTGGCCGCAGCATTCAATGAAGCCCTTATTGGGGCCAAGGTATAGTTGGGGAGGCCACAGAGCGTAGCACTGCCATAGTCTAGCCTCGGCAAAACAAGAGCTTGGACCACTTGCTTGAAGTCAGCTTGTGGGAGGAAAGGTTTGAGATTCCTGAGTATCCTCATCAGGTGATTAGCTCCCTTGCACACATTGCTAATATGATTCTTCATGTTCAGATGCTTGTCCAGGGTGATTCCGAGAGATTTGGCTGAGTCAATAATGAGGGGGAGCAATTGAAGGCAGTGAGGTGGTTCAACCAAAGGTCTAACTTGGGGATGTGATTCGGAGGAGAAATGAGAAGGAATTCTGTTTTGGAGGTGTTGAGCAGGAGGTGGTTCTTAGTTAACCAGTTTTGAGTATTCATTAGGGTAGCATTGAGTGATATGAGGTTATCCGGGGAGGAGATTTTCAGATAAAGTTGCGTGTCATCCGCATACATATGAAAGAGAATGTCCGTGGAATTTAGTGCATTAGCTAATGGTTGAAGAGTATGGGAGATAAGGCGGACCCTTGGGGGACCCCCATGGATACTGGTGATGGCTGGGAGAGAGAGTGGTTCACCTTAACTCTTTGGGATCTGTGGTGGAGGAAGGACGAGAACCATTGCAGCACCGAACCAGAAAGGCCCATCCTGTGCTCCAAAATGGATAGGAGGTTGTCGTGATTAACAGTGTCAAACGCAGAGGAAAGGTCAAGAAGGATAAGGAGGCAAGATTCATTTTGGTCAAGCATTTTTAAGATGTCATCTATAACGTGAGAGCAGATTCGGTGCTGTGCCCACTCCGAAAGCCAGATTGATGTTGGTCCAGGAGATGAAAATTCTCGATGTGAGCACAGAGTTGAGATTGGACGCATTTCTCTAGGAGTTTGGCTAGAGTGGGGATGTTAGAAATAGGGCGGAAGTTGTTAAGGTCAGTACTATATGCGGTAGGCTTTTTTAAAATAGGTGTTACCTGAGCTGCTTTTAGGCACTCTGGGATCGTGCCTTGTGACAGAGACACATTGACAATCTTTGTCCAGATGGGGGTGACGACATCCTTGATTTCTTTGAAGATGGAAGGTGGCAACGGGTCGCTAAAATGATTAGATGGGTTGATACTCTGAAGAATCTTGTTGATATGTCTCTTTCACTGAGGGGAGTGAAGGTGCCCCATGAGGCATTGTTCTTGGTACTCAGGCTAATCGGTTCGATCTTCTCTAATAGGGCCAGGGGGGGCGCAGACCCATCAGATAGCAATAGAGCCTTCCTGGAGTCAAGATAAATATTGATGAGTCTTGATTTCTCAGTAAAGAAAGCAGCCAGATCATTGCATGAAGGTGGGCTGACTCCAGAGTCCGAGCGGTTTGGTGCTTCCACCGATTGTTGTTTAACCAGCTCAAAAAGTTTCTTGGGGTGATTTGCGGCTTGATTAAGTTGGGATCTGAAGTAGTCGGCGTTAGCGATCTTGATTTGTTTGCTATAGGAGCTCCTTACCGATCTAAGGATTTTTAGCTGGTCCGAGGATGGTTTGGATCTCCAGGATCGTTCGATTGCCCTAAGGTGCGGGGTTCTGAGTTTAAGTTGCCGTTGAACCACGGTTTGGATATTTTTGTAGAGGCATTTTTTTGTTGGAGTGGAGCAATGGAATCCATGATGCTAGAGATAGTAGAGTTGTAGAAGTCAGTGAGTGCATGAACCTCAGACGTGTCAACTTGGGAAGAGAGGGCAAATTTACAGTGGGTTGCTAGTTCGGCTGTATTGATATCTCTGAGGTCCCTTTTCCAAATCTTCGATTTCGTTGGTTGAGCCTTCCTCAGAGAGACCTCCATGTTAATATAAAAGAAAATGCTGTGATGGTCGGACCAATCGCAAGTGGTAATGGTATCCAGTGTGATGGTGTGACCTTTGGTGATGATTAGCCGCGCTCTACAAATCCACATAACATAATAAGTTGCACATTGTCTTTTATGAATTGAATGACACTCATAAAATGGGTCCATAGGAATGGGACCATATAGTGTTGATTCATTACTAACACTAAGAGGATTTGTATTAATTTATATATAATTGTCAGTCACATTTTCTAAAAATATCAGCACTTTTTATTTAAGCTTTGTTTTTCACATTGTCCCTTATTGGCTTTCTGAACATATATAATGAGGGGCTCACATTACATCTTGCCCTTAACTCAGGGAATGTAATATGCACCTTTAAGGTACCAGCATTTTATTTTTAAACCTCAAGTTTTATACTGTCTTTTAGAAGTTGAGCCACACGTATAAAATGGGTCCATAGGAAGGTGATCATATAACGTTGAATCATTATTAACACCTGGAGAATTTGTATCAGTTCATTTTTTCCATTTATATTCATCAATATATGTGAGAGGATGTGGCCTAACTGCTAGAGCGGTCGACCTCGGAGCTAGGGAATCGGGTTCGAGTCTCAGCAGGGGCGCTCAACATCCTGTGATTCTGGGCAAATCACTTAATCTCCCGATGCCTAACAAAAATGAATGTGTCACTCTGTAACGCAACTGGTGCTCATGTAAAACGCTCCTTGAGGGTCCACATTGGTCTTGGGGTGAGCGTGTCACCTTTTCCATCTATAAGGCCTTTGTATTTTTTTTTCTGAATCTGGGGACATGCCCATTGCCCCTTAAGGGAGACCTGAAAATATTTTTTTCTCTTGCAGCCAGCTAATCAGAACACTTGGATGGAATCACTGATCTGAAAGGGGCGACGGGAAAAAAGGCTCAATTGTCCAGTGGGAGGCCTTTATGTTTTTTTCCTTTTTGGATTAGCAAATATCTATGGATCGAATCAGTGAGTCCTCCGGAATGAAAATAGCCTAGACACATAAAAGTGTGAAGCCTTCAATGCCCACTTGGCAACTTTTTAAACACTTAGGGGCATACTCTCAAGCCCCTATTGCCACGGGAACATCACTTTTTCTGACGTTTCCATGGCGATAGGGTCAGCGTCTTATTCTCAAGGCAGCGTTAACCCACTTAACGTGGCTTTAAGCCACGTTAAGTGACTTAACGCTGCCTTGAGAATAAGGCCCCTTTCACGCTAAATTTAGCGTGAAAGGGACGTGCAGTGGGTATTGCGGTGGGCGTTCCACCGCAACACCCATTATGATCGACGCTACCACCTATTATCAAGGGCAGCGATAATAGGTGGCAGCGCCGAACTTAAGACCAGAAAAATCCTGGTCTTAAGGTGGCGAAACTTTATTTCTCCTCGTTTTTGCTTTTTCCATGTGTGCTGCCTTGTGCAGCACACATGGAAAAAGCAAAATGCCATGGTTTGTTCATGTACAGGAAGGTGTCCCTTCCTGTACATGAACAAACCTTTTCAGAAATGCCATTTTGTATCTTTGATGTGTGCTGCATGAAGCAGCACACATGAAAGTTACAAAATTGTATTTTAGGATTGTTTATGTGCAGGAAGGGGCACCTTCCTGTACATAAACAACCCTCCCCTGCACACAGACACCCTTGCACTCTGGTGCAAGGATGTCTGCGTTGGCGCTAAGTCGTGAAACTTAGCGCCATCGCAGGGGGAAACGCCAGGCTGCACCACATTCTTGAGAATAGGGTGCAGCCTTGCGTTTCCAAAGTGGCGTGAGAGGCGTTAAGCCAAGGAGGCTAACTCCTCTCACCGCCACTTCCTTGAGAATATCCCCCTTAATCTCTCAAAAACTACTGATAAGATTTGGGCTAAAACAGCAAAAGCATGCTTTCAGAGTAAAGTTCTGTTGTCATGCCAAGTGTAGTGTAAATCTGCTCAGTGCTTTTGACTGCTGGCATAGGCAAAGTTTCCTATTGGAGATAACAATGAAAAACACGCAGACAAAAACTAAGGGCCAGTGCGACAGCTGTGCATAGTAGGGGCTTGGCAACCTGATAGCACTTTGTTGTCTGGAGGGAGTGAAAAGGTGTGCACAAGGCAAAGTCTATGCGTAGTGGGGGCTTGGCCACCTAATAGTACCTGGGTGACTGGGGTGGGCTCTGTGTGAATAGCTCTGCTCCTGGTGAAGGCTGTACATGGTAGGAGTTTGACCACCGAATGGGGCTTGTATGTCTGGAGGGAGTAGGCTCTCCGTGAAGAGTTTTGCACAGGGTGAAGGCTGTGTGTAGTAGGAGCTTGCGCATCTAATTAGGTTTGGGTATCTAGAGGTAGTGGACACTTGGTGGAAATGTGTGCACATTGCAAAGGATGTGCACAGTAGTGGCTTGGACACCTAATGGAACTTATGTGTCTATAGGGAGTGAACTAAAGTCTAATTCTTTTTATTTAAGCACATATGTTTATGTAATTTATGCTTTACATGATTCTGCACATTTGGTACACTGCTCAATTAAATTTTCCAAAAGCATGTGCTTGTAGAGTAAATTGGACATTAGTATGGGGGTGATGCCATCAGTGATAAAATCAGTGATAAAATCAATTATGTCATTTGAGATGCCATCAGTGATGACATCAATTATGACATTGAACATGACATGAGTGATAATATATAGGTAGTCATTAGCAGTGCAAGGCGAGGGCACAAGTTATAGTTAACTCAGTAAAATATAACTGGTA
Organism: Calotriton arnoldi; assembly: GCA_963921515.1. Taxonomy (NCBI): domain Eukaryota; kingdom Metazoa; phylum Chordata; class Amphibia; order Caudata; family Salamandridae; genus Calotriton; species Calotriton arnoldi. Next base: position 201,472 of record CAWUFW010008479.1, on the reverse strand, counting down.
AATTCCATTTTTTTAAAAAAGTTTAGAATGGTGTGTTTATCTGATATTTTCACCTAGCTAGAACCTCACTATAACAATTGTTTTTTTCAGTGAATCTCGAGGGTTTTTATTTAATGTAAAGTAACAAATCATTACCACCCCTAATCATTACGTTACTTTAACCTTTGTATTTTTTACAGTGAATTACTAGGTTTTTTTTAACGTGAAGTAAAATATTACTGACATACCTAGCATTATGTAGTAGGTCCTTGCTTATGTAAGGAGGCTTGAGTATGTGGAGAGAGTGAGCTCTCTATGAAGAGCTGCACAGAGAGAACAACCTCTGTGTAGTAATGACTCACCCGCCTAATTAGACTTGGGTGTTTGTAGTGGGTTGGCCATCCATGAAGAATGGCACGGAGAGCATTAACTGTGCACAGTAGGGGCTTGCCACCTAAAGGGGCTTGGGGGCATGGAGAGCGTGTACTCTACCCACAGTCTGCACAATGATTGCAGACTGTGCATAGTAGGTTCCCACCTAATGGGGCTTGAGTCTCTGGAGGGAGTGGACTCTCCGCACAGTCTGCATACTGAACGCAGGCTGTGTGTAGTAGGAGCTTGCCTACTGTTAGACTTGGCATCTTTTGGCGTGTTTCCCCTGACTTTTTGCTTTCTGACCTCCCGGTTTTGACTCTGTTTTTGCTGGTGTAATGATTCTGCGCACTTTCCTCACTCCTGTCCAGTGGGAAAGTGCAAGTGCTCCTGTATAAAATGTGTTATGGATTGGTGTTTCCATGATTGGCCTATTTGGTTTATGTGTCAGTCCCTTGTAAAGTGCACTGCGAGTGCCAGGGCCTATAGACCAAATGCTGTTGGTGGGCTGCAGCACTGGATTGTGCCACCCACGCAAACAGCCCGTAAAGTGTAACTCGGGCCTGCCATCGCAGAGCCTGTGCGCAGCCTGGGGCTGCCATGTCGACTTGGCAAGTGCACACACTTGCCAGTCCCTAAACCTTCCCTTTTCTACATGTTAGTCACCCCTAAGGTAGGCCCAAGGTACTCCTGTGGGCAGGGTGCGTTGTATGCGAAAGGTAGGACATGCCCGGGTGTGTGTGGCATGTCCTGATAGTGAATTACAGCCTAGTTCGTTTTCACTATGGCAAGGCTACCTGTTCCCCCTAGGCCAGAACGGGCAGTTTTGATTATTACAGTTTATAATCCTAACTGACCCGGGAACATGGTAGAAATTCGAGTTTAGTATGCCTGGACTCAGAATGATAAAATGCATCTTTTAGTGAAGTTGGTTTTAACATTCTGTGTTTGAAAATACCACTTTTAGAAAGTGGGTATTTTCTTGTCTAACCATCCAAGCCTGCCTCTGCCAGGTTGTGTATTCCTTGTCTGGAGTGTGAGTGACAGGGGCTGGGGGATGCCAGGAGACAGGGTGAGTCAGCACAGGGCTGAATAGCAAGATCTACATGTAGATGGGTGGGAGGGGTCGCACCTGGGCCCTGAATAGGACAGTGCCGTCCCTCCACAATGCTGGCTCCACCTCCTGTGGTGCGTCTGATGTCCCTGGCCTACTCACTGAAAGAAGGGACGGAGACTTGTCAACAAAGTGCTCCAGAACTGGTTTGGACTAGGCAAAGGCCTCTCTGCCTTCAGAGAACAAAGGAATTTGGGATATAAATATTGGCGCCTGACCCCATGAATTTAGATCTCGCTGGAATCAAGGAACCTGCCAAGACGAAGAGCTGGAAGAGCTGCCAGGAGGAGTACTGCCCCTTTGCTGTGTTGTTGCTTTGTTGGGTTGGCCTGCAGCTGCTGCTTCTGCCTTGGGCAGTGAAAGGACTGGACTGAACTTTCTACAAACTTGTGCTGAGTATCTCCAATGGCCTGAAACCGAGCTGGCCTCCTGTTAAGAAGTCTCAGGGACTACAAAGACTTCACAAGCCTCTGGGTACCGCTTCTGGAACGCTGTTTCAGTTGCCACAGAGGAAGGGAACCGCAACCGACTCCGTCAACCGAATCCATCCCTGGCCGGTGACCTGTTTGCACCGCAGACCACATCGCCCCGCTTCGCATCGCAACCCTGGTCTCACCGTGGGCGACGTCCGACGCCGCCAACACCGAGCCGCTGCTTGCACCGTGACCTGTGGGCACCGCAGTTCGCATCGCATCGCTTCACTGAACCAGCCGGACCCGACCGACGCGGTCGCTGCAACTGGCTCAAGAGTCGTGACCGCACCGCATTTGGGGCACCGCTCGCACGTCTGCGACGCACCGCTCCAACTCGCACCACTGTCCGACGCCAGCTCCCGCACTCCGGCTTGGTCGCCTGCATCGCAACCTGTCAGCACCGCATCGAGCATCGTCTCACCCTGCATCGCACGCCTTGGACTCACCGACTCCGTCTGCACGACGCTCATCGAGCCGCTGCCTGCACCGCATCGAGGGACACCGCACCTTGCATCGCTCCGTCTTGCACCGCAACCGCGACGAACGCCGACCGACTCGTACACTCCGTACCAGCCACAACGAGAAAGGTACTGTGACCGAGTCTGTTCACAACTCTGCTGGCCCGTATTGACGCGGTCGGCTGGAACTGTTAGACTCTGTGGTTTTCAGCATCACGGTAGGCTCGGACGGAGCTACCGACTCGTACAAACTTTGTTTTTGAACTATTCTTGCAAAGAAGAAGTTACCTTATCAAGTATTCGTTTTTAAAGTATAGTATTGTGGATTTTTGTCGTAATTGGTCTTGTCTTGAGTATATAAAATATTGGTTATTTTTCTAAACTGGTGTGGTGTCCGTTTGTAGTGCTTACACTGTATTACTGTTGGTTATGTGCAAATGCTTTACACACTGCCTCTGAATTAAGCCCGACTGCTCGTGCCAAGCTACCACGAGGGTGAGCAGGGGTTACTTCACGAGTGTAACACCCTTACCAGGAAGAAGGGTCCCTACTTGGACAAAGGTGCAAGCCCTTGCCAAGTAGAGATGCCATTTCTAACATTGGTTGTCAGCGGTGAGGATAGGACTTGTGTTTGCACTTGACTTACAGTGATTGGTGTGCACTACTACCATATCGCAGACCATTACGTACCACATACTGGTTCTTTTTCTTTTGGCCTATTTTTGATCTTGCCAGTTTTCAACTCACTACTTTTGTCATGCCTGAATCAATTGCATCATCCGTTGCATCTCTGGAAGTTATCTTTGAGGAGGATAGGTTGGAATCCTACGCCGTAAAGGAGCTACGAGCGATTTGTAAAAACCTGAAAGTCCAAATTAAAGGCCTCACAAGGAAGGAGGAACTACAGAAGGCGCTGAGGGCCTGGGTAGCAGCCAGACATGCCAATGGGCAGCCTGGTAATCTCAGCGAGGAGGTGGAGGAGCCTATTTCCAGGGTGGATGTGCTTTTGGGTAGGGGGGAACCCGCCAGGTCAGGCAGCAGCAGTCTGTCCCCAGAGGAGCTGGAGGCCAGGCGGGAGGCAAGGCAGTTTGAGCTGCAGAAGCTCAGGCTGGAGAGTGAGCGGGAGGAGAAGAGATTGGCCATAGAGGAGAGGAAGATGCTCTTAGAGCATGAGAGAGAACTGAAGGAGCTAGAACTTAGGAGTAAGTCAGGCTCAGATGGTGGCAGCAATTCGTCCAGAAAGGCAGACAGGATTGTGCACATTCCCAAGAACGTAGGCAAGGAGTTCAAGAAGGGGGATGACATACAAAGGTGGTTTCAGGGTTATGAGGCAGCCATACACATGAATGGGGTCCCTGAGGAGAATTGGGGAGCAGGATTGTGGCCACTTTTCCCGGAAGAAGCAAGGGATGCTCTGATAGCTTTAGGTAAGGGGTATCACCTCACCTATGCTGACATGAAGGATGCCCTTCTCACGAAGTATGGTCTTACTCCTGAAAAGTACAGGGATCAGTTCAGGTCCAGTAAGAAGTCTGATGCCAACACTTGGTTGGAATGTGTGGATGTGTTCTGCAGGTCTCTGGATGGTTGGGTGAAGGGCAGTGGTGTAACAGATTTTCAGGGGCTCTACAACTTGATTGCATGGGAGCACTTGTCTAGTCTATGTTTTGCAGATCTGCGCCAGCACCTAGTTGATAGTAAGCTAACTGACCCCAGGAAGCTTGCTATGGAAGCGGACCGCTGGGTGAGTACCAGGGTCCACAAGAAAGTGTTTGGGGAGACTCAGCCAAAGGTGGGCAGGGTCCCCAGCAGAAAGGTGGGGGGACAAGGGTAAAGCACAGGAGTTCTCTAAAGGGCCCCAAACTAGTACCCAGGGTAAAGGTTCCCAGCCCCCGGTGATAAGAAGAAAGGAGTCTCTACAGGGAAGCCTGTTGAGACCGGCCCCCGCAAGTGTTATGCATGTGACCAGGTAGGTCACTTTAAGGGGACCCCAAGTGCCCGAAGGGGACACAGCCACCCACCGGTGGACAGTCCAAAGTGTTGGCTAGTGTAGCGCTTGGGGAGGAGGGGTGCCCACAGGAGGGTGGGGATCCCGCAGAAATGACCCTTGTCTCACTAAGGGACAGTGAGATGGTCCCAGGAAACCAGGTGCCCCCTAACACAAAGAAATATAGCACCTAGGTGACCATTAATGGGAACAGGGTAGAGGCTCTCAGAGATACTGGAGCCAGTGTGACCTCGGTCCGGTGTCACCTGGTGTCTGAGAAGCAAGTAGTCCCCGGGGCATTCCACCAAGTAGTTGCTGTAGACAACTCAGAGCGCCAATGTATGGTGGCGCAGGTTCCCTTTGAATGGGGGGGTCTCAGGTCCCTTAAGGGTGGTTGTGAGCCCTACCATGCCTGTAGATTGTCTGCTAGGAAACGACCTGGAGCAGTCCTTATGGAAGGAGGTTGAGCTCAGGTCTCACTTGGAGATGCTTGGGTTGCCAGAGCGGGCATGCGTGTCTACTCGGTCAATGGCAGCCAGAAAGGGTGATCAAGAGGACTTGGAGCCTGAAACAGTGGCCCAAGTCCCTGCCAAGAGAAAGGGCAGGGGCGCGGGAAACCGGCCCCGAAGTTCCCACGGACCGGGAGGAGGCGGACCTCGAGGGGACGCCCGGTGCCTACAGGGGAGCAGGTAGCCGAACTGGGAGACATCTCTGAGCTGACCTATTGGCAGCAAGAAGGGGGTCCCACCAGGGAGGAGTTCTGCAGGGAGCAGAGCGAGTGCCCTACTCTGGAGGGTCTGCGGCGGCAGGCTGCAGACCAGGCAGCTGGTAATCAGTCCGGGTCATATCTGATCTACTGGGAGAGTGGTCTCCTATACAGTGAGCCTAAGGTTGCTGAGCCTGGGTCAGCCCGTGTGCTGGTGGTACCCCAGCGCTTCAGGACCTTCCTACTGGGTCTGGCTCATGACATGCCTTTGGCAGGACATTTGGGGCAGGACAAGACCTTTGACAAGCTTGTCACCCACTTCTTTTGGCCCCAAATGCGAAGGCAGTCAGATGCACACTGTAGGTCTTGCCAAACTTGCCAGGCAAGTGGTAAGAGTGGGAGGAAGGTCAAAGCTCCTCTCCAACCTTTTCCTGTTGTTGGAACACCCTTTGAAAGGATAGGGATGGATATTGTGGGGCCACTGGATCCCAAGACAGCCATGGGCAACAGGTACATCCTGGTCTTGGTGGACCATGCCACCCGGTACCCGGAGGCAATCCCTCTCAGGACAACGACGGCGCCAGTGGTGGGCCGGGCGTTAATGGGGATCTTTTCCCGTGTGGGATTCCCCAGAGAGGTGGTTTCTGATAGGGGACCAATTTCATATCGAAGTATATGACATCCCTGTGGAAGGAGTGTGGTGTAACCTACAAGTTCACCACTCCTTACCACCCACAAGGGAACGGTCTGGTGGAGAGATTCAACCAGACCTTGAAAGGCATGATCAAGGGTCTAACAGAACCCATGAGGCGTAAGTGGGATGTCCTCTTGCCATGCCTACTCTTTGCATACAGGGAGGTGCCTCAGAAGTCTCTTGGGTACAGCCCCTTTGAGCTCCTGTATGGCCACCCTGTCAGAGGACCTCTGAGTTTGGTAAAGGAAGGCTGGGAGGCAGCTCCCAGGAAAACTCCCCAGGATGTATTTAGCTACATGCTGGCCTTTAGAAAACCAAACTGCCCGCTTCAGGAAACTCGCTCAGGCGAACCTAGAAGCAAGCCAGGAAGAAATGAAGAGATGGTATGACCAGAATGCCACTCTGGTCGAATTTCAACCTGGGCAAAAAGTGTGGGTCATGGCCCCAGTGGCACCTTGTGCCTTGCAGGACAAGTGGACTGGGCCATATGAGGTAAAGGAGCGCAAAGTGACGTCACCTACCTGGTGGACTTGCAGGCTCCAAGGAACCCTTTGAGGGTCCTTCACGTGAACCGCCTCAAGCCCCACTTCGAGAGGTCCGAAGTGAGTATGCTCTTGGCGACAGATGATGGGGTGGAAGAGGAGAGTGAGCCTCTCCCTGACCTCCTGTCTACCAAGGAGCATGATGGGTCAGTAGAGGGTGTGATCCTCTCCCTACTCTGACTCAGGAGCAGCAGGGGGACTGTCACCAGTTGTTGGGACAGTTCGCCCCACTGTTCTCTCTGACCCCGGTGTTACTCACTGGTGTACCCATGACGTGGACACTGGTGACAGCCCTCCTGTGAAGCACAAGATTTACAGGTTGACTGACCGGGTCAGAGCCAGCATCAAGGAGGAGGTCTCTAAGATGTTGGCGTTAGGGGTGATTGAGCCCTCCCACAGTCCTTGGGCCAGCCCAGTGGTCTTGGTCCCAAAGGCTTCTGCGCCCGGTGCCACTCCAGAACTCCGGTTTTGTGTGGACTACCGTGGGCTCAATGCCGTCACCAGGACTGACGCGCACCCCATCCCCAGAGCTGATGAGCTCATTGATCGGTTGGGAGCTGCCCGGTTCCTCAGCACGTTTGATTTGACGTCTGGGTAATGGCAGATTGCCTTAACCGATGGGGCCAAGGAGAGATCAGCATTCTCAACCCCAGAAGGTCATTACCAATTCCGGGTGATGCCCTTTGGGTTGAAGAATGCCCCTGCCACCTTTCAGAGGTTGGTCAATCAGGTGTTGGCTGGGCTGGAGGATTTCAGTGCCGTCTACCTGGATGACATTGCTGTGTTCAGTTCCAGCTGGGAAGAACATTTACAGCACCTTGAGAAAGTGTTGAGGGCTCTGCAAGGTGCAGGCCTCACGATCAAGGCCAGTAAGTGCCAGATCGGGCAGGGTTCTGTGGTGTACTTGGGACACCAGGTAGGAAGCGGCCAGGTGGCGCCCCTACAACCCAAGATTGACACCATTCTGGCTTGGGAGCCCCCCAAGACCCAGACAGAGGTGAGGGCCTTCTTAGGTCTCACCGGCTATTATAGGAGATTTGTTAAGGGCTATGGCACCATTGTTGCCCCCTTAACAGAGCTGACCTCTAAGAGGCAGCCCAGGAAAGTGATCTGGACTGAGTCCTGCCAGAAAGCTTTTGATGCCCTGAAGGCAGCCATGTGCACGGCGCCCGTGCTCAAGGCACCTGACTGCTCCAAAGAATTTGTCGTGCAGACCGACGCTTCAGAGCATGGTGTGGGAGCGGTGCTCTCACAACTGAACGAAGAGGGCCTGGATCAGCCTGTAGTCTTCCTTAGCAGGAGACTACTTCCCAGGGAACAGAGGTGGAGTGCCATAGAAAGGGAAGCTTTTGCTGTGGTCTGGGCACTGAAGAAGTTGAGACCATACCAGTTTGGGACTCACTTCCGGGTTCAGACAGACCACAGGCCCCTCAGATGGTTGATGCAAATGAGGGTGAGAATCCAAAACTGCTGAGGTGGTCCATCTCCCTACAGGGAATGGACTTTATGGTGGAACACCGTCCTGGTACAGAACACGCCAACGCAGATGGTCTGTCCAGGTTCTTCCGCCTTAGTGAAGAGAACTCCAATGGGGTTGGGTAGTTCTCCCTACTTTCAGCTGGAGGGGACATGTGTTAGACTTGGCATCTTTTGGCGTGTTTCCCCTGACTTTTTGCTTTCTGACCTCCCGGTTTTGACTCTGTTTTTGCTGGTGTAATGATTCTGCGCACTTTCCTCACTGCTGTCCAGTGGGAAAGTGCAAGTGCTCCTGTATAAAATGTGTTATGGATTGGTGTTTCCATGATTGGCCTATTTGGTTTATGTGTCAGTCCCTTGTAAAGTGCACTGCGAGTGCCAGGGCCTATAGACCAAATGCTGTTGGTGGGCTGCAGCACTGGATTGTGCCACCCACGCAAACAGCCCGTAAAGTGTAACTCGGGCCTGCCATCGCAGAGCCTGTGCGCAGCCTGGGGCTGCCATGTCGACTTGGCAAGTACACACACTTGCCAGTCCCTAAACCTTCCCTTTTCTACATGTTAGTCACCCCTAAGGTAGGCCCAAGGTACCCATGTGGGCAGGGTGCGTTGTATGCGAAAGGTAGGACATGCCCGGGTGTGTGTGGCATGTCCTGATAGTGAATTACAGCCTAGTTCGTTTTTCACTATGGCAAGGCTACCTGTTCCCCCTAGGCCAGAACGGGCAGTTTTGATTATTACAGTTTATAATCCTAACTGACCCCGGGAACATGGTAGAAATTCGAGTTTAGTATGCCTGGACTCAGAATGATAAAATGCATCTTTTAGTGAAGTTGGTTTTAACATTCTGTGTTTGAAAATACCACTTTTAGAAAGTGGGTATTTTCTTGTCTAACCATCCAAGCCTGCCTCTGCCAGGTTGTGTATTCCTTGTCTGGAGTGTGAGTGACAGGGGCTGGGGGATGCCAGGAGACAGGGTGAGTCAGCACAGGGCTGAATAGCAAGATCTACATGTAGATGGGTGGGAGGGGTCGCACCTGGGCCCTGAATAGGACAGTTCCGTCCCTCCACAATGCTGGCTCCACCTCCTGTGGTGCGTCTGATGTCCCTGGCCTACTCACTGAAAGAAGGGATGGAGACTTGTCAACAAAGTGCTCCAGAACTGGTTTGGACTAGGCAAAGGCCTCTCTGCCTTCAGAGAACAAAGGAATTTGGGATATAAATATTGGGGCCTGACCCCATGAATTTAGATCTCGCTGGAATCAAGGAACCTGCCAAGACGAAGAGCTGGAAGAGCTGCCAGGAGGAGTACTGCCCCTTTGCTGTGTTGTTGCTTTGTTGGGTTGGCCTGCAGCTGCTGCTTCTGCCTTGGGCAGTGAAAGGACTGGACTGAACTTTCTACAAACTTGTGCTGAGTATCTCCAAGGGCCTGAAACCGAGCTGGCCTCCTGTTAAGAAGTCTCAGGGACTACAAAGACTTCACAAGCCTCTGGGTACCGCTTCTGGAACAGCTGTTTCAGTTGCCACAGAGGAAGGGAACCGCAACCGACTCCGTCAACCGAATCCATCCCTGGCCGGTGACCTGTTTGCACCGCAGACCACATCGCCCCGCTTCGCATCGCAACCCTGGTCTCACCGTGGGCGGCGTCCGACGCCGCCAACACCGAGCCGCTGCTTGCACCGTGACCTGTGGGCACCGCAGTTCGCATCGCATCGCTTCACTGAACCAGCCGGACCCGACCGACGCTGTCGCTGCAACTGGCTCAAGAGTCGTGACCGCACCGCATTTGGGGCACCGCTCGCACGTCTGCGACGCACCGCTCCGACTCGCACCACTGTCCGACGCCAGCTCCCGCACTCCGGCTTGGTCGCCTGCATCGCAACCTGTCAGCACTGCATCGAGCATCGTCTCACCCTGCATCGCACGCCTTGGACTCACCGACTCCGTCTGCACGACGCTCATCGAGCCGCTGCCTGCACCGCATCGAGGGACACCGCACCTTGCATCGCTCCGTCTTGCACCGCAACCGCGACGAACGCCGACCGGCTCGTACACTCCGTACCAGCCACAACGAGAAAGGTACTGTGACCGAGTCTGTTCACGACTCTGCTGGCCCGTATCGTCGCGGTCGGCTGGAACTGTTAGACTCTGTGGTTTTCAATATCACGGTAGGCTCGGACGGAGCTACCGACTCGTACGAACTTTGTTTTTGAACTATTCTTGCAAAGAAGAAGTTACCTTATCAAGTATTCGTTTTTAAAGTATAGTATTGTGGATTTTTGTCGTAATTGGTCTTGTCTTGAGTATATAAAATATTGGTTATTTTTCTAAACTGGTGTGGTGTCCGTTTGTAGTGCTTACACTGTATTACTGTTGGTTATGTGCAAATGCTTTACACACTGCCTCTGAATTAAGCCCGACTGCTCGTGCCAAGCTACCACAAGGGTGAGCAGGGGTTACTTCACGAGTGTAACACCCTTACCCTGACTAGGAAGAAGGGTCCCTACTTGGACAAAGGTGCAAGCCCTTGCCAACTAGAGATCCCATTTCTAACACCTACCTAATGGGGTTTGGGTCTCTTGAGGGACTGGGCTCTATGCACAAACTAAATACGGAATGTGCTTAGTTGGGGCTTGCCCGCCTATTTGGGTTTGCATGTCTGGAGGAAGGGCTCTATGTACAGTCTGGTAACTGAGGGGCTTATTTATGAGAGCCCTGCATCGCTTTTGCACCATGTAAAGTGGTAAATGCATGTCGCAGGGCTCTCATTTCGATTTATGAACCCATGCAAAGCCACCCTGCATGGTTTTTAGTGGCCACATAAATCTCATGGGTAAGCCAACGCAGCGCAAATCGCTGCATTGCCTTACTCTGCGCACAGGAGGCGTTCCATGGAAGTTGTGGTTGGTTTTCCCACGCAGCATCCATGGAATTTGACGCTGCCCCAGATTTACAAAGTGATGTAAACCTGGGGAAGCACCCAATTCGTATGCCTAACAAGGTGAGGCATAACAATGAGGAATATGTTTTTTTCCTCGTTTTTTCCTCTCTCCATCTGTGCTTAGGATTGTTTCTGGGCAGGAAAGTGCCCCTTCCTGCACAAAAACAATCCTGCATGCAATGGAGGCACCCTTGCAACATTGTTCATGGGTGCCTACAGGCTTCCGAAATGGCGTCAGCGTAGGGATAAAGGACAGGAATGAACTGCATTGCTTAAATACGGCACATTCGTGCCCTTTCACTTAGGCGTAGGGCAGTGTAGCAAGGTGCCTTGCTGCACTGCCCTACGCCATAATCCCATAAATAAGCCCCAGAGTGCTAACTGTCTGTAGTAGGGGCTTGCCCACTTGATGGGGCTTAGATCTTGGTTGGGAGTGGGATCTTCTCACAGTCTGTGCACCGAGGAGCTTGCTTGTAAGGATTTTCAAACCAGTTGCCGTGAAAACTTAGCGCAGGGAGAAAGGACAGGAATGCACTGTATTGCTTAAATACGGCGCATTCCTGCTCTTTCACTTTGGTGTAGGGCAGCGCAGCAAGGTGCACCTTGCTGCGCTGCCCAACACCATAATCCCATAAATAATCTCCAGAGTGCTAACTGTCTGTAGTAGGGGCTTGCCCACCTGATGGGGCTTGGATCTTGGTCCGGAGTGAGATCTGCGCACAGTCTGCTCAGTGAGGAGCTTGCTTGTATGGATTTTCAAACCAGTTGTCGTGAAAACTTAGCTTGTGGAAAGGTGTATGTGGGAAGGGTTTAATGGAGAGTGAACATTTGTATTGCAAATGAAGCTAGCAAATGGGTTGCCACACTATGGTGGTGAGTTTTCAAGTGGAGGGAGGGATAGGAATACATAAAAGTAACCTATCTCTCCCTTTCCCTTAATTATCTACTCTTTTTTAGAGTGTATTGTGGATCTGCTGCTCCATCGTGGAGCTACACAGGGGTTGGGGGGCACACTAAGCGCCACAATGGATTTGCGAATCCTAATACATAAACGTCACATAGTGAACTTTGCAGGTTGGAAATTTGTGGTGGATCCGCGAATCCAACACAACATGTAAAGAGAGATTACATTAGGTTCAACCAATAGCAACTGTTCCCAGTAAAACATTTAAGAACTGCTGTTTTGTGATTGTGTGAAGGGTTCAAGCCTACAGCTACATATACCGCATCCATAACCTTTTGCCTCTTGAGTTTATCTCTGGATGATTAGGAGGTGCAGAAAATGAGCCTTCTTTTACTTCTGGTTTCCAGAAGTGTGCGATTTGAGTGTGGGACAAATCTCTTCATTCATCAACTTTGAATCAAAAGCTTCTTTTACAGGTATTTTTACTGACTATACATTCTTAACTCTTTTGAAAACATGTATATTGATATATTAAAGTGTAAAATATGTGGAGTATGGATTCAAATGTCATAAAACTTGATACATGAAGGAGGATGCATGTAATGTGTGTGTGTGTGTGTGTGTGTGTAAGGGTGGGTGTTCGTGTGTATTATTTTGATATGTATTTTCTGTGATTCTAAAAGTGGTTACATATTGGAAAAAATCTGTAGCACTTTTGATGAATAAGTGTATTCTAAGATTACCACACTTTTGTCCTGTTTCATTAGTTATGATTGGTTTGATAACCTGAGGTTATAGAAAAAAATAAGTGTATTATTTATCAACATTCTTTCTGGATGTGAAGTGTATGTGCCTTTCTTAGTCATATTATGTACCTGTGTGTGCTATTTTGCAGGTTTCAGTTTCAGAAATATAACTATATAGTTCATTGTAAAGTTTTCTAAAGAGACATAGAGGAGACCAAGAGAGTTTTAACAATGCAAATCGAATGTGTGTAAAATAAGGCTATCAGAAAAGTTGCTAAACAAAGTACTGTATGATCCTAACATAATATATTGCAATGGTAAGATGGTATTCTCTCTGAAGTTCCTGACTGGCTTCACCCTGAAAACCTATGTTAAGGGTAAAAATTGTATGTAGAAGAGACTTGGGCACATAGTAGGTGATGTCTATGGTGGGGGCTGCCCTCTCTATATCAATAGCTCTATTCAGTGTGAAAGCTGTAAGTAGAAGAGGCTTGACCAAGTAATAGGTGGTATCTGTGGTGGAAGACTGTTGCTCCATAAAGAAGTCTGTTGGGGGCAAATGCTGTATATAGAAGAGGCTTAGCCAAATATTAGGTGAAATCTGTAATAAGGGACTGGCTTGTCCTCTGTTCAAGGTAAAAGCTGTATGTATAAGAGGCTTGACTGACTAATAGGTGAGATCTGTGGTGGGGGTCTGGCCTGTCCCTAAAGAGCTCTGTTCAGGGCATAAGGTGTGTGTAGAAGAGGCTTCGTCAAGTAGAAGGTGATTGTTGTGTGGGACTGACCTCTCCATAAACACGCCTGTAGAGGGTGAATGATGTATGTGTAAGAGGCTTGGCCAAGTATTAAGGCCCTGATTTAGAAAGAGCCTCCACACTTGGGTCGGAGGCTCAGCACTTGTGGCGGGATCTTCTCACTGCAGTTTCCCATTGCGGAGATCCTGCCATTAGTGTGGAGATTCCGCCATGACTGCGGAGCTTCCGCCCCAAGGGCAAGGCTTGCTGAAGAGCTCTGTTTAGGGTGACAGTGTATGTACAAGAGGCTGGGGCAAGTAATGGGTGATTTGTGTGCTGGGGGACTGGCCTCTTCATAATGAGCTCTGTTCAGAGAAAACGTATGTTGTAGAGGCTTGGCTAAGGCGTAGGTGTTTTTTCTTTGTGGGGTATTGGTCTGTCTGCCAAGAGCTCAGCCCAATGGGAAAGCTGTGTGTTGAAGAGCCTTTGCAAACTTATAAGGGGTTGTCTGTATCAGGGGACTGGGCTCTTCTTGTTGAGCTCTGTTCAGGGCCACCTATTACTTGCCCAAGCTTCTTCTACATAGAGCTTTCCCCCTGAACTAAGCTTAGCATGAAGAGGCCAGTTCCCTATCACACATCCCACTTATTTGAAGGCCAAGCCTCTTCTCCATATAGCTTTCACCCTGAACAAAGATCCGGATGAAGAGACCAGTCCCCCACCACACACATCACTTATTAGTAGGCCCAGCTTCATACACAGAGTTCTTGCTCTACGTAAAGCTCATCATGAAGAAGCCAGTCCTACATCCCATACATGTCACCTGCTAGTAGGCTGAGTGTCTTCTACATACAGCTTTCACCCTGAACAGAACTATGGATATAGAGGTAAGACCCCCACCATACACATCACCAATTTGATTGCCAAGCCTCTGCTATGTACAGGTGTTGCACTGAGCAATGCTGAACATGAAAAGGCCAGTCCTCCACCACATATGCATCACCTATTAGTAGGCCGAGCTACTTCTACATAGAACTGTTTCCCTGAGCAAAGCTCAGCAAGAAGTGGCCAGTACCCCCGCACACCCCGCTGAGCCTCTTCACTTTACAGCTGTCGCTCTGAACAAAGCTCAGCATGAAGAGGCCAGTACCCCAGCACACAAATCACCTAATAGTAGGCCAAGCATCTTCTACATAGAGCTCTCACCCTGAACAAAGTTCTTCGTTAATAGCCCAGTCACCCAGCACCGTAATCAGATATTAGAAGGCCGAGCCCCTTCTACATGCAGCTTTCACCCTGAACAGACCTATTGATAGAGAGGGTAGTCCCCCACCACACGTACCACCTATTTGTAGACTGAGCTTCTGCTACATATAGGTGTCACTCTGAACAAAGCTCAAGGTGAAGACACTAGTCTTCCACCATACGCATCACCTATTAGGCCGAGCCTCTTCTGCATTCAGCTGTTCCCCTTGATAAAGCTTAGCATGAAGAGGCTAGTCCCCAAACACACACTTCACCTATTAGTCGGCCAAGTCTCTTCTTTATACGAATTTCACCCTGAAAAACGCTCAGCATAAAGAGGCCAGTCGTACACCACATTCACATCATCTATTAGTAGGCTGAGTCTCTTCTAAATACAACTGTAGCTCTGAACAAAGCTCAGCATGAAGAGGCCAGTCCCCCAATACACAAATCACCTATTAGTAGGCTGGGCGTCTTCAGCATAGTGCTCTTACCCTGAACAAATCTCTGCATGAAGAGCCCAGTCCCTCAGCTGTTAGAAGGCCAAGCCTATTCTACGTGCAGCTTTCACCCCTAACAGACCCATTGATAGAGAGGCCAGTCTACCACTCACCTATTTGTAGGCCAAGCCTCTTCTACACACAGGTGTCACCCTGCATACAGCTCAACAAGAAGTCACTAGTCCATAGCTGTTTCTGTTAACAAATGTCACCATGAAGAGATAAGTCTCCCAGCACACATACCACTTAGTAGGCTGAGCCTCTCCTACATTCAGCTTTTAGTCTGGACACACCTCAGCATGAAAAGGTCAGTTCAGCATCTCATGCACAATGTATCAGTTGGCTGAGCCTCTTCTACACACAACTCTCATCCTGAGCAAAGCTCTGCATGAGGATGACAGTCCTCCAGCTCACAAATCAACCATTAGTAGGCCGAGCCTCTTCTGCAAACAGCTTTCACTCTGAAAAGAGCTATTGACAGAGAAGCAAATCATGCACCAAATGCATCACCTATTTGTAGGCCAAGCTACTTCTACACATAGGTATTGCCCTGAACAACGCTGAAAATGAAGATGCCAGTCCACCACATTCACATCACCTATTAGTAGGCCAAGCTTCTGCTACATAGGGCTGTTCCCATGAACAGAGCTCAGCATAAAGAAGCTAGTACTCCCCACAAACTCTGCCAAGCTTCTTCAGCATACAGCTGTTGCCCTGAACAAAGCTCAGTATGAAGAGACCAGTCCCCCAGCGCATAAATCACCTATTAGTAGGCCGAAGCTGTTCTATATAGAGCTGTCACCCTGAGCAAAAGTGATTATGGAGCGGTCAGTCTCACACCACTGATCCGCCACCTATTCATACTCTGAGCCTCTTAAACATACAGGTTTTGCTCTCAACAAAGCTAAGCATGAAGAGGCTAGGCCCCAGCACAGAAATCACCTATTTGTAGGCTGGGCCTCTTGAATATAAAGCTTTGGCCATGAGCAAAGCTCATCATGAGAAGGCCAATATCTAATCACACATAATACCTATTAGTAGACCAAGCATCGTTTACATTCAGCTGTCACCCTGAACAAGGCTCAGCATGAGAAGCCAGTCTTCCAACACACACACCACCTATTACTTGACTGAGTCTCTTCTATATACAGCTCTCAACCTGACCAAAACACACCTTGAAGAGCCCAGTCCCCCATGAGACCAAGGGGTCGATTCCGATTCGGGCCGGAAAAAGCACCGACAGACTCGGATCCGGAAATAATACCGACCGACACATACCTGTGGCGCCCGACACGCCAAGTACGATGCAAGGCGTGAAAAATCCGACCGACACATACCGAACCCAAGTCGACCGACCGAGCCGCACGGAAAACAGCAATCCGGTCGGAAAAACACGCGAATCCAACCGACCGACACGCACCCGGAACAAATCCGACCGAAACGTACACGCGAACTCCAAACCGCAAAGTACGATGCAAGGCGCGAAAACCACGAGCGAGTCGGACGGAGGCCAAGCCGTACGACCGACACGCATACAAAACCGAGCCGAAGCAACACAAAACACCGCGACCGACGCGTACGCAGCATAGAAAACTGCACAAACACAGCGTGAACGAAACGGAGAAGACCGTACGAGACAAATGCAGGGTCCGACTCGGTCACAAGAACGTTTCCAACATACACAGACAGTACAAAGGAAAAATCACCCAAAAAAAGGCCAAACAAGCAATTACCAAGCCAATAAATACTGGGGGGTGGGGACAGAGAACAAAGACACACCCACAACTCCACCCATATAAAGGACACAAATCACAACCATGAGCCTTTGCAAATGCCATTCCACTGCCAGCACCCAAGAGAAAGCAACCACACACCCACAGCTCATCCCTCACACAAGCCACACACCATCAGCACACCAACAAATACCTACCTCACATACACCCAGCAAAACACACACTCACACACCCTCACCTGCACACCAACACACACATCACTCACCATCACCACCCATCACCATGCCCCCCAAGAAGAATCCCAAGTTCCTAGATTGTGAATTGGAAGTCATGGTAGACGAGATCCTCAGGGTAGAGCCACAGCTGTTTGGCACACTGGTCCAACAGACCCCCATCTCCCAGAAAACCAAGATGTGGGAGAGGATCATCAACAGGGTGAACGCACAATCACCATGTCGGCGCACAAAGAGCGACATCCAGAACAGGTGGTATGACGTGCGCAGGAGGGTACGGGACCTGCTCAAGAAAGACTACATCAACAGCCAATACACCGGCAGTGGCCCTCCTGCCAAGCCAATATACCTCAGGCCCTGGGAGGAGAAGGTGCGGGCCATCCTTCCGCCAGTGAGCGTATATGGACTAGAGGACATCCCAGAGCCTGGTGAGTACACAACAAATGTACACAATATACTGCCACAAAACACACACATCACTGTCAAGGGGAGAGTCAAACCATGCACTCATAGCAATTACACAGCAACCAGAACAGAATCATCCCAAAATGTGTATGTCAGTCAGATAAACACAACACATGCCATCAAAAAAGTCACATCCAACTGTGCCATCACATGTACAAACACAACTACAACTACAGCTAGGCAGTGGCACAAATAGAACTAACAAACACATCCAGACATGTAGCCACCACAACAACACCAACACACAGTGAAGACCACTCAAAGGAAGGAATTCTGTGTATGCTGGCCAAGTCAGTGTAGCCAATAGCATCATGGGAGTCGCAGTCACACATATTGCCCCCCCACAACTGTCCCATCAACACCACCATGAACCATGCGCACATCACAGGGAGTGGAGAAGGACTCACAAGATGGCTGACACTGGCTACTGCTGTGGGGAGCACAAGGCCCTGCTGCCAACTGTGCACCAACAAACAGCAGGACACCACTGACTGACATCCTGAGAGACAACTTCCACTCCCTGCAATGCAAGCACGTTCCATGGTGGGATAACTGGCTGGCTGGGTGGGTGGGAAGGAGGACTTGCAGCACTAACCACAGTCACAAGCACCTCCCCTCACACACACCCCAACACAAACTCCACAGAACCCACCTGGTAGAATGCAATGCCCCCCATCCTAACACAAGATCCCACAAAGAACCACCACCCTGGGTTATGTTGTGTGAAGCACAGGGCCACTCTTGGGACTTTTAGCCAAACAACTGCCAGGACAACACTCCCAGCCATCCTGTCAGCACAGCCAGCCCACCCCACAGGGAAGCAGAGTCAAAAGGAAGGAAGCATGGGCATGCTGGGAAGGGGGTGGAGGCAATAGCATGATGGGAGTCGTAGTCACAGACATAGCTCACCCCCACAACTGTCCCATCAACACCACCCTGAACCATGCTCACATCACAGGGAGTGGAGAAGGACTCACAAGATGGCTGACACTGGCTACTGCTGTGGGGAGCACAAGGCCCTGCTGCCAACTGTGCACCAACAAACAGCAGGACACCACTGACTGACATCCTGAGAGACAACTTCCACTCCCTGCAATGCAAGCACGTTCCATGGTGGGATAACTGGCTGGCTGGGTGGGTGGGAAGGAGGACTTGCAGCACTAACCATAGTCACAAGCACCTCCCCTCACACACACCCCAACACAAACTCCACAGAACCCACCTGGTAGAATGCAATGCCCCCCATCCTAACACAAGATCCCACAAAGAACCACCACCCTGGGTTATGTTGTGTGAAGCACAGGGCCACTCTTGGGACTTTTAGCCAAACAACTGCCAGGACAACACTCCCAGCCATCCTGTCAGCACAGCCAGCCCACCCCACAGGGAAGCAGAGTCAAAAGGAAGGAAGCATGGGCATGCTGGGAAGGGGGTGGAGGCAATAGCATGATGGGAGTCGTAGTCACAGACATAGCTCACCCCCACAACTGTCCCATCAACACCACCCTGAACCATGCTCACATCACAGGCAGTGGAGAAGGACTCACAAGATGGCTGACACTGGCTACTGCTGTGGGGAGCACAAGGCCCTGCTGCCAACTGTGCACCAACAAACAGCAGGACACCACTGACTGACATCCTGAGAGACAACTTCCACTCCCTGCAACGCAAGCACGTTCCATGGTGGGATAACTGACTGGCTGGGTGGGTGGGAAGGAGGGCCGGCTGTCAACCAAACACAACCAATGCAGACCATGTTCACACCCCAAAAAATACATAGAAATGCCCAAATAATGCAGGACAATGTGCCACACCAATATCAACCCCTGACTGTGACGACTTAGGACAATGCAATGTACAGGCCCGCACCCAGAGGCACAGTCACAACTGTCATGTGTGTCAACCATTGATGCCTGCAGAAACATAACATACATTGTTTGTGTCTCCCAAAAACAGGTGATGATGGGGACACAGCAGCAGACGCTGAGGAGTCCCAGTCCCAGGCTCAAGAGGATGCGGAGCTCACTGGCGTCGTACAGCCTCTGTCCTCCTCGGACGATGAAGACCAACCTGGCACATCCGGTGCAAGTCTACATGCAGCACCAGCAGGACCACCAGCTGCAGCACCAGCAGGCCCACCAGCTGCACCCCCTGCACCCACCCCTCCAACGACTGTCACCACAAATACCATCCCTGCCGACATGGACAGAACAAGGAGCAACACCAGCACAGGGACCCTGGACCAACCTGGGGCCATGGACACCACCACCACCACCAACCCCCAAGGTGGACCAGGGTTATCTGTGCGTGCCACTGCACACACTGCACATGTCAGCAGGGGTGGTGGGAGGGGTGGGAGACAGAGGTCGCTGCTTGCAGACGTTGCTGGTGTGCATGATGACCCACAACTGGTACGCATAGCTGATGCGTACCAGTCCAGCACCGGAGACCTCAGCCAGGTAGTGGGGCTCCTCAGAGACATGAAACAGCAGCAGGCTGCCCATCATGCCCGCTTGGACTCCCACATGTCCCACGTGGAGTCACACATGTCCCGCGTGGACTCACACATGTCCCGCGTGGAGTCCAAGTGGGATGCACTGCATGAGATGACGGCGGTGCACAGGGACATTTTACAATGCCTCCGCCAGATGAACAGCAACCAGTCCACACCTCCCTGTGTGCCAACAACATCTGGTGCCGAACAAACTGCAACTGCCACAGGGAGGGAGGATGACTCTGGCGGAGAGTCCCCTGCACCGCAGCAGCCTGTACTTGAGGGCCCCCCAAGAAGAGGGGTCGTCCGAGGAGGGGCAAGTGAGAGGCCGATGGCCAAGCACAACTCCCAGGAAGCCTGAACCTGTTCTGGATGTTCGCCTTTGTGCACAGACTGTTCACCCTGTTGACGGCAACACTATTCCCACACATTGCATGGGGAGTACAAGTTGGACCAATGTGTCAGACAACTGTGGCCCGATACTGGGGATTCTGTCTACCAGGACTTTCAATTCACCTAGGAACTTCGGATTGCAAGATTTATGTACAGCACTACCCATCCTATGCACTATTCACACAAATGTATCACAATAAACACACTAATACACCATACTTGCCTCTGTCGTGATTCCAACGTGGGTGCTGTTATGGGGATGATGAACTGCAAAATTACACTGTGTATGCGAACTGCAACAGCAAGGACAACACAGGCATGTGAGTAAAGGCAACGTGACACATATGAGGGAGACACACCACCAGGGCTACACAACACATACACACCTAGGCCATCTGACTCATTGCCTACACTGATGTTGCCAGGGAAGACGGTGCAATGCACAGACACCACACCGTTTCCCAGTTGTAGTCAAGTAGCCCACAGGTGCAGTAAGCAAATGGCACTCAAATGTGTGACCACAGACAACGCACATCACAAAGTGAAGCACAGGTTTATTACACAGTTGCAACATGTCGTAACCACTACAGATGCAAGGTAATCCCACCTGGCAGCGGGCACACAGTCAACAACTGTAGACGGAAGGAAGTCCATGGGTGTGGCGCATATCACCTGTAGGGACACAACAGCTACCAGCCTGGAAGTGCAATCACGTCGTCGGTGGACACAGTTGACCAAACGAATCTGAAAGTACCCTGTGAAGGACAGAAATGACACACAGTCAAAAGCAATGGAGTACAGGACAGAACAGCAAAACTCATGCACAATACATGTTACAAGATACCCACCCAGAACCAAGTTAGCATGTCAACACTGTTGGGGAGTACAGCCCACCTGTAAGCACACATCGCAACACACATCCAGTCAAGTAGCCCATGGACACACTCCAACAGCACCAGAGCACCACCTACACATCATGCCAACTCACATCATTGACATGACACCTCAGGATACTCACATTCAGCTAAAGAAGTTGGTGATGAGCTGTGTGCGGACATCACCATCATCATCATCATCATCATCGTCACTGGCATCGTGGTCCAGGCCAGGATCCTCCACAGGTGGCGGATGTTGGTCATTGTCATCCTGGATGAGAGGCAACTCCTTCCGCACTGCCAGGTTGTGGAGCATGCAGCAGACGATGATAATCTTGCACACTTTCGCAGGGGCATATGGGAGGGACCCTCCGGTCTTGTCCAGGCAGCGGAAGCGGCTCTTCAGGAGACCAAATGTCCGCTCAATCACTCTCCTGGTCCGACCATGTGCCTCATTGTAGCGCATCTGGGCTGGTGTCACAGGGTTCCTGAGGGGTGTCAGCAACCACGGCATGTTGGGGTATCCTGAGTCACCTACGGACAGACAAGTGCACATTAGCTGACTTGGAAAAGTGGGCGGAATACTACAGATCAGATCACACACAATGGCACAAAGTCAGTACACACCGACAAGCCAGGCACGCTGGTTCTGAATCTGTGCCAACATCCTGGGGATGCGACTACTCCTCATCACAAAGGCATCGTGTGCTGAACCAGGGAAATGGGCACACACATGTGTGATGGTCATGTCTGCAAGACACACCACCAGTGCATTGACCGAGTGGTAGTGCTTGCGGTTCCTGTAGGCCTGCTCCTGGGCCTGTGGTGGTACCAAAGCCACATGTGTCCCATCAATGGAGCCAATGACATGCGGCATCCTCCCCAGGGCATAAAAGTCACTCTTCACGTCAGTGAGTCGTCGCAGTCTAGGGAAATAGATGTACCGGTTCAGGAATAGCAACATTGCCGCCAAAACATCGCGGAGCACACGGCTCAACATGGTCTGTGACATCCCACCAGCAGTTGCCACAGTATGTTGGAAGGTACCGGTGGCAAAGAAGTGTAGGGCTGCCATCACCTTCACCTTGGGGGTCAGCGCTGTAGGATACGGCCGGCCAGGCTGCAAATGTGGGGACAACTGCACTGCCAAATCCTCAATCAGCTGCCTGGTGAAGCGATACCGTCGGATGCTGTCCCGTTCCACCATCGTTGCCAGGTCTGGGAATGGTCGATGGACAGCAGGAGCCCTGCAGTGCAGAGGAGAAGTAAGCAAGATTGTCAGTCACCCCACATATGTGGCATTGAACACACTCAATATCCCAACATACATCATTATGAGGCACAACTACATGAAGTGTGCAGTTCCGGAAGGACATGTATGGTACATACATGGCCAACATCTGTCAACACGGTCCAACAGGTGGCATCAATTAGTCCCAGGTTGGCCTATTGGATATCATGAGGCCATGTCACAGTTCCCATCTCCTGCTGCCGTGTCACAATAACCCCCCACAGTGACATGTGAGGACAGATGTGCCCCAGGCACCACAGCTCAACGACAGGTACATTCCCAGGGACCCTGTATTGCCACATGGACACTGGCATTACATGGAGTATCATGTATACACCACAGCAAAACAACCATGACCCCCACAGGTAGTGGCCCCACTTGCCACGGCAGGACAGACATGGACGTCTGTGACACACACACGCACAACATCAAAGTCCATGCACACACAACCTGGATGTGGAGACTGTCTCCCATTGTGCACATGAAATCAGAGACATTTTAAACACTACATGCACAAAGACTGTGGAGGACCATCACTATTGTGCCACTGGGACACCCTGGCTCAAACATACCGTCCCACATGGGACTCACGGGGTATGTGACATGACATACACATACACCACCGTGAAATGTGACCATGGCACATGCACAGATATGAACAGTTGCACATCACAGTGGTCATGTACACGTAACACCCAGGATCCTGTCCCCATGAACACGTGCACAGCCTGGGGGTGGCTGCCCACAGGTGACACCCACAGGACAACATGTACACCAACATACACACAATAGGAAATGCAGCCTTACATGCCTTATGATAAAGTTTGGACAGGCTGTCGTGATGTAGGTGTGCCCCTCACTCCCTGGGAGCTATCTGTGGCTGGCATATGTCCATCTGAGACAGGCATGCTGACATATGCCAGTCACATGTACAGTGATGCGTTGTACTGCAATGGACCGATCGGTGCCCCCGGCCGGCCCATTGCATTCAATGTGTGCGGGTACGCGTTGTACCCCTGTACGCGTTGTACTGCAATGGACCGATCGGTGCCCCGGCCGGCCCATTGCATTCAATGTGTGCGGGTACGCGTTGTACCCCTGTACGCGTTGAACTGCAATGGACCGATCGGTGCCCCCGGCCGGCCCATTGCATTCAATGTGCGCAGGTACGCGTTGTACCCCTGTACGCGTTGTACTGCAATGGACCGATCGGTGCCCCCGGCCGGCCCATTGCATTCAATGTGTGCGGGTACGCGTTGTACCCTGTACGCGTTGTACCCCTGTACGCGTTGTACTGCAATGGACCGATCGGTGCCCCGGCCGGCCCATTGCATTCAATGTGTGCGGGTACGCGTTGTACCCCTGTACGCGTTGTACTGCAATGGACCGATCGGTGCCCCGGCCGGCCCATTGCATTCAATGTGTGCGAGCACGCGTTGTACCCCTGTACGCGTTGTACTGCAATGGACCGATCGGTGCCCCCGGCCGGCCCATTGCATTCAATGTGTGCGGGTACGCGTTGTACCCCTGTACGCGTTGTACTGCAATGGACCGATCGGTGCCCCGGCCGGCCCATTGCATTCAATGTGTGCGAGTACGCGTTGTACCCCTGTACGCGTTGTACCCCTGTACGCGTTGTACCCCTGTACGCGTTGTACTGCAATGGACCGATCGGTGCCCCGGCCGGCCCATTGCATTCAATGTGTGCGGGTACGCGTTGTACCCCTGTACGTGTTGTACCGCAATGGACCGATCGGTGCGCACCCATTGACAATGGGCTTGCCTGGCAACGGACGCGTTTTCGAATTTCGAACGAGTCGGTTGCTGGAAAATCAGTTGGTCACCCACAACAATGTTGCAAAATCATGTATGTCATGAAGTTGAAGATTTGAAGGATGCTGTGGGCGTGTTTTGGTGCTGCTATTCCATGGATTGGCCAGATTCAGAAGATGCAAACGACTTGGACCTATCAATTTGGACACAAGGGACAGTATCTGCCTCTCCAGCACATATATATTGCTGGCTGTTCCCCTGAGAGCTCACTTGCCTGCACTACATGCTCCAGGACGACATCTGCCACTGCACTGCTGCTGTCTCTGCCCCTCTGGACCCTGCAATGGCACGTACTGTGGAGAGAGCCCCAGCCTTCAGCCTTGAAGAGAACCAGGCCCTGCTGGACAGCCTACTTCCACAGTACAGCAAGCTGTATGGGACACCAGGGGAGCAGGTGAGTGTTCTGTGCACTGCCTTTCTGAATGTGCATATTGTCTGACTAGCAAGGCTGAAAGTCTGCACGCCACTGGCTAGCAGGCTCACTGAGTAGTTGTCACCCCCCATAGTGTGTAGTGACAGTGCATTTGAACAAGGTTTTATTTCCCATGCAATGATACCATGTAGTGACGTCTGGCAAACTGTCCATGGGCAGCTTTGCACTGCCTGTGTACATCATGTGCCCCTGTGATTGAGACATTTATATACAACTGTGTCATGCACGGATATGTTGCATGTGTAGTAATGGCCTTTTCACTTTGTCATCCTGACAGGTTAATGCCCATCGGAAGCAGGAGATCTGGAAGGACATCGTCCGGGCCGTCCGGTCCGTGGGGGTCTACAAGCGCCGGATCCGCAACTGCCAGAAGAGGTGGCAGGACCTTCGGGGCTGGACCCGGAGGATTGCACGGGTCCAGCTGAAGCTGTCGCCTCCTCGCAGGAGGGGCGGAACACGGACCCTGACCCCCACATGCTCCAGATCCTGGCGGTGGTGTTTCCAGACCTGGATGGGCAGCTGAAGGCCAGACAGCAGCAAGGAGGGGGTGAGTCAAAGACTGCACTGTGAACTCTGTATTACATGCTTTGTGCCCTCCTCTGGCCTGGTTCAACTGCCACAGTGCAGCAGTCATGTTGTCCAGGAGCCATGTCCCTCTATTGTGCACTGCCCACTGCTCATCTGATACCCAGGTGTGGCCCTTACAGTCAGGGAATTGTGTCACTTGGGACTGTGTCCTTGCAGTTTGCTTCACTTAAGGTGGGGGACAGCATCTGTTTCCCTAACTCTGTTGTGGGCATCATGGGTGGGTCCATTGTTCACACAACGCCTGTGTTCGGACATGTGATCTGCGTGTTGCTTTGATATGCGGTCCACTTGCTGAGCTGAGCCACCACATGTGCCTGGGGTATGTGGCACACGCCCATGCAGCGGGTGGGAACAATGTTTGGGCCCCAGGAGTGTGCAGATTACGTGTGTCACACATACATAGCCAGCTATCCACTGTCCAGGGCACATCCCTCATTCATGTGGAGCAGGACAGTCATGCCTACTCCAGGCCATGCAATGCACTCTGTACTCCCACTCCCGTGTATCAGCTGACACATTGTGCACAGTGATTTGACCCCTCAGGTGTCTGCCTCTGTGTCAGTGTGCTGTGGATTAGTTGCCAGGACTGCTGGGGTGTTTCTTGGTAGGGGCTCAGCATGCCCCTGGAGATGTGACCATAGGAGACGATACTTGTGTGTCACATAGGTGTTTGATCAGCTGCCCGTGCAGACTGGGGTATGCGAATGTGAAGTTCAGGCAGCTGTTCCCCATTCACAGCAAATTGTGAGGGGCTCAGGTTCAGAGGGTAGTGTCACAGGTCTCCCATATGTCCAATAGGTATGACCTGGACAGATGAGGGTTAAGATGATGTGTTGTGTGGGGGATGTACATGTGCACTTGTGCAGCTCCAGGACTTGCATTCCCCATGACCTACTATTGTGACACAGTGCATAGTGTTGTTGCCTGGCTGCCAAGTCATACTTCACTGAGACAGTGATGTATGACTTAGCAGTCATGCCTCTGCCATGGCATGTGTCAACTTATTGGTGGTCCTGCAGGGGAGTGACATGTGCTACATGCACACCATAGTGGCGCTGGCTATCAGGACATGGGTGCATCATGGTGTCTGTCGCTGGTATGCATCACATGCATTTCCTATTTGACTCTGGGCATCCCTTTCATCCGGAAACCTGTACTGACTCAGTGGCAAGAGCTGTGATGTGTGCATGTCCACATGCCACACCGTGTCCTCTGCACTGTCCAACTACTGTGTACTTGGTGCATGTGTCCACACTGGGGTGTTGCAATCCAACAGACACCAGACAGATGGGTGCAAGGCCATGTGGGATGTGAGTGCCATGATTGGCATCAGACTGACAATTGGCTTCTCCTGTTCAGTTAGGGCACTTTTAGCAATGTACAACTAATGATGCCAGGGCTTGCTCTGTAATGTGCTGTGCTCACAGTGGTGTGTGCGTTTGGTGCAGGTGACTGATGTCTGTCTGTTTCCCCATTGTTTGCAGATACATCCACGGCCACGGAAGGGGACAGCTCCACGGACCAGGAGGAGCCAGAGAGCCAGACTGGGTCAGCAGCCGAGGAGTGGTCGGAGGGACCCAGTGGCACGGAGGGCGAGGGGAGCCACACCGAGGAGTCCTCAGCACCATCCACCTCAGCTGAGGACCAGAGCAACTCGGAGGATGACTCCCTTGTGGAGGCGGGTGTCAGCAGCCACCACACCCCAGCTAGTGTTGCTGTCCCCGCCACCACCAGCACCACCACCGCCCTCCCATCGGCTCCCATTCCCCAGGTCCGTGGAGGCTCCCATGTTCGGGAGCGTGTCTTCTTTGGGCCAGGCACCGCACCCCCTGCCCCTGTGTCCCCTGCTGCCCTGAGTGAGGAGTCTGTGTACCTCTTTCGCCAGCTCCATGTAGGGCAGACAGCCATGCTGAGTGTCCTCCATGCGCACATCGCACTGTTGACTCAGCTGGTGTCGTTCATGGAGGGCATCTCATCGGGCATGTCTGACCTACAGAGGGGCAATAGGTCCATGGACTCCTCCCTGACGGCAGCAGTGTCCCTCCTCAGACAGTCCCTCACCCCTCCTGCCTCTGCTCCATCCACACTCCCCAGCACCTTACCCGTCCCAAGCACACACACACCGGCACAGGCACACACCAGCACACACACGTCCAGCACACAGACACACACGCCACAAACAAAACGCACACGCACGCACAGTCAGGGGACTGAAACCAGACTCACAGGGGATGGGGCCCTGGTACACACACACGCATCCACGGGCACTGAGCAGTCCTCAGTTGCCTCTCCCTCCAAAGCACCCTCCCTTGCCTCACCTGCAACCCCAAAGACCCAGCGCCTCTTCCTCAGTGACCTCGGCCTCTTCCCCTCCGATCCAGCTGCTCCAGCATCCAGGGTGAAGAGGAAGCCCCCCACACGGAGCAGAGTGCCCCTCGCCCCCGGACACCCTCCCCCAGGCGCAGACAGACTGAGGCCCCCACCCGCAAGTCCCCCGGAGTGGTAAGAGCAAGACCCCGCCGCCGCCCTGCAGCTCAAGCACCAGGTCTCCTTCCTCCATCCCTCAGGCCCCCACTCCACAGGTGCCCCCACCACACCCTGCCCCAGGTTCCCCCACCCACAGATATACCATCCCCAAGAGGCTCCGGCCTTCTCCCCCTGCCACTTGCTCTCCCGGCACCACACCCCCCGCTGCGCTTGTCTGTGCCACTGATGTGGTGAGGGTGTCCTCCCCCTCTGTCCAGCCCACCTTGCCTGTTCCCCATTCTCCTCCCCTGGTGGTAGGCACTGCAGTGGAGTCCACTACCACCCTGTCTGACTTGGGCACTGCAGTGGCGGACCTGTCCACTCCATCTGCAGGGTCCACTGCAGTCGTGCCGGCACCCACAACATCTGAGCCATGCCCCCAGTTGTGCCGGCACACACCATGTCAGACACCTCCACTGCAGTTGTCAGTGGCTCTCCAGCACCCACCACCCCTTCCCTGCTTCCTCCTGGTGAGCCCTGATCCTGTCCCTGCGGTGCCTGGCCTACCCCCGGTTGCCCCTCCTAGTGGATTGTCCCTGGTTTTGTGCAGGCATGTGTAGGGTGGCATCTGCCACTGTCACCCACTTGTGACTTTGTTGATGGACTGGCCATTGGCCTTTGTTTATGTTCTACCGGACTTCTACTTTTAATGCCACATATGCTGAATAAAGCAACTTTCTGTTCTCTAGTGCTTTTGCTTCTGATGTACATGATGTTGATGATGCTAACCATGCCCTTGCTGCAGTGATTGTGATATTTGGTCTCATGATAATGAAGTGTTACTGTGCAGGAACCCATGTGGTCTAGGGGGAATGTGTCCTATCCTGTGGTGTATCCATGTCATCCATAGCAGCATCTGAGGGTGTCATGTGTTCAGTATTTGGCAATGGGATTTCCTACTTAGATTGGCTATTTCACATCTGTGTCTTCCACCCCTGCACATCTGTTGTGCCTGCCATTGTTCAATTCGTCTACTTCCCTGACCTTGTGGCCATCTCCAGTGGACATGCAGGTTTGGGCATCAATGGGGAAGGACTCATCTGTGTTGTCAGTGCAACATTGCTATACAAGTGTGTTGGATCTGTGCTGATGATTCCGTTGGCACTTCCATGACCAGGCTGATGTTACGGGAGCCCTCATTTGGTGCTAATTGTTGATTGTGTGACCAAGTGCTCAGCTGACATGATGGGGCCCTACTGAGGCAACATATGGCACAGCTTTCCTCACACAGGAGTGGAGTCCCCTCATGGCAGTGTGTACTCCTGTGACATTCCCTGCGCCCACGGTGTGTGTTGTATGTGCATGTCTGTGTGTTGACTTCCGTTTAGCTGTGCATGCTGTGATCCCTAGTGTTGTACCTGTTTGTGATGCTAGCTGAGTTGAGCTATGTTCCCCCAAAGTCTTCTCCCTGGGTCCTCTGTGATGTGGGTGCATGGCACATTACTGGTCATCAGGGTGTCACCCATAGGTGTGTTTGCTGTCAGGGCTGAGTTTTTGTGCAGACGCAGATGGGTCACAGTCAGGTTTCCCCTTGGCACTTGTTGTTTGCCCCTGTCATGTGATTTCCAGTTTGTGTTATCTTTCAGTGATTGTGACACGTTGTGTGTGTGACTGCTGGCACTCCTCAGGGTCCGGGCTGCAATGTTGGTTGTTGTCTATGTGTGTTCTTTGTGGGTGACCTTGGCTTCTTCATTGGTGTGTGACTGTGGCTGGGATCCCATTGGTTGGTGTGGTATTGCCGTCATGTCCATGTACAGCGTAGTGTGCAGTGTGTCAGACATTCAGGAGTCTTGTTGAGTGTCCATGTGTGATGTGTTTCTGCACCTTGGTTCCCACCCACCACCCTGGAATAGTCATGGGTGCATGTGCAATGTCACCAGTGCATGTGTACTTCACTGCTGCACATTGTTGGAGGTCGAGGGGTGTGGTGTTGAGTGTGTGCAGATGAGAGTTGTTGCCCGGCTAGGCCCCTGCCTCCATGTTGGCCTTGGCTTACTGGCCATGCTGTTTGATTTGTGCTTGTGTAGGTGTGATGGTAGTTAGTTGCTCAGGACACATGACTGTGGTTCACAGTGTGAACCACATTTAGCTTTGTCATCACAGTGGGATTGTAATGCAGCCCAGGGTCACCACATTGTGGGGGCCCTGGGGGTGGTGCTGTGGTGTGTCTGTGTCTTGCTGTGTCAGTTGCTGTCCCTACGTGCCTGTGTGACATGTGTGATTTGTGCTCCCTCTCATCTGACAATGCCTGCTTGCCCACATAGGGGATTTGGATCCATGAGTTACCTTTGTGTGGCACTGTATGCACATCTGTATGATTGGTATTCAGGTCTCCTCATGTGTTGTGTGGTTGCCTGGGGACACTGGCACCCCCCTCACCTGTTGTGTATGATGTGCAGTGTGGGTCTGCCTGTTTGTGTTTGGGCATCTGCACCACTGCATTGGCATATCTTGGGTGTGCCATTGGCTGTATGTAGTTTGGTGGGTTTCCCCTGCTGTCCCTGGGACTCCTAGGTCATCGGTCAGCACAATGATCATGGTTTGTGTGTCCCATTGCTGCCATGGTATGGTATCTGTTCACCTCACATCTGCAGTCTCCACAGGGTATCTGCATGTGTGTGCCCATTGGTGCAAATATGTGGGTCTGCATTCTGATGGTCACTTCTGTCATTGTGTCATTGATGATTGTTGACGGTGTCAGCCCCCATGGGTGTTGTTTGTCTGCACATGGCCAAAGGTATGTCTTATTTGCACTGCAGTATTTGGCTCCCCAATTTATGTTGCAATGGGACACATACACTACTTTGCCACTGATGTGTTTGTTGTTCTGTGACCAGGAATCATCCATGCAGTTTGGCAGTTGCACCTCTTTCTTTGTCAACACTTACCTTTTGGTCACTGTGATGATGGGGGTTTGGACCCCATTGCCACAATGTTCGAAATGTGCTTCAGCTATGGACCCCACACTTACCTTTTGGTCACTGTGATGATGGGGGTTTGGACCCCATTGCCACAATGTTCAAAGTGTGCTTCAGCTATGGACCCCACACTTACATTTTGGTCACTGTGATGATGGGGGTTTGGACCCCATTGCCACAATGTTCAAAATGTGCTTCAGCTATGGACCCCACACTTACCTTTTGGTCACTGTGATGATGGGGTTTGGACCCCATTGCCACAATGTTCAAAATGTGCTTCAGCTATGGACCCCACACTTACCTTTTGGTCACTGTGATGATGGGGGTTTGGACCCCATTGCCACAATGTTCAAAGTGTGCTTCAGCTATGGACCCCACACTTACATTTTGGTCACTGTGATGATGGGGGTTTGGAACCCATTGCCACAATGCTCAAAGTGTGCTTCAGCTATGGACCCCACACTTACCTTTTGGTCACTGTGATGATGGGGGTTTGGACCCCATTGCCACAATGTTCAAAGTGTGCTTCAGCTATGGACCCCACACTTACATTTTGGTCACTGTGATGATGGGGGTTTGGACCCCATTGCCACAATGGTCATGGCCTGCTTGCATTGTGGGTGCCACACACATATATGTGTGGCACATGTGCTAGGGGGTCACATTATATGTTCAAAGTCATGTTCGGTGTTGTAGGCATTTGACACAGTCTACACACGCTTGTCATGGTGTTGGGGGATGTCTTCTTCTTGCATTCCCTAGGTTGTGGTGTGCTGGTTGTGTCATGCATTGTCCATCCTATGAGTGGGGGTGGTAGTAGTGGTAGGCATCCAGCCCCCCCTGGGTGAGGGTGGTAGTAGTGGTAGGCATCCAGCCCCCCCTGGGTGAGGGTAGTAGTAGTGGTAGGCATCCAGCCCCCCCTGGGAAGGGTGGTAGTAGTGGTAGGCATCCAGCCCCCCCTGGCTAAGGGTGGTAGTAGTGGTAGGCATCCTGCCCCCCCTGGGTAAGGGTGGTAGTAGTGGTAGGCATACAGCCCCCCATGGCTAAGGGTGGTAGTAGTGGTAGGCATCCAGCCCCCCTTGGGTGAGGGTGGTAGTAGTGGTAGGCATCCAGCCCCCCCTGGCTAAGGTGGTAGTAGTGGTAGGCATCCAGCCCCTCTGGGTGAGGGTGGTAGTAGTGGTAGGCATCCAGCCCCCCCCTGGCTAAGGGTGGTGGTAGGCATCCAGCCCCCTGGCTAAGGGTGGTACTAGTGGTAGGCATCCAGCCCCCTGGGTGAGGGTGGTAGTAGTGGTAGGCATCCAGCCCCCTGGCTAAGGGTGGTAGTAGTGGTATGCATCCAGCCCCCTGGGTGAGGGTGGTAGTAGTGGTAGGCATCCAGCCCCCTGGCTAAGGGTGGTAGTAGTGGTAGGCATCCAGCCCCCCTGGGTGAGGGTGGTAGTAGTGGTAGGCATCCAGCCCCCCTGGCTAAGGGTGGTAGTAGTGGTAGGCATCCTGCCCCCCTGGGTAAGGGTGGTGGTAGGCATCCAGCCCCCCTGGGTGAGGGTGGTAGTAGTGGTAGGCATCCAGCCCCCTGGCTAAGGGTGGTAGTAGTGGTAGGCATCCAGCCCCCCTGGGTGAGGGTGGTAGTAGTGGTAGGCATCCAGCACCCCCTGGCTAAGGGTGGTGGTAGGCATCCAGCCCCCTGGGTGAGGGTGGTAGTAGTGGTAGGCATCCAGCCCCCCTGGGTGAGGGTGGTAGTAGTGGTAGGCATCCAGCCCCCTGGCTAAGGGTGGTAGTAGTGGTAGGCATCCAGCCCCCCTGGGTGAGGGTGGTAGTAGTGGTAGGCATCCTGCCCCCCCCTGGGTAAGGGTGGTGGTAGGCATCCAGCCCCCCCCTGGGTGAGGGTGGTAGTAGTGGTAGGCATCCAGCCCCCCTGGCTAAGGGTGGTAGTAGTGGTAGGCATCCAGCCCCCCTGGGTGAGGGTGGTAGTAGTGGTAGGCATCCAGCCCCCTGGCTAAGGGTGGTAGTAGTGGTAGGCATCCTGCCCCCCTGGGTAGGGGTGGTGGTGCGCATTCAGGCCCCTGTGTGCATATGTGGCATTGGTGATGGGCATCCCGCCCCTATGGTGCTGCTGTTGCTGGTGTAAGTATATTCTGCATCCCTCTGTGTGTGTGTGATGTGTCGTGTACGTGTTGTATGTGTTTTGTGGTTGGTGTCTGGCTTACCTTCTGCGCCGTACGCGTCCGTGCCTGTTCCGGTAGTAAATGTAGAATATTGGTATGATCGGGACGAAGGGATTCATGGTTGGTTCGTGTCGTTCGTCCTTCTCGTTGCTTCGCGTCGTCCTCATCGCTTCGCCTCGTCCTCGTCGCTTCGCGTCATCCTCGTCGCTGGCGTGTTCGTCTCGGAGCCGTGGATCGTGTTGTGGCGCGAATCGGAGCTTATGTGCGCCTCTCCCGGATGCTTTGACGTGCCGTGCGTAGCGACGGGTTCGGCGCGTACGGAAAGCGCATCATACTCGTTCGGCCGGACGGAGGTGCATTTTTCCTCCGTGCGACTCGATTCTGCGTTTCCGGATTCGCCTCGGTCGGGGAACAGGACCTGGTTTGGGTGAGTACGGCTCGGCCGGATTCTTTGCTGTTGTGCGCATCGTACTTACTCGTTCGGTGTGCTGTACGGATCGGTCGGGAAACAGGCTTTCGCATGGCTTTTTTCCCGACCGAATGGTGTTGGGTGCGCCTCCGACCGAGATCGGAATCGGCCCCCAAGTGTCTTTTGCATAGAGCTGTCACCCTGAAGAAAGCTTGGCATGAAGAGCCCAGTCCCCCACCACACTCATCATCTATTAGGTAGGGCAAGCCTCTTTTACACACAGTTTTGCCCTGACTGGAGCAATTTATACAAAGCCCAGTCTCCCACCAACCACAGCATCTATTAGTAGGATGAGCCTCGTCTACATAATCACTTTCACCTTGAACAAAAGCAAGTAATGGGTCATGTCTCTGGGGAGCATCCAATCTGTTTATGAAGAGCTATGCGCAGGGTAAAAGCATATGTATAACATACTTGCCCTGCTAATAGCCTCTCCACGAAGAGCTCTGTTCAGAGCTAAAACTGCAAGTAGTAGGGAATGTGTCACATAGTAGGATATAAGTATACTGAAGCACTAGTTTATCTTTCCACACAGAGATGGAGGTCCCTCTGTACACCAAATATCAGTATGTGGCTTTGACCATACTACACTCAGGGTTAGCCCAGTTTACAGCTTTTCACTAAGAGGCCAGTCTTTTAACATATCTAAGTACCATTATGTAGCCATATAACTACCACACACATTGGTGACCCTGGGCATGCTCATGAAGGTCAAACCAGTTGCTTGGTATCGGCATACTTCATTATGTGGTGATGTTCCTACTACATACGCTTTACAACCTGCACCTATCTCTTCATGGAAAGGCCAGTCCCTCACCACAATAATACCCCATTAGTTGCGGAAGCTGCTAAAAAGTACAGCTTTTATTGTGCAGTTAGATAAGACAAAACAAATAATACTATTATGTAGGGTAAATTTTGTAATGTATGACTTCAGTAAAGGTATAAATATTGTTTAAAAAACATTTCTTTTTTATTGTAACATTCTTATTCAGTAAGTGTTCAACTTCTTTGGAAATGCCTACTAAACAGCAAAAGAGGAAGAAGAATAGACATGCATTCTCCCTCAAAGCAGGTGAAACAGTATCCCAAAAATGTGAAGAAACAATTGAAAAGAAAAAAAGAATATTGGCAAGAGTTATCAAAGATTTCTTTAATTAAAAGAACCCAAGTTAGTGGTGACGGTGTAAGTTAAACTGATAGAGCTTCTAGAATGAAAGTAGGCCAAAGTTAAACATCAACATTTTTAATGTTTTGAAAATCAAATATGACCATTCTTCTGCAAGGAATGATAAATTCAAGGAAGTTCTTTCGCACAAGGGTAGTAAAGAATATTATGAGATCAATGAAGCAGGTGAAGAGAAGAGCAGCTAGAATTTGACAGAAAGAGTTTGTAGATAGTTAGAGAAGGCGTTTTCTGTAAAAATGAAGTTGTTGTGAGGGAGAATGGAAACACACTTTCAGTAGTGAGGCTTACTTTAATGAAGACAGCTATTTTCAAACCAATGGTTTTTTGTTTGCAGATGATACAGATGGCCGATTGTATGTGGTGAAACAACATACAGCAATACCAAAGGAAAAATTAGTACCTAGAAATACTGATGATATTATTAGGGAGGAAATTTTACAGCCACGTCCTTCTGCTCCAGTGTATTAATGGCAGTGCGGTAGTAACTGTAACATAAGGCAAGAGTCAATTGAAAAGCTTAGGTTATTCCTAAGAAAGTTCAACAGTGCAACTTTAAAACAGAAAATCTGAATGTTGCAAACTCTGGATCCCTGTAGAGTAAGGAAACTATCCAATCTACAAGGACATTTGTTGGCTTGCCTATCTCAATAGATATAGGTTACAATACTTTTCACCATTTTCGAATGCTGTTTGTCCATCAAACAATATCTGCAATCTAGTTAAAAGGTTGTATTTGAATAAAGCTCTTTTGCATTTCAGAAGATATTCAAATGACATACTTTGGACCTGAAAGTCACCCTGAAGTAGAGGAATTTGATGTAGGCTTACTAGTGAGAGAGATAGTATAGATACTCTATTAGACAACTTCAGCAAAGAAATAACAGAATTTAGTGTAACATCTGCTGAAACAAATAAGATGTGTGTTTGTTGGTGTCATACGTGCTACAAAGCACAAACTAGAAAATTAGATATCTGTGCAAAAACTGAAAAGGAAAATCTTACTCAGTGGTTTAAACTTGCCCTGCGAATTAGTGAAAAATCTTAAAACGAAAGTTGTGCATCTTCCACTAAGCTTTACACAGAAAATTTAAACTCTTGGTATAGATCGAGAAGGAGAGGAACTTCTAGTAGTTCAAGTAAATGGTCTGGCAACAAAGAATAAAAAGAATTGGCGGGAATTGGTTAGTATGGAAAAAGTAAAGAAAGCCATAGAACACCACGAAAAAGAAAATGTGTTCTACAAAGATAGAGATGTAGATCAGCATGTAACCTGATTGGCAACACCCACTTCAAAGTCTACTGATAGTGTACAGTTTGAAAGGGTACTACACTATGGGGATGTAATGGGTGATGAATTAGA
Organism: Calotriton arnoldi; assembly: GCA_963921515.1. NCBI lineage: Eukaryota > Metazoa > Chordata > Amphibia > Caudata > Salamandridae > Calotriton > Calotriton arnoldi. The sequence goes on along the minus strand of CAWUFW010008479.1, from coordinate 165,639 downwards.
ATGATATCCCCAAAGATGATCTTATTAGGGTGTGGAAATTTAGGCTTTCTGTTTTCCACATCTTTTCCAAAAGGAGAATGTGGTCTTAATGACGATCGTCCACTACAGATTCCAGCTTCATAATACAGATTGTACTCTGTATATCTGTGATTTGGACAAAACATTCCTTATCCTTTTACCCTTCTCTTTGAAAATGAACTCTCTGTCATATGCTGTTTCATATTGTGAAAATAGGAGCATGTTTTTCAAAATATGAGTGCAGGAGACTTTGTTGAGAAAGTTTATGGGAAAGATGAGAATTTTGAGTACAACTACATATATCTCATGGGGTGCCAATGTTGAACAAATGAGTATTGGTTCTGTTTGCATGATGTGCTCAAGTGCATGTTGCACAACTTAGGTGCACATACCTGGGCACAGATTTATCAAGTTATTGCATTGCCCTTGCATCACACATAGTGTTGCTAGGACAACGCAATACCTAAGTTAGATTTACCAAGCAACTCAAGGCCACCTCGCTTGGCCATGCTTTGCTTGGTAAATCTGGAGTAACGCAAGGCATAGCAAGTCGCTGCCTTGCGCTACTCTGCCTTGAAAGGCATTCCATGGGTGGGGCATGGGTGTTTTCACGCATCCAAACATGGATTTTGATGCATACCCAGATTTATCAAGACTGGTAAACCTGGAAATGTGTCAAAATGCTACGCCTTCCTAGGGGAGGTGCAGCGAGGAGAAATATCTTTATTTCTCCTCGTTCTTTCGTCTCTCTATCTATGCTGCATTCTGCAGCACACTTAGGAAGAGGCAAAAGCATCAGAGGATTGTTTTTGTACAGGAAGGTGTCCCTTCCTGCACAAAAACAATCCTGCCGGCAATGCAGGCACCCTTGCACCATGGCACAAGGGTGCCTGTGTTGGCGCTAGGCAGCAGATTGTGCGCCAGCACAGGCAGAGAGCAGGGATGCAACATATCTTGATAGATATGGCGTGTTCCTGCCCTCTACCTTTCTCAGAGTGCAGCAAGTTGTCTTGCTGAGTTGTGTTGTGTGAAATAATGATACATCTGCCCCTGGTTCATAACTCTTAGCTTGCAGAGAATGCCTTGGATTATTTACATGGCTTTCTAAGAGAAGCTAGGTCCAATAGTGCTAGCATCAATTTTAAAACACTGGGTGAAATGTGCTCGATGGATCTAGCAAATGTTTGTAGGTACTTTGATCATAGATTTCAAGCTATACTTTATCTGCAACAAAATAAATCCTTCTCTTGGTAATGTCCTTGATTATTTTTTATTATTTTGGAGGAACGAATACCAAGCTACAGGTTCTCCAAATATTCACATGTTACTGTGGGTAAAAGGTGCACCAGAATTTAAACAGGATACTGATGAGTCAGTACTGTCAATCATTGAGCAGTATATAATATGTGCGATTCCCAATTAGAGAGAGAACAAAACCCTTAGGCAGCAAGTATTGAGATTTCAGTCCCCCAAAAATCTTTTAAAGTATATTAAAAGTTTAATTAAAATGGATATTAGTACATTTGAGATAAAAATGTTTTAGAACCTGCTTGATAGTTATAAATGATTCTAATTAACCTATTGATTTATCTAGGATGAAGCTGATCACTGCATCAGTAACTAAGCAGTTTTTCACTTCTCCATAAGTATCTGACGTCTAGTCCCTACTACTCACATTCTTTCTTCTGTAGACAACTCTTTATGTGGCAAATATGGTTGTTGCAGATACTACACCAAAGGAAAATACTACACCAAGGGGGATATTCCAAAGAACGTGTGTTAACTATCGCCAAATTTGCTTAACGCAACTTCTCACATCGCAGTCTATCACGGGAAAATAACACTGTGTTAACGTCGTATTCCCAACACGGCGGTAACATGCGATAGTTTTGCGATAACGCGGAAAATGACAGCGAGTAACTCACCGGGACGGCGATAAAAATCCAAAGCCGAACGTGAAAAAAGTTGCGATGGGCCCAATCGCCATAAGACAATCAGAGAAAAGCAGCGCCAGGCCTGCAAATCACACACATCAAGCGGGAAAAATCACCATAAAAGCAGAAAAAAAACCACAAACAAAAACCGAACCACAGCAAAGCACAATGGAGGCAGCCGGAGCAGGTACAGAGGACGGCCAGAACCCCACAAGCCCCACAGAGGTCCAGCCTGGGACCCCGGGGACAGGGAAGGGTAAGGACAAGAAGAAGAGGAAGACAAAGTTCAGTCTGCAGGAAAACAGGATCCTGATCACGGAGGTGGTAGAACACTATCAACAACTGTTCGTCACCTCCACTGTGTCATTGGCAACCAAAAATGCAACATGGCAGTCCATCCTGGACAAGGTGAATGCAGTCGGAGTGCTGAGGAGGACAATGGAAGAGGTCAAGAGGTGCTGGAATGATGTCAAGCGCAAAACCAAGCAGAAACTTGCCAACAACCAGAAGGCAGCAATGCAGACGGGAGGTGGAAGTTCAGCGCCACAGGAGGAGCTGGATGACATGGAGGAAATGGTGTCCACAGTCATCAGTGGGGAGACGGTGGTAGGAGTTGGGGGACCGGACACTGCTCAACATGACCGGACACAACAGCAATAGGGTGAGTAACCACCAGGGACTGGGGGGACGGGAGGAGATGGGCACAATGGCACACATGCACAATCAAGAATAGCACACTGCACACCCACAATGACTCTGGGTCATGCCCCTGATCTCCTTGGCATACTGCAGCACACATAGAAACAGCAAGTGGGCCCCCGTCCACAATGTGCACAGAGGGGCACTCCCCACACATCACTAATCTCACAACAAACCCATGCACATGTGCCGAACCCAGCAAAGCGGCGTGTCAGTGAGCCACACTGACAATGCAAGTGACACTGCATGACGAATAGCATGGCTGCAGTCAATATACCATGACATGTTGCACGCCACGATACTGAGGTGGCTGAGTGTGGACCACATCCATAAAGGAGCAGGTCACACTCTGACACATCCACCTGCACAAACAACCCTGACCTCAACAACACACCTGCGGACAAACCATGCCCCACAGTCCCAACTCTCACCAAGAGCCCAATTTACCCAAGTATGCAACATCTCAGCACTGTAGAAGCACAGAAGTCAAGGCACACCGCCTGAAAGGGATAAGGGCCAGCCACATCAGAGCTGCAGGGGCGACTCTCCCAAAATGCAGCACACACATATAATATTCAGAGCACATCAACATTGACAACAATGTGGTATGAACTGCAACACGTTCACAACAGAACAGAGGACCCAAGTGGTGCCACTTGTGTGTAGAAACTGGCCAATCACATTTGGCATAGCAGGGAAACGTGGGATGAAAATGTACAAGTACAAACACACATCCGTGATGTTGCCGAAATGTCCACTGTCCCGCATCAAATAGGCAGCTCCTCTCAAACAGTCACAATGTACATTGTCATGCAGTCTGTATGTAAATTTGTACAATGCGTCAACATACATGTGAACACAATGTTAAACTGCATCTACCCTTCACATTGCAGAGGGAGAACCAACACCGCCTGCAGAGCAGACCCAACCTCTCTTCACTGATGACGAAGAGGACCACACCACCATTGACCCGGACGCCCTCCAACAGCTCATGGACACCCTCAGGACCCCACGCCCAGGAGCAGGGCAGCCCAGCTGCATCGAGGAAACTCCACCCCCTGCACAGACCACACAGCAGGAAGCACCTACCACCACGGCTGACTCCCAGGACCCCCACGAACAACACATGGCCTTCCAACGCTGTGTGTTGGAGTGCCAGGAGAAGGTGGCTGATCAGGTGCGGGTGGGGTTCGACCGCATGGCAGCCAAACTTGATGCCATACATGGGTGTCTGATTCCCATCAGGGACCACTTTCAGTCCCTAACGGACACCCACAGTCCGCTCCATGCTCTCCAGCGATCCATGGCTGACATCGCTGGAGTCATGATACTGAGACAAGAACAACTGCCCAGTCAGAGTGGCTCCAGCGATGTCTGCCGGGAGTTGGGACAGATGCGGGGGCTCATGGAGAACATGGTGCGGATGACGGCGGACAGGATGGCTGCCATGGCTGCACACCAGCGGGATGTGGCTGGGGCCTTCAATGCCCTGCAGCACATCGTCATGGCATTGCTGCCTCAAGGCCTTGCTCAGATGAGTGCTGCTGCAGCTTCTACATCCACATCTTCGCCCCCTGATGTCTCAGTGCCTCACAGTGCGGCAGGCAATCCACCACCACCCACGTGTGAGGCACATGTGCCATCAGAGGACGAAGATGCAGGTGAACCAACCTTACTGGTAATGAGGAGGCAGTAGCATTCATCTCCGCAAAATGGCGGGTTTCTGCTTGGTCGTGCCCTTTGCATCATCACCTTCCAATGTCCCCCGATACACTCTACGACACTCACCTTGGACCTCGACATGGACTGCCATCTCCTGTTTGGTTACCAATGACACAGCGATCAGACTGCGGACTGAACTCTTCCCCTTCCGATGTACTTGTCATTCCCTGAAGAACTCTGGCTGGCACTCCATGGGCCAATAATGTGAAGTGGGGTTTGCATGGCCCTGTACTGCTCCAGCTGCAACACTCCACTGGATGTGAATTAAATATTCAGAATCGCACAGATGTGCCATGCCTTTGATCATTCACGTATGTGAGTATGGTTGAATGTAGGGTGAGAGATTCCCCCTGACGTCCATGTTGCTCATGTCGTGGAACTTGAGTGACAGGGTGCAACAGTGCCGATTGCAGTCCGGGTGGCATAGTCACTACAACAGGGACACACGCATCAGTTACTTCCATGTCCAGCCCAGACCTGGATCACGCCCAGAGCCCCGGGTTCATTGTTCCCACCCCTACGCTGGCCTGCCATACGCCAGGCCAGTCCACTCTGCTTACGCTTACAGGGGGGGACGACAACGCTAAATGTCCCAGTTCATCCCTGTAGTGATCTGCTGATCACTGGTCTAGTCGTCAGCATGCCACGGCCACTCCCTGAGGGCTCGTTCAGACCCACACCACACCCATCCAGCACAGGCATCACAGGACATGTGACCCTGCCAATCAAAGGGGCCTAGCACGTCACATACCCCACTGTCGGTGTGGTAGTCCAGGGGGGGGGTCCTGGTGGGGGGGGGCCTGGGGGTGGTGGCGGTGGGTGTTGTGCCCCTCTTGGGGCTCTGAGCTGCATGATCAGTAGCTCCGTGGCATCTGTTGTTCTTCTGGTGTGGCTGTGGGCTGGGCTCCCTTTCTTGGTGCAGGTTGTCGTCCGACTTAACACCAGGTAAAAGCAGATGTTAAATCCCTGCTGCTAACGCGCCTTATCGCATGTTTTTGAATCTTATCGCCGATCTGGCTGGTCGTTGAGACTGTTGCGAAGTGGTGTTTTCGCGGCTTTTTGCACGGGAACGCCTACTCTGCATATCATTAGCGTTAGTTGCCGGTATCATTTGTGGCGATGTTTTTTGCGGCTGCTATCGCAGGAAAACTGGTGATGTCGGCTGTTAGCACCTGCTTGTGAATGGTGCGATAAATTTATCGCCACTGTGGCTGCGATAAAGTGCCGCTAACTCGGCGATAAGTCCTTGGGAATATGCCCCTAATTGTTGCTTTGGTTTTCCTAGGCCTGATACCTCTGAAGTAAGAGTAAAGTGTTTCCTGTCTGCAGTCCGACATACAGTCGCTGGCAAATCTCTAAAGAATACATTCAACATTAAGAGAAGGGAGGCATCAAATGGTATCAATAACTACAATCATGTCATCAACATCAACAAACTTTATTCAATTTAATAAACCATAAATGTCACACATAAAAAAATACATGCGATACATAAAAGAAGTCGACATGATTAAAAAATTCATAAAGTATGTAATGCCCAACAAGACCAAATCATCTGGGATTGAATATCCTTGTTCAGATGGATTAAAAAATAGACATTAAAATTTCCAGATTTTTCGGCTACAAGGTTCAAGTAATATTTAAAAAGTTTGCAATCATACAAGTTACATTACAAATGTTTGCTGACACAGCAACGAAAGCATGATTTGTGGTACATCTTGCATATGTAGCCATATAAAACATTTAAAGTGCATAGTAGCAGCTGAAAGTGCAAGAATTAATATCCTTTAAGAAGAAAATATAGTCTATGTAAGCAATGTTATAATGTCAAATGCAGTACTAGTTGTTAAAACCGATCATTTTCCTACTAGACCCCTTAGTCGTACTGCGGCAGAAATGAATTTGTAAATCATTTCACATATATATTTTGTTTGAAGGAGCTGAAGGTAAAATAAAGCTGGCCTGCATTTCCTAATATTCAAAACCCTCAATAGTGGTATAATAAATTCTCTTTGTGGTTTATCATATAGGTGGCAGAAAAAAAGGAAGTGCAGCATATTCTGGGAGGAGTTGGAGTCATGTGGGCAGGGGTCCAGGTGAGCATCATAATATGCTTTGCTGAGATAAAACACCAGTAAGTGAGCGATGCTAAAACTAAATCTGATAAGATCACTGGTCTAGTCTTCAGCATGCCACGGCCACTCCCTGAGGGCTCGTTCAGACCCACACCACACCCATCCAGCACAGGCGTCATAGGACATGTGACCCTGCCAATCAAAGGGGCCTAGCACGTCACATACCCCACTGTCGGTGTGGTAGTCCGGGGGGGGTCCTGGTGGGGAGGGGGCCTGGGGGTGGTGGCGGTGGGTGTTGTGCCCCTCTTGGGGCTCTGAGCTGCATGATCAGTAGCTCCATGGCATCTGTTGTTCTTCTGGTGTGGCTGTGGGCTGGGCTCCCTTTCTTGGTGCAGGTTGTCGTCCGACTTAACACCAGGTAAGAGCAGATGTTAAATCCCTGCTGCTAACGCGCCTTATCGCATGTTTTTGAATCTTATCGCCGATCTGGCTGGTCGTTGAGAATGTTGCGAAGTGGTGTTTTCGCGGCTTTTTGCACGGGAACGCCTACTCTGCATATCATTAGCGTTAGTTGCCGGTATCATTTGTGGCGATGTTTTTTGCGGCTGCTATCGCAGGAAAACTGGTGATGTCGGCTGTTAGCACCTGCTTGTGAATGGTGCGATAAATTTATCGCCACTGTGGCTGCGATAAAGTGCCGCTAACTCGGCGATAAGTCCTTGGAAATATGCCCCTAAGTGTTGTTTTGGTTTTCCTAGGCCTGATACCTCTGAAGTAAGAGTAAAGTGTTTCCTGTCTGCAGTCCGACATACAGTCGCTGGCAAATCTCTAAAGAATACATTCAACATTAAGAGAAGGGAGGCATCAAATGGTATCAATAACTACAATCATGTCATCAACATCAACAAACTTTATTCGGTTTAATAAACCATAAATGTCACACATAAAAAAATACATGCGAAACATAAAAGAAGTCGACATGATTAAAAAATTCATAAAGTATGTAATGCCCAACAAGACCAAATCATCTGGGATTGAATATCCTTGTTCAGATGGATTAAAAAATAGACATTAAAATGTCCAGATTTTTCGGCTACAAGGTTCAAGTAATATTTAAAAAGTTTGCAATCATACAAGTTACATTACAAATGTTTGCTGACACAGCAACGAAAGCATGATTTGTGGTACATCTTGCATATGTAGCCATATAAAACATTTAAAGTGCATAGTAGCAGCTGAAAGGGCAAGAATTAATATCCTTTAAGAAGAAAATATAGTCTATGTAAGCAATGTTATAATGTCAAATGCAGTACTAGTTGTTAAAACCGATCATTTTCCTACTAGACTCCTTAGTCGTACTGCGGCAGAAATGAATTTGTAAATCATTTCACATATATATTCTGTTTGAAGGAGCTGAAGGTAAAATAAAGCTGGCCTGCATTTCCTAATATTCAAAACCCTCAATAGTGGTATAATAAATTCTCTTTGTGGTTTATCATATAGGTGGCAGAAAAAAAGGAAGTGCAGCATATTCTGGGAGGAGTTGGAGTCATGTGGGCAGGGGTCCAGGTCAGCATCATAATATGCTTTGCTGGGATAAAACACCAGTAAGTGAGCGATGCTACAACTAAATCTGATAAGATAAAATCTTTTAGAGTGACCAAAGGGGAGCAAAAGATATGGCTCAATTCTTTCGGTACTAACCAAGGGGAGATAATCAGCTACATGCTTTTTGCTAAATTCCATATGTTCCCTACACTCCATTAGAACGTGTAAAAGTTCCTTTCTTAAATGGGGCTTCATGATGGAAGTAATAAGTTGGGGGTTGGAAAAGCAGTCTTGCCTCCCCATGAGTTCCAGCTGCCTTTTGACATAGCTAAGCCAGAGTATTTTGTGAGCATAGTCACAGCTTAAACAATCCTGTAATATTGCTCGATTGAGAGCTGGTTCTTCATTTGTCCGAATCGAGCACCATAACATAATAGGGGCAGTTTGAATTCGATGTGTTAAAGGAGTCAGACCGAATTCCTTATGACATAAGATACTCGGGAGGCTGGGGGGGACAGACATTAGTCTTCTGAGAAAAACGTTTTCTGTAGTTTGAAAGGTGGGCACATTACAAAATCCCCAGACCCCGGCCCCATACAGAATGGCAGCACAACACCGTGCAATATAGATGTTAATTATTGCCTCAATGGGTTTGGCGCCCAATTTCCTTGCAAACCTGAATAGAGCTTCAAGGGTTTTATCAAAGCTCCTCTTCCTGACCTACAATCATGTCATTTTGTCTATGTGGAATGCAAACATGGACATTCAGGGGCATATTTACGAGCGAAGTCCTAAATGAGATTTATGAATCCACGCAAGGACACTTTGCATGGGCTCTGAGTAGCTGCATAAATCTGGAGTAAAGCAACGCAGCACAAATTGCTGCATTGTGTTACTCTGCTCTAGGGAGACGTTTCATGGGCGTTGCGTGGATGTTCCATGGGTTTTGACGCATTCCCAGATTTACCAGAACTGGTAAACCTGGGACTGTGCCAAAAAGATATGCCTTACCAGAGTGGCATAATGAGGAGAAATATCTTTATTTCTCCTCGTTACTTTCTCTTTTTATGTGCGCTGCATTCTGCAGCACACATAGAAAGAGGAATTTGCCTCTCAGGATTGTTTTTGTGCAGGAAGGTGCCCCTTCATGCACAAAAACAATCCTGCATTTAACACAGGCACCCTTGCACCATGGTGCAAGTGTGCCTGCATTGGCGCTAGGCAGCCAAAAGGGCGCCAGCGCAAAGGAAAAGGCAGGAATGCACCATATTGCCTTAAATACAGCACATTCCTACCCTTTTCCAGTCATGCAGTGTAGTGCAGCAAGGTAACTTGCTTCGCTGAGTGACTTTTTCATAAATCTGCCCCTCAGTTTGAAGCTGACATTTCCATTGCTGTTGCTCGATATGTTACTTCTAACATTACAAAGTCCGGAAAGAAAGAATTAAAGAGGTGTGGGAAGAGATTTCAGCAGAGAGGTCTTTAACAAGGAAGTTGTATAGCTTCAGTTTAAAGGTGCTTTCCCACAGGGAAGTTCTTATGAGGCATGTGACCGATTGAGTTCGGCTAGTTTATATGAGAAGCCCAAATCCACCATTTGGATTAGTTTAGGCCTTGTTTCTACTCGTAACAGAATGTCGAACTATTTTGATGAGATTGAATATCTTGCACGCACTGATGCTGATAGCACAGGTTTTGGACCTGACATCCTTGGTGTGGTTTCCCCCCAACTTTGAGCCTTCCAGTCTCCTGTTTTTGCTGACTTTAGCACTCTGTGCACTTTACCATTGGTAACCAGTGCTAAAGTACTTCTGCTCTCTCACTTAAACATGGCTAATTCCCAATTGGCACATTTTGTTTACTTGTAAGTCACTAGTAAAGGCGTACTACATGTACCCAGGGCGTGTACATTAAAAGCTATTAAAGGGCCTGCAGCTCTAATTGTGCACCCACTTAAGTAGCCTTTTAAACATGTCTCAGGTGTGTTTGGGTGCAGTTTCAAACTGCCAATTTAACCTTGCAAAATAAATCTTTTGCCAGACCCAAACCTTCCTTTTAATCATATAAGCTAGGGTAGGCCCCAAACATCCCATAGGACAGGGTGCAGTGTATTTTAAAAGTAGAACACGTACTTTGAAGATTTACATGCCCTGGTAGTGAAAAACTCTTAAAGTCGTTTTTCACTACTGCAAGGCCTGCCTCTTCCATAGGATAACATTGGGTTGGATTACATTTAATAAGTGATAACTTTCAATTGGGAGCAGGTAGGACTATTGAATCTGGTGTCTAAAGAATTGTAATTTAAAACCCTCTTTAGTGGTAAAGTCGGATTTTAAATCACCATTCTGAAAATGGCACTTTTAGAAAGTTGACATTTTCTTGCCCCAACTATTTAGTGCCTGCAGCCTGTATTCTGGGTCACATGACTAGATGTAGCTTCCAGACAGTGAGCCAAAGGGGAATAGGTGTTGACAGGATGGACCATCTCTGGCTTGAGCAGGGGGAGGAGCTGTCACCTACTGCACTTTCTCATCACAAAGGCTCTGCCTGAGCACACTCACAAAGGGTTTATCACTAGTCTTTTGTGAGCCCAGACAAGCTGGGGCCAGGGCTGGGAGGCAAGAAATTCCAAGCACCTCTGGGGATGGAAACCTCCAGAACCTTTTCCTACTTCAAAGTGGGCACCAGGTATAAATAATAGACCCTTAGACCCAGGTCTTCAGTATACCTCTGGACCTGTGGAAGAGTCAGAAGGACTGCTGTGCTGCTCTGAAAGAAGCACTGCTACTCTGTTGTCCTGCTGCCTGAGTAAGAAGGAATAGACCTGTATCTTGATCCCAGGACCACCAGTGTGACTCCAAGTGCTAGTTGACTGGCCTCCTGATCAGTGCCACAGGGACAGAAAAGGCTCCACACCTTGAACGCAGCACCTGCACTCTATCTGCTGTGAGTCCTACCCTTCAAATGGTGCCACCCCAGTCCTAGACCCTTGGAAGTGGGCCTGAATGTGCTCTGCCAACCCAGTTGTGGTCCTGTGAGCAGAACCAATGGGTAGGCACAATTCCTCGCAGCCGCATCATAACCGCCGCAGTGCAACGCATCCCCGATGCATCGTAGCCTTCTCAGAACCACTGCTGCGCGACACCTCCTCGACACAGACCTTCGCATCACAAGCCCCTCATCTACGGCATCCTCGACAATGACGCAGGAGTTCGCATCTCAGCCCTGTAGCTTCTTTGGAACTGCCGGTGCACACATGCCGGTGCACAACGTATCTTCGACGCAGGACTTCGCATTGCAAGCCTCTCATAGACGGCATCCTCCATGATGATGCAAAACTCCGCATGCTCGACATGGGATCTCGTAATGCTCTGCAACTAGGAATAAAAGGTTATTTGATCAGTTGGCCTAACTTGGTCCATGTATACGGCCTGCGCTCCATCGCAGTTGGCCTGAACTTGTGACTGCCTCTGTCCAGCATGACTAGATAGCCACAGTTGGCTCTTTGTGCTTCTAGGCACTATTTTCACTTACATCTTTAAAATTGCAGATCTCCAGTTCTACTGATTGGATTTTTGTCATTTTTGTCTCAATTTAGTAAATGTTACTCTATTTTTTTAAATTAAGCCTGACTGCTTGTGCCAAGCTGCTAGAGGGTTAAGCACAAATTAATTTGGGGTTTGCTTGTGTTTCACCCTGACAAGACTTGTGGTTGCTGCTTGAGTAGGGTTTCACCCCTTCATCCAGTAACTCAATTTCCTACAACAGGCATTGTGAAACAAATATGCTGAACATTTACTACTCAAACCAAAGTGTTCATTTAGAAAATCTTTACCTTTACCTCTCGTGAAGATTCAATCAGGTGAAGATTCCATCTATTGACTTGGACAATTAAGTAGCTCAACTAAATGAGGAGCAACTACATATTTATCAGGAAATTCCTGCATTAGTGGATCATGGAATTCATGATGATAACTCTGAATATGTCAATGTCAATATCAATTTTATTGTTTAGTTAATAAAAACCATAACAATTTACATACAAACAGTATTGAGAAACGACATCAAACCAGATACACAAATTGCTAAGAAAAGCCAGATTTTACTATCCAGTTAAAAATATTTCCAAAACTAAGAGTCCCCTCCGTGACAAAAGAGGGAGTAAAATTAGTTTTGATAAAACCTCATAAATTCTTGAACAAGAGAAGGAGTTAAAACCGAGTGCTGAGTGGTTAAAGTGCATGGTGCAAGATGTTAACATAATTTACAAAAAAGCCTACCAGATTAGGTCTGAGTGCCCTTGGGTTATAGCAGTGCTGGGCAATTTAAATCAAGATAAACCCTTTACCTCCCCCAGTGCCGAAAAGGGTCCCTTGGACTAAAGTGCTTAGATAGGATCGGGGCAAGGGAAGAGTGTGTTGCATGTACATAGGGTTGTTTCACTCAGGGCTATCTTCTAAGAGCTGCAACTAAGAATGACAGAATTATAAAAATTAACAGTCATATCCCAGTTTGCCTCCCACCCCCAATGATGAGGACAAAAGTGCTTCGTGCAATACATAAACTGGGAACCCCTTGCCACACCGATTCCCCATTTCAAGGTTTCTGCATGCACTAGTCCAAAATTAGCTTTTGGGTAAAGGTGATGGGTTGGGGGTCAGCGGTTGGGACTAAAAATTGAGCTCTGAGTTCCTTAACGTACTTTGCACACCTCAATAGAGTTCTTACGTCAGTTTGGGAGAAGCATATCGATGAGGCCTCCAGGCAAGTGTGAGCCGCCTGCATCAAATAAATGTGTTTTAGCAGGGACCTCCTGATAGCATCAATAGTGGGACAGCAGCGCAGGAGATGCAACCATGATTGGCACTTGAGGTTGCATAGCCTGCATGCCTCCTCCTTTCCCAGATGAGCCCATGCCGGATTGAAGTCGCCTACTGATAAACCTAGCAAGGGCATGTATAAAATGTCTCTGCACACCCGTCTGTTGATGGCTTCTGACAGATATGATTGTGGCTTACCTACCAAGTAGGAGTTGTTCAAGGAGAGTAAGATGCCAGAGGACTTTAAAGAGAGAGTGTCCAGGCTATACGAAGGTATTTGCAACTGCCTGTTGATTGCCCTTTTCCAGGCCATATAGAAGACGGAGTCATATTTTAATGCTGATGCTTCAGTTTGGAAAGAGGCAATTGCTTTTTGTAATTGCCGGTGCTACTGGTTCCCTGAGCTCTCGAATGTATCCTTCAAGCAGACTTGGAGTGAGTTGACTGGTGCTTTCAGGACTCTAATGTAGTATTTCAAGGTGTCAGACTCACAGGTTAGAGTTTGTCTTGACAAGCCAAATTCCAGAGGTGTCTGGGCAATTGAAATACTTACTTAAAGCCTGTACATTGTGCTTGCTCTAGTCTGATAGCACAGGCCCTGGGAAAAGCCTGATGCCTGTAGTTCAGTGCAGGGAGGAGGGGTACCTTCATGACCCTGAGAATTGGTTCAGCAGAGGCACTTTTTAATTTCGTGTTGAAGCAATTAACAGTGTATGTGATGGCTGCGGCTTTCTTTTTCAGGGAGGCTATGTGGGCTGCAGGTTTGGAGGTCTCTAAACCAAGCCCCCAAGTAATTGTACTTCGTTGCTGTTTTGATGATCATGCTCCTAATGCAGGCGAAAATCAGAACTTGTTTTGTCTTATCTTCATTAATCGTGAGATAATTTTCTTCATTGTATGTGTGGAGGCTGCTCAGGGCTCGCTGTATGCCGACTTTGGTGTGGTTCAGTACAACAATGTCATCTGCATTTTATGTATTGCAAAATGTGTGAGTTCGACTGCCTACTCGTGGGGATACCAGACAGCCACTCTCCAAGGTTTTGCCCAGGTCTGCTGTATATAGGTTAAAGGTGGGGGGGTGTACGGGGTGTGCAAAGACGCACACCTGCTTCAGACCACCTCTGCTGGTAATTTTGGAGGTAATGGTGTGTGGCCCGGTTCCCACTTGGACCCATGTCCCGGAGTACAAAGAGATTAAAGCCCCTAATACTGTTGAGGGAACACCCCACGTGTTTAGTTTTCCCCACAGCGTGGTGCGGTCTACCTTGTCAAAAGCGGCACTGTAGTTGATGAAACAGCTGAAGAGTGGTGGCTGATTTTTTGTAACTGCTTGATGACTCAGAACTGCGAGTGTGGTGATGTTATCTATTGTTGACGCAGCTGCTCGAAACCTAAAAGGAAGGCAAAACACGACCCAGGCCTCTAGCTGTTTAAGTATAGATGAAGCGTAAGCTTTGGCCTCTAGATCTAGGAGGGCTATCAAACGGTAGTTTGATGGATTTGTCGGTCCCCTTTCTTGAGTACTGGGCACAAGATAGACCCTCTCCATGCATCTGGAACTTGAGCGGAGAAGAAAGCTTGGTTAAGGAGGTGAGTTAACACCTTTACTCAGTCCTCCGAACCACATTTAAAGATTCCAGCTTGGAGGTCGTTGGGACCTAACACTCCAGCATTTTTCATTGCCTTTATAAGTTTGCAGACCTGGGCCTGCGAAGTCGGTTTCTGCGTGTTTCCCATGGATTGATCTACGATCCCTCATTTATCAATATAATGTGGTGCAACTGACTGGCCATTGTATAACATTCTAGAAGATTCAATCAGGTGTAGATTCAATCAGGTTAAGATTCAATCTATTGACTTGGAAAATTTAGTATCTCAACTAAATGAGGAGCAACTACAGATTCATCAGAAAATGACTGCATCAGTGGATCATGGAATTCTTCATGATAACTCTGAATATACATGCACCACATTCTCAATGTTAGTGGGCGAGCAGGCACTGGCAAACTTTTCTGCATAAAAGTGTTTACTGCAACCTTTCTTGTGTTGTGACAACACCCACTGGTCTATCTGCCCACAAAATAAAAGGTATTAGTTTGCATCGACTTCTGATGTTGCCAGTGGAACATGACAACAAACTGGTATACCATAAGTTATCTGGTGATGCTTGTCATGAATATCAAGGGTTCTTAAGAAATTGAAGGTTCTGATTGATGAGGTTAGCATGGTTTAAAACTTAATGCTAGCCATTATTAATCTCAGAATGTAAGAAATTCACAGAAGGAACTACAATACTCTGTTTGGGGGTAAACATGTTATAATGTCTGGGGATCTACTTCAGCTGGCCCCTGTGAAAATTCAGACATTTTTCAATAAACTGCTGCATGAGCAAACTATGAACTCTTTAGGGAGCACTGGAAATGTTAACATTTAGTAGAATTTCCAATACAAAGAACTAACTAGGAATATGAGATAGGCTGCAGATGTGGAGTATGGAAATATATTGAAGGGCATTAGAATAGGAGTAGTCACAAAAAAGCTAAGTCAGCTCTTGAGAGTCATAGTTTAATTACTCTTTACCAATACCATAAGTCTGCAGGAGCTGTAATGGAGGAGTTCCTTAAATGTTACAAACAGACTGTGTACCTCATGCCAAAATTGGACGATTGGGCACAGTTCAATCCAGAAATGCCATTAACCTTCTATGTAAAGAGAAGATGGAACATCAAGGCTTAAACTTACCATTATGTTAATCAGTGGTAAAGAAACTTGGGAGACCTAAGAAATCAGTGTCTCAAACAGCAGGTATAGAGAAAACTCTAAGCCTCAGTAGGGTTGCAGAATCATTTTTCATCATAATTTGAATGTCGAGATGGGCTTAGTGAAATGGTGCTATGGAAAATGTGATAGATTTGATCATACAGAGGAAACATATAAGTAGGTGTAGTGCTAGATTCTGGTTAGTCAAAGATTTGCCATAGATGCATAGAGAACAGTTTCCCCTGTGTGGCCTATGTTGTCACCATCCATACATCTCATGGTTGGTTTAAATCTGGATGCAGCAACAATAAATCTAGACCAAAATGTTTTCAAAGAGGGGATGTCCTATGTTGTACTGTCACATGTTAGGTCACTTTCCAGGCTGTACCTTGTAGATGTTGATGAGAACAAAGGAAATGCTTATAGCTCATGAGTTAGAGAGTATAATTGATCAAGAAGTCTGTATGCTCCTTATCTGGATCTATACCCAATCTGTGCAAAACGGGCCGTCTGTCCAAAAAGGTAAACTTAGTAAAGTGTATGAGGAAAGATAAGGCCGAAAAGAGGAGAGTCTTAAACAAAAAGTATTTAAAGTGATGAAAGTAGAACATGTAGCAGAAATAGTTGGGTGTCAGTTCTCCAATGTATCTGGAGTTGACTGTTATTGTAGTTCCCAATGTCTTATTTGTGTTACCTCCAGTGACGCAGGGAATTGAGGAAAACCAAGACAAACCATTATGTAGAGCACTGTTAACTCTACTGAGGACTGTGCAAGCCCAGAAAGATGGTTGTCACTCTTCAACAGGTACACACAATTGTGTTGACTTATGTACTGTTGTTACACAATTTACTCTAAGGGCCAGATGTACGACCATTCTGTTTTGTGGGTCGCAAATTGCGATTTTTGCAACTTACAAGTTGCGACTCACAAAATGGAATGTACTAATGTGTCTCAGAGACATTAGCGATTCCCAATGAGTTCACAAATGACATGCCTCATTATTATTCATGATTCAGGACGCAATTTGCGACCCATTGGGAATGGGCAATAACACTGGGATGGTGGCCTGTTAGGGTGTGTTTACTTTTTAAATAAAGCTACTTTTTAAAATAAAATGCAGCCTGTTTTCCTTAAAGGGAAACAGAATGCATTTGTGAAAGAAAAAAATGAAGTTTTCTTTTCATTTTTTAAGGGCAGGCATAGGACCACTGCCTGCTCTTAAAACATATTTTCGCTGCCAAACACAAAAGGGGAAGGGGGAAGCTAGGGACCCCTTCCCATCTGCGACTGGCTTACCATCAGTTTGAAATTGGTGGTAGCTGCAATTGTTTTGCGACCACATTTGCGGTCGCAAAACAATCATACATGCCCCTGCGACTCGCTATCAGGAAGTGACGTCCTTGGCACGCCCCCTTCCTAACAGCGACTCGCAAACTCTATTTTGCGAGTTGGTAATAGGTTACCGACTTGCAAAATAGGGTTTGTACATGCTAAAACCCTTTTTAGCATTCCCAAACAGCCCGATATTCCATTTGCAACCACTATAAATGGCTGTACATCTGGTCCTAAATTCTCAATAAGATGCTCAAAAATGTCTAATTGCAATGTTGCGCATTCTAGAAAATGAGCAAATACCAACAGATGATTTCTTTGGAATATACTACTTATGGCAACATGAATGTGATTATTGTCAATACACCACAACAACTCACATTCACTTAGAGCGATTTGTGTATGTAACCATGCCAGATTGCAAATTAGTGCAATTTGACAAATTAATAAAGAAAACTGTGCAAAATAATGTGTGTCCAGACTGTATAGCAGAAGTCCTATCAACTTTAATTTGTTGATTGCAGCAAAAATACATCATCTAAATACTACGCAGGTGTACAGTAGATGGCACTAAAATCAAAACTGAAATTTCTAACTTTAGAGCTTGACAGATTTTACTTTCAGGGAACACATACACTACAGTTGCCATCACTTTCCATGGGGGAGAAAGTATTGGATCAGGTCACTACGAAGTCTATTTGACAAATAGATCTGGATGGAAAGAGTGTATTGACACCTGCCTTACATTCAAAGAGAGATTGCCTTGGAAATTACCAAACTACTATCTCATTTTTCTTGGACCAAAGTTCTAGAAAATGAAGTGTTGTCAATATTGGAGCTAGGTGTTCAAGCAATAACATTGTGTATGTTCTGTATATGTGTTGCCATGCAGCCTAGCGAGTTATGCCTCCATTATGGTGTAATTTTTTGTAACACAGAGTTTTAAGATATAGTGAATGAAAATGATGTATAACTGATGTGCAGTTTCTGCTCTTTACAAGATACAGTCTGACATGCACAGTATTAATGGTTTTTTTTCAAAATCAAAATTATGTTTCTCCATTGTTCAAGGATGAAAAACATTTTTTTGAAACGTCGCCAGTGTTGGGCACGTCTGGCTTCTTGTAGTTGGTATGAGAATCCACTCAGTGTAACAGAACAATGTGAGAACACCAGAAAAGCAAATCTTTTAAAGTATATTAAAAGTTTAATTGTAATTGTTGTTAAAACATTTGTGATAAAAAAGTTTAGAACCTGCTTGATAGTTATGAATAATTTTAATTAACCTATTGATTTATCTAGGATGACGCTAATCACAGTGTTAGTAACTAAGCAGTTTTTCACTGCTCCATAAGTATATGACGTTGAAGAGTCCCTACTATTCACACTCTTTCACCTGTAGACATCTATTCATGGTAAAATGTATCTCTCCTCTTCCAAGCAATGGTATACGAGAATCAAATGCAATCTAAAGTGTTTACACTGTACAGTGCTTTTGACAGACAGCTCAATTTTTGTGTATAGACAATCTCCATGACATTTTTAACTACTTAACAGATGTAACCTGTCATCTATTTAAAGCACTTTAGAAACATTTCAGTTATTCAAGGCATGAAAGATACAATTCCAATTAAATGAGGATGGCTCTACTCTGCACAGAGCTTGTTCTTTTAAATTGAAAAATTGTACTGTAATTTTCTGAGTCTCACATTATTTTTCCATGTATGTTTCAGTTCACAAAAGATCCTTCTTTCACATCAACTATGGGAGACTATGGAAGAACGAGAGGTGCTGTTGAAATGTCTTACCTTATATTTTAAAAGCGTATGAGAAAATCAATTATTGACAATTATGGCCATTTTTACATTTTTATAAGGTTTAAATGCTGCCAACAATATGAGAAGACATGTTTAAAGAAGAAGAATGGAGTTTAAAAGTGGTTGAAGAGTTAGTGATATTATAATGAAAAACTGTTCCTTTTCATTATTATTTATTGTGTTTTTATTATAAGCCTTTATCTGTTCATACTGAAATTCGAGGTAGTGGTAAGTACTTGCTATAAACACTGTCCACCATCTTCAAAGCGTTCCCACAGCTAGTCAGCATTAGAAAGACACAAACACACGAGCACACACACACATACAATTCACATACAATTCACATACTTATTCACGTACACAGCCATAGACAGGGAGACTCAACCCTTAACCACACATGCACAGTCTCATAAGAAGAGAACTATATACACCTAGACATATATATACCTAACAGAAAAAATGACATGTAAAACATAGACACACAGAAACACACTTCCACTACTGTACACACACACACACACACACATACACACACACACAGTCAGTAACACACATGTACACATACATACACATCTATAGCCACATACAAAACCCCAACACCGTCATAGTCAAACAGCCACACACGGAGCCCCATACAAACAGTCTTTCTCTCACACACACACACACCTGCACACACCTCAACACACATTACATCACATACACTACTACCCCCTCACCGTCAGGCACTCAGTGATACACATACATACACCAACACATTCATTGACAGACACACTCACTTACACACCTACATACACCTCTACAGACATTTACTCACAGATTCACAGAGGCACCACACACACTACTACAACCACACATACAGCCACACACACTCAGTCACACATGTATACACATACACAACCACACACGCTATCACATACCCACCCAGACATACACGTACTCACATGTCCACAGACATTCACCCGGAGTCACACACACAACTATACCCACACACACATACCCTCACATAATCAGTCTGACATGTATACACACCCCACACTTAGTCTCACACATACACAACCACACTCTAACACTCACAAACAGACATAAATAGGCCCACACACATACCATCACACACTTAGACACATACACACACCTCACACTCTCAGTAAAGATATAACCACATACACAACCACACACTCTTTCTCACACACACGCACAACCAGCCATACACAAACTCGCATGTCAACAAACATTCACTCACACATATGAGTCACAACTAGACCAACAGACACATACCCTCACACACTCAGCCAGACACATGCACACACACAGCTCCACACACTCAGTCACACATCTGCACACATACACAACCACACACTCTGTCACACATACACCCAGATGCACATGTACACACATGTCCACAGACATTGACTCGCTCTTACACACACACACACATACACAACTAGACCCACATACCCTCACAAACTGTCAGAGACATACACCACCCACACTTAGTCATACATATACACACACACCCGCACACTCTGTCACACACACACACCCAGATAGCACATACTCATGTGTCCAAAGACACACCCACACACCTAGACTAACACACATAAACAACCATACATTCCATCACACACACACACACCTAGACATGCACATACTAACATGAACGCTGATATTCACTTATACACATACACAACTACATATACCCTCACACACTCAGTCAGACACAAACACACACCACCACAAACTCAGTCACACATATACACACATTAACAACCACACACTCTGTCACACACACACCCAGACATGCACATACTTACACACACACCCGCACTCACACATTCACTCACACATACACATGCACAACTAGACCCACACACACATACTCTCACACACTTAGTCACACACATATACACACATATAAAACATGAGTAGTGACAAACAGAAACACATTGACAAACTACATGTAATTTTTCTATCTTTGAACCAAAAAAAATGTGGCTATGAAAAGAACCATTTTTATGTAACAAAATTAAAATAAGGTTATCTGAACTGAGAGATTATGAAGTCCAAAAGCAAAGTAAAGAAGATCTATATTTGTGATCCTTGATAGTCTTCACAAAAGCAGGCATTGACTGCTCCACCATGATGATCACCTTGTTGCATAAGAAGCAATAAGTCACTGTGTCCTGCATCTTCAGGGCATGAGATGCTAGTCCCTGGATGAGAGTCGATGGCACTGTGTCACCAGGTGCCAAGGATGAACCGGCAGTAGAAGTTGAAGCCTCTGCTGCATCCTGATCTCTCAAAGCCCTATTGAGGGACTTGGGGGTCGGATGGTCCGCATGTGTTTTTACATGCTTGATATGCCATAAGAGATTTTTTTTTCTTTTTTACCAAAATTGCTTATCCTCTTTGGGTGGAATCCGCAGAGGAAAAAAACAGTCCTAGTGTCTAAGAGATTGTACCTTGTTGGTTTCTTTCCTTCTCATCAAATGTGTCTCTTGTAATAAGTTTACGTTGAGCTTACATTGCATACACAAAGCAAAAATAGCTTCCCTCTTCACTGTGTTGTTAAACCCATTGACATTGAGGCTAATCACCGTGAAACCTACCACTCTAAGGCTCCCTAATTTACGACCATAATTTAACTACTCGCCCCATCTTGGCAGGGAAGTCTACCCCTAGCCCAACTAGAATCTCATATGCGTCATTATTATCATCACTTTTAACAAAACACCCCATTTCCTTTCTTGGCCCCAATTCTACATTGAAGCACCCTTCAAGGCTGCCCTCACTTCCTCTTATTATTTGCTCTTTTTATTGAGATTTTGGCCTGAACCATCTTCCAGGGGTTTAATATTATATCTCTCCTGCCCACTGGCACTAAAACAAAGCTATATGAGGATGATATGGCCCATTTTTTTATCCTGCCCACTCTGAATATTAATAGGGCCTTGAAGACAATTAAAACCTTTATGAATATAGAGGGATATAAAACTAATGAGGCAAAAACGGAATATTTGTTGTTTAATACTGCCCTGGATGTCCTGCCTCCAGTGCTGAAGGAAAACTATAGGATAAGTCCAAAAGGTATTTTGGGGTGCTTTATTCAGAGGAGCCGGAGGACGTTTTTAACATCAATTTTAAACTGTTGATGAGAAAGGTTATTAACTTATTAGAAACATAGAGAAGATTGCCCTTATCAATTATTGGTCGGATGGCCTTGATTAAAATGTCGATCGTACCGCTGTTCCTCTTTTCATTCCTATCTATTCCTTGTAAGGGGAAGCTTGCTTTTTCAAAAAACTGGAACAAGCCAGCTCATCTTTAATTTGGTCTCAGAAACGACCACAAGTGAAGATGAAGGCGCTACAGCTGCCCAAGTGGAAGGGAGACTTGGGACTCCCCGATTTCCAGAAATATTATATGGCATCTTTTATTTTACAATTGTGGCGTTCTTCGATGTCTTCCTCTAATTTTCATAATTCAATTCTCGTGCTTTTGCTGGAGAAGTTGGGGGTACTCGATCTTAGGTGGAATGCTTTAATCCCTAAATTTCCCAAAAAAGTCAGGTACAGGCTATCATACCTCATTTGGCTGTTGAAAATCAAAGTTCTTAGAAAATATAGAATCCCCCAGGCCAATGCAGAGACTCCACTGTGTTATTGTCACTCTCTCCCCTGCCTTCACTGAAGAAACAAAATCAAAATGGGAGGACCTATCCATCATAAAGACTGGGGATTCCTTTGACGGGGCCAGACTGAAATCTGCCCAGGCCCTATTTTTAGAAAAGATATCTCATGTGCATTTTAATTTTTTTATGTAAACCCAAATAAGGGCCATTTTTGTAATTTATCAGTACAGGATATCGATTCTTCAGGAAATAGGGCTAGACAGCTGTTTCGGGATGATAATGTCAACATTTCTCTAAGTTATTGGTGCAATGAACTGCCACTGGGGCTGGATGACATAATTGTGAAGATAAGATTAAACTGGAATAACTACACAGGGATAATATTAAAAGAAACACATTAAGAATGATACGTTGACCTTAATTGTCCCACCCTTAGAGGGGCCAATTTCCATCAAATGGCTTTTTTTAATGGTTGGATGTTGAACCTAACTCCACAACTAGTAAACAGATTTGTTTCCTGGCTCCTATGGAAATTGTCCAAAACGTGATCAGGCAGGAGATTGGCTGCATAAGTCCTGGTGCTGTGGCCAATTAAAGACATTCTGCAGGGGGGTGTTTCTGGCAGTTGGTGAGATAATTGAAAGGGATATTCATCTTATCCCGAGAAGAGCACTTTGGGGTATTTGAGACGTGGAGATGCCATGGCAAAATTACACAGAGCACTTTATATTTATTGCAATGCTTATGGCTCGCTCTTTGATTACTTCTGTTTGGAAATCCCACTCCACTCCCAGGTTGTTTTTTTGGGAGGACACAATTAGGAAGGTCAGCAAGCGAGAAGCCTATTATCATTCCAGAATGTACCGCTCCTCACAGTATCACAAGAAATGGAGAAAATGGGTATGGAACGGGGAATATCTCACCTGTTACTATAGTCTTTATGGATATACTGATAAAGGCCTCGGTATGTCTGAATTGATTATGCATTTTCACTGTCAGGTTTTAATTTTTATGTTGTGCCTTATTAAAATTAAGATTGGCCTGCAGTATTGAATAGAATGGAATGTTTTGTGGGATCAATTGATTTATCTTGGAATAATTACTTTTTAAAGGGAGCACTGGCACTTAAGGAAATATAATTCCTTAAAGGGTTGAAGTGATATGATCTTTTTTAGAATAATTGCACTTTTAAGGCAGCACTTGCACTTTAGGTAGAAAAACGAATTGGGGTTAATCTGAAGTAGAGTGGGGGGAAGAAGGAGAGAAAAGGATGTGGATCTTGTGAGTCTATATTTATGCAATGGCTTGGGTGGGAGAAAGGTTGTTGGGATTTGCCATTGTAATACGTGTTGTTGGGGGGTGGTTAAATGTTTTATTATTAGCCCTAGGTGTTTGGATTGATGTATTGTGTCATGAATTTTCCTTCCTTGAAGTAATTTCATGAAAATACTTTTTTTTTTAAAAGAGTAGTTTTTTTTTGGTGCCCGGGGACAACATCTAGTTGCAAATAGTAAACTCCACTCTTTTGGAAACAATCTTTTTTTTCTTGAGGGAATGAAGAAAACACCCACACAAAGGACTCCTTCTTCCTGGGTGGCACCTCATCTTCTTCCTCCTTCTGGTGTCTCTCTTCCGCAGGATTCATTTTATTACCCCAGCAGTTGATCAGCAATCCAAAAAACTGCAAAAATGATAATCGCTGGGCACAACAGCTGCAAGTAATCCCACCTTAGTGCCGCACTCAAATGAATTGGAAGGGTAAAAACTTTGTGGCAGAAAAGATGGAGACTGTGCCATAAGATTTGTGGTGGCTTCTAGGGTCCGCCACAATGGACCCGCAGATCCAAAAAAAAGGAAAATCTGAGCTAAAACCAGTAATGGACTCATAATATGGTAGTTTGGTGTGCATAATAGGGAACCTCTTGCCTCAATACCTATTCATTAATCCTCCTATATTGAGAAATCTTAAAAAAAACACACAGGATCCACAGATCCATGGTGGTGCCTGGAACCAGATGTTCAAGCGCATGGGGAGATATAATTGTTATGACTATTTTGTTCCTATAAATGTAAACGATATTTAGAACCATTAGTATTGTAATTTAAAGAAAAAAACTTCTAGAATTTGTATTTTTATTTAACAATTAAATCAAATTAACTTGCTAATCAATTTCTGTACATAGTAAATATTAATTTAAATCAGTTTAATTAAAAGAACCCTTGAAATTTACTAAAGAAATCAAAGGTTAAAGTGTCATCAATGATGTCATTTGGGATGTCGTCAGTGATGTCACCAGTGATGTCGTTAAACATACCAGCAGTGATGTAATATGTGAGATTACAAGCAGGGCATTGCATGGGCACATGTTATAGTTAGCGCAGTGAACTATAACTGGCAAATTTCTGTGTTTTTTAATGTTTAAAATGGAAGTATTTCAATCACATTTGTCCCTTTAACCTTTAGGTTTTTTCATTGATTTTATTTGTTTTTCTTCCTTTGACGATACAAATATTTAATGTCTACCTAACTATAACTTCACTTTGACCGTTGTTGTTTTCAGTATATATATGAATTTATGTAAATATATTGCTCCAGCACTTTCCACGTCTTTCATGGCATCTTGATGGTGATGGTATGTAGATGGCCGGGAACCCCATAACTCATTCAATTCCATGGTTCACAGCTGCTCCACAAAGAACCACCACGCACTCTCACTACTGCTGCCAAGATTCATGTATTCAATAACCAGTTGCAAGCCCCGATGCGTTTCACCATGTAGCCTTTTTCACGGGTCCGTATTTAAATATACATATTGTTCTATCTTTGTACATACACTGTATATTTGGATGTGTTAGACTTTCACCATTCTAACATGGTGGAACCTAGTCTGCTTGCTATATCACTGGTGTTATATATGAAGGGGTACAGTCATGCCTGTCATGCGATCAAGGTCATTGTAGGCCTAAACATGTCAGAAGATGCTGGAAGAATACATCTCTGTTGTATACTGCAATTGACCCTGAGAAAACATTTATTTGGTGAATATTGGATGGACTGTAGCTGGTGTGCTCCTCCAGCAGCATGCTCCACTTCAGCTGGTTGAGCATATATATATTTTCTATGAAAAAAAACAAATGTTAAAGATTATAGTTAGGAAAATGTTATTTATTTTTTCTATACAAAGCCAACTTAAACTATACAAACCTTGGAAAGTCTAAAGTTATAGTTATAACTTACAGTTATAAGTAGTGCCCCATCTGAAATGTCCTATAACTTGTGCACCTCTGTACACATTGTTGTCAACTCACTAGCCACACTACATGAACTGGCTGTATGGGTGATTGATTGGTTGTCTGAGTACCTGTATGAGTGTCTGTGTGAGTGGGTGAGGGTGTGTGTGTGTGACTGCCTACATGGATGAGTGAGTGGGTGAGTCAGTGGCTGTATGGGTTAGTAAGTGTGTCTGTAAGGGGCTGTATGGGTGACTGAGTATGTGTATGGATGTGTCAGTGAGTAAATGGATGTGTCAGTGCTATATAGGTGATAAGTGCATATGTGAAAGGTAGAATAGGTGAGTCTTGGAGCATATGAGTGATTGTATGTGTGAGTGAGTGATTGCAAGAGTGGCTGTATGGGTGAATGTGTGCTTGTGCCAGTGACCATATAGGTAAGTGAGTGTTAGTATCTGTATGAATAAGTGAGTGGGTGTGTGTATAACTGTATCGATGAGTACGTAACTGTAAAATTGACTGTAGGGGTGAGTGACTAGGTATGTGAGTAGCTCTGTGAGTGACTGACAATGTGTGAGTGTCTGTATGGGTGTATGAGTGGATATATCAGTGGCTGTATTGGTGAGTGAGTTGGTTATGAGTGGCTGTATTGGTTAGTGGATGTGTGTGTAGAGCTTTGAATCAGTAAGTGGGTGTGCTAGTACTGGTATGGGTGTGTTAATGGTTTTGAGAATGGTAGTGTGTAAGTTGGTGTCGGTGTATAAAAGGTTATATTGGGGTGTGAGTGGGTGCATCAGAGATGTCCTTTGAGATGTCATCAGTGATGTCATCAGTGATGTCACTGACCATGTCATGAGTGATGTAATATGTGAAGTCATAAGCAGTGCATTGCGGGGGGGCATGAGTTGTAGTTAGCTTAACTGCTGAATTTTTCTGGTTTTGTACAAGTGAAATTTCAGCCTAACTATAACATCCCTGTAACCTTTGGTTTTTTCAGTGAATTTCAAAGTTTTTTTAAATTCTATTTTTTAATTGTAACGTCCATTTTTTTAGTGAGCTTCTAAGATTTTTGTATTTTTTTTCTATAATTGCATATTGTACATTATATATGTTATCTCCCTGCCATTTTTTAATTTATATTTTTTGAGTCAGTTCAACATTGTCGCATTTACTGTGGAGAATATGTGATCACCAAATGTATTTCACATGCTGAAAAATACACTATAGACATTTTTTAAATTAAGTTTAAGTCTAGAAATTTTGTAAGATATTGTTTTAACTTTTCTTTTCATGATCAATTTTGGAGAAAACCACCTTCACAATATTTTTTTTTATATTCGTGACTTCCGACGTCATCGCGATGACTTCGGTAGTTGCGAACAGCGTGTGTTTTGCACAAAGTGTAAAATATATATATAGACCCATTCTACAGTATGTTTAGGCTTTCCTGTTTTCAGTTTATATTTTTTGTAAATTCTGGTGGGGTTTTTTCAGTGTTTTCAAGTGTTTTCAATACCTTAAAAAAACAGTGGTTATCAGTGGTTACACATTTTCACGCTATTAAAAACAACAGAAACAGTGTTTTTCCGGTGTTTATGGAACGTTTTGCTTTTATTATTGCTTGCTTTCTGCACTGATAGTGCATGATAAATAGACAGTGTATGTACAGTGTATACAAGGTCCAAATACATTTTTGCAAATCAAACTTATTGTAGTACACCATACAATACTTCTTCAGTGAGTCTTTGGTCATGTGCGCTCGTTCTTTCCTTCTCATGTAAACTTTTTTCTGTGAAAAGGCCCTCTCTACATTGGCACTTGAGACAGGCAACGCCAAAACAGCCAGTACACAATTTGCTAACTCTGGCCACTGACATAGCTTTCCATGCCAATCCTGGTGCACTTGAAGATTGCGATTCTCTGGGCAGGTTCTGCAACATTTGCATTAAACTGGGCACTTATGCCCTCAGAGTTATTGAATCGGTCAAAAATGAAGCAGCACGTTTGAAACTAAAGAGAAGATTCCCTTTACGGAAGGGATCTAGAACTTGTACAGAGTACCACAGTGAGGTTTCATTGACTTCAAATGCCATGGTTGGTGAAGGGACATTTCTATGCATCATTGCAAGCCATTTCTCATACATTGTAAAATAAAAGCTCCTGAATTGATCTTCAACATTGCTTTGCTTACCAAGTGGCAAGCACTCTAACATGGAACATGTTGCAGTGCCAAATTCACTAAAGGTGTCGCCCAGCCTACTCTCAAGGAGATGTTTTACATCTACACCAAATATGCTGAACACTTGGCAGACAAGAGTGTTTTCAGACTCTATTTTTTTTTATTATGTCCACTACAGCAGTTATGTTTTCCTCTAAAAATCTAAGAATGCAGTAGAGTTTTCTTTTCTTTTCACATCACTATCAATATGTGACCAAAGATCCTCACATTTCTTGCCTTTGTCATCATTACTCATCAAAAAGTCTGTAAACGGTTGCCACATAGATAATATAGCTTTCGCAGCCCCTTCCCTTGGACTGAGAACCATCAGCTAAGTGTAAGTGACACAGTTGGGATGACTCTTTCTTTGATGCCACACAAAGCACAAAATGAGAAATATTTGCATTTTAGTTCCCGCGCATAAAACAGTGCATCAAAATGGACTAAAGAGTCAAAAGCATTCTTCATTAACTCTGAAGATTGTAAGGATGCTTTCAGCATACCATCTAACAAGTGGCAAGGATCTCTTACAGGGAAGCACTACAGCTCAGGTATCAGTTTTGACAGGTCATCAAACAACTTTTTCATATACGTGGCTGAATCTCTGCAAATACAAACAATATCACTCCAATCTTTGTTGAACTTGGAAAGAACCTTTTTGCAGCAGAATTTCAAGTGACACTGCGTTCCATGTTTTCCAAAAGTCTGGTGTCATGTTTTCACCACTATCCCAGATGCTTGGTGATAGCACTCTTTTCACATATACTTGCCACTATACCTTGCATTGAATGTTGAAAGCCTGAGGTGTTGGCAATTCACCTACTATCAATACTGACTCACTAGAAACTGGGGGTTGATGTATCAAGGGTTTTTACCCATTCTCTGTGGGTAAATGTGATGGCACATATTGGGAAAGATTCTTATGAAACCAGCCATTTTACCTATCAGTGAAAGAATCAAACGCAGCTAAAATATCAAATATAATTTTGATATTTCCTGATTTTATACAGTTTATAAAATAATTAAACAAGACCTAAAACATGCTTCTAAACCCTGCAACTTTAGATCAAAGACCACGAAACTGAAAAAATCAAAAGGAAGAAGAAACAATATTTTAGTGACATCCCTAAACAACAAAACTCAAGCAGAATAATGTTAGCCCAGTCTTTCTTGCTGCTACCTTGTATAACAAAGTTACATTGTATTGGGCCCTTCAGGAAGAAAAAAAATGACTCTTTCACTCTCCTTTTCCTTTCTTTGAATGACATTTAGTTTGTGGTTGTGCAGGTGTTTTTTCAATGTTTATATATTTACACTGGTGAGGGCTATTTCCCTCTCGGTGGGGTTTTATCAGTTATTATAGGTTTAAACCTAAAACCGGACAGCCTAAGTATGTTTAACAGTAGAGCTTTATTAGTGTGCTTTTTAAACTCATATTTTTATAGTGCGTTTCCAGAAAAATCGATCTTCAAAGCCTATTTTCCATTTTCGCGA
The DNA here is from genome assembly GCA_963921515.1 of Calotriton arnoldi. NCBI lineage: Eukaryota > Metazoa > Chordata > Amphibia > Caudata > Salamandridae > Calotriton > Calotriton arnoldi. The sequence goes on along the minus strand of CAWUFW010008479.1, from coordinate 136,342 downwards.
TTACTCTCAGTGTCGGGATGCCTTCGGTAACCGCGACGTTCGCACCTTTTTTAAGAGGTGTAAAACACATATATGCACACATTTTACAGTACTGTAGACACTAGGGGCATTATTACGATATTGGGCGGACACCGTTGCGGAATTGGGACTGACCAACCTGCGGTCGACGGTCCAGACTGCAGTATTACAATGCGACCGACATGGTGCGGTCGCATACTCCAATTTTCCTATGGGAACTTGTGCTACGGCCGTGAACTGGCCGTAGCACAAGCCCAAGCCATAGAGAAATGGGAGAACCTGTTCATCCCTGCACCGTGTGGCAGGCACCTTAAAGTGCCTGCCACACGGTGCAGGGATTAACAACAACTGGAGGCCGCAGGGAGAAAGTGGCCCTGTTAGGGGCCCCCAAAAGTTGCTTTTAGGCAGGCTTTCCATGTCGGAACTCCCGACATGGAAAGCCTGTCGGAAACTGACATCGTAATCCCGATGGCAGAAACGCCGTCCATAGGGATTACGGTGGAGCCTCTGACTAGCCGATGGGCTCCTAGAGCCCGTTGGAATCCAGCCGAATGACCAGCCGGTTTCACTTTTAATCGCCTGCATTGTAATGCGGCAGGTGGAAGTGAAACATTCAATGTGACTCGGAAAGTTTCCGACCGAGTGACATCAAAATGAGGCCCAATGGGTTTACTACCGCACTGTTTGAAGTCATATTTTTGTAGGGAGTTTGTATAAAAACAATCATTTAAACCGATTTACCGTTTTTGCTGTGACGCCGGGCATTTCTCAATGATATCGGTACCCGCGATCGTCGCGAAATGACAAAACAAATGCAGACATTCAACAGCCACCACCACATTCAAAACTTATAACTACATAATGGATTAAAACCAACACACTAAACACATTATTATCTAAATGACTGTATAATAGCATGTACAACTCCCTTAATATCTCTATAACACAGTGCATAACTCTTTCAGTGTAATCTATGACTGCATGCATCTCTATATCAGTGAGTCTCTCATTCACTGTATAAGTATTTGAGTGAATCTGTGAGACGGTGCATCAGTCTATCAATGCTTCTGTGACAAACTGCGTAACTGCCTCAGTGCATCTATGAGTGGGTGCATCAGTGGGTCTGTGATTGGTTGCGTAAGTCTCTCGCTCAATCTGTGAGTAGCTGCATGAGTGCCTTTGTGCATTTGTAAGTATATGACTGTCTGACTAGATCTGTGAGTAGATACATGAGTGTCTAAGTGAATGTCTGAGTGGGTGAGTGAGTGGGTGCTGAGTGTCTGAGTGGGTCTGTGAGCGAGTGCATGAGTCTCTCAGTGGGTCTATGAATGGCAGCATGAATGTCTAAGTGGTTCTGTCAGAGGGTGTGTAGGTCTCTGAGTGAGACTGAGTGGCTGCATGAGTCTCTGCATGTATGAGTGACTGGGTGCATAAGTCTCTGAGGAGATCTGTGAGTGGGTGTGTGAGCGATTGTATGGGTGTGTGAGTGGGTCAGTGAGTGGGTGTATGAGTGTCTGAGTAGACCTGTGAGTGGGTGTATGAGTGTCTCAATGGGTCTATGAGTGAGGGCATAAGTCACTGAGTGGGTGATTGAATGGGTCCATGCATGAGTGGTTCTGCGACTGGGAGGGCGAGTGTCTGGGTGGGTCTGTGAGTGGATGCGTGAGCCTCTGAGTGGGTGAGTGAGTGGGTGTGTGTTTATCTGAGTGGGTTTGTGAGTAGGTGTGTGAGTTTCTGAGTGTATGAGTGAGTGACTGAGTGCATAAGTCTCTGACAGGGTCTGTGACTAAGGGGCCGATTCCGATCTCGGTCGGAGGCGCACCCAATACCATTCGGTCGGGAAAAAAGCCATGCGAAAGCCTGTTTCCCGACCGAACCGTACGCGGGTCCGGCCGAGCGAGTACGATGCGAGCTCGCCGACCGACTCGTCCGGGCGACCCGACCGCTCCGACCGACTCGTACCCGGATCGTACCGCTCCGACCGACTCCGCTCGGACCCGATTCGCACCGCGCAATGGAGACGTTTTCCGGCCGGGTAAGTACGATGCGCACCTCGACCGCTCCGACCGACTCGCGCCGTCCGACTCGAACTCGCTGTCGGAGCCGTACTTTGGGGGTCCGTGTCGGACCCCCTGTACGCGCACCCGTGCGAGGCGCACACAGGGGGGACCCATGGGTCCCCCTACCTGTGCGTGTACGCCGCGGAGCGCTCGCGGCGTACTCGCTGTAGGGGGCGCCCTTGTCCGCCTCGCACCCATTGAGGCAATGGGAGCCCGCGTACGCGTTGTACGACCGGCTCCCATTGAGTTCAATGGGAGTCCGACCGACTCGTGTCCGATAACATACGGACGCATCGGACTCGTTCGGTCGGACTGCACGGGTCCGATTCGGTCGGAAATCTCTCCGGGTCCGGCTCGGTCGGAGAAATTTCCGGCCCGAATCGGAATCGACCCCTTAGTGTGTGAGTGACTGTATTGGTGTGTGAGTGGGTGTATGAGTGTCTGAGTGGATCTGTGAGTGGGTGTATGAGTGTCTCAGTGGGTCTGTGAGGACATACATGAGTGTGTGAGTGGATCTGTAAGTGGGTGCATGAGTTTCTGAGTGGGTCTGTATATAGGTCCTTGACTCTCCGAGTGAGTCTGTAAATGGATGCATGAATATCTGAGTAGGTCTGTGAGTGGGTGCATGAGTACCCAGGTGGGTCTGAGAGTAGGTGTAAGAGTCTCTAAGTGGGTATGAGACTATGAGTAGGTCTCTAAGTAGATACATGAGTCTCTGAGTGGGTCTGTGCATGGGTGTGTCACTCTCTGAGTGAGTCTGTAAGTGGGTGCATGAGTACCTGAATGGGTATGTGAGTGGATGTATAAGTGTCTGAGTGGGTTTGTGAGGGTGTACATGAGTCTGTGACACTAACCGGCGAGTGTGTACAAATATATATTTTCACCAATATTCGCAATGTCACAGCGATAATCGTGATGTCCCCCACAACGCTACATGGGGGCAAATATCGTGCATGATCAAAAAAATCAATATTGAGCACATACCTTGTGCCACTAATACCCCCTTTTCTCAAACATGGGGTCAGAGTACCTCCACCCTGAACCCTTATGTTAGCTTTCACAGAAATTTTCAGCCATGGGAGCCATTCCCGATCAATAAAATGGTGGCCAAAACTTTCTGTTCAGGTTGCGTCCAGCCAATCACAGCATTCCACAACCAGAGATAGCACTATCATTTTCGGCTTAAATTATGAAAAACTACTGAATGGATTTGCACCAAATAACAAAAAGCTCAATCTGCGTAACAACATCTACCTTTCTGCCAAATTTGGTGTAATTCCGTCCAGCGGTTTGGGCTGTAGGTTCGACAACGCGTTCCTATGGGAATTAACATTACAAACGCACCCTTATTTCGCGCCCCTATTTCTTGGTCCTCACTGCATGGATCACCCCCAAGTTTTCCATGACACACAGAACCTAGTATGACACTTTTTTCAGAAACATTTCATGCAGATTGGTCACATGACGCTAAAGTTATAGGCTAGTCAAAAAATGCTTTTCCTATGGAAACTAGGTCCTAACTATAACTACCTAGTGGTGACCGCCAGTAGGTAATATATATTTTTAAATATTTTCACCAGTATTCGCAATGTCACTGCGATACTCACGACATCCCTGCAATGGTACATCGGGGCCGCACTGGCGGTCGCGTTGTCATCGCCAATATCGCGTGTGATCAAAAAAAACAATTTTGGACACATATCTTGTGTTACTAATAGCCCCATTTCTCAAACATGGGGTCAGAGTACCTCCACCCTGACCCCTTATGTTAGCTTATACAGAAATCATTGTGAAATATCCACAACCAGAGATATCACTATCGTTTTTGGCTTAAATTTATCAAAACCTACTGAATGGATTTGCACCAAATAACAAAAAGCACAATCTGTTTAGCAACATCTACCTTTCTGCCAAATTTAGTATAATTCCGTCCAGTGGTTCGGGCTGTAGGTTTGACAACACGTTCCTATGGGAATTAACATTACAAACACACCCATATTCTGCGCCCCTATTTCTCGGTCCTCACTGCATGGATCACCCCCAAACTTTCCATGACACACAGAACCTACTTTGACACTTTTTTGGGGCAAATGTCATGCAGATTGAGCACACAATGCCAAAGTTATAGGCAAGTCAAAAATGCTTTTCTAGGGAAACTAGGTCTTAACTATAATATATATATATATATTATAGTTAGGACCTAGTTTCCCTAGGAAAAGCATTTTTTGACTTGCCTATAACTTTGGCATTGTGTGGAGCCCCAGTAGGTAATATATATATATATGTATATATATATACATATATATATATATTACCTACTGGCGGTCGCCAGTAGGTAGTTATAGTTAGTACCTTGTTTCTATTCAAAAAGCGTTTTTTCTTTTGCCAATATCTTTGGTGCCGTTTGACGAATCTTTGTGAAATTTTCAAAACTAATGGTTCACTCAGGTCAGCTGCTGTCTTGAAAGTTTCGGGGTGATTCGTCAAGCAGGGGCTGAGAAAAAAGAGGGGTCTCAAAACACATTTTCCCCATGTTAATTTCCATAGGCTACAGTCCGAAGTACTGAATGGAATTACACCAAATTTGGCAAAAGGTAGGTCTTGGTCCAGAAAGCGACCTTTTTTAAAATGGTGTAAATCCGTTCAGTAGTTGCTGAGAAATTCAAAAATAAAAATTTATATATCTGAGCACCGAGGAGGATTCGAGAACCCTCCAGAGCATGAGCTTCATTGTGATTGGCTGCCAACACTCCAAACCAGAATGTCTTGGCAGCCATCTTGTGACTCGATAACCGAGTCACAAGAAAACAGTTAAAAAATGATAAAAAACAAGAAAAGGGGGCAGGGTAGAAACACCCTGACCCCCTAGGCCTACTGAGGGGGTTCCACAAGGACCCCCCGGGCCAAAAAAAGCATTTAAAAAAAAAAAAAAAAACGGGCTCCCACGCTTAATTTTCTATAAGCTCCCGGTTGGACCAGGTCCCGGGGGAAATATCTAAATATGTAGCGGGGGCCTGTGGGGGCCCCAGCAGCCCTGGGGACCGCCACCTCCCCGGGGCTTAGATAATTATATGCGGGGGGCATGCGGCCCCCCCGCAGCCCCGGGGACCACCACCTTCCCGGGAATTTTTTATTTAAATGTGTGGGGGGGGGGCTCCTGCCCCCCCACACTGCCAAAGCGACCGCCACCTCCCCGGGGCATTGTTATTTTAGGGTGGGGGGGCCTCACGGGCCCCCCAAGCCCCGGGGACCGCCACCTCCCCGGGCTACTTTGTAAAATTGTGTGGGGTGGGCTCAAGCCCCCCCACACTGCCCCGGGGCACACTTTATTTAAATGCGGGGGTCTGTTGCGGTCCCCCGGCCCTGGGGATCACCACCTTCCCGGGGCTTTAATACTGATGGGAGGGGGGCCACGCTGCACCCCTCCTGGAGCCCTCGATGGCCCCCTGGACTGCCACCCCCCAGGGCTGGCACCAGCAATGTCCCGAGGGGCCCACCCCCGGGACATTGCCATTTGCTATGGCAGGGCGGGAGCACGCCTCCTGCCCTGTCATAGCAAACACTGCTTTGCTTCTTGGAAGCAAGAGCAGGAAACCTGCTCTCGCTTCCAAGAAGCAAAGCAGTATTGCTTTTGGAGAAGAGGAGCTGCATGTTAGCAGTTCCCCTTGCCCAAAAGCAATGCCAGCTCCCGCAGGAGGCGGGGAGCCGGCAGGGACCGTGAGAGCATTGGGGCTCCCCCACGGTCCCCAACTTGAGGGCCGGCCCTGGGGCATGGGGTCCCCAGGGCCAGAAGTGGCCCAGGGAAGGGGGGCCACACGGCCCCCCTAAAAAAAATAAAAAAATAAAGTGTGGCCAGGTCCCGGGGATGGGGTCCCCTGGGCCAATATTGGCCCAGGGAAGGGGGGCCACGTGGCCCCCCTTCCTTATACATATATATATATATTTTTTTTTTTTAAAGGCTGGCAGGCCCCGGGGGATGGGGTCCCCGGGGCCAATAGTGGCCCAGGGAAGGGGGGCCACACTGCCCTCCTCCCTTAAATATATTCTTTTTTAATTTAAAAAAAAGGCTGGCCAGGCCCAGGGGATGGGGGGATGGGGTCCCCGGGGCCATAATTGGCCTCAGGAGGGGGGGGCCAAGCAGCCCCCCTTCATATTTGTTTTAAAAAATATATATATCTGACAGGCCCTGGTGGATGTGGTCCACGAGGCGAATATAGAATAATGGAAGTGGGGCGTTTTTTTTTCTTTGTATTATGAAGTCATGACCCCAACGCGGCTCTCAGCGCGCCCCCGTGTAACGTCGCATTGGATTCGCGAATTCATCTCAAATAAATAATTTTGTAGTATACAATTTAGAAGGTAGTGTTGTATTTGTGAAGTTGTTTTAAAGAGGTACTGTGATTGAAGTTAATGACAAGATTACAATGGATAGTTGTTAAAAATATATAAAATTAAAAATTAATAGTTAAACCCGAAAAGTGTATTGTGTTGTAGTACATTGAATTCATGCTTTTGCAGATTCGCAACGGATTCGCGAATCCTTAAAAAATGGCTAAAAAAAAGTATGTATGTTTAAATAAGAATAAGATTTACTGTTGTGTTATAGGGTGGCTCTAAAAAGAGCCCTTGTTTTTATTATGAGTATGTTGTAGCTACATGTAAGTGCAGATGCACAGCTTTAGGTTGTTGAGAAAGACTCTGTTACCATGATCTGTGAAGTGTACTCCATCACTTCTGTAGATGTCATCCATATCAAAACGTAGATTGTTGTTATAGATGGAGCCCATCCTATGGTCTCTGAGGTAAGCAGAAACAGCTTTATTGACATTCTTTCTAGCTTTCTCAATCTGTGGATAGAATTGATTTGACCACTTCCATTTCTGTCTTTGGCATATATTAGAGTATACAAAGACAGTTTGGGGGAAAAGCAACATCAATTGTGCAAAGGTATCCTTCATGAGCATTTCTAGTCCTACCCCAGTCAATGTGCCTAGGTCATTGCCACCACAGTGCACAATCATGAGGTCAGGGGGGTTGGAGATGCAAAAAGGTTTTAACCAAAGGCATCAATTGGTGCCACTTTAATCCTCTCTGTGCTGTGCCCAACAATCCATACTGTAAGCATCTTGAAGGGATGTCTGGAAGTAATGAAAAGATGTCTATAGCTGAGGTAGTCAGTTGGTAGAATGAGAGGTATCTAAAATGTTGGACAAGATGCTGTTTTTTAAAAAGTAGAGAACTGATTGGCTGTTTAAGAACATTGTACACTCAAAAATAGGATGCATGTTACTTTCTTTAAAAAGCATGTTTGTTATTGGTTAGTAAAAAATGTTTGAAAGGTACAGTAGATAGGATAAGGTCATATTTTGCAAAAGTCAACCACACCTGCTGTTTGCATTTGTAATCTTGTGTGCTGAACTTGAAAATATGGTGAACTTGTGACCTGTTAGTTCAGTTGAATGTTCCATGAACTGTTACTATGGAAACTGGCATTAAGCAGAATGGGGGAAGGGTTGAAACTTAACTCTGGACTTAAAATGTGAAATTTTTATTTATATATAAGTGATATGTTATTAAAGTATAATTTCCCAAGTCAGTACTATTTTTAGAAGTGGTGTGTTGTTAAAAAATAGTGGTATTTTTATTTGTAATATATTTTTGAACTCCCGTATTGATTCGTGGCTCCATCGCGTTGGTGCGTGGTGGAGTCGCGACTCCAAAAAATTCCGGAGCCAGTTTGTTCTCTTTTAGAAGTCAGTTGGTAAGGATTAATATGTCTAACCAATAGAAATGTGTTTTACAATTTGAAATAATGTAGGAAGCAATGTGATTTGTTACTTACATTTATTTGTGTGGTGAAAGAGAGGGAAAGTTTGCCATTACTGGTTTTACCTTGTTGAGAATAGTGCATTACACTGATTGTGTGCATAAGAAAATCTTTGATATTTCATATTCTACAAATCAATTTGGAAGGTGAGTTATAAATTAGTGAGGTGTATTATGTATTAGGTTTATTTTTAATCTCTAAAAATTATTCATGAACTGTGATGTTTGAAATATATTATTAAATGCAGAGATGTGTATTGTAGTTTGTTTTATTGTAGTTAAATATGTTGTTTGAAATAGATACTGTATAGTAATATGTGGATATTGGAAGATGGATTAGTGATTATGGTAGTTTGTTTTAGTGTGTGGATATGTACATTTGTAGTATACCGCATTATTTTAGGTGTTGCTTTCAAATCGGAAGTGGAGTCTGTCAAGTTTTAAGGTGTGCATGGACTTCTGTCTCAAGTATGTCTCTACTTGTATATGTATTTTCATATGTCTTATACATTTGAAGGTGCATGATGTATACCAAAGAGGTGTTGTTGCTTTTTATGTGGTAGGTTCAAGACTGAGTAGTAGTAGAATGGTGAAGATGCAGCATAATAGTGTGGTTTAAAAGATGTTGACATAAGGTATTAGTGATTAGGCTTCTTTTTTTAAGTCTCTAGAGAGGTACAGTTGAAATATGCCACATCATTTTTGGTGTTTGCTTGAAATTGGAAGTTTGTTCTGTGAATTTGTAAGGTGTGGATAGTGTTATGGTACAGACATATGCATGCATGCTTTTAGGAATATGGTGAGACTTTTAGCAAAGACATGTGAAGGGTTCCTGCTTTGTATTTGGGTAGGTGTAACATTATAAGTAGTTGTAGAATGGTAAAGCAGCAGCACAAAAGTGAAGTTTGAGATATGTTTGTAGAGATATTATTTATTAGAGTAATTAGTATGATGTGTGGAAAGGTATATTTCATATATACCACATAATTTTCAGTGTCTGTTTAAAAATTGAAGTGTAGTCTGTGAAGTTTTGAGCTGTGGATGGTGTTGAGACTGAGGTATGTCTCTACTTGCACATATATTATGGTATGTGTTATACGTCTGAAGATAATAGATGTATAAAACACAGGTATACATTTATCTGCATATTACTTTTATATATGATGCTGCTAGCAAAAGGTACAGACATTTGCATGCATGGTTTTAGGAATATGGTGAGACTTACAGCAGAGACTTGTGAAGGGTGGCTAGTTTATATTTGTGTAGGTCCAATAGCATAAATTGTTGCAGAATGGTGAAGCTGCAGCTCAAAACTGTGGTTTAAAATATGTTGGCAGATGAATTAGTGATTAGAGTATTTTGTATGAGTCTGTTGAAAGGTATGGTTGAAATATATCACATTATTTTAGGTGTATATTTGAAATGAGAAGTGCAGCTTAAGTTTTAAGATCTGTATGCTTTTGTGACTGTTGTATGTCTGTATTTACAGATGTATTTTCATATGTGTTATGCATCTGAAGATGCTAGATTTATAAAGTACAGGTATAGATCTATTTGTATGTTTCTTTTATATATGATGATAGTAGGAAAAGGTAGAGATATATGCATACATGCTTTTAGAAATATGGGGAGACTTTCATCAAAGATAAGTGAAGGGTTGCTTTGCTGTTAGCTATGCTCAATACCTGATTTGTACTAGAATAGTGAAGGAGTAGTAGTAGAAAAGTGATGTTTAAGATATGTTGGGAGAGGAATTATTGATTATGGTACTTTATAAGAGTCTGTGTAAAAGTTCTCTTGAACTTGAAATTCGCCGCATAAATCTAGGTGTGTTTGAAATGTTAAGTGTACTCTGTCAAGTTTTAAGGCCTTTATGGTCTTGTGAATGTGATTATGTTTTTACTTGCACATGTATTCTAATATGTGTAATGCTTTTGGCAATAGGTTTACATAGAAGCATGCCTTTAGGAATATGGTTAGAGTTCTGCTAGAGACATGTGATAGGTTGCTGCTTAATGTTTGGCTAGGCCCAATATTCGTAGAATGGTGAAGCTGTAGAACAAAAGTGAGTTTTAAGACAAGTTGGCAGAAGGGATTACTGATTAGGCTACTTTCTATGAGTCTGGGGAAAGGTACACTTGAAATACACTGCAGAAATGTAGGTGTGTCTTTCAAATGTAAAGTTCAGTCTATTTGTTTATTTCTTTTATATATGATGATGATTTCAAAAGGTAGACATGCATGTATAGGTTCAGGAATATGGTGAGATTTATAACAGACTCATGTGTAGGTTTGATGCTTTATTTTGGGTACACCCAACACCCTGAGTAGTTACAGAATTGTGAAGCTGCAGTTCAAAAGTGTACACCATGTCATAGACCTGACTTTTGTGCTGCAATTTCAGTATTCTGCTACTACTCAGGATGTTGCACTCCTCCAATCACTCAGGCACTACCCCAGTACTACTCCAATCACCCAGGCAGTACATATGCACTTATAAAATCACCCAGCACTTCCTATGTAATCCTATAATCTCCCAGATATTACCCCTGCAATCATGGAATCACCAGACATTACCTATGTACTCCTCTAATCCCCCAGACATAACTCCTGCAATCATGCAATCACCAATGCGTTAGCTATACACTGGTTTAATCAACCAGGCACTACCCTTGCACTCCTCCAATCACCCTGTCAGGATCCATGCACTCCTCCAATCACTTAGCCAGTACCCATGCACTTATAAAATCACCCAGGCACTACCTTTACACTCCTCCAATCACTGAGGCACTACCACAATAGTACTCTAATCACCTAGGCAGTACCGATGCACTTATAAAATCACCCAGGCACTTTCTATGTACTCCTGTAAACCCCCAGATATTATCCCTCAAATCATGCAATCACACAGACATTACCTATGTACTCCTCTAATCCCCAAGACATTAGTCCTGCAATCATGCAATCACCAATGCGTTAGCTATACACTGGTTTAATAACCCAGGCACAATCCTTGCACTCCTCCAATCACCCTGTCAGGATCTATACACTCCTCCAATCACTGAGGCACTACCACAGTACTACTCCAATCACCCAGACAGTACCGATGCACGTATAAAATCACCCTGGCACTTCCTATGTACTCCTGTAATCCCCCAGATATTATCCCTTAACTCTTGCAATCACCCAGACATTACCTATGTACTCCTCTAACCCCCCAGATATTACCTCTGCACTCATGCAATCACCAATGCATTAGCTATACACTGGTTCTATCACTCAGGTACTACCCTTGCACTCCTCCAATCACCCTGTCAGTATCTATGCACTCCTCCAATCACTCAGCCAGTACCCATGCACTTATAAAATCACTCAGGCACTACCTATGCACTTATGCAATCACCCAGGCACTACCTTAGTACTCCTGCAATCACCAAGGCACTACTCTTGTTCTCATAGAATCACACAGGGACTACCCCTGCAGTCATGCATTCACTTAGACACTACCCCTGCACTCATGCAATTACCCAGGCATTATCCCTGCACTCATGCAATCACCTAGGCATTATCCCTGCACTCATGCAATCAGACAGGCATTACCAAAGCACTCCTTCAATCATCCAGCCACTACACAGGCAGAACTCTTGCACTCATGCAATCACCCAGGTACTATCTATGCATTGTTCCAATCAGTCAGGCACTATCTGTGCATTCTTCGATGTACCAAGGCAGCATCTGTGCATTGCTCTAATCATGCTGGCATTATCTTGGCACTCATATAATCACCCAGGTATTACCAATGCAGTTCTTCAATCACTCAGACAGTACCCATGCGCTCCTTCAATCACTCAGGCACTACCCATGCAGTCATGCAATCACGCAAGCATTACCTATGCACTTCTTTAATCACTCAGGTAGTACTCATTCAGTCCTCAAATTTCATAGACACTACCCCTGCACTCATGTAATCACTCAGGCACTATCCATGCAGTTATCCATGCTGTCAGTCACGACTTGTGCATTCATTTATTTACTGATGCACTCATTAAATCACTCAGGCAGTACTTATGCACTCATGTAATCAGCCAGTTAGTATTCATCCTTTTCTGCAATTACCCAACTAGTATTGTTGCACTCATACAAACACCTAGACAGTACTGTTGTACTTATTCATTCATGTAGGCACTACTTATACACTCATCTATGCATTCAGGGTCTATTCCTGCCCTCATCCATGCACACAATCTCTACGTCTACTCTTATGCATTCAGTTAATTAGTATCCAATGTCTCTTGCAATTATACAGACATTACCCTTGCACTCATACAATCATCCAGGCACTACCCATGGAGTAATGTAATCACTGAGATACACCCATCATATATCTTAGCTGTAAGTCTTAACGTATTACAGAAACCATTTATACATACTTCTGTACCTTTTGGTAGCAATATCATATATTAAAGTAATATACAAATAAATGTATACTTGTGTTTTATATGTCTAGCATCTTCAGATGCATAATATGTATCAGAATACATGTGGAAGTAGAGATATACCTTAGTTACAACACCATGCAGACCTTAAAACTTGACCGATTGCTGTTCAGATTTGTAGCTGATAATGAAAATGATGTGGTATACTTGAAGTGTAGCTTTCCACAGACTGATACAAAGTAGCGTTATAGTTGATTCTTCTCTTAATATGCCTTAAACCTCACTTTTGTGCTGCTGCTTCCTCGTTCTATGACTACATAGGGTGTTGGGCCTAGTGAAAGATATAGCAGCAATCTTTCATATGTCTCTGGTGTAAGTCTCACAATCTTCTTAAAAACATACCTTTTGTTAGTAGTATCATATATCAAAGAAACATACAAATAGATGGTATACTTGTATTTTATATGTATAGTATGTTCAGATGTATAAGACATATCACAATACATGTGCAAGTTCATACATATCTTAAACAGAAGATCATGAAGACGTTAAAAGTTGAGAGAGTGCACTTTATATTTCAAAGAGACAGTTAGATTTATTTAGTTCACTTCAAGGGAACTTTTCCAGAGAGTCTTACAAAGTATCATAATCACTAATTTGTCAGTCATATGTTAAATATTAGTTTTCTGGTGCTGCTACTTTACCATTTTACTAGTAGTTAGGTATTGATCATAGTCAAAATAAATACTAAGAAGCAAGAGAAGTGCAGACAGAAGGAACAGAGGTGCAGAAGGAGGCAAGAGAAGTGCACAAACAGGCAAAAGAAGTGCTGAAAGATCCAAGAGCAGTGCATAAAGAAGCAACAGAGGTGCAGAAGGAGGCAAGAGGGGTGCAGAAGGAGCAATAAGAGGTATAGAAATTTGCAAGAGAGGTTTAGAAAGAAGCAAGAGAGGTGCAGAAGGAGACAAGACAACTGCAGAAAGAGGCAAGACAGTTGCTGAAATACAGAAGAGATGTTCAGTAAAAGGAAACAGGGGTGCAGAAAATTCAAGAGAAATGCAGAAAGAGGGAAGAAGGATGTAGAAAGAGGTAAGAGGGGTGCAGAAAGGGTAACAGAAGTGCAGAAAGAAGCAAGAGTAGTAGAGAAAAAAGTAAGAGAGGTGCAGAAAGAGGGAAGTGGGGTAAAGAAAGAGGCAAGAGAAGTGCAGAAAGAAGCAAGAGAGGTGCAGAAAGAGACAAGAGAGGTACAGAAAGAGGGAAGAGAGGTGTACAAATAGGGAAGAAGGGTGTAGAAAGAGGCAACAGGGGTACAGAAAGAAGCAAGAAAGGTACAGAAAGAAGCAAGAGAAGTACACGAACAAGTAACAGAGGTGCAGAAAGAGGCAAGAGGGTTGCAGAAAGAGGCAAGAGAGGTTCAGAAAGGGAAGAAGGATGTAAAAAGAGGCAAGAGAGGTGCAGAATGAGTATCAGAAGTGTACAAAGAAGTAAGAGAAGTGTAGAAAGAAGTAAGAGAGGTGGAAAAAGAGGTAAGTGGGGTAGAGAAAGAGGCAAGAGAAGTGTAGAAAGAAGCAATAGAGGTGCAGAAAGAGACAAGAGAGGTACAGAAAGAGGGAAGAGGAGTGCAGAAAGAGGCCACAGAGGTGTACAAAGAGGGAAGAAAGGTGTAGAAAGAGGCAACAGTGGTACATAAAGAAGCAAGAAAGGTACAGAAAAAAGCAAGAGAAGTACATAAACAAGCAAAAGAGGTGCAGAAAGAGGCAAGATGGTTGCAGAAAGAGTCAAGAGAGGTGAAGAAGGATGTATAAAGAGGCAAGAGCGGTGCAGAAGGAGTATTAAAAGTGTACAAAGAAGCAAGAGAAGTGCAGAAAGAAAGAAGAGAGGTGCAGAAAGAGTCAAGTGGGGTAGAGAAAGAGGCAAGAGAAGTGCAGAAAGAAGCAACAGAGGTGCAGAAAGAGACAAGAGAAGTACAGAAAGAGGGAAGAGGGGTGCAGAAAGAAGCAAGAGGGGTGTATAAAGAAACAAGAGTAGTGTAGAAAGAACCAACAGAGGTGGAGAAGGAGAAACAGGTATGCTAAAAGAAGCAAGAGGAGGGTCAAAATTTGTAAGAAAGGTGCAAAAAGAAGCAAGACTAGTGCAGAAAGAATCAACAGAGGTGCACAAACAGACAAGAGGGGTGCAGAAAATGGGAACAGGGGTATAGAAAGAGACAAGAGAGGTGGAAAAACAGGCAACAGAACTGCAGAAAGAAGTGACAGAAGTGCAGAAAGAGGCTTGAGGGGTGCAGAAAGAGGGAACAGAGGTGCAGAAAGGCAACATGGGTGTGGAAAGAAGGTAGAGGGGCGCAGAAAGAGGCAACAGAGGTACACAAAGAGGGAAGAAGGGTACAGAAAGAGGCAACAGGGGTACAGAAAGAAGCAAGTGAAATTGAGAAGGAAGCAACAGAGATGCAGAAATAGGCAAGAGGGGTGCAGAAAGAGGCAACACAGATGCAAAAAGAAGGAAGAAGGGTGCAGGAAGAGGCAACAGGGGTACAGAAAGAAGCAAGAGAGGTGCAGAAAGAAGCAAGAGAAGTGCAGAAAGAAGCAACAGAGTTACACAAAGAGGCAAGAGGGGTGCAGAAAGAGGCAAGAGAGTTGTAGAAACAGATAAAAGAAGTGCAGAAACATTCAAGAGGGGTGTAGAAAGAGTGAAGAAAAGTGCCGAAAGAGAGAACAGGGGTGGAGAAAGAGGGAAGAGAGGTGTAGAAAGAAGGAAGAATGATATAGAAAGGGGTAATAGTTAGGTATTGAGTATAGGTAAAAACAAAGCAGCAACCCTTCACATGTTTGTGCTGTAAGTTTCATTATGTTTCTGAAACCATGCATGCATGAGTCTGTACTTTTTGCTAGTGTACTATATATAAAATATGACAGATATGAGAATACATGTGCAAGTAGAGACATACCTCAATCACAACATTATGCAGGCCTTAAAAGTTGACAGACTGCACTTTAGATTTGATTTGGGTAGCAGTAGAGAAATCCTTCATTTGTGCTTTGTTATTCTGTTGTATAGGTTGTGATGTCTTCTAATTGTAGGAATTGTGCAGTCTGACATAGCATTGGAATGCAATTAGAAATATTTCTTTATTTATACATGAGAATATTTGTATATAATTATTTTTATAATATTAAATTATTTAACGAAACTATTTAAACTTTTCTTTTTTTCAGATATTCTCCACAATTATTAAGAAAGATTCAGTATGACAAGAAAAGTGCAAAAGAGAAGACAACAAAAAAACAGTACTATTTAAAGGAGATAGAAATGCAGAAATTAGATGAAGTACAACATGTGAAGTTGAAGAAAAAGTCTTCTGGTAAGAAAACTAAAGAATTTGTTAAAAGACTTTTAAAGAATGTAATGAATTTTCAAAATGGAGAAAAGAGAATGAAAAGTACTACAACCAATCAGAAGGAAACAAAAAAAGGACAAATTGATGGAAAATCAGGTTATGGGAAAACGATCTATGTTAAAAAAAAGGATGAAAGAATATAAAGACATTAGGAAGAGAATGTATAAAAGTAGAGTACTACAAAATGTATTGAAAGATTGCAAAAAATATAAAAGAAAATCTGCATTTTATAAGAAAATACAACAGATTGAAAGTGTAGTCGAAAAGGCTTTTGAATTGAAAAGAAGATTGTTTATATTAGTATTGAAGAGAATGAAGACATTGAATAAAACAATGCACTTTATGAAGGAGAAAAGTAAAAGAAAAAGACTGGTTAATAGAACTAACTTTTGCAAACAAAATTCGGGTGAATGGAAGCACACTTCTAGTACTGAACCTTTTTTAATGAAGAAAGCTATTTTCAACAAAATACATTAGTTCATGCAGTTGATACCAGTGGTCGTTGTTATGAGGTTAAAAACGGTTGTCCAATTGAAAAAGAAAAGATGATTCCTAGAAATGTGGAAGAAGTAATAGCTGAAGACGTTCAAGAGAGATGTACACAAGCTCCAATGTATAAGTGGGATTGTAGTAGCAGTTGTAGTATACGGCAGGAATCTATTGATATATTACAAAATTTCTTACGAGATTATGGTAAAAAAAAGTATTAAACAGAAGATTAAGATGTTGCAAGGACTAGATCCTTGTAAAGTGAGAAAATATACTAACTTGCAGGGTCATTCTCTGGCTTGTCTTTCTAGAAAAATGTGTCGAAGTACTTTTCATCATTAAAGAATGTTAGCAGTACATCACTCAGAAATGCGGAAGTTAGTAAGAAGATTGTACTATGTAAAAAGTCCTGCATTATCTTTAAGTGAAATAAACACAGCTCTTTTGCATGGTTCAGTATTGGATGTAAAAAAATATTCTGATGATATACAGTTTCGTTTCTTTGGTCCTCAAGAGCAGTGTAGAGAAAGTGAGAGTTTGATAAGTGTAGGTGTTGAAGAAGAGGTGGAAGATAGTACTACTGAGAAGTTTGCAGAATAAATTACAAAGTTTAAGGTAGTTTCTTGTGAAAAACCAAACTATGTTTGTATTTGTTGTTGACGTACTCACTATAGAAGTCAAATTAGGAATGTTGATGTGTATTTAAAAAGTGAAAAGGAAAACAATGATAAGTGGGAGCAATTTGGTGCTTATTTGTTGGCGGAAGGTCATTTTGAATTGGATAGTGATCAACTTATTTGTAAATATTGTTTCAACAAATTAGAAGAGAACAAAATGCCAGCTAGAGCTGTACATAATAACCTAGAGTTAGTAGCTATTCCTCTGGAACTGGTAGATTTAAATACGTATGAGTCCATTCTTATTTAATCTGTGCACCCGTTTCAGGCTATAGTTTGTATGGAGCCTAAAACAGGTAAGCTGCCTCCAACAGATTTACAAAGAGGTTTAAAAGGAAGAGTTGTGTATTTACCTTTAGATTTTAAGAAAAATATTGAAACTGTTGGTGTAGAGAGAGAGGAAAGTCAACCTGTAGTTATTCTAGTTAATGGTGTACCAACAAAGAGTCGGAAATTATGGCAAGAGTAAGTAGATGTCACCAAACTTCCAAAGGCTACATTATATCTTGTACAAAACAATATTTATTATAAAAATGTATATGTGGAAGAAGAAAAAATATCTTTAGAAGATGAAAGAGAAATTTCAACTGGCCAAATAGAAAAAGTGGACAACTCGCGGAGTGAAAAAATTTATGAACATTATAGTATACATCCTCTGCATTCAAAAGAAGTGATAGGAAACACTATTGAATTATTCAAAATGAAGAAAGCGAAGGGAACTCCCATGAGTGTATGGGAAAAAAGTTTAGAAGTTCGTTGTTTTCCACAGCTCTTCCCCACTGGAAAAGGTGGATGATATGATGAACGACCAGTACAGATTCCAGCTTCAGAATATCGTACAACAAGATTGTACTCAGAAGATCCAAGATTTCGACAGTGTATTCCATATTTATTGCATCTTCTGTTTGAAAGTGACTTGTCTGGACTTTCATATGCAGTGAACCACAAATTAAAAACAGGAGTTCATCTTACACATCTTTCTGCAAAGGAATTTTTGGACAAAGTTCAACAAAGAGACGATCATTTAGAATCTCAGTTAATTAATTTGATGGCGTGTCAACGTGGTACTAATGAGTATTGGTATCGTCACGGAGAACTTAAATGTTTGTTAAGGAACTTAGGAACCCCTACGTGGTTTGTTACGCTTAGCTGTGCTGAATACGCATGGGACGATTTACTTGAATATCTACAAGCAAATTCAAATGTAAAAAACATTGAATTGAAGACAGCTGGAAAACTGTGTTCCTTGGATCCTGTAAATGTGTGCAGATATTTTAATCATAGGTTTCAAGCTATGATGTCTTTTATCTGCAATAAAAAATAATCCACTTCTTGGAGAAGTTATTGATTTCTTTTGGAGAAAGGAGTACCAAGCCAGAGGTGCACCTCATATACACATGCGGTTATGGATCAAGAATGCACCACTGATGAAAGTGTTTTGTCTTTCATTGAAAAGTATGTTACCTGGGCCATTCCAAAAGAAGGAGGAGAAAACAACTTGAGACAACAAGTTTTACGGTTTCAAAGTCATCGATGTGGAAAATATTGTCGATGGAAATACACATCAAAGGGAAGGTTTTATACAAAATTTCGTTTTGGATTCCCACGTCCAGTAATTTCAAAAGGAAGAGTCAACAGTTTCATGTCAGCAGTAAGGCATACTATAACTCGAAAATCTCCGAAGAATACTTAAAACATAAAAAGAACTAAAGATTCAAAGTATATTAATGACTACAATCCAGTGATTTTGACAATGTGGAATGCATATATGGATATCCAGTATGTTGCAGATAATTTGATTGCTGTTGCTCGCTATGTTACGTCATATATAACCAAATCTGAAAAGACGGAGTTGAAAGAAATGTGGGAAGAAATTTCACAAAATAAGACTCTTAGTAACAAATTGTACAGCTTTAGTTTGAAGATGCTTTCCCATCGAGAGATTGGATCCTACGAATGTTCGGATCAGTTGACCTCTGCAAGTTTATATTCAAAGTCAAGAGGAATCATTTGGGTAAGTCTAGGTCTTGCTGCAACACGAAATCGAGTATTGAAATCTGTACAAGAAATTGAATACTTAGCATTGAATGAACCAGCAAGTACAGATATTGTTAAAACTAATATGTTGGATACGTACTATCCCAAAAGAAGTCTACATCTGGAAAACATATGTCTCTCTGAAGTAATGCAATATTACAGTTTTAAGAGAAATGTTACAGAAAATATAAATGAAGAAAAATATGCAGTAATTGGATGTGATGGATGTTTGGTAAAACATGTCAAAGGAAATCTTATTAACCACAGGAAACTCAGTTGCGAAACTCCAGATAAAAGGGGATTTTTCTATTTAGCACTTCTGCAACTTTTCAAGCCTTGGCGGAGTGAAATGGAATTACTTGGAGATTTTGACTGCTATGAAGATTCTTTTAATGCATGTAAAGATAGCATTCAATGCACAATTTTGCCAAATTATCTACAAATGTTAAATGAAGAGATTGAACAAGAAACTACTATTGCAGCTGAAATAGCTAGAGACAGTTCTCAAGATAGTCAAAGTTCTGCTCCACTAAGTCAAGATCCACTAGGACAACCAATTCTTGAAAATGAAGCAGCAATAGCCATGAATGAAGTAGAAACGGCAATGCAACAAGCACAACAGGATATTATTAAGTTGGGAAACTTGGAAGAACAACTAAATATTGAACAAAAAGAAATATATCAGCAAGTGACACAACAGATACAGGATGGTTTACTGCATGAAAAAAAGAATGAGTCATTTAAACCTATTCAAATGTACATCAGTGGGCAAGCTGGAACAGGAAAAAGTTTCTTAATTAAAGTTTTGACCAGTTATCTACACAAAATCACTGAATCACATTTATCTTGTGTTGTTACCGTTCCAACCGGGTTAGCAGCACACAACATTAAAGGGATTATGTTACATCGATTACTCATGCCACCAGTTGAACATGAAAATAAGTTGGAATATCACAAGCTATCTAGAGAAGCTTGTTATGAAGTCTCAAGAGTACTCAAGAAAATGAAACTTCTAATCATTGATGAGGTGAGCATGGTCTCAAACTTAATGCTTGCTTTTGTACATTTAAGAATGTAACAGATTTTAAAAACAGATTATGATTTTTTATTTGGAGGAAAACATGTAATGGTATTTGGCGACCTACTACAACTTACTCCAGTGAAAGGGCAACCAGTTTTTAAAACACTTGTCCATGAACACTAGGAAATCTTTGGGAAGTATTGGAAACGTCAACATTTGGTCTCATTTTGAATATAAAGAACTTATTAAGAATATGCGACAAGCAAGTGATGAACATTATGGAAACATTCTTCAGGATATAAGAATTGGTGTTTTGACAAAACATGGTAAAGAAGCTTTACAAAGTCGGCTTTTAACGACCTTGTTTGCAAATGAAAACATACCAGCTGAAATAATGTACAAAAAAATTGGAGAAAAGAAGTCTATATTTTGCCTAATGCCTACACTGCAAGAGTGTTCTACAATCAATCAAGAACTTTCAAAATTGGAAAAACAACCAATAGTGAAAATGGAAGCTATTGATAAAATGGAACACGAAGGAGTTACTATTCTTCTCTCAGAGAAATTACAGTCAAAATTGGCTTCTTTGGAAAAGTCAGTGTCTAAGACTGCAGGTTTAGAAAAAACTTTATATGTGTATATAAATTGTCGGGTAATTTTACGGCGTAATTTGAATGTAGAACAAGGTTTAGTAAATGGAGCAATGGGAAAAGTTGTTGATTTTATAAATTTTCAGAATAGAAATGGAATTGAATTTTTAAAGATTAAATTTGATTAGATAGAAGAGGTAAAACAGATTGGACGTTGTGCTGTTCATTTATTGCTTGTAAAAGACTTATATGTTCGTAGAAAACAGTTTCCTCTTTCTTTAGCATATGCAGTAACCATTCATAAATCTCAAGGTTTAAGTGTAGACAGTGCTTTGGTGAATATTGGGAGTACAGTGTTTAAAGAGGGCATGGCATACGCTGCATTGTCTCGAGTAAGAACATTATCTGGTTTGTATTTGATTGATTTTGATGAGAAAAATATTAGTGCTGATGGAAATTGTGTAAGAGAGTATAATCGGTTAAGAAGACTTTATGCTCCTAACTTAGGTGAATATCCCATATATGAGAAACGTGTAGTATGTCCAAAACGGAAATATGAGAAACATTCTAGTGTGATAAAAAAAAAAGAAAACAATTCAAAAGAATGATGAAGCTGCAAAGAAAATGAAAATGGACACTGTTGATGATATTGTAGGATACCAGTTAGAAAATAGTTCCGGTATCAACTGCTATGCTAATGTAATTGTGAATGTTGTCTTTTATCTAGAAGATCTTCATCATGAAATTATGGAAAATCGAGAAAATAAATTCTGTTCTTTATTACATTATATTTTTCAAAAGTTGGTAACTGATAGAACTAAAATCCATACTGCTTCTGGCATTCGGCATCTTTTGGATATATGTACTGGTTCTTCGCAATTTACACTTAGTATACAACAAGATGCACAAGAATTTCTTATGTTTATGCTTGCAGTATTGGAAGATGAAGGAATAGAAATTGAAAATTTGTTTGGACTAAGTTACAGATGGGATCATAAATGTGAAGAGTGTTCATTTTCTTCTACCACTGAAATAGACACTGAACGATTCATATATTTGACAATACCAGATTGCAAATCAGTGTCTTTTAACAAATTAGTAAAAACAGCTAATCAAGATATGAAATGCTCTCACTGTAAATCAGAAATGTTGTCAACATTATATATAGAAAGATTTGGAAAATATGTCATTTTAATACTACAACGTTGTAGAGCAAATGGAAGAATTAGGAAACCAAAATTAAAAATTTTGTGGCAAGTCAATTTCAGGAAGAACTTTTAAAGCAGTGGCTATTATTTTCCATGATGGACCTACTACCACATCTGGACACTATACTGTGGGGCCGATTCCGATCTCGGCCGGTAGGGCTCCGAATCGGATTCGGCTTTACCGGATCCGATTCGGAGCCCTGTTTCCCGACCGAACCGTAAGCGGGTCCGGCCGAGCGAGTACGATGCGAAATCGCCGACCGACTCGTCCGGGCGTCCCGACCGCTCCGACCGACTCGCTCCCGGCTCGAACCGCTCCGACCGACTCGCTCGGACTCGACTCGCACCGCGCAATGGAGATGTTCCCCGGCCGGGTAAGTACGATGCGCGCCGCGAGCAGTCCGACCGAGCCGCGCACTCCGGCTCGTAAGAGCTGTCGGAGCCGTACTTTGGGGGTCCGTGTCGGACCCCCTGTACGCGTAGCCGCGCGAGTCGCACACGGGGGGACCCATGGGTCCCCCTACCTGTGCGTGTACGGCGCGAACCGCCCGCCGCGTACCCGCTGTAGGGGGCGCCCTTGTCCGACTCGCACCCATTGAGTCAATGGGAACCCGCGTACGTGTTGTACGACCGGCTCCCATTGACTTCAATGGGAGTCCGACCGACTCGAGTCCGATAACATACGGACGCATCGTACTCGTTCGGTCGGACTGCACGGGTCCGATTCGGTCGGAAATCTCTCCGGGTCCGGCTCGGTCGGAGAAATTTCCGGCCCGAATCGGAATCGACCCCTGTGTATTTAAAGTGCAATAAAGGATGGACATATTGCAATGATGCCCATTTGGAATTCAAATGTAGGTTGCCTTTTGAATTACCAGATTCATATCTGATATTTTTTATGCCAAAGTTTTGAAAACATCATTCGGCCTACTGGGAAGATATGAACACGAATTAATGAGTTTATTTTGGATATTTTCAATGCAAATGGATTTGGAAACATTATTCGGCCTATTGGGAAGATGTGAACAATTACTGTTTGGATTATTGTTTGTGCTAATTCTTATTGCATTTGCAAAATTGTGTTTGAAAGAACTAGTTTATATATTTGATCTTTATATTATATGCGATGTAAATGAGGGTGTATATTTTAGAAAATGTACTTCAGAGAAATAAATGATTTAATGTAGTTGAAGAATGTAATTTAGAAACTGTAGATAGGTAAACTGATAGTTGAACTTGTTGTAAATATTTTCAACGCAGATTTGTTTTTTTTACAATCTCATTGATTGTACTTTTTTCCCCGCTGTTATATGATGATCTACATTGAAATCACTGTGTATTGTGAAATTCAGTAGAATCTGAAAACAGCAAAAAAGGGAAACTGAATATGTTATGTAATTCTAAAATTATGTTGTGTTCTTAAAACTATAATATTATATGTAATAACAGTTTTTCTTCTTTTTTTTTACAGAAAGTAATGCTAAAGTTTGAAAAGATTTTAAATTCAGTTTACAACAAAACTACTGTAAAATAGTTTCACTGAGTTTTGTATCTTCTTTAAGAAAGAAGGTAAGATGAAATAATGTAATAAGCATAATAATATGAACTAATGTTTACAGTCACTTTTACTGCAGTCATCCATTTTTTCAAACACTACACATGCACTGATCTATACAGTTAGGCACTATTCCCACACTCCTGCCATCACCCATGCACTATCCATGCATTTCTCCAATCACCTAGCCTGTACCCATACAGTTATAATATCACCCAGACACTACCTATGTACTCCTCCAATCACCCAGGCACTATCTGTACACTCATGCAATCAGCTAGACATTACCTGTACACTCTTCCAATCACCAAGGTAGTACCTATACCCTTCTCCAATCCCCTAAACAATATCCCTGCACTCATGGAATTACCCAGACACTACTCTTGCACTCTTTCAATCGTCCAGGCAGTATCTATACAATGCTCTATTCGTTCAGGCAGTACACATACACTTATAAAATCACCCAGGAACTATTTATACAGTTCTCCAATCACCCAGGAACTACTCCTGTACTCCTCCAATCACCCAGCCAGAACCCTTCAAGTTTTAAATCACTCAGGCACTACCTATGTACTCTCCAATTACCCAGGCCCTACCCCTACACTCTTGCAATCAGCAAAACATTACCCCTACACTCATGCAATTACCGAGGTATTAACTATGCATTCCTCTAATCCCCCAGACATTACGCCTGCACTCATGCAATCACTTAGGTATTAGCCATGCATTCCTAAAATGCTGCAGACATTACCCCTGCGCTCATGCAATCACTAAGGTATTACACATGCATTCCTCCAATGACCCTGACATTACCCCTGCACTCATGCAATCACCTAGCTATTACCCTAGCAGTCTTTCAATTACTCAGGCAGTACCCAGGCATTTATAAAATCATCCAGGCACTACCTATGCACTCATGCAATCACACAGGCACTACTGATGCACTCCTCGATGCACCAAGGCATTACCCATGCACTCCTCCAATCAGCCATGCACTATCCATGTACTCCTTCAATCACCCAGTCACTACACTTGCAGTCTTCCAATACCTCAGGCACTAGCGCTGTACTCATATAATTGCCCAGGCAATACCCATACACTTATAAAAACATACAGACACTACTGATGCACTCCTTGTTGCACCTAGGCATTACCAATGCACTCCTCCAATCATCCAGCCAGTACTCATGCACTTAAAAAATCACCCAGGCACTACTTATACACTTTTGCAATCACCCAGAGACTACCAGTACAGTCATGCAACAACACAGACATTACTCTTGCACTCATGCAATCAGCCACACATTTCTCATGCACTCCTCCAACTATCTACACATTACCTGTGCACTCATGCAATCACTTAGTCATTATCCATGCACTCCTCCAATGACCCAGACATTACCCCTGCACTCATGCAATCATTTAGCTATTACCCACGCCATCCTTCAATCACTCAGGAAGTACCCATGCACTTATAAAATCATCCAGACACTATGCACTCATGCAATCACACAGGCACTACTAATCTACTCCTCGATGCAGCTAGGCATTACCCATGCACTCTTCCAATCATCCAGCCAGTACCCATGCACTTAAAATATCACCCAGGTACTACTTATACACTTTTCCAATCCCCCAGGCACTTCCACTACAGTCATGAAGCAACCCAGACATTACTCATGCACTCCTCCAATTACCTACACATTACCCCTGCACTCCAGCAATCACTTAGGCATTACCTATCCACTCTTTCAATGACCCAGACATTACCCCTGCACTCATACAATGACTGACTTAGACATTAGCTATTCACTCCTCCAATGACCCACACATTACCCCTGCACTCATGCAATCACCTAGCTATTACCCATGCAGTCCTTCAATCACTCAAGCAGTACCCATGCACTTTTAAAATCCTCGAGACACTACCTATGCACTCATTCAATCACAGAGGTACTACTGATGCATTCATCGATGCACCTAGGCATTACCCATGCACTCTTCTAATCAGCCATGCACTATCCATGTACTCCTTCAATTACGCAGGCACTACTCTTGCACTCATCTAATAACTCAAGCGCTACCTCTGTACTCATATAATTACCTAGGCAATATCCATACACTTATAAAAACATGCAGACACTACCTATGCACTCATGCAATCACTCAGGCATTACCCATGCACTCCTTCAATCACTCAGGCATTACCCATTCACTCCTTCAATCACCCAGACATTACCCCTGCACTCATGCAATCACACAGGCATTACCCATGCACTCCTTCAATCACTCAGGCACTACCCCTGCAGCCATGCAATCACCCAAGCACTACCTATGCACTCATGGAATAACCCAGGCACTACCCTTGCACTCCTCCAGTCACCCAGGCAGTATCCATGCACTCCTCCAAATCACCCAGCCACTACCCATGCACTTATAAAATCATCCAGGCACTACCTATGCACTCCTCTAATCACCCAGGCACTATCTTTACACTACTCCAATCACCCAGGCATTACCCCTGCATTCATGCAATCACCCAGGCATTACCCATGTACTCTTTCAATCACTCAGGCAGTGCCCATGCACTCCTCCATTCACCCAGACATTACCCCTGCACTTATGCAATCACCCAGGCATTACCCATGCACTCCTTCAATCACTCAGGCAGTGCCCATGCACTCCTCCAATCACCCAGACATTACCTCTGCACTTATGCAATCACCCATGCATTACCCATGCACTCCTTTAATCACTCAGGCAGTACCCATGCACTTATAAAACCATCCAGGCACTACCTATGCACTTATGCAATCACACAGGCACTACTGATACACTCCTTGATGCACCTACACATTACCCATGCAGGGAATATGGACAAAACTACATTTCTCATGCAAAACTCAAAATCCAAAATTATTCTGGGGCATAATAAACAATCTCGAAAATGGTAGCAAAAGAGGGAATAGCGCCAATATCACTGAATCTTGTTGGGCAACTTTCATTTATAATCTTTATGTTGTACCCTCGAACCAACAGCTTGACACCAATACTCTTTACCAGAAGATAAACATATCAAGCAGAGAAGAAGGTAGAAAATATGGTAATGTCCAAGCTGAGCCACAAGTAAAGGAGTTAGGGCATATAGAGCAAGTCCAGCACTTTGATCAAGCTGAGCCACAAGTTAAGGAGTCATGGCCTATAGAGCAAGTCAAAAAGGCAATAAGCAGGATCAGATCGAATGGAGCGCCCGGCCCTAACGGAATTCCAAATTCAATTTTTAAAGCAAATCTTAAGTATTGGCCAGAGGTATTAATGATTTTATTTAATGATGTTATTAAATCTGGATCAGTCCCTGAGTCATGGCAAGGAAGCATAATTCAGCCGATATACAAAAGTGGTTCACAAGACAATCCTGCAAATTATCGGCTAATCGCCCTAACAGACGTGGAGGCAAAAATCTTTGCAAGCTGCCTGCTTGAGGACTTGGAAGAATGGGCCACAAGAAAAGATCTAATTCCAGCCTTTCAAACCGGTTTTAGAAGCGAATCAACTAGCACGAACTTGACCTTACTGACTTTACTAGGCGAAAGGGCAAAATATAGAAAGCAAAAGTTATATATTTGTTTTGTTGATCTTAAAGCCGCTTTTGATTCTGTTCCCGAAATCTACTTTGGGCCAAGCTTTTGGAATGGGGTATCCCAAACCAATTGCTTGATATGATTAAATTGTTATATACCAATACATGGGTACAGATCAAAGTCGGAGATGGCAGAAGTACAACCCGCCGACTTGAAACTAGGACTGGTTTGAAACAAGGCTGTGTTCTGGCTCCATGTCTTTTTAATCTTTTTATGGACGACCTACCATTACATTTTAAAGAAGTTAATGCTCACTCACCTACTTTCTTAGGCAAAGACATCAAATATTTACAATATGCTGATGACACTATCTTGTTGAGCCATTCTGTCATAGGCCTAAGAAGACTAGTTGATTCTTTTAATCATTATATCACCATTAATGGTTTGCAAATTAATACCAAAAAGACAAAAATAATGACGATAGGTGCTACAAAAACAGATAAGAAAGAATGGAATATTAAAGGGTTACATATTGAAACCGTGAAATTTTATAAATATCTAGGAATAACATTTGACGATAATATGTCCTTTAGACAGCATTTCATTAACCTCAAAGCTAAGGCAACAGCGTTGTCCTTTGCTTTTAGAAAGTTGAGGGACAAGTTGTCATACCCAAACCATGAACATCTATTGAAGGTCATGAAAGCAAAGCTGATACCATCTTTGGCTTACGGCTCAATGATTTTTCGTGGTAAAGACGCGAAAATTCTTGATGACCTACAAATAAAAGTTTTCAAATCAGTCTTTGGGATCCCCAGGCATATAGGACATGCTAATGTCAGATTAGAATTCGGTCTGAAAAGGCAATCTCTGGCACAACAATCTGCCTTTTTAAAAATGCTATATTCTCTGTTTCGTTCAGAACAAGGTACCCTTGCAAACCAGTGTTGGCAGGAGATAACGAGGAATGAGCATGCTAGGAGTTGGAGAGTCTTTTTAAGTGAGAGTTTTTATAATTTTAAGTGCCCAACCTTTGAAGAAGAAGTTAGGAGTAAAGTAGTTTTTAAACAAACAATAAATCGTTCAGTCACTCTACTATCGAGTCTTCTAGATAAGGACGAGCTCAGAAAAAAGAATCACTCCTGGTCAGTTATCAACTCATTTATTAAATTAGAACCTCAATTTTACCTGATGACTCACTCAAAATCATTTTTAAGGAACAAATTTATGCTATTACGGTTTGGGAGATATCTGACAAAGGACGGAATACCAAAATGGGAAAAAAGCTGGTCCTCTAAAAACTGTAGGTTATGTGGCTTCCACGACGAAACTTTAATACATATTGTAACTACCTGCCCCCAACTGTTAGAAGAGCGGAAGTCCCTATTGAGACCCATATTTAATGAATTAGAGGTGAGAACATGTCGACACGCCATTATTATCTGTCTCACGGGGACTTTGCCCCGCTTGACCTCTCAATTTGTAAAGTTTATTTTTATTGCCGAAAAAAAACTACTAGCCAAAACTGATAACGATTGTTAATTCAGTAACATGTCGTCAAAGACTCCAATGTAAAAAAGATAATCTGCTCCTAAAAGATCTGTATACAACTTCGTATTGAAGTTACAAAAGGTTTTAATTTGTTACAGTGATTGTTTAAACAAACTTAAGACTTAAAACTTATGGTTAAAAAAAAAATCTTGTTACTTGTATTTTGTAGGCCTGCCAAGACGAAAATGTATCCAAATTTTAATAATATTTTGGGAAATTGTCCTCTAGCCATTAGCACAATCGCATTTTAATCATTGCTGCTCCCTATTATTGCTGCTAAATTTTATAGTATAAAGCTGTATATTTATTATACGGGCAAAAATAATGTTTTTTTAACTTTGTGTTTTAGTCCTGATTGTAATGATTTTTATTAATCAACAAATAAATAAATAACTAACTAACCATGCACTATTACAATCACCGAGCATTACCCTTGTATTCATGCAATCACTCAGGTAGTACACATGCACTTCTGCAATCACACATGCACTACCCATACACTTCTCCATATACTCCACGTTGCACAATTCATACAACGCTTACAAATTTGTCTATTTTTAACCAAATAGGCGGTTCTGAAAAGAACCAATTTTTTTAAAAATATATTTGTTTTTGTTTTTTAAACTCTTTTTTGAATTTTTTGTTTTTTTGTTAAAAAAAGGAACAAATAAACTGAACCAACAGTAAAAACATTCAAAAAATTATGCAATTAGAAAGTCATTGCCTAAACAAAAAAAACAAAAAAAATTAACAGTGGTGGTTCTTAATGGCAGCCAGGATAGCATCCACTGATTGCTCACCAAAACATAAGGTCTTCTTACATTTAATACAACGCTGCTCCATTCTAGCAAAGTCAGGGAAGATGTTTGTTGTAGCAGTTTTTGTGGCAGCAGATGAGGTGCTAGGTCCAGCAGTGTTCTCCTCAGTTGACTGCTTTTGTTGTTCACGTCGCAGTTGTTCTCTTGCGAGACGCAGAGGGTGCATTGTTTGCAAATGCTTATGCATTAATACTTAATAATTAACGTCCCACCCTATACCCCTACAAGCCCAATAGCCTGCACCTAATATATACATTAAAAAATATAATTACACAATTTACATATTTATTAATCAATTAAATAATGAAGAATAAATAATTAATCAATTGTTAATTAATTATTACTCAAATCACTTCCCACCCTATAACCTACACACCCAGCAGCTGCACCTAATATATAACTTAAAAATATTATTACACAATTTACATATTTATTAATCAATTAAATAATAAATTAATAATTAATTAATTATTATTTATAATTAATTAACTTCCCACCCTACACCCCTACAAACCTAACAACCTGCTATGACAATATAAATAACTGTTAGCAATTATATCAAAACCTTATAAATCACTTAAAATTGCAAACTATATTTAAAAACAATAATAACACATAAAATTAATATATGAACTAACACATAATTTAAAAAATATATTTTTACAACTATATTATTGAAAACAATACTAACAACAACAATATTCTTGAAAACTATACTACTTACCTAAAAATCGATATTGACAGCAATATTCCTGCATCATGATATTTTTGTATCACAATATTTTTTTCCGATATTTCTGCAACTCGATGTTTCTAGTACAATATTTTGCCCAAATACCTCTCAAAACACCTTGCAACTGTTAGATACCTGCAATGGTGGAAGATGGTTAGTTCATAATAGAATACTACAGTGACGTGCAATTCTATATAATAAACAGAACAGAAATGCAGTCCATTATTGTTTTAATTTTTTTTGTGTTTCTCATGCATAAGTAACATTTCTGTTAAACTAATATGTCATCATTTAGAACATTTATAGTTCAAGATGATCATATGACCATATGATATGGTACTAAACACTGGGGGGAAACAAATCAATTCAATTGTGAAAAAAATCATAGATGTTGTGCATGTCTTTTCAAGCATGTAACAAAGTAATATGATACAGGTGAAAGCATAGAAGACACTAACACTTACTGCAGATGTTTACAAATGCCATCCATAACAGGCACATAATGACATATCTACTGAATTATGTAACTAAAACTTACAAGTTCCATTTTAGCTTTAGGACAATGGTAACATCGTGACTTAGAACTTCTGATGCAGACTAATAAGGTAGCTGTCTTGTTAATGTTTAGCCAGCCTGTGCTTAAAGGTAAGAGTAGTATCATTACATTCGATCCAACCTGTGTTGTTCTTTCAAGTAGATTGTGTAGTGTCCTAAGGCTGCAGTTCCTACATGATGAAAAACAATGGCACTAGTACTATGAGGGGGTCCCAAAATAGAAATTTGTGAAGCAATTAAGTTAGAAATTGACAAATTAATTTTTCTGTTTTTGAGAGTCCATCTTTGAATCATGAAAATTATATAATTCGTTACCCATTGTTAAATTAAGTGTGGAGAAAAGTTGTGAATTACAGTTTGGACATACGTTTTGTTGCACAGCTTTACATATTAAATTCTTAAATGGATTATATTTGCAATAAGGTATTGGTAGATATACAAATCTTGCAATTTGTGTGACTGTGGAACTTGAATGTAGGCAATGTAAGCATTCATGTTTCCAAAAGTAGCTCATACCAAAGAAGTCAGAACTTGGGTAAATTTCTGTAGGTATTATTTCTAGAACAGCCATACAGAATTCCTGAGCATCTTGCTGTTCACTGATCGAAAATGTAATAGCACCTATACACAAATCTACCATGTCTCTTATGACACTTGTAGACTGGCATATGTGATTGCGTGATAGAATGTTTTCATGAAGAGTTAGCAAGGTTTTGCAGAAGTGTTGATCTAAAAGCTGGTAGATTTTTTTTTTGGACAGGTTCTAGCTACAAAAGAATATTATCAATGACATTACTGTAGCAATTTATACCATTTTGATTTTGAAACTGATGTCCTGTCATTTCCGTGTGATTTGTTTTCTGTTTTTTATAGGTACTTTCAAACCTTCTGTGTCATTATAGTTTGTTTCAATTTTTATTTTGAAATACATTTTAGGTTTTAGCAAAATGGGATATTCACCAAGATGAGGAGCATAGCTGCTTCACAAACAATTGTATTCTGTAACACAGCTAGCATGTGCATTAATTCTTGTCTCATCAAAATCGGTTATATACAGTCCTGTAATTTTTTTAACAAGAGAAAGAACAACGTATGACTTTCCCTCATTGAATACTGTGGAGCCAATGTTAATCAGTGCATAATCTCAGCTTAGGGGCCGATTCCGATCTCGGTCGGAGGCGCACCCAATACCATTTGGTCGGGGAAAAAAGCCATGCGAAAGCCTGTATCCCGACCGATCCGTACAGCACACCGAACGAGCAAGTACGATGCGCACAACAGCAAAGAATCCGGCCGAGCCGTACTCACCCAAACCAGGTCCTGTTCTCCGACCGAGGCGAATCCGGAAACGCCGAATCGAGTCGCACGGAAGGAAAAATGCAGCCCCGTCCGGCCGGACAAGTACGATGCGCTTTCCGTACGCGCCGAACCCGTCGCTACGCACGGCACGTCAAAGCATCCGGGAGAGGCGCACATAAGCTCCGATTCGCGCCACAACACGATCCACGGCTCGAGACGAACACGGCAGCGACGAGGACGAAGCGACGAGGACGAGGCGAAGCGACGAGGACGACGCGAAGCAACGAGAAGGACGAACGACATGAACCAACCATGAATCCCTTCGTCCCGATCATACCAATATTCTACATTTACTACCGGAACAGGCACGGACGCGTACGGCGCAGAAGGTAAGCCAGACACCAACCACAAAACACATACAACACGTACACGACACATCACACACACACACAGGGATGCAGAATATACTTACACCAGCAACAGCAGCACCATAGGGGCGGGATGCCCATCACCAATGCCACATATGCACACAGGGGCCTGAATGCGCACCACCACCCTCACCCAGGGGGGGCAGGATGCCTACCACTACTACCACCCTCACCCAGGGTGGGCTGGATGCCTACCACTACTACCACCCTTAGCCAGGGGGGGCAGGATGCCTACTACCACTACCACCCTCACCCAGGGGGGGCAGGATGCCTACCACTACTACCACCCTCACCCAGGGAGGGCTGGATGCCTACCACTACTACCACCCTCACCCAGGGGGGCAGGATGCCTACCACTACTACCACCCTTAGCCAGGGGGGTGCCAGATGCCTACCACCACTACCACCCTTAGCCTGCAGCACATTTTGAACATTGTGGCAATGGGGTCCAAACCCCCATCATCACAGTGACCAAAAGGCAAGTGTGGGGTCCATAGCTGCAGCACAACTTGAACATTGTGGCAATGGGGTCCAAACCCCCATCATCACAGTGACCAAAAGGCAAGTGTGGGGTCCATAGCTGCAGCACATTTTGAACATTGTGGCAATGGGGTCCAAACCCCCATCATCACAGTGACCAAAAGGCAAGTGTTGACAAAGTAAGAGGTGCAACTGCCAAACTGCATGGATGATTCCTGGTCACAGAACAACAAACACATCAGTGGCAAAGTAGTGTATGTGTCCCATTGCAACATAAATTGGGGGAGCCAAATCCTGCAGTGCAAATAAGACATAACTTTGGCCATGTGCAGACAAACAACACCCATGGGGGCTGACACCGTCAACAATCATCAATGACACAATGACAGAAGTGACCATCCGAATGCAGACCCACATATTTGCACCAATGGGCACACACATGCAGATACCCTGTGGAGACTGCAGATGTGAGGCGAACAGATACCATACCATGGCAGCAATGGGACACACAATCAACAATTAGCAACAAATGAGGGCTCCCGTCCCATCAGCCTGGTCATGGAAGTGCCAACGGAATCATCAGCACAGATCCAACACACTTGTATAGCAATGTTGCACTGACAACACAGATGAGTCCTTCCCCATTGATGCCCAAACCTGCATGTTCACTGGAGATGGCCACACGGTCAGGGAAGTAGACGAATAGAACAATGGCAGGCACAACAAATGTGCAGGGGTGGAAGCCACAGATGTGAAGTTGCCAATCTAAGTAGGAAATCTCATTGCCAAATATTGAACACATGACACCCTCAGATGCTGCTATGGATGACATGGATACACCACAGGATAGGACACATAACCCCTGGACCACATGGGTTCCTGCACAGTAACACTTCATTATCATGAGACCAAATATCACCATCACTGCAGCAAGGGCATTGTTAGCATCATCAACATCATGTACATCAGAAGCAAAAGCACTAGAGAACAGAAAGTTGCTTTATTCAGCATATGTGGCATTAAAAGTAGAAGTCCGGTAGAACATAAACAAAGGCCAATGGCCAGTCCATCAACAAAGTCACAAGTGGGTGACAGTGGCAGATGCCACCCTACACATGCCTGCACAAAACCAGGGACAATCCACTAGGAGGGGCAACCGGGGGGGTAGGCCAGGCACCGCAGGGACAGGATCAGGGCTCACCAGGAGGAAGCAGGGAAGGGGTGGTGGGTGCTGGAGAGCCACTGACAACTGCAGTGGAGGTGTCTGACATGGTGTGTGCCGGCACAACTGGGGGCATGGCTCAGATGTTGTGGGTGCCGGCACGACTGCAGTGGACCCTGCAGATGGAGTGGACAGGTCCGCCACTGCAGTGCCCAAGTCAGACAGGGTGGTAGTGGACTCCACTGCAGTGCCTACCACCAGGGGAGGAGAATGGGGAACAGGCAAGGTGGGCTGGACAGAGGGGGAGGACACCCTCACCACATCAGTGGCACAGACAAGCGCAGCGGGGGGTGTGGTGCCGGGAGAGCAAGTGGCAGGGGGAGAAGGCCGGAGCCTCTTGGGGATGGTATATCTGTGGGTGGGGGAACCTGGGGCAGGGTGTGGTGGGGGCACCTGTGGAGTGGGGGCCTGAGGGATGGAGGAAGGTGACCTGGTGCTTGAGCTGCAGGGCGGCGGCGGGGTCTTGCTCTTAACACTCCGGGGGGACTTGTGGGCGGGGGCCTCAGTCTGTCTGCACCTTGGGGGTGGGTGTCCGGGGGCGAGGGGCACTCTGCTCTGTGTGGGGGGGCTTCCTCTTCCCCCTGGATGCTGGGGCAGCTGGATCGGAGGGGAAGAGGCCGAGGTCACTGAGGAAGAGGCGCTGGGTCTTTGGGGTTGCAGGTGAGGCAAGGGAGGGTGCTTTGGAGGGAGAGGCAACTGAGGACTGTGCAGTGCCCGTGGATGCGTGTGTGTGTACCAGGGCCCCATCCCCTGTGAGTCTGGTTTCAGTCCCCTGACTGTGCGTGCATGTGCGTTTAGTTTGTGGCGTGTGTGTCTGTGTGCTGGATGTGTGTGTGCTGGTGTGTGCCTGTGCCGGTGTGTGTGTGCTTGGGACGGGCAAGGTGCTGGGGAGTGTGGATGGAGCAGAGGCAGGAGGGGTGAGGGACTGTCTGAGGAGGGACACTGCTGCCGTCAGGGAGGAGTCCATGGACCTGTTGCCCCTCTGTAGGTCAGACATGCCCGATGAGATGCCCTCCATGAACGACACCAGCTGAGTCAACAGTGCGGTGTGCGCATGGAGGACACTCAGCATGGCTGTCTGCCCTACATGGAGCTGGTGAAGGAGGTACACAGACTCCTCACTCAGGGCAGCAGGGGACACAGGGGCAGGGGGTGCGGTGCCTGGGCCAAAGGAGACACGCTCCCGAACATGGGAGCCTCCACGGACCTTGGGAATGGGAGCCGATGGGAGGGCGGTGGTGGTGCTGGTGGTGGCGGGGACAGCAACACTAGCTGGGGTGTGGTGGCTGCTGACACCCGCCTCCACAAGGGAGTCATCCTCCGAGTTGCTCTGGTCCTCAGCTGAGGTGGATGGTGCTGAGGATTCCTCGGTGTGGCTCCCCTCGCCCTCCGTGCCACTGGGTCCCTCCGACCACTCCTCAGCTGCTGACCCAGTCTGGCTCTCTGGCTCCTCCTGGTCCGTGGAGCTGTCCCCTTCCGTGGCCGTGGATGTATCTGCAAACAATGGGGAAACAGACAGACATCAGTCACCTGCACCAAACGCACACACCACTGTGAGCACAGCACATCACAGAGCAAGCCCTGGCATCATTAGTTGTACATTGCTAAAAGTGCCCTAACTGAACAGGAGAAGCCAATTGTCAGTCTGATGCCAAGCATGGCACTCACATCCCACATGGCCTTGCACCCATCTGTCTGGTGTCTGTTGGATTGCAACACCCCAGTGTGGACACATGCACCAAGTACACAGTAGTTGGACAGTGCAGAGGACACGGTGTGGACACATCACAGCTCTTGCCACTGAGTGAGTACAGGTTTCCGGATGAAAGGGATGCCCAGAGTCAAATAGGAAATGCATGTGATGCATACCAGCGACAGACACCATGATGCACCCATGTCCTGATAGCCAGCGCCACTATGGTGTGCATGTAGCGCATGTCACTCCCCTGCAGGACCACAAATAAGTTGACACATGCCATGGCAGAGGCATGACTGCTAAGTCATACATCACTGTCTCAGTGATGTATGACTTGGCAGCCAGACAACAACACTATGCACTGTGTCACAATAGTAGGTCATGGGGAATGCAAGTCCTGGAGCTGCACAAGTGCACATGTACATCCCCCACACAACACATCATCTCAACCCTCATCTGTCCAGGTCACACCTATTGGACATATGGGAGACCTGTGACACTACCCTCTGAACCTGAGCCCCTCACAATTTGCTGTGAATGGGGAACAGCTGCCTGAACATCACATTCGCATACCCCAGTCTGCACGGGCAGCTGATCAAACACCTATGTGACACACAAGTATCGTCTCCTATGGTCACATCTCCAGGGGCATGCTGAGCCCCTACCAAGAAACACCCCAGCAGTCCTGGCAACTAATCCACAGCACACTGACACAGAGGCAGACACCGGAGGGGTCAAATCACTGTGCACAATGTGTCAGCTGATACACGGGAGTGGGAGTACAGAGTGCATTGCATGGCCTGGAGTAGGCATGACTGTCCTGCTCCACATGAATGAGGGATGTGCCCTGGACAGTGGATAGCTGGCTATGTATGTGTGACACACGTAATCTGCACACTCCTGGGGCACAAACATTGTTCCCACCCGCTGCATGGGCGTGTGCCACATACCCCAGGCACATGTGGTGGCTCAGCTCAGCAAGTGGACCGCATATCAAAGCAACACGCAGATCACATGTCCAAACCCAGGCGTTGTGTGAACAATGGACCCACCCATGATGCCCACAACAGAGTTAGGGAAACAGATGCTGTCCCCCACCTTTAGTGAAGCAAACTGCAAGGACACAGTCCCAAGTGACACAATTCCCTGACTGTAAGGGCCACACCTGGGTATCAGATGAGCAGTGGGCAGTGCACAATAGAGGGACATGGCTCCTGGACAACATGACTGCTGCACTGTGGCAGTTGAACCAGGCCAGAGGAGGGCACAAAGCATGTAATACAGAGTTCACAGTGCAGTCTTTGACTCACCCCCTCCTTGCTGCTGTCTGGCCTTCAGCTTCCCATCCAGGTCTGGAAAGACCACCGCCAGGATCTGGAGCATGTGGGGGGTCAGGGTCCGTGTTCCGCCCCTCCTGCGAGGAGGCGACAGCTTCAGCTGGACCTGTGCAATCCTCCGGGTCCAGCCCCGAAGGTCCTGCCACCTCTTCTGGCAGTTGCGGATCCGGCGCTTGTAGACCCCCACGGACCGGACAGCCCGGACGATGTCCTTCCAGATTTCCTGCTTCCGATGGGCATTAACCTGTGAGGATGACAAAGTGAAAAGGCCATTACCACACATGCAACATATCCGTGCATGACACAGTTGTATATACATGTCTCAATCACAGGGGCACATGATGTACACAGGCAGTGCAAAGCTGCCCATGGACAGTTTGCCAGACGTCACTACATGGTATCATTGCATGGGAAGTAAAACCATGTTCAAATGCACTGTCACTGCACCATACCTGTCCAGTGCAAGTCACTACACACTATGGGGGGTGACAACTACTCAGTGAGCCTGCTAGCCAGTGGCGTGCAGACTCTCAGCCTTGCTAGTCACACAAAATGCACATTCAGAAAGGCAGTGCACAGAACACTCACCTGCTCCCCTGGTGTCCCATACAGCTTGCTGTACTGTGGAAGTAGGCTGTCCAGCAGGGCCTGGTTCTCTTCAAGGCTGAAGGCTGGGGCTCTCTCCACAGTACGTGCCATTGCAGGGTCCAGAGGGGCAGAGACAGCAGCAGTGCAGTGGCAGATGTCGTCTTGGAGCATGTAGTGCAGGCAAGTGGGCTCTCAGGGGAACAGCCAGCAATATATATGTGCTGGAGAGGCAGATACTGTCCCTTGTGTCCAAAGTGATAGGTCCAAGTCATTTGCATCTTCTGAATCTGGCCAATCCATGGAATAGCAGCACCAAAACACGCCCACAGCATCCTTCAAATCTTCAACTTCATGACATACATGATTTTGCAACATTGTTGTGGGTGACCAACTGATTTTCCAGCAACCGACTCGTTCGAAATTCGAAAACGCGTCCGTTGCCAGGCAAGCCCATTGTCAATGGATGCGCACCGATCGGTCCATTGCGGTACAACGCGCACAGGGGTACAACGCGTACCCGCACACATTGAATGCAATGGGCCGGCCGGAGGCACCGATCGGTCCATTGCAGTTCAACGCGCACAGGGGTACAACGCGTACCCGCACACATTGAAAGCAATGGGCCGGCCGGAGGCACCGATCGGTCCATTGCGGTACAACGCGCACAGGGGTACAACGCGTACCCGCACACATTGAAAGCAATGGGCCGGCCGGAGGCACCGATCGGTCCATTGCGGTACAACGCATCACTGTACATGTGACTGGCATATGTCAGCATGCCTGTCTCAGATGGACATATGCCAGCCACAGATAGCTCCCAGGGAGTGAGGGGCACACCTACATCACGACAGCCTGTCCAAACCTTATCATAAGGCATGTAAGGCTGCATTTCCTATTGTGTGTATGTTGGTGTACATGTTGTCCTGTGGGTGTCACCTGTGGGCAGCCACCCCCAGGCTGTGCACGTGTTCATGGGGACAGGATCCTGGGTGTTACGTGTACGTGACCACTGTGATGTGCAACTGTTCATATCTGTGCATGTGCCATGGTCACATTTCACAGTGGTGTATGTGTATGTCATGTCACATACCCCGTGAGTCCCATGTGGGACGGTATGTTTGAGCCAGGGTGTCCCAGTGGCACAATAGTGATGGTCCTCCACAGTCTTTGTGCATGTAGTGTTTACAATGTCTCTGATTTCATGTGCACAATGGGAGACAGTCTCCACATCCACGTTGTGTGTGCATGGACTCTGATGTTGTGCATGTGTGTCACAGACGTCCATGTCTGTCCTGCTGTGGCAAGTGGGGCCACTACCTGTGGGGGTCATGGTTGTTTTGCTGTGGTGTATACATGATACTCCATGTAATGCCAGTGTCCATGTGGCATTACAGGGTCCCTGGGAATGTACCTGTCGTTGAGCTGTGGTGCCTGGGGCACATCTGTCCTCACATGTCACTGTGGGGGTTATTGTGACACGGCAGCAGGAGATGGGAACTGTGACACGGCCTCATGATATCCAATGGGCCAACCTGGGACTAATTGATGCCACCTGTTGGACCGTGTTGACAGATGTTGGCCATGTATGTACCATACATGTCCTTCCGGTACTGCACACTTCATGTAGTTGTGCCTCATAATGATGTATGTTGGGATCTTGAGTGTGTTCAATGCCGCATATGTGGGGTGACTGACAATCTTGCTTACTTCTCCTCTGCACTGCAGGGCTCCTGCTGTCCATCGGCCATTCCCAGACCTGGCAACGATGGTGGAACGGGACAGCATCCTACGGTACCGCTTCACCAGGCAGCTGATTGAGGATTTGGCAGTGCAGTTGTCCCCACATTTGCAGCCTGGCCGGCCGTATCCTACAGCGCTGACCCCCAAGGTGAAGGTGATGGCAGCCCTACACTTCTTTGCCACTGGTACCTTCCAACATACTGTGGCGACTGCTGGTGGGATGTCACAGACCATGTTCAGCCGTGTGCTCCGCGATGTTTTGGCGGCAATGTTGCTCTTCCTGAACCGGTACATCTATTTCCCTAGACTGCGACGACTCACTGACGTGAAGAGTGACTTTTATGCCCTGGGGAGGATGCCGCATGTAATTGGCTCCATTGATGGGACACATGTGGCTTTGGTACCACCACAGGCCCAGGAGCAGGCCTACAGGAACCGCAAGCACTACCACTCGGTCAATGCACTGGTGGTGTGTCTTGCAGACATGACCATCACACACGTGTGTGCCCGTTTCCCTGGTTCAGCACACGATGCCTTTGTGATGAGGAGTAGTCGCATCCCCAGGATGATGGCACAGATGCAGAACCAGCGTGCCTGGCTTGTCGGTGTGTACTGACTTTGTGCCATTGTGTGTGATCTGATCTGTAGTATTCCGCCCACTTTTCCAAATCAGCTAATGTGCACTTGTCTGTCCGTAGGTGACTCGGGATACCCCAACATGCCGTGGTTGCTGACACCCCTCAGGAACCCTGTGACACCTGCCCAGATGCGCTACAATGAGGCACATGGTCGGACCAGGAGAGTGATTGAGCGGACCTTTGGTCTCCTGAAGAGCCGCTTCCGCTGCCTGGACAAGACCGGAGGGTCCCTCCCATATGCCCCTGTGAAAGTGTGCAAGATTATCATCGTCTGCTGCATGCTCCACAACCTGGCAGTGCGGAAGGAGTTGCCTCTCATCCAGGATGACAATGACCAACATCCGCCACCTGTGGAGGATCCTGGCCTGGACCACGATGCCAGTGACGATGATGATGATGATGGTGATGGTGATGTCCGCACACAGCTCATCACCAACTTCTTTAGCTGAATGTGAGTATCCTGAGGTGTCATGTCAATGATGTGAGTTGGCATGATGTGTGGGTGGTGCTCTGGTGCTGTTGGAGTGTGTCCATGGGCCACTTGACTGGATGTTTGTTGCGATGTGTGGTGACAGGTGGGCTGTACTCCCCAACAGTGTTGACATGCTAACTTGGTTCTGGGTGGGTATCTTGTAACATGTATTGTGCATGTGTTTTGCTGTTCTGTCCTGTACTCCATTGCTTTTGACTGTGTGTCATTTCTGTCCTTCACAGGGTACTTTCAGATTCGTTTGGTCAACTGTGTCCACCGATGACGTGATTGCACATCCAGGCTGGTAGCTGTTGTGTCCCTACAGGTGATGTGCGCCACACCCATGGACTTCCTTCCGTCTACAGTTGTTGACTGTGTGCCCGCTGCCAGGTGGGGTTACCTTGCATCTGTAGTGGTTACGGCATGTTGCAACTGTGTAATAAACCTGTGCTTCACTTTGTGATGTGCGTTGTCTGTGGTCACACATTTGACTGCCATTTGCTTACTGCACCTGTGGGCTACTTGACTACAACTGGGAATGGGTGTGGTGTCTGTGCATTGCACCGTCTTCCCTGGCAACATCAGTGTAGGCAATGAGTCAGATGGCCTAGGTGTGTATGTGTCGTGTAGCCCTGGTGGTGTGTCTCCCTCATGTGTGTCACGTTGCCTGTACTCACATGCCTGTGTTGTCCTTGCTGTTGCAGTTCGCATACACAGTGTAATTTTGCAGTTCATCATCCCCATAACAGCACCCACGTTGGAATCACGACAGAGGCAAGTATGGTGTATTAGTGTGTTTATTGTGATACATTTGTGTTAATAGTGCATAGGATGGGTTGTGCTGTACATGAATCTTGCAATCCCAAGTTCCTAGGTGAATTGAAAGTCCGGGTAGACAGGATCCCCAGTATCGGGGCCACAGTTGTCTGACACATTGGTCCAACTTGTACTCCCCATGCAATGTGTGGGAGTAGTGTTGCCGTCAACAGGGTGAACAGTCTGTGCACAAAGGCGAACATCCAGAACAGGTTCAGGCTTCCTGGGAGTTGCGCTTGGCCATCGGCCTCTCACTTTTCCCTCCTCGGACGACCCCTCTTCTTGGGGGGGCCCTCAAGTGCAGACTGCTGCGGTGCAGGGGACTCTCCGCCAGAGTCCTCCTCCCTCCCTGTGGCAGTTGCAGTTTGTTCGGCACCAGATGTTGTTGGCACACAGGGAGGTGTGGACTGGTTGCTGTTCATCTGGCGGAGGCATTGTAAAATGTCCCTGTGCACCGCCGTCATCTCATGCAGTGCATCCCACTTGGACTCCACGCGGGACATGTGTGAGTCCACACGGGACATGTGTGACTCCACGTGGGACATGTGGGAGTCCAAGCGGGCATGATGGGCAGCCTGCTGCTGTTTAATGTCTCTGAGGAGCCCCACTACCTGGCTGAGCTCTCCGGTGCTGGACTGGTACGCATCAGGTATGCGTACCAGTTGTGGGTCATCATGCACACCAGCAACGTCTGCAAGCAGCGACCTCTGTCTCCCACCCCTCCCACCACCCCTGCTGACATGTGCAGTGTGTGCAGTGGCACGCACAGATAACCCTGGTCCACCTTGGGGGTTGGTGGTGGGGGTGGTGTCCATGGCCCCAGGTTGGTCCAGGGTCACTGTGCTGGTGTTGCTCCTTATTCTGTCCATGTCGGCAGGGATGGTATTCGTGGTGACAGTAGTTGTAGGGGTGGGTGCAGGGGTGCAGCTGGTGGTCCTGCTGGTGCTGCAGCTGGTGGTCCTGCTGGTGCTGCATGTTGACTTGCACCGGATGTGCCAGGTTGTTCTTCATCGTCCGAGGAGGACAGAGGATGTACGACGCCAGTGAGCTCGGCATCCTCTTGAGCCTGGGACTGGGACTCCTCAGCGTCTGCTGCTGTGTCCCCATCATCACCTGTTTTTGGGAGACACAAACAATGTATGTCATGT
This sequence comes from Calotriton arnoldi, assembly GCA_963921515.1. Lineage (NCBI taxonomy): Eukaryota > Metazoa > Chordata > Amphibia > Caudata > Salamandridae > Calotriton > Calotriton arnoldi. The sequence continues at coordinate 93,929 of CAWUFW010008479.1, read as the reverse complement.
TTCTGCAGGCATCAATGGTTGACACACATGACAGTTGTGACTGTGCCTCTGGGTGCGGGCCTGTACATTGCATTGTCCTGAGTCGTCACAGTCAGGGGTTGATATTGGTGTGGCACATTGTCCTGCATTATTTGGGCATTTCTATGTATTTTCTGGGGTGTGAACATGGTCTGCATTGGTTGTGTTTGGTTGACAGCCGGACCTCCTTCCCACCCACCCAGCCAGTCAGTTATCCCACCATGGAACGTGCTTGCGTTGCAGGGAGTGTAAGTTGTCTCTCAGGATGTCAGTCAGTGGTGTCCTGCTGTTTGTTGGTGCACAGTTGCCAGCAGGGCCTTGTGCTCCCCACAGCAGTAGCCAGTGTCAGCCATCTTGTGAGTCCTTCTCCACTCCCTGTGATGTGAGCATGGTTCAGGGTGGTGTTGATGGGACAGTTGTGGGGGTGAGCTATGTCTGTGACTACGACTCCCATCATGCCATTGCCTCCTCCCCCTTCACAGCATGCCCATGCTTCCTTCCTTTTGACTCTGCTTCCCTGTGGGGTGGGCTGGCTGTGCTGACAGGATGGCTGGGAGTGTTGTCCTGGCAGTTGTTTGGCTAAGAGTCCCAAGAGTGTCCCTGTGCTTCACACAACATAACCCAGGGTGGTGGTTCTTTGTGGGATCTTGTGTTAGGATGGAGGGCATTGCATTCTACCAGGTGGGTACTGTGGAGTTTGTGTTGGGGGGTGTGAGGGGAGGTGCTTGTGACTATAGTCAGTGCTGCAAGTCCCCCTTCCCACCCAGCCAGCCAGATATCCCACCATGGAACGTGCTTGCATTGCAGGGAGTGTAAGTTGTCTCTCAGGATGTCAGTCAGTGGTGTCCTGCTGTTTGTTGGTGCACAGTTGCCAGCAGGGCCTTGTGCTCCCCACAGCAGTAGCCAGTGTCAGCCATCTTGTGAGTCCTTCTCCACTTCCTGTGATGTGAGCATGGTTCAGGGTGGTGTTGATGGGCCAGTTGTGGGGGTGACCAATATCAGTGACTACGACTCCCATCATGCTATTGCCTCCACCCCCTTCCCAGCATGCCCATGCTTCCTTCCTTTTGATTCTGCTTCCCTGTGGGGTGGGGTGGCTGTGCTGACAGGATGGCTGGGAGTGTTGTCCTGGCAGTTGTTTGGCTAAGAGTCCCAAGAGTGGCCCTGTGCTTCACACAACATAACCCAAGGTGGTGGTTCTTTGTGGGATCTTGTGTTAGGATGGGGGGCATTGCATTCTACCAGGTGGGTACTGTGGAGTTTGTGTTGGGGTGTGTGTGAGGGGAGGTGCTTGTGACTATGGTTAGTGCTGCAAGTCCTCCTTCCCACCCAGCCAGCCAGCCAGTTATCCCACCATGGAACGTGCTTGCATTGCAGGGAGTGTAAGTTGTCTCTCAGGATGTCAGTCAGTGGTGTCCTGCTGTTTGTTGGTGCACAGTTGCCAGCAGGGCCTTGTGCTCCCCACAGCAGTAGCCAGTGACAGCCATCTTGTGAGTCCTTCTCCACTCCCTGTGATGTGCGCATGGTTCATGGTGGTGTTGATGGGACAGTTGTGGGGGGCAATATGTGTGACTGCGACTCCCATGATGCTATTGGCTACACTGACTTGGCCAGCATACACAGAATTCCTTCCTTTGAGTGGTCTTCACTGTGTGTTGGTGTTGTTGTGGTGGCTACATGTGTGGATGTGTTTGTTAGTTCTATTTGTGCCACTGCCTAGCTGTAGTTGTAGTTGTGTTTGTACATGTGTTGGCACAGTTGGATGTGACTTTTTGATGGCATGTGTTGTGTTTATCTGACTGACATACACATTTTGGGATGATTCTGTTCTGGTTGCTGTGTAATTGCTATGAGTGCATGGTTTGACTCTCCCCTTGACCGTGATGTGTGTGTTTTGTGGCAGTATATTGTGTACATTTGTTGTGCACTCACCAGGCTCTGGGATGTCCTCTAGTCCATATACGCTCACTGGCGGAAGGATGGCCCGCACCTTCTCCTCCCAGGGCCTGAGGTATATTGGCTTGGCAGGAGGGCCACTGCCGGTGTGTTGGCTGTTGATGTAGTCTTTCTTCAGCATGTCCCGTACCCTCCTGCGCACGTCATACCACCTGTTCTGGATGTCCGTCTTTGTGCGCCGACATGGTGATTGGGCGTTCACCCTGTTGATGATCCTCTCCCACATCTTGGTTTTCTGCAACATGGGGGTCTGTTGGACCAGTGTGCCAAACAGCTGTGGCTCCACCCTGAGGATCTCGTCTACCATGACTTCCAATTCACTATCTAGGAACTTGGGATTCTTCTTGGGGGGCATGGTGATGGGTGGTGATGGTGGGTGATGTGTGTGTTGGTGTGCAGGTGAGGGTGTGTGAGTGTGTGTTTTGCTGGGTGTATGTGAGGTAGGTATTTGTTGGTGTGCTGATGGTGTGTGGCTTGTGTGAGGGATGAGCTGTGGGTGTGTGGTTGCTTTCTCTTGGGTGCTGGCAGTGGAATGGCATTTGCAAAGGCTCATGGTAGTGATTTGTGTCCTTTATATAGGTGGAGTTGTGGGTGTGTCTTTGTTCTCTGTCCCCACCCCCCAGTATTTATTGGCTTGGTAATTGCTTGTTTGGCCTTTTTTTGGGTGATTTTTCCTTTGTGCTGTTTGTGTATGTTGGAAACGTTCTTGTGACCGAGTCGGACCCTGCATTGGTCTCGTACGGTGTTCTCCGTTTCGTTCACGCTGTGTTTGTGCAGTTTTCTATGCTGCGTACGCGTCAGTCGCGGTGTATTGTGTTGCTTCGGCTCGGTTTTGTATGCGTGTCGGTCGTACGGCTTGTCCTCCGTCCGACTCGGTCGTGGTTTCGCGCCTTGCATCGTACTTTGCGGTTTGGAGTTCGCGTGTACGTTTCGGTCGGATTTGTTCCGGGTGCGTGTCGGTCGGTTGGATTCGCGTGTTTTTCCGGCCGGATTGCTGCTTTCCGTGCGGCTCGGTCGGTCGACTTTGTTTCGGTACGTGTCGGTCGGATTTTTCGCGCCTTGCATCGTACTTGGCGTGTCGTGCGCCACGGGTACGTGTCGGTCGGTATTTTTTCCGGATCCGAGTCGGTCGGTGCTTTTTCCGGCCCGAATCGGAATCGACTCCTTAGTCTTTGAGATTTGTGTATTGTTACTGCATACACCAAATAAAGAGGAAACTGTTCTCTGTGAATATATAAATCTTGTAAATGTAAGAATCTTGCTGCACACCAGGAGATCTGTTTTTGCCATAAAACGTAGTCATATTTGCCCACAATAAATTCAATGTCTTGATTTTTTCCAGACGTTACAAAGACCACTACAAATCCCATGGCTCCCTTTAGTAGTCCTTCTGTTACAGGTAAATTTTGATGTAAAATTAAACAACAATTTTTACATAGCTGTAGGTCTTTCTACAATCCTGCTGTACGTGAAACTGATTTTTCCATCTTTTGTAGTTTTGTAGCTTAAGTTTTGCTTATATGTATTTTTAGTCCATTATTCTCCACTTTATCTTTAGAAGGAAGATATACAATTGTTTCTTTTTACAGATGTAGTATCTGGTAGTTTAATTGAGCACAATCTTCAACAGTTGGTATTAAAGAAACAATGTGTTGTGATTGTGAAAGGAGATAATGCATACCTTCAGCAGGTGAGTGAAGATTAGGAAGTAATTTGCAATTTGCACGCTGCAATACAAAATATACACATTGTGATTGCTGCGAAGTCGGTCGCATCGTAATGCGCCCAGCAGAACCTCCGACTCCTAGTCGGGCGGTCCTGCTTCCGCGTCGGTGTGGACATCATAATCAGGCCCTTAATTCTATGGGTATTTTGCAGTTAATGTCTAGAATATTAGCATTTGCTTTGAGAATAAATTGGTACAAATCGTCTCATGCCTACTCAGCATAGCTTAAGGTAATAAACCATGTAGGTGGTCATAAATTTCTGAAAACACATTTCATTTCCCTGTGTCTTCAAATCCAATATTCATTTGTCCCTCCTTGACAAGCTATAATGTGAATCAAGTTATATTCTAGATTTTCATCTTTGTGTTGCACCTTTTCAACAAATTCCTGGGCTGTTATATTATTCAAGCCAGTTCCAGTTAGCATAACGTGCAACAGTGAAAGAAGTGACTGGATGTTTATCATATTTTCCATCTTTTCCAGTGGGGAATAAATATGGATAACATCTTGCTTCTAGTGTTTTTCCAGAGACACTGATAGGTTCTCCTTTGGCTTTCTTCATCTGAAAGGGTTCTAAAGCATCACCCAGCATGTCTATGCAGTGTTTTTAGTGTATACTATAATGTTCATATATTTGTTCAGCTTGTTCCTCAGTAATCTGCTTAAATTGTCCCCTGACGAGGCATTGAAGCATATACGGAGAGTAGAACGCTACTCCGGAATCCAAGGTTAGTGGTTAATAAAGTGGTTATTGTTGGGTATTGCGATTAGTAATGTGCTTTTAAGAGAAAATGGCATGCATTTGTTCTAGTCCCTTTGTGATAGATTACATAATACCAGTTAGGTGTGATCATTGGTGGGTGCTATGTGGTTTCAGGTGAATGGCTGATGAGATAGATAGGCTGGCGGAGAATAGGGAATGTTAAGTTACAGGGTTAGGGTTTTAAAGAAGAGAGGTTGTGATCTATGGACTGAGGTATCAGCCAATTGCAGAATTTCAGTAAGAGAATTAAAGCAGACAGGTATGAGACAGAGAGGAGGCAATTCTCAGAAATAAAAGGCATGCAGAGGATGAAATGTAAGGGTCACTCTGAAGAAAGAAAGGAGAGGAATCAAGTGGGAGTAAGTCAAAGTCAATTTTTCATGCAGGGTTTTAGGAGTATAGTGGGAGAAAGGCTTTCTGAGATAGCAAGCAATTGGAGGATGCAAGCTGTAGAAAGAAACAACATTATGGATAGTGTTCCATATCCAAGGCAGACAGCTTAAACATTTTATTACAAGTGTACACATCATTTAAACCAGGCGTCTCCAACGAGTAGCTCGTGAGCTACCAGTGGCTATCCAGTTCCTTGAAAGTAGCTCTCCTGTGTGCAGCCCAGCCTACTACAATAGAAGCTTTTGCTTTATTTAAATTATTATTTATTTGCCAGAATAAAAAAGTATTTACTTTCAGAATTCATAAGCTGTTGCTTGAGAAAAATGTTTGAATTTTCAAAATGTGTTTAAAGTTATTATTTGAGTTTGAGAGATTTGATACTCCCATTATTACCTTGCTGCCAGGGAGTGCAGCTATCGCTGTTATGTATTACCCTTTTAGAGGGTACTACTGCTGGTAACCCTGCCTAATGCAATGATGTGATCACTGCTGACAATCTTGGATGGGGTGGCCACAACTACGTCACTGATATTTCTAACTTGGGATGATTTTCGTTGAACATAAGTAGCTCTTGTTACAGAAAAGGTTGGAGACCCCTGAACATTAAGAGCCCTAGCCTGTTATGTGCCAAACCTAGGACAGCCCTTTTAAACATAGTCTGGAGTATTTCAAGCTTGGTACAGGGTCTGCACCTGCACAAGAGGACTTGGCGCCGAAAAAGAAAAGGTCTCATTTAAAGATCTTCTCTCACAATTCTGTAATTAAATGTTTTTTCACTTACTCACAAAAAAAATAGGGGGTTACTTAGGAGAGCCTTGCATCACTTTTGCACCATGTAAAGTGCTACATGTGGGACAATAGAAAATTGATAAGGTCGTTTTCCTGAGAGGTATTCTTGACTCGTCTTCCTGTACCACTGCCACTTGGCGGATGTGAAGATGAAGAGATTTGTGGTCTCTGTTGCTCACAATGAGAAGGGTCTTTCGGGTAAACCCAACCTTTTGTCTCCTTCCTGGCCACTGTCTTTGTGGCTGTTCGTAGCCAGGAGCAGATAATTCACAGCTCTTTGTGCCTCTATTTTAGGTGGTCCAGGCTGGAGACTACCCTGCTGTGAGGAGCATCACCGCAAACAAAGGCTGTGTCTGCAGAACAGAGTGGCAATTGAAAAGAGAAGCCACCCCAAACCAATTCACCTGGCCGGGTCTTTTAATATGTTAAGCTTAATCTAAAAAGTTTTCTTTTTTTAATTTAAAAACGTGTTTTTTTTTTACCTTGACAGTGTCCTTCCTGAACTGAAACACAGGCACTTCTAGAACATTACTTCTGATCACTCTGGATCTTTTCTGCTGTCATAGGAGTACATGAAAATCGTTTTGGAGCTCTGAATGGAATTTATCCAAAACAAAAAAAGCATCCGTAGCACTTCATGTCCCTCTGGCACAGGAATATGAAACAACAGAGCTGACTGTATCAATAACACTTAATTTAATTTTCACATCCTACAATATCACCCACTTCAAGGTACGTTCACAGATCTCCATCATCTCTCTGAGAGGACCTCAAATGGTAACATGGTCTCCACTTCATCTGCAAAACTTGTCATCTTAACCCTAACAGTTAAATGGCAAGTGAGGTAATACTTTCAATCTTCCCCAAATTGTCAGGAGGGACGCTTTCTATTTGCAGATTTGCCTGGTGTAGGATAGTTATGCCAAAGATCCATAGTTCAGGTACATTTGGTCGCCCAGTAAATTTCAACAGGGACCCTGGGCTGCACAATCTTGAGTCCAAATGCCCTTGAGCAACAGTGGTTAGGACTCCTGTGCCTCTCAGAAATGCAGCTAAGCAGCAAAATTGAATTTTTAAGCAGAACCAAGCAGAAAACATGTTCAATGAATAAACAGTACTGCTGCTACAGCCACAGTTCACAAACTGTAAAAGACTATCACTATGATGCTTGAGCAGAAAACTGAAGTTATTGCAAGTCTGAAAATTTGGAGCACCTAGCCTGTACTGCCAGTGTTTCTCATGAGAAATTGCACGCTAGGATCCTGTCTTACAATATCATGCCCAAACCTCTCCACCTTGCCAAATCTTTGTGCAATTTGTTTTTTGTTTCTACAAGATTGCTATTGGGTACTTTCTGGTAGCATTTTTTATCCCTTAATTGGAGCATTGCTTCATCATTATACATTTCCAGTGGCCGCAATACTAGATTCCCCCACTTATCAGACCGGCGTACTACTATGTCTTTTCGATTTTTATTTTTCGTACAAGCATTGCAAATTTTCTGTCATCTCGCATGTTGCCACGCAAAAACTCTTTACTCGATTAAACTGATAATACTTGCAGATCTTTTACAACTAAATCAACAAACACATCTAGTGAATCTTTTGATGTCATCGGAACAAAGGTAGATTTCGGTTTAAATGGAGTTCTTATGCTCCTATAAATGTCCAGGCCCATCATGCCGGCAGTTTCTTTTACAGACTCTGGTTGTTTTGTGCCTTCACACTCTGTCTCTAGTATATGCAGTTCATGTAGTAGATTCAAATCCTCAGCTTCAAGAGACATACCATCTGTCTTATCTGGTTCTTTAGCTGTTGCATTTACAGATTGAGTGTGATAGAATTTCTTTAATCTTAGATTACTTGCAAATTTGTAGAAATCTATACGAGTCTGGGCATAGTTAAAATTTGTCATAGTACGAAATGATAATCCTGCTGAAAGTATATTTTCTTCATCCTCTGTGAGCGGTAAATTTGATAAGTTGATTACTGTTGCTGGGTCGCGCTCTATTTCCTTTGGTTCGTGTCCCTGGTTTTGGCACCTGAACGCAACTCCATGCCCTCCCCTTCATTTCTTGCGTTTCCTAATCACTTTTTTCCTCTCCATTGGGGCTTTTGCTGTATATTTTGAGTCCTGTCTAAGCGTAAAAAACGCAATTCATCTATAACAGAAGGGGGGTCTTGGGGGTCCATATTTCTCCCTTGGTTCCCCGCATCGTTCTCAGATTCTATTTCAGCCTCTGAACTCACATTGGAGCTTGCTTCTGAACTGTATTCCGACATGGCATGCTGCTTTTATCTTTTCCTGTGTTGCCTGACAGCCTTTAGCGGCGTAAGTTGTCGAAACGCCGGGCAAAAGTGAATATTTGGCCTCTCTCATAATCGAGACGATCTCTAATAAATTTTGTGGCCTTTCTGTCCCTAATCGTTTGTTCATGTTTTTTCAATTTTTCTTCCATTTCTTTTTCAAATTTTGCATACTCTTCCGATTTGGACATTTTTCGTACTTCTTTTTCAACTATAGTAATTTCCGTTAGGTTTTTCTCTCTGTCCCTTATGGCATATTTTACTAGGATTCTCATCATGTTGTTAGATGATTCTGAGCTATTAACTGCCCACTCCTGGAGCATTTCTGGGTCAGGATTTTCAAATGTTGGTGCTATTAATATTCACAAGCCCCGAGGTATTCTCCCTACTGTCAGGTACCTTTCCAATGATTTGATTTCCCACCACTTGGATACTTCAGTTCGTTTCAACTTCTCTAATTTACGCTTCTGTGCTTGTAAAGTTGCCTCCTGTGTGGACGTTTCTGGCCCCTTTCTCCGAGCGCTCGTGTTGACTGCTTTCTCGTCAAACACGGCATTTGCTGCCTCCTCTCTCTCTTTGATCATGACATCCATCTTCTCCCTCAGTGATAATCACGAAACTCTTTATTTTCCCAATTTCAGCCTTTACTGGTGTGACAGTGTCTCCCCGCCGGATTCGCCTTTCCCGCTCCTCTCCCCGCAGCGTGTAAATAAAGAGAATACGTCTCAGTGGCGAAGTTCTTACCCGTTGACAGGCGTCCTCCGACACACTGCTCCCGACCGCACTCCACCTCGCGGTCTCCTTCCAATTACTCGTCAATCGTGCGGGGGGGCTTCTCGGTATGTTGCCAAATAACCTCCACGATGTCGGACTCCAAGAGGCTCCTGAATGAGGGCGTGTTGGTTTGTCCGCTCTCCGACCTCAGCGGCTTAACTTTTCCTCCAGTTCCAACTTCCCAATAACAATCGGAAACCAACACAAGGTACGACACTCCTGTAGATTTTTCCGCACTTTTAATTTATATCGCTGTAACGCGTTTCGGCATTGCTGCCTTGTTCACACATCAAGCGTTTTACAATTAGTGAGTTTAAAAACCCTCGGAGACCTGCTGTCACATGGGTGGAAATTTCCAATGCAACTGAAAACAGACTTCATTCGCAAAATTCTATTTCAACTCTGCCGAATAATCACATATTTCGTCATATACCTCTATTCAATTGACATTCATGATTATTATGTTTTAAATATTTCACATAATAAATTCCAAATCTTATTTATGTTATTTTATGTTTTTTCCATATAACACACATGATTTTACCTCGAAGCCTTCCGCTTCAGTTCCTAATCATTCAGTTAGAGACCATGTATATTTACAAGATAAAGTGCAAGTGCATGATGTACTATTTTTATCCAACACTCACTATGCCAAAAAGATCCAGCAGTAGGCACTTATTAACATTACACACTATTTCTGTAGATGCCTCTATTGTTCTAGTCTTATTAGTCATGTCTCCAGCGATACCAGCTGAGTGGCAAATATTAATATAAACAATGTATGCATATGCAAATATCGTTTTCATCCTTTGCATACATGATTAATTTCAAGAACAATAAATATATATTTATATGTGTGTATATATATATATATATATATATCAAGAAGCACTCCACCATTCCTTCGGCAATCGCCTCAAAAACACCGGAGCACGGACCACAGTTTGGTGCAGCATCAGAGTTTATTTGCTCTTTCCATGCACATCCATACATATATACATATACGGAATATGTGCTATGCTTGGTGAAAGAAAACGGAAGACTGATTTAGCCAAACTCTAACATGAGGTCGTAGTTCTAGTGCTTGAGGGCTAATAAAACTGAGAAAGGACGAGAAGATAAATTGATGTGATTGTTTGCAAGGCCCAGTTGAAGGCGTGAAGTCGAAACACATTGGCCATATAAACTTTTATTTGTTTTGCACTTTTGGTGAATACTGACGTTCCCGTAATAAATTGTAAATTTTTTACCAACTTGGCTGCGGAGGATTCTGTGCTGTGCTGGTGGGTCAGTCAGTAGTCTATGAGGAGGACTCTGTGTGGATATATATATATAGATATATATATATATATATCTATATATATATATCAACAAAAGAAAGTCGCCTTACCCGAGCCTTCTATATGACGGCGGTCACGGAGTGGGATGGCGGTTCCCGTAAAATCCTTAAACCATGCTGCACATCTTTCTTCAAACAGCAAAAACCGCGGACCAAGAGATTTAGCGAAGAATTAATTTATTCCAATAGGTGGCACAACACTCAACGAGTTTCGGAGCCCACGCTCCTTGCTCACGAGTGATTTATGTTGTGAAAATGCACATTTTTTATAAAACACCATGTGACGGTTACAAAAAACTGTGAAAACAGACTTCCATAGTCAGTGTCAGGTTGAAAGTTCGTCACCTAACAAACACGGTTTTCAATCTCTTAAATAATTTTTAGCATTGATTGAACTATGGCGGCGTGTGGGTAAGTATTAGCACGTTAGTTCGTGATTATTAATGCAACATGATACAGAAGTAAGTTGATGTGAGTGTTAGAGTCAATAAAGTTTTTAAACACTTTATTTGTTCTTCTATGCCGCGGACAGCACACACAATTCATTTCTTGTTCAATGCGCTTGCTTAATTCGCTCAAGGTGCCACATTAAATCATATGCCTAGGAATCACCTGGTGACATGAATATATCGCCCCAGTGGGCAAAATCCAAAGACTTGTCAGAACCACACGAGCCCCAGTGGGCACAAAACCTATTTTGAATCATGCCCCAGTGGGCAGATATCTGAACAGAATAGGAACCAACAGCGCCCCGATTCTCGCATTATACATGTCACCGTGTTACCACTGGTGAATCCCCAGGTCAAAACAATCCTGCCCCAGTGGGCCAAATGGTCTAATATGTGTCACCGTTTCCCCAAATCTAGCCACGTGGGCTTTCACGGATACCAAATGTCCAAAAAGTGCAGTAATTATAAACATGTATTATATCCAACACCTATATCGTGAGGAAACGTCTGTGTTTTTGGCATAAAGATATTTTTTGCTCTCTTGCCTTCCACACGTCGTAGTACAGGTTGTTCAATCTGAAAAACAAAAAACAAAACAGAAAAAGTCTGATTAACACATATATATACTTTACAAGGTGCACAAACATCACATATATAAACTATAAGCTCCACATTGAGGTTAAAAACTAGTATCTAGTATCATTATCTTACATTTAAAGCGATAAGTGAGCAAATATCGAGCAGAAATTTTATTTTTCACATTATTAAATGGGTCGTTAAACTACCCTAAATGAACCGACAGCTCCTCGTCCCCATTGTGGCCTGCTGGTGTCATGGTATGATACTGTATTATCAGTCTAGACTCTAGCCGTCTAGGTTCTAGGACACGGTCACCCCCTCGCTCCCGGATTGGCACTGTGTCCAGTACACAGAACGAGAAATGATTGCTGTTTTGATTATGGGCAGACTTGAAATGTCGTGCTATCCGATACTGTTTGTCGTTGTTTTTAATGGCCCGGAGATGTTCGAGAATCCGTTTCTTCACCTTATGGATAGTACTACCAATGTAGTATTTGTCACACGGACATTTCAAGGCATACACCACATGGTCAGTCAAACATGAGACATGTTTAGTAATTTTAAATGGTTTGCAATTGGGTGACAGTTTGACTTCTTTGCAGTTACTACTGTATTTACAGGCCTTGCAATCTGCAGATATAAAATCCTTGGATCTTGTTTTTCTGGGGTTCTGATGTTATGAGAGATTTGCAAATGGTGTCTTTAAGTGACCGTGCTTTTCTAAAGGTCATTTGGGGATATTCTTCTACAGAATTGGCAAGGTCTTTGTCAGTTTTCAAAACCTGCCAGAATTTGCTTAGACATTTCCTTACTGACCAAGCCTGACTGAGGTAGTTAGTGATAAATCTGATCTTCTGTTCAGACTTACTAGTGTTGTCAACTTTTGATTTAAGTAAATCAGGCCTGAACCTGTTTGCAACTTCCTGACTTGCTTTTCTAATCATAGTTTTCGTGTACCCTCTTTCTAAGAAACGTTGGGTCATACATATTTCTTCCCTTTGATAGCTAACCTCCGAACTGCAATTCCGTTTGGCTCGGCTGTTTGAAGAAAGATGTGCAGCATGGTTTAAGGATATATATATATATATATATATATATATATATATATATATATATATATATATATTCACTGAAAAAACCATAGTTTCAGGCACGTTATAGTTAGAAATTAGCATTTAAAAACCTTAGAAATTCACTGAAAAAACCATAGGTTTTAGGGAGAGTTATAGTTAGTTGGACATTTCACTCGTACAAAACCATAGAAATTCCCCCGTTATAGTTAGTTCAGCTAACTATAACTCGCGCCCCGCAATGCACTGCTGATGACGTCACATATTACATCACTCATGACATGGTCAGTGACATCACTGATGACATCACTGATGACATCTGAAATGACATCACTGATGACATCATCCAGTGACTGTGTGTTTCTGTAAAGTTTAAATATGTTTAATATATATAGGAAAAGGCGTATTGAAGAACGGGGTGTATAAGTGTCTGAATGGATGATTTAGTAGGTGCGTGACTGAGTCTATAAGTGAGTGATTAAACGTATCTTACTGAATGCATGGGTTAGTGACTAAACTGTGTGAATGTCTGTATCCGTCTGTCTGTTGTTGTGTAAGCAGCTGCATGGGTTTGTGACTAGCTACATGAGTGTCTATATGGGTTATGGATTGGCTGTCTGAGTATCTGTATGGGTGCCTGAGTGTTTGTGAGGGTGGGGTGTGTGTGACTCTGTGCATAGATGTGAGTGGGTGATTCACTGGGTGCATGGTTTCAAGAGTGCGTCTGTGATGGACTGTATGGGTGGGCGAGTGTGTGTATGGGTGTGTTAGTGATTGAATGTATATCTCAGTGGTACATGTGTGAGTAACTACATATGTGAAAGGCAGTATATATGTGTGTTGGAGTATATAAATGGCTATAAGTGAGAGTGTGTGATTGTGAGAGTGGCTATATGGATGAGTGTGTGCTTGCATCAGTGATTGCATAGGAGCGTAAGAATGTGCTAGTATTTGTATGAGTAAGTGAGCTGGTGTGTATAACTGTATAGGTGAGTAAATGGGAGTGTGATTAATTATTTGCATGACTGACTAGGTGTATGAGTACCTCTATGGATGAGTGGCGGTGTGTGAGTGTCTATCTAATAGTATGAGTGCATATGATAGTCCTGTACTGAGTGACCATAAGTATGAGTGACTGTACGGGTGAGTGAGTGGATGTGTGTGTAAACCTAAGAATCAGTGAGTGGGTATGTAGTTATTGGTGTTGGAGTGTCTATGGTTTTGAGAATGGCAGTCTGTAATTTAGAGTGGGTGTATCAAAGGTTATATTAGGGTGTGAGAAGATGCATCAAATTATCACATGGATGATGTCATCAGTGATGTCATCAGTGATGTCATTTGAGATGTCATCAGTGATGTCATCAGTGATGTCACTGACCATGTCATGAGTGATGTAATATGTGACGTCATCAGCAGTGCATTGCGGGGGCGCGAGTTATAGTTAGCTGAACTAACTATAACGGGGGAATTTCTATGGTTCTGTACGAGTGAAATGTCCAACTAACTATAACTTTCCCTAAAACCTATGGTTTTTTCAGTGAATTTCTAAGGTTTTTTAAATGCTAATTTCTAACTATAACGTGCCTGAAACCTATGGTTTTTTCAGTGAATTTCAAAGGTTTTTTAAATGCTAATTTCTAACTATGCCTACAGAGGTAAGACATGTGAAGAAAGAAGAAAAAACGCACAGAAAGAAGCAAAAGAAATGCACAAACAAGCAACAGAAGTCCACAAAGACGAAGAAAAGTGCAGGAAGAAGCAAGACGTGCAGAAAGAACCAACAGAGGAGCAGAACCTTGTTGCAAAATCATCCTGTGCCCACAACTTTTTCAGACGGGTACTGGTGTTAACTGGCTCTGACTAACCAGGCCTAGAGCCAGTGCTATGCTAAAAGACACTTAGAATACAGTGAGAACACCTACATACACTAGGGAACACTATGCGTTGGGGTACCCCTGTGATTAGCATGACCTCCTCTGTAAGTCCCTAGTACATAATAGGGCAGGGGGGTTAAAACTAACTAACTAACTTGTCACATCAGGCCCCGTCCCCTCTCTTCACCACTGTGCAAACACGCCCCGTGGAGCGTTTTAAGTTGGGGATTAAGTTCCCTTCAATCCTGAGGGTCCCTGGAGTCCATGTAGCCCACCAGGTACCTCCAGTAAGCACCACAGAGCTGCGTTGCAGAGAGGTGGTCCGAGGCCACGCCCCTTTTTACACCTCTCTGCAACACAGCTCTGTGGCGCTTACTGGAGGTACCTGGTGGGCTAGTTGGCCCCCAGGGTCCCTCAGGATTGACGGGGCATTAATTCCCCTACTTAAAACGAGCCACGGGCGTGTTTGCACACATGTCACCTCATGCCCCGCCCCCTCCCTTCACCACTGTGCAAACTCGCCCCATGGCACATTTTAAGTTGGGGGATAAAGACCCCTTGAATCCTGAGAGTCCCTGGGGCCCAACTAGCCTACCAGGTACCTCCAGTAAGCACCACAGAGCTGCATTGCAGAGACGTGGTCCGAGGCTACGCCCCTTTTTACACCTCTCTGCAACGCAGCTCATGGGTGCTTACTGGAAGTACCTGGTGGGCAAGTTGGACTCCAGGGACCCTCAGGATTGAAGGGGACTTAATCCCCCAACTTAAAACACGCCACGGGGCCTGTTTGCACACATGTCACCTCAAGCCCCGCCCCCTCCCTTCACCACTGTGCAAACGCGCCCCGTGGCACGTTTTAAGTTGGGGGATTAAGTCCCCTTGAATCATGAGGGTCCCTGGGGTCCAACTAGCCCACCCTGTACCTCCAGTATGCACCAGGGAGCTGCGTTGCAGAGAGGTGTTCAGAGGCCACGCCCCTTTTTACACCTCTCTGCAACGCAGCTCTGTGGCGCTTTCTGGACGTACTTGGTGGGCTAGTTGGCCCCCAGGGACCCTCAGGATTGAAGGGGATTTAATTCCCCATCTTAAAACGCGCCACGGGGCCTGTTTGCACACATGTCACCTGAAGCCCCGCCCCCTCCCTTCACCACTGTGCAAACGCGCCCCGTGGCGCGTTTTAAGTTGGGGGATTAAGTCCCCTTGAATCCTGAGGGTCCCTGGAGTCCAACTAGCCCACCATGTACCTCCAAAAAGCGCCACAGAGCTGCGTTGCAGAGAGGTGTAAAAAGGGGCGGGCCTCTGAACACCTCTCTGCAACACAGCTCCCTGGCGCATACTGAAGGTTCCTGGTGGGCTAGTTGGCCCCCAGGGAATTACTTCCCCTTCTTACAACGCGCCAGGGGGCGCGTTTGCAGACTGCTGCAGGGAGGGGGCGGGGCCTCCGGCACAATGTCGGTCTTTTTTTTTTCCTTTTTTTATGGGAGGGGGGCTGCGTGGCCCCCCTTCCCTCGGCCACTTTTGGCCCCGGGGACCCCATCCCCCGGGGCCTGATTATTATTATTTTTTTTTAAACGGGAAGGGGGCCGCGTGGCCCCCCTTCCCTCGGCCTCTTTTGGCCCCGGGGACCCCATTCCCCGGGGCATGCCCTCTTTTTAAAAAAATAAAAATATTTGGAGGGGGGCTGCGTGGCCTTCCTCCTCAGGCCATTTAAGGCCCCGGGGACCCCATCCCCCGGGCCAACCTTTATGTTTTTTTTTAAGTTTTTTTTTAAATTTTCTTTTTGGGGAGGGGGGCTGCGTGGCCCCCCTCCCGGGCCACTAATGGCCCCGGGGACCCCATCCCCCAGGGCCTGGCCACTCGTTGGGGACCGTGGGGGGGTCCCCAATCCCCGCACGGTCCCGCCGGCTCCCCGCGTCCTGCGGGAGCCGGCATTGCTTTTCCATAAGGGGAGCTGCTGACATGCAGCTCCCCTTATGGAAAAGCAATCTGCTTTGCTTCATTGAAGCGAGAGCAGGTTTCCCTGCTCTCGCTCCAATGAAGCAAAGCAAGTTTGCAATGACAGGACGGGAGCCGTGCGGCTCCCGTCCTGCCATTGCAAACAGCAGTGTCCCGGGGGTAGGCACCCCGGGACACTGCAGGAGCCGGCCCTGGGGGTGGCGGTCCTCAGGGCCACCACAGGCTCCAGGAGGGGCCGCGTGGCCCCCTCCCAACAATTGCACAGCCCCGGGGAGGTGGTGATCCCGGGGCCGGGGGTCCATTACGGACCCCCGAATTTAAATACTAGTGCCCCAGGGAGGTGGCAGTCCCCGGGGCGTGTGGGGGGGCTGGAGCCCCCCCACACAGGTTATTATTATTTTTTTTTTAAATAGCCCCGGGGGGTGGCGGTCCCCGGGGCTGCGGGGGGGCTGTGTGCCCCCACCAGCATTATTTATTTGAAGCCCCGGGGGTGGCAGTCCCCGGGGCTTGGGGGGCCTTAGAGGTCCCCCCCTAAAATATAAACCCACCCCCGCATGCCCCCGGGACTTGGCCCACCGGGGGCAAAATACCCTCGAAGCGGGGGAGACCGCGCTTCGATTTTTTTTTAATCACGGCGGGATCCGCGTATCCGGCGTGCATCCCACCGTGATTTTAAAAAAAAATGCTTTTTTCTGCCCAGGGGGTCCTTGTGGGACCCCCTGAGCAGGCCTAGGGGGTCAGGGTGTTTCTACCCTGCCCCCTTAGCTTCTTTTGCGCATTTTTTTTCCCTGTTTTCTTATGACTCGGTTCTATTGAGTCACAAGATTGCTGACAACACTTCCTGGTTTGGAGTGTTGTCAGCCAATTAGCATGAAGCTCGTGGTCGGGAGGGTGCGCTCAGGGTGCGCGGATCCACCGCGGCCATAAATATATATGTGATTTTACTTTTGATTTTCTCAGGAACTACTGAACGGATTTACAC
Source organism: Calotriton arnoldi (assembly GCA_963921515.1). NCBI lineage: Eukaryota > Metazoa > Chordata > Amphibia > Caudata > Salamandridae > Calotriton > Calotriton arnoldi. The sequence goes on along the minus strand of CAWUFW010008479.1, from coordinate 76,954 downwards.
CATTTAACCAAAAGGCACGACTCTGAACCAAGGGCTACCTTTTTGCCAAATTTGGTGTAATTCCGTTCAGCAGTTCGGGCTGTAGCTGTGACTAAAGGTTCCTATGGAAAATTGCATGGGGAAAACACGTTTTGGGACCCCCCTTTTTTCTCGGCCCCCACTTTACGAATCACCCCGAGACTTTCAGGATAGGAGCAAACCGGAGCGCCCCTTCAGTTTTGAAAATTTCACGAAGATTCGTCAACCGGCGCCAAAGTTATTTGAAATAGAATGTTGTGAATTTCCTATGGAAAATAGGTCCTAACTATAACTATCTACTGGCGACCACCAGTAGATAATATATATATATATATATATATATATATATATACACACACAAAAAGAGTTGCCTTAGGTGGGATGCACTCCCAGGTGGAAATTACGCCAATATAACAGGCACCTCCTGTTCCACAGTTAGCTGCCCCAATAAAGCAGCCGCGGACTCGCACGTGTTTCGCGGTGGTGCAATCCCGCGACCAGGCAGGCCGCTGTACAAAATACAAAAAGAGTTGCCTCTAGGTGGGATGCACTCCCAGGTGGAAATTACGCCAAATCAAGGGCACACACCATGAACAAAGTCCCTTTCTGGTTTGCTGCCAGACGCGTTTCGGGCCAATGCCCTCTTCAGTGGCAGACCATGTGACGTGCCGGCGTGCAGCAACCACCAGTAAATCCCCGTAATAATTATGCTTAGGTGAACCACCTGAAGCAATGCTTCCTGGGACTGGTGGTTCAGTAAAACCCAAGTGGGTCGCCGCCGGCACTCACATTAAAAAATGTCTTTAAAAGGATTGCCGATGGTCGGGCCGGCACCCCTTCATATAACAGGCACCTCCTGTTCCACAGTTAGCTGCCCCAATAAAGCATCCGCGGACCCGCAAGTGTTTCACGGTGGTGCAATCCCGCGACCAGGCAGGCCGCTGTACAAAATACAAAAAGAGTTGCCTCTAGGTGGGATGCACTCCCAGGTGGAAATTACGCCAAAACAAGGGCACACGCCATGAACAAAGTCCCTTTCTGGTTTGCTGCCAGACGCGTTTCAGGCCAACGCCCTCTTCAGTGGCAGACCATGTGACGTGCCGGCGTGCAGCAACCACCAGTAAATCCCTGTAATAATTATGCTCAGGTGAACCACCTGAAGCAATGCTTCCTGGGACTGGTGGTTCAGTAAAACCCAAGTGGGTCGCCGCCAGCACTCACATTAAAAAATATCTTTAAAAGGATTGCCGATGTTCGCGCCGGCACCCCTGCATATAACAGGCACCTCCTGTTCTACAGTTAGCTGCCCCAATAAAGCAGCCGCGGACCCGCAAGTGTTTCGCGGTGGTGCAATCCCGCGACCAGGCAGGCCGCTGTACAAAACACAAAAAGAGTTGCCTCTAGGTGGGATGCACTCCCAGGTGGAAATTACGCCAAAGCAAGGGCACACGCCATGAACAAAGTCCCTTTCTGGTTTGCTGCCAGACGCGTTTCGGGCCAACGCCCTCTTCAGTGGCAGACCATGTGACTTGCCGGCGTGCAGCAACCATCAGTAAATCCCCGTAATAATTATGCTCAGGTGAACCACCTGAAGCAATGCTTCCTGGGACTGGTGGTTCAGTAAAACCCAAGTGGGTCGCCGCCGGTACTCACATTAAAAAATGTCTTTAAAAGGATTGCCGATGTTCGCGCCGGTACCCCTGCATATAACAGGCACCTCCTGTTCCACAGTAAGCTGCCCCAATAAAGCAGCCGCGGACCCGCAAGTGTTTCACGGTGGTGCAATCCCGCGACCAGGCAGGCCGCTGTACAAAATACAAAAAGAGTTGCCTCTAGGTGGGATGCACTCCCAGGTGGAATTACGCCAAAGCAAGGGCACACGCCATGAACAAAGTCCCTTTCTGGTTTGCTGCCAGACGTGTTTCGGGCCAACACCCTCTTCAGTGGCAGACCATGTGACGTGCCGGCGTGAAACAACCACCAGTAAATCCCCGTAATACTTATGCTCAGGTGAACTACCTGAAGCAATGCTTCCTGGGACTGGTGGTTCAGTAAAACCCAAGTGGGTCACCGCCGGCACTCACATTAAAAAATGTCTTTAAAAGGATTGCCAGTGTTCGCGCCGGCACCCCTGCATATAACAGGCACCTCCTATTCCACAGTTAGCTGCCCCAATAAAGCAGCCGCGGACCCGCAAGTGTTTCGCGGTGGTGCAATCCCATGACCAGGCAGGCCGCTGTACAAAATACAAAAAGAGTTGCCTCTAGGTGGGATGCACTCCCAGGTGGAAATTATGCCAACGCAAGGGCACACGCCATGAACAAAGTCCCTTTCTGGTTTGCTGCCAGACGCGTTTCGGGCCAACGCCATCTTCAGTGGCAGACCATGTGACGTGCCGGCGTGCAGCAACCACCAGTAAATCCCCGTAATAATTATGCTCAGGGTAACCACCTGAAGCAATGCTTCCTGGGACTGGTGGTTCAGTAAAACCCAAGTGAGTCGCCACCGGCACTCACATTAAAAAATGTCTTTAAAAGGATTGCCGATGTTCGCGCCGGCACCCCTGCATATAACAGGCACCTCCTGTTCCACAGTTAGCTGCCCCAATAAAGCAGCCGCGGACCCGCAAGTGTTTTGCAGTGGTGCAATCCCGCGACCAGGCAGGCCGCTGTACAAAATACAAAAAGAGTTGACTCTAGGTGGGATGCACTCCCAGGTGGAAATTACGCCAAAGCAAGGGCACACGCCGTGAACAAAGCCCCTTTCTGGTTTGCTGCCAGACGCGTTTCGGGCCAACGCCCTCTTCAGTGGCAGACCATGTGACGTGCCGGCGTGCAGCAACCACCAGTAAATCCCCGTAATAATTATGCTCAGGTGAACCACCTGAAGCAATGCTTCCTGGGACTGGTGGTTCAGAAGAAACCCAAGTGAGTCGCCGCCGGCACTCACATTAAAAGATTTCTTTAAAAGGATTGCCGATGTTCGCGCCGCCACCCCTGCATATAACAGGCACCTCCTGTTCCACAGTTAGCTGCCCCAATAAAGCAGCCGCGGACCCGCAAGTGTTTCGCGGTGGTGCAATCCCTCGACCAGGCAGGCCGCTGTACAAAATACAAAAAGAGTTGCCTCTAGGTGGGATGCACTCCCAGGTGGAAATTACGCCAAAGCAAGGGCACACGCCATGAACAAAGTCCCTTTCTGGTTTGCTGCCAATTGCCGCATGCCGGCACCTCACATGGTGCCTGTTATATGCAGGGGTGCCGGCGCGAACATCGGCAATCCTTTTAAGACATTTTTGAATGTGAGTGCCGGCGGCGACCCACTTGGGTTTTACTGAACCACCAGTCCCAGGAAGCATTGCTTCAGGTGGTTCACCTGAGCATAATTATTATGGGGATTTACTGGTGGTTGCCGCATGCCGGCACCTCACATGGTCTGCCACTGAAGAGGGCGTTGGCCCGAAACGCATCTGGCAGGTAACCAGCAAAGGACTTTGTTCATGGCGTGTGCCCTTGCTTTGGCGTAATTTCCACCTGGGAGTGCATCCAACCTAGAGGCAACTCTTTTTGTATTTTGTACAGCGGCCTGCCTGGTCGCGGATTGCACCACCGCGAAACACTTGCGGGTCCGCGGCTGCTTTATTGGGGCAGCTAACTGTGGAACAGGAGGTGCCTGTTATATGCAGGGGTGCCGGCGCGAACATCGGCAATCCTTTTAAGACATTTTTTAATGTGAGTGCCGGCGGCGACCCACTTGGGTTTTACTGAAGCACCAGTCCCAGGAAGCATTGCTTCAGGTGGTTCACCTGAGCATAATTATTATGGGGATTTACTGGTGGTTGCCGCATGCCGGCACCTCACATGGTCTGCCACTGAAGAGGGCGTTGGCCCGAAACGCATCTGGCAGGTAACCAGAAAAGGACTTTGTTCATGGCGTGTGCCCTTGCTTTGGCGTAATTTCCACCTGGGAGTGCATCCCACCTAGAGGCAACTCTTTTTGTATTTTGTACAGCGGCCTGCCTGTTCGCGGGATTGCACCACCGCGAAACACTTGCGGGTCCGCGGCTGCTTTATTGGGGCAGCTAACTGTGGAACAGGAGGTGCCTGTTATATGCAGGGGTGCCGGCGCGAACATCGGCAATCCTTTTAAGACATTTTTGAATGTGAGTGCCGGCGGCGACCCACTTGGGTTTTACTGAACCACCAGTCCCAGGAAGCATTGCTTCAGGTGGTTCACCTGAGCATAATTATTATGGGGATTTACTGGTGGTTGCCGCATGCCGGCACCTCACATGGTCTGCCACTGAAGAGGGCGTTGGCCCGAAACGCGTCTGGCAGGTAACCAGAAAAGGACTTTGTTCATGGCGTGTGCCCTTGCTTTGGCGTAATTTCCACCTGGGAGTGCATCCCACCTAGAGGCAACTCTTTTGTATTTTGTACAGCGGCCTGCCTGGTCGCGGTATTGCACCACCGCGAAACACTTGCGGGTCCGCAGCTGCTTTATTGGGGCAGCCAACTGTGGAACAAGAGGTGCCTGTTATATGCAGGGGTGCCGGCGCGAACATCGGCAATCCTTTTAAGACATTTTTGAATGTGAGTGCCGGCGGCGACCCACTTGGGTTTTACTGAACCACCAGTCCCTGGAAGCATTTCTTCAGGTGGTTCACCTGAGCATAATTATTATGGGGATTTACTGGTGGTTGCCGCATGCCGGCACCTCACATGGTCTGCCACTGAAGAGGGCGTTGGCCCGAAACGCATCTGGCAGGTAACTAGAAAAGTACTTTGTTCATGGCGTGTGCCCTTGCTTTGGCGTAATTTCAACCTGGGAGTGCATCCCACCTAGAGGCAACTCTTTTTGTATTTTGTACAGCGGCCTGCCTGGTCGCGGGATTGCACCACCGCGAAACACTTGCGGGTCCGCGGCTGCTTTATTGGGGCAGCTAACTGTGGAACAGGAGGTGCCTGTTTTATGCAGGGGTGCCGGCGCGAACATCAGCAATCCTTTTAAGACATTTTTGAATGTGAGTGCCGGCGGCGACCCACTTGGGTTTTACTGAACCACCAGTCCCAGGAAGCATTGCTTCAGGTGGTTCACCTGAGCATAATTATTATGGGGATTTACTGGTGGTTGCCGCATGCCGGCACCTCACATGGTCTGCCACTGAAGAGGGCGTTGGCCCGAAACGCGTCTGGCAGGTAACCAGAAAAGGACTTTGTTCATGGCGTGTGCCCTTGCTTTGGCGTAATTTCCACCTGGGAGTGCATCCCACCTAGAGGCAACTCTTTTTGTATTATATATATATATATATATATATATATATATATATATATATATATTCACTGAAAAAAACTGAGGTTTCAGGGACGTTATAGTTAGGGATTAGCATTTAAAAAACCTTAGAAATTCATTGAAAAAACCACAGGTTTCAGGGACGTTATAGTTAGGCTGACATTTCACTCATACAAAAACAGAGAAATTCAGCCGTGATAGTTAGCTGAGCTAACTATAACACACGCCCCCGCAATGCACTGCTGATGACGTCACATATTACATCACTCATGACATGGAGAGGTAAGTTGGGATGTTGGGGGTTGGTTAGGCACCGTCGGTTGGGCCACCCAAGGCCATGGGGCATCAGGTGTAGGGGTGCCTTTTAGGGTCGGATCTTCTTACCAGCTCCTGGTCGCAGTTGGGGGGGCCTTCCGGTTTGAGGCATGCCAGGACAGTGGGTTGTAGGCATGGCACACAGGGATGTGTGCCATATCGACTCTTCACTTTGTTCTGCACCAAGACACGTAGCCTGCAAAGGCAGTGTGTAAGTGTAATGGCACAGGGCCTCTAAGGGTGACAAGAAGTGCTGCAGCCCTTAGAGGTCTTCCCTGGTCACAGTGCCCTGGTTACCTGTGGTACCATTTACCAGGGGCTGACCTGTGGCCAGAGATGCCAATTGGGTTTTGTTTTTAATGCAGGTTTAGGGAAAGAACATATGCCCTGGGCACCTGATTGGCAGGAGCCCAGGGCACACTCACTCAAAGCACATCAGCAGTTCAGAAAAAAGTGGGGGCTACCATGCAGAAAGAGGGCACTTTCTCACAACCCCCCCCCCAAACGAAAGAGGATGAGACTAACCTTTCCCTAGAGAGTCTTCATTTTCTAAGTGGAAGAACCTGGAAAGTCCATCTGCATTGGCATGGGCAGTCCCAGGTCTGTGTTCCACTACAAAGTCCATTCCCTGTAGGGAGATGGACCACCTCAACAGTTTAGGATTTTCACCTTTCATCTGCATTAGCCATCTGAGAGGTCTGTGATCAGTTTGAACTAGGAAGTGAGTACCAAACAAGTATGGTCTCAGCTTCTTCAGGGACCAAACCACAGCAAAGGCCTCCCTCTCAATGGCACTCCAACGCTGCTCCCTGGGGAGAAGCCTTCTGCTTACAAAAGCAACAGGTTGGTCTTGGCCTTCATCATTGGTCTGGGATAGGACCGCTCCTATCCCTAGCTCAGAGTAATCAGTCTGCACAATGAACTGCTTGGCATAGTCTGGAGCTTTGAGAATTGGTGCTGAGCACATTGCCTCTTTCAGGGTGTCAAAAGACTTTTGACAACTAACTGTCCAGTTAACCTTTTTGGGCATCTTCTTGGAGGTAAGTTCTGTGAGGGGAGCCACAATGGACCCATAAGGTAAAGTAGTTAGCACCTCACTCTCTATTTGTGGTAGTGTGGTCGAGCAGTAAGGCTTTATCAGAGGACAGTGTTAAACATTTGTTGTACACACTCAGTCAGCAAATGAATTCACACAATCAAAGACTGAACTTCAGACAAATTGTTTTTGTATAAAAATATTCTTTTAGTTATTTTAATTCCTAGAACCAAGCAAGCCTGGCACAGGTAAGTGATAAATACTTAGCAGTAAATATACAGTTGTAACACAGTTTGGATTGTAATTGTATATGCACTTTGTTTTGATTTACAGTACTGTTACTGAGAAATGCAATGCTTTGGAAATACAGTACACATACTTTGAATGGGCTTTTTAGTAAAATGACCAGGTCATTACTTCCAGATTACTTTTCTTACACAGTGTAGTATATCTGGATACGGAGGTAGGCGGTATATCTTGGTTCTCCGCCTTAGTGTAATGTTGTAGCATCATCATCGGGTTTTGTTTTTGCACTGAAAGCCCCATAGGAAAGTATCCCTATTGAGAGACAGTGACCACAGATCCATCAGACCTACAACGTTAACCAACGTCAATGAGATAAGATCCACCCACCTCCCTTACCACATGAAACATGCTATGGGAGTAACAAGACTATTTATATCCCTCAGACACCAATTTATAGAAGGTGAAGTGAGGCATTGCATCCTTCCAATGAACCTTCCACCATGAAGTGACCACACGATTGACCCACTGTTACACACACACGTGAATTAAACTATATTATATATACTGTGGAATGCAGAAAACATGTTAAGGACAACATCCTTACATAAGTAAATTAACGAAAAGTCTTTCTACTAACAATCTCACCACCAATGCCAACCACGCGTAACAAACGACATGCTGAGAATAGTCCGTTAATTTTATAGAATAGTGATAATGTTTATATCAACTATATTCATGATTAGTCTTTATACTAACCATCTCACTACCAATGCCCATTACGTTTGCCAATAAGTGTTCTGAGACTCATACCTAGAATAGTCTTTCTTCCATGCCTTTTGCTACCAATGCCAACCACGCATGCCAACCAACGTGCTATTAATGGTCCTTCTACTATGTCTCTCCCCCCCCTCGAACGCAAGTAAAAAGAAGCTCCACACGGGCACGCGTCACCCGGGGCACCGTGCATAGAGCCAGAACAAGCTAACAGCTTGCAGTAACCGGTAAGCGACCACGAGGAGAACGCGCTGGGATCAACGCGTGACAAGTAAGATCTGACTAAACCTTCCCTCCTTATTTTTTTTAGAAGCAGGTTACTTTTAGCTCTTAAGCGCCCCGAGGAAGCCCAGCACACCAATTAAAAGGTAAAATATTTCCATGAAAACACAGATAAATCCCGCACTGACTTCACCGTTAAGGACGTAATTCCACCACGCCTTTCTAATTTATTGTACGGTAAAAATAAAACAAGCGATTATCCCAGCGCTCTTCTAATCAGGGCCTTGATCGACGCTATAAGTATTTACGATAACAAACAAGTATACATAAAATTGATACTGTTCATTTAAGAACACCACGGATGTTTTAATAATTCACTAACGATTCTTCCTACTCTAAACCACCAGACTAACCTCACTCATTTCTCCTGGTGCACAACATGCACTCTTTAAACACGATAGTAATAATAGTACATGTAACTGTTCTAGCTATCCCCTTACAATGTGTGAGGAATATGGGTTAAGAATGTCTTTTGACGCACAATATGACAAGAGAAAAAGACATGTATGCATTGCCTTCCTGCCATTTCTTCCATTACAGGTACAGATACGACTGATCTGACCACGAACAATTTGAGTGGTAAGTTGACCACCAATATAGGAGCCACAACACGCTCTCTATCACAAATCGGTCCTGACGAAAGCCTATAGAATTATCACTAGGCTGAAACATGTTGACCACCAGACCATGAATAGTGCGGTAGATTAGTAACACGATCTACTCATGCACCACACTGTTTTTAACTTCCCACTTCACAAATGTTTGCAATAAATATTCTCTGACACTGTGAAGTAGGGTATTTTAATTGCACCACCTCTAAGAGCACACACACGCCCTTCTCTTTCATCTCTGGACCCTACTGATAAACCAGTTGGTCTCCCTCCAGGTGGAGGACAGCATATGTGCAAAAACAAAACCCGATGATGATGCTACAACAGTACACTAAGGCGGAGAACCAAGATATACCGCCTACCTCTGTGTACATATATGAGGGTTTTTAAGGGGACTACAAAACGCTACCGAGACCCTGGTTACACAGGACAAGTGGTCCATTCTCCCCCTCCTTGATTTTTTGAGTTAACCACTGGAAGCCGAATGGATCACAGCTTCTTTTTCCCTCACCTTGATTAATACGTATATCTGGATACTACACTGGGACATTTCCTGTAAACAGGTAAGTAAAAGCGTTTTGGTTATTTAGTTACAGTTTTAAAGGATTTCTTAGATTTTCCAACTCCACACTGTGAGAAGTTGGCCTGGTATATGCTGTTCACTAATTAAAGTGGACACCTTGCACCAGGGCAAATCGACTCTTATGGTAGATAGGTTTAAGACAACCTTTTAAAGAAAGCTATCCTAGTGGTAGCTGTGGAGAGCAGCCTTCAGGCTAAGTCTTGAAGGAATGTAAAGCAGCTTGTTTTACCATATAATCTCTTGAATCACCAAATGAAAAGACACCACACAGGTATATATATCAAATATATATGTATTTATTTCTAAATAACTCTCTACTAATCTCTTTATGAGATTAGAAGACAAACATATGCACAAATCAACGTTTCACAATAAGTTAAGCACAAAATATGGCTGGGGCCCTAGGGGCGTACCAGACCATATACTAAGTAAGAGACTTAGGGACAACGACTTGCAGGGAGACAAGGCCTAGGGCCTTCAGAAGTGCAGGGGCCTCACGAAACCACCCAAGGCAGGTAAGTAAAGGACCCACGGGGGACGCGTGCAGTGTGGATACACAGGCGCGGATCGCCGTTAACTTCAATGGGGCAAGTCGCGGTTGGAAATAAAGAGTTTTAGGATACTTCGGGAGAACCTACAAGCAAGTCACTTACAGGGTAAGTAGTTCTAGGGCCCACACCCACAGGAGCACCGTAGTGCTGGAGTTACCTCACCCAGGGAAGCCGGGTGCACAGGTGTCCTTTGGTATCGGGTCGCGGCGTCGTTTTCAATGGCGAACAAAGAAGACTTGCTGCTTGCGGGAGCTGAAGAAGTGTCCGGTGGAATCCAAGCCTGGATTCTGAAGAAGGATGACCTGAAAGCAGAGGGGACAGTGTTCAAAGTCACTTGGCAGTGACCCGGGGCAAGGAAGATGGATGCCCACCGTCGTCGGTTGATTCAGGTCGGTTGCGGGTGCCTTGACTCTTCAGCCACGTGGTCCAGGAGGTGTCGACGACAACCAGGAGCTGGATTCGGTGGGTCCCTCGACGGCTGCAGCTGACTGCGGTGTCGGCAACTCGATTGGAGCCAACAAGCCTTGGCAGCCGCAAGTCTCGGGGAGATGAAGAAAAGTTGATGGCGCAGACCAGCAAGGTCTGAGGGACTCACCCAGCGAGGGTAAGTCAGGGCAGGCCTGGAGCAACCAGAGGAGCCCTTTGGTTTCTTTAGGAAGTCTTCTGGGGACCCACAAGCCAGCGGGCAAGGGATCACGAAGACACCTCGGGCGGAATCACTCAACAGGGGCCCACGGTCACTCGGGATAGTGTAGGCCTCTGATCTTCGGAGGGATTCCTGTTGGAGGTCGGGACCACACGTGGTCCAAAGCACAAGTTCGTAGAACGTTGTGAAGGGGTTGCACTCGACAATAGTGCACGGTACCCAGGGGTCGCGGTTCCTCGTCACTCGTGGGGTCCACTTGCCTCAGCTTCGCTGGGGACTCACGATGGCCTGGGAGAGGTCAGGAAATCCACTTCTTGGGCTGCAGGGACTTCGGACTCCGGCGGGAGCGGCGTAGTTTGCGACCGTTGTTGTCGTTTTTGGTGCCTGCCAAGCAGGGGAGTCACTCCTTGACTCCAAGGGAGATTCTTCTGTCTTCCAAAGGTAGTGGAACGTCGAAGGGCCAGAATTCTTCTGTAGAGCGTCATCCAGGGGTTATCTGCCTTGCAATGGCAAGGTTCCCCCTCTTATACTGAAAAGAAGGGATGGACTAGCTCTATGACCCCACCTATGGGAGGGTCAAGGGAGGGGGTGGCTACACCCACTTCCCTTTGTCCAGTTTCGCGCCAGAGCAGGGGCAGGTAGCCCCTGAGCCGGTTTGAACTGGCATATGCACAGAGGAGCCTTCTGCTCCCCCAGTGCAGGACTTCAAAGCACTCTAAGAGTGCACCCACCCAGCCCCAATACACTAAACCCTGTCTGGGAGGTGGTTACACCTCCCTGTGACAGGATGCCTATTGTTGGGCTTCCTCCACTGCGAGTTTCGGTCATCAGCAGGAGGGCAGCCCAGTGTCTGTGACTGGTGGCATCCATTTTGTGATGCCAGGGCTCTTTAGGATTCTACCGCGTTTCCACAGCAGGTACATGTCTTATCCCTCTAGAAGGGTGGAATGCTACCCCCGCCGCCAAGATTGGCGGGGGGTAGTATTCCAAGATGTTTGACACCAAACACGACATGTTTTGATGCAGCCATTCCAAAGTTAGCATTTTACCGCGAGGATATAATGCACTTAATAGTATATGGTTTAACCGCATCCACAAACAGCACCAGAGAATAGACTCTGAGAGCTGCAGAGGGGCCCTGCTCAGGCAGAGGCACCCCCTCACATAGAAGCCAAGCACCCTGCCCTCAGGATTGATAGGGCCTGCCTTAGGGGTGACTGATAGGTTTATATGTGTGTGCAGGAGAGATATAGGAAACCTATATCTCAGTAAGGGGTGCTAGCACCACCTCACCCAGGCTGCAGTAGCAGGCCTGTGGTGTCAGATTTAGACTGCTTCCCAGGGGTGGCATAATACATGCTGCAGCCCCTGGTAGGCCTGTGAAGTACCTATGCCCTTGGTACCTAAGGTACCATATACTAGGGACTCATAAGGCACCACAGTATCCAATCACTAGTGCACCTAGAGTGCACTCCATGTCGTTTAGAGAGAGCAGATAGACTGGGGCCCTGAATAGCAGGGTCCCAGTCCAACTAAGTCATAAACCAGCAAAACACCAGGAAAAAAGTGGGGGCAACCATATAGTCAGATTCCACCTTCCTACATAACCCCCCCAAACGAAAGGAGATAAGGCTAACCTTGACCAGTTGAGCCTTTATTGATTAAGTGGTCATATAAGGAAGCACCTGCACTAGCATGGTTGCCCCCTGTCTTATGGTCCACTAAGCAATCCCTCACCCTAAGGGTATGAGAGGGTCTCCACCATGGGGAATCACTACCTCTGGTGTGCTTTGGTAAAGTACAAGGCTGGTGGGGTGTCTGAGTAGGGAAGTGAGGCCCTAGGAAGGTTGGCCTCAGCTTCCTCAGATCACTGGTCACCATGTATGCCTGTCTTTCCATGACTGAGTTGCACTTTGCTCTAAGGGTCAACCTTTGACTGCCTACAGCTGGGGGTTGGGTCCCTTTGGATGGAACACTGGAGGGACATGGCATGTTTGGAACCTTTTGGTCCCAGGTTTGCCCTTGCCTAACAGAGTCCTTCTGGGGGAGGTCCCTACATAAAGGTATGGGGGATCCCTCAGTGGGTTGAGGAATTTTCACCTGGCTAGGGCTACTAGACTTTGTGCCCCTAATCTGCTGATGGGGGGGTTCCTCTAGACAGGGGGCCCTGGGGGGTCCACTGACCTCCCTGACCTCTGCAGCCCTGGGCTGACTGAGGCAGGGTAGAGAGGGGCAGTTTACCTGCTCCAGACTGGGTACCACCTTGGAAGGGTCCTCTGCCATCAGGGGTGGGGCCAGGCCAGGCCTGACTACCTCTGTGGCAGTTCCTTCACTAGGGGGAGGGTCAGTTCCCTGAGGAGGCTGACCCTTACCTACTGTCTGGAGGGAAGAAGACTTTTCTTCAACCCTTGTGCTCTCTTCTGGGGGAGAGTGGGCCATTCTTCCAGGCTCCATCTCTCCAAAATCTTGGGCTGGGGCTGTGGCCATCACAGCCCCACTAACCTTTACAGGGACACCCAACATCCTCAGATGGGTTTGGTGTTCAATTTCAGCCCAGGCTGAAATTTCCAGATCATTGCCCATCAGGCAATCTACAGGTAAGGTTGGGGACAATGCCACTCTTTTTGGGCCTGTGACCCCCTCCCAGGTGAGATTGACTATGGCCATGGGGTGATCTGTTCTGACACCATCAATGTTGGTCACCTGGTATTTAAACTCAGGTAAAAGCTGGTGAGGGGGACTAGTTTCCCTGCCACCATGGTGACACTAGCCCCTGTGTCCCTAAATGCCACAGCTTTCTGACCATTAATTATTGGCTCCAGTCTGTACCTGCCCAATGCTGTGGGACCCAGGGTAAAGGTGGCAAATCCTATACCACCATCAGAGTCTGAGGAGTCTGTTGAGGGGGTCCTGTCTAAACTAGGGCCCACCTCTGTTCCTCTTGCAAAAGCACCTAACTTTTTGGGTGCACTACTCCCAACTGGAGGATTACTACTGGTAGTACCAGGAGGGGTGGTAGTAGTTGTTGGAGGAACATTTTCTTTATTGCCAATCCTGGGACAACTGGGATCAGATTTCCAGTGCCCAGGCTTTTTACAGACATGGCAATAGGGTTTCTTTTCAGGAGAGGAAGGAGTTTGGAACCCACCCCCCGAAGAGGACTTTTGGGGCCCTGTAGTGGACTTATCCTTAGATTTATCCCCACCTTTCTCTTGGGACTTGGTAGAATCTTTCTTGTGGTCACCACCCTGATTCTTAGGCCTTACTCTGGTTCTGACCCATTTGTCTGCCTTCTTTCCCAATTCTTGGGGAGAGGTCAGATCAGAGTCCACCAGGTACTGGTGTAAAAGCTGGTTTTGACAATTATTAAGGATCTGTTCTCTCATCATTAGATTATAAAATCCTTTGAAATCAGTAACCCTACTGCCAACCAGCCAACCCTCCAGAGCCTTGGATGCACAATCTACAAAGTCTGTCCAGTCCTGAGTCTGTGCCTTCTGGGTATCTCTGAACTTCAACCTGTACTCTTCAGTGGTTAAGCCAAACCCATCTATCAGTGCACTCTTCAGGACCTCATAATCATCAGCATCCTCCTCTCTAACAGTGAGGAGCTTGTCTCTTCCTTTATCTGAAAAGGAGAGCCACAAGATTGCTGCCCACTGCTTTTGGGGGACCTGCTGTACTCTACAGGCCCTCTCCATAGCAGTTATCCACTTGTGGATATCATCCCCACTCTGGTAGGGAGGAACAACCTTGCTCAGGTTCCTATGGTCAGGAATATATTCTCTGCCTCTAGGGACACTGTTGCTGCCACCAGGGGTTCTAACCCCTCTTTTCTAGAAGCTCTCTGGATCTCCAGGGCTTCCCTATCCAGGGCCAACTGCTTGGTTCTGAGGGCCACTCTGGCTTCCTCATACTGGAGCAGTTTGCACCTTCTCTCAGAGGAGGTCTCTCTTAAGGAAAAGTATGAGCTCCTCTGCTGGACAAATTCTCTGCCAGAGTGATAAGAGTGGTCAGATTCCCTGGAAGGGGATCTGTGCCTCTCCTCCTCTCTGTCAGTTCTCTTAGGGAGAATTCCTCTGTCCTTTTCAGGCCCCTTGAAGCCTGGCCCTTCAATCACAGAGTCTTGGTCATTCTGATTTTCATCATCTGACCCAGATACTATGACTGACCCACCCACTGATTCAGACCCTTTAGCTCCTAGAGCCAATCTAAGGTCATCTGCTGTCAGCAGATCTATCAGGTGCAGTGTTGAGGGACTCTGTCCTAGCTTCAGGTGTCTTTCAACACACATGGCTCTCAAGTCAGAGAAAGCCATGTCCTTATACTGAGGCTGAGTGGATCCACTGGGTCCACCCTTTAAGGACATTCTAGTGTTGTGCAGTGTTGTACTACCTACACTAGTTTGTGGCCTACTGATCCTAGCTTGAGCTGTGGAAAGGGTGTGCTATCCCTTGGCACACAGCTCTAAGTTCAGTAGAACTTATTGATACTAAGCTTGACTTTATATGTACCTTGAGTACCTATAATGGTTTTCAGTTAGTAATTCAAATAGAGATTTTCTGGTAAAACAATGGCAAGCTGGAATCCCACACGCTGCCCACCAATGTGAGAAGTTGGCCTGGTATATGCTGTTCACTAATTAAAGTGGACACCTTGCACCAGGGCAAATCGACTCTTATGGTAGATAGGTTTAAGACAACCTTTTAAAGAAAGCTATCCTAGTGGTAGCTGTGGAGAGCAGCCTTCAGGCTAAGTCTTGAAGGAATGTAAAGCAGCTTGTTTTACCATATAATCTCTTGAATCACCAAATGAAAAGACACCACACAGGTATATATATCAAATATATATGTATTTATTTCTAAATAACTCTCTACTAATCTCTTTATGAGATTAGAAGACAAACATATGCACAAATCAACGTTTCACAATAAGTTAAGCACAAAATATGGCTGGGGCCCTAGGGGCGTACCAGACCATATACTAAGTAAGAGACTTAGGGACAACGACTTGCAGGGAGACAAGGCCTAGGGCCTTCAGAAGTGCAGGGGCCTCACGAAACCACCCAAGGCAGGTAAGTAAAGGACCCACGGGGGACGCGTGCAGTGTGGATACACAGGCGCGGATCGCCGTTAACTTCAATGGGGCAAGTCGCGGTTGGAAATAAAGAGTTTTAGGATACTTCGGGAGAACCTACAAGCAAGTCACTTACAGGGTAAGTAGTTCTAGGGCCCACACCCACAGGAGCACCGTAGTGCTGGAGTTACCTCACCCAGGGAAGCCGGGTGCACAGGTGTCCTTTGGTGTCGGGTCGCGGCGTCGTTTTCAATGGCGAACAAAGAAGACTTGCTGCTTGCGGGAGCTGAAGAAGTGTCCGGTGGAATCCAAGCCTGGATTCTGAAGAAGGATGACCTGAAAGCAGAGGGGACAGTGTTCAAAGTCACTTGGCAGTGACCCGGGGCAAGGAAGATGGATGCCCACCGTCGTCGGTTGATTCAGGTCGGTTGCGGGTGCCTTGACTCTTCAGCCACGTGGTCCAGGAGGTGTCAACGACAACCAGGAGCTGGATTCCGTGGGTCCCTTGACGTCTGCAGCTGACTGCGGTGTCGGCAACTCGATTGAAGCCAACAAGCCTTGGCAGCCGCAAGTCTCGGGGAGATGAAGAAAAGTCGATGGCGCAGACCAGCAAGGTCTGAGGGACTCACCCAGCGAGGGTAAGTCAGGGCAGGCCTGGAGCAACCAGGGAAGCCCTTTGGTTTCTTTAGGAAGTCTTCTGGGGACCCACAAGCCATCGGGCAAGGGATCGCAAAGACACCTCGGGCGGAATCACTCAACAGGGGCCCACGGTCACTTGGGACGGTGTAGGCCTCTGATCTTCAGAGGGATTCCTGTTGGAGGTCGGGACCACACGTGGTCCAAAGCACAAGTTCGTAGAACGTTGTGAAGGGGTTGCACTTGACAATAGTGCACAGTACCCAGGGGTCGCGGTTCCTCGTCACTCGTGGGGTCCACTTGCCTCAGCTTCGCTGGGGACTCACGATGGCCTGGGAGAGGTCAGGAAATCCTCTTCTTGGGCTGCAGGGACTTCGGACTCCGGCGGGAGCGGCGTAGTTTGCGACCGTCGTTGTCGTTTTTGGTGCCTGCCAAGCAGGGGAGTCACTCCTTGACTCCAAGGGAGATTCTTCTGTCTTCCAAAGGTAGTGGAACGTCGAAGGGCCAGGATTCTTCTGTAGAGCGTCGTCCAGGGGTTATCTGCCTTGCAATGGCAAGGTTCCCCCTCTTATACTGAAAAGAGGGGATGGACTAGCTCTATGACCCCACCTATGGGAGGGTCAAGGGAGGGGTGGCTACACCCACTTCCCTTTGTCCAGTTTCGCGCCAGAGCAGGGGCAGGTAGCCCCTGAGCCGGTTTGAACTGGCATATGCACAGAGGAGCCTTCTGCTCCCCCAGTGCAGGACTTCAAAGCACTCTAAGAGTGCACCCACCCAGCCCCAATACACTAAACCCTGTCTGGGAGGTGGTTACACCTCCCTGTGACAGGATGCCTATTGTTGGGCTTCCTCCACTGCGAGTTTCGGTCATCAGCAGGAGGGCAGCCCAGTGTCTGTGACTGGTGGCATCCATTTTGTGATGCCAGGGCTCTTTAGGATTCTACCGCGTTTCCACAGCAGGTACATGTCTTATCCCTCTAGAAGGGTGGAATGCTACCCCCGCCGCCAATATTGGCGGGGGGTAGTATTCCAAGATGTTTGACACCAAACACGACATGTTTTGATGCAGCCATTCCAAAGTTAGCATTTTACCGCGAGGATATAATGCACTTAATAGTATATGGTTTAACCGCATCCACAAACAGCACCAGAGAATAGACTCTGAGAGCTGCAGAGGGGCCCTGCTCAGGCAGAGGCACCCCCTCACATAGAAGCCAAGCACCCTGCCCTCAGGATTGATAGGGCCTGCCTTAGGGGTGACTGATAGGTTTATATGTGTGTGCAGGAGAGATATAGGAAACCTATATCTCAGTGAGGGGTGCTAGCACCACCTCACCCAGGCTGCAGTAGCAGGCCTGTGGTGTCAGATTTAGACTGCCTCCCAGGGGTGGCATAATACATGCTGCAGCCCCTGGTAGGCCTGTGAAGTACCTATGCCCTTGGTACCTAAGGTACCATATACTAGGGACTCATAAGGCACCACAGTATCCAATCACTAGTGCACCTAGAGTGCACTCCATGTCGTTTAGAGAGAGCAGATAGACTGGGGCCCTGAATAGCAGGGTCCCAGTCCAACTAAGTCATAAACCAGCAAAACACCAGGAAAAAAGTGGGGGCAACCATATAGTCAGATTCCACCTTCCTACATAACCCCCCCAAACGAAAGGAGATAAGGCTAACCTTGACCAGTTGAGCCTTTATTGATTAAGTGGTCATATAAGGAAGCACCTGCACTAGCATGGTTGCCCCCTGTCTTATGGTCCACTAAGCAATCCCTCACCCTAAGGGTATGAGAGGGTCTCCACCATGGGGAATCACTACCTCTGGTGTGCTTTGGTAAAGTACAAGGCTGGTGGGGTGTCTGAGTAGGGAAGTGAGGCCCTAGGAAGGTTGGCCTCAGCTTCCTCAGATCACTGGTCACCATGTATGCCTGTCTTTCCATGACTGAGTTGCACTTTGCTCTAAGGGTCAACCTTTGACTGCCTACAGCTGGGGGTTGGGTCCCTTTGGATGGAACACTGGAGGGACATGGCATGTTTGGAACCTTTTGGTCCCAGGTTTGCCCTTGCCTAACAGAGTCCTTCTGGGGGAGGTCCCTACATAAAGGTATGGGGGATCCCTCAGTGGGTTGAGGAATTTTCACCTGGCTAGGGCTACTAGACTTTGTGCCCCTAATCTGCTGATGGGGGGGTTCCTCTGGACAGGGGGCCCTGGGGGTCCACTGACCTCCCTGACCTCTGCAGCCCTGGGCTGACTGAGGCAGGGTAGAGAGGGGCAGTTTACCTGCTCCAGACTGGGTACCACCTTGGAAGGGTCCTCTGCCATCAGGGGTGGGGCCAGGCCAGGCCTGACTACCTCTGTGGCAGTTCCTTCACTAGGGGAGGGTCAGTTCCCTGAGGAGGCTGACCCTTACCTACTGTCTGGAGGGAAGAAGACTTTTCTTCAACCCTTGTGCTCTCTTCTGGGGGAGAGTGGGCCATTCTTCCAGGCTCCATCTCTCCAAAATCTTGGGCTGGGGCTGTGGCCATCACAGCCCCACTAACCTTTACAGGGACACCCAACATCCTCAGATGGGTTTGGTGTTCAATTTCAGCCCAGGCTGAAATTTCCAGATCATTGCCCATCAGGCAATCTACAGGTAAGGTTGGGGACAATGCCACTCTTTTTGGGCCTGTGACCCCCTCCCAGGTGAGATTGACTATGGCCATGGGGTGATCTGTTCTGACACCATCAATGTTGGTCACCTGGTATTTAAACTCAGGTAAAAGCTGGTGAGGGGGGACTAGTTTCCCTGCCACCATGGTGACACTAGCCCCTGTGTCCCTAAATGCCACAGCTTTCTGACCATTAATTATTGGCTCCAGTCTGTACCTGCCCAATGCTGTGGGACCCAGGGTAAAGGTGGCAAATCCTATACCACCATCAGAGTCTGAGGAGTCTGTTGAGGGGTCCTGTCTAAACTAGGGCCCACCTCTGTTCCTCTTGCAAAAGCACCTAACTTTTTGGGTGCACTACTCCCAACTGGAGGATTACTACTGGTAGTACCAGGAGGGGTGGTAGTAGTTGTTGGAGGAACATTTTCTTTATTGCCAATCCTGGGACAACTGGGATCAGATTTCCAGTGCCCAGGCTTTTTACAGACATGGCAATAGGGTTTCTTTTCAGGAGAGGAAGGAGTTTGGGACCCACCCCCAGAAGAGGACTTTTGGGGCCCTGTAGTGGACTTATCCTTAGATTTATCCCCACCTTTCTCTTGGGACTTGGTAGAATCTTTCTTGTGGTCACCACCCTGATTCTTAGGCCTTACTCTGGTTCTGACCCATTTGTCTGCCTTCTTTCCCAATTCTTGGGGAGAGGTCAGATCAGAGTCCACCAGGTACTGGTGTAAAAGCTGCTTTTGACAATTATTAAGGATCTGTTCTCTCATCATTAGATTATAAAATCCTTTGAAATCAGTAACCCTACTGCCAACCAGCCAACCCTCCAGAGCCTTGGATGCACAATCTACAAAGTCTGTCCAGTCCTGAGTCTGTGCCTTCTGGGTATCTCTGAACTTCAACCTGTACTCTTCAGTGGTTAAGCCAAACCCATCTATCAGTGCACTCTTCAGGACCTCATAATCATCAGCATCCTCCTCTCTAACAGTGAGGAGCTTGTCTCTTCCTTTATCTGAAAAGGAGAGCCACAAGATTGCTGCCCACTGCTTTTGGGGGACCTGCTGTACTCTACAGGCCCTCTCCATAGCAGTTATCCACTTGTGGATATCATCCCCACTCTGGTAGGGAGGAACAACCTTGCTCAGGTTCCTATGGTCAGGAATATATTCTCTGCCTCTAGGGACACTGTTGCTGCCACCAGGGGGTTCTAACCCCTCTTTTCTAGAAGCTCTCTGGATCTCCAGGGCTTCCCTATCCAGGGCCAACTGCTTGGTTCTGAGGGCCACTCTGGCTTCCTCATACTGGAGCAGTTTGCACCTTCTCTCAGAGGAGGTCTCTCTTAAGGAAAAGTATGAGCTCCTCTGCTGGACAAATTCTCTGCCAGAGTGATAAGAGTGGTCAGATTCCCTGGAAGGGGATCTGTGCCTCTCCTCCTCTCTGTCAGTTCTCTTAGGGAGAATTCCTCTGTCCTTTTCAGGCCCCTTGAAGCCTGGCCCTTCAATCACAGAGTCTTGGTCATTCTGATTTTCATCATCTGACCCAGATACTATGACTGACCCACCCACTGATTCAGACCCTTTAGCTCCTAGAGCCAATCTAAGGTCATCTGCTGTCAGCAGATCTATCAGGTGCAGTGTTGAGGGACTCTGTCCTAGCTTCAGGTGTCTTTCAACACACATGGCTCTCAAGTCAGAGAAAGCCATGTCCTTATACTGAGGCTGAGTGGATCCACTGGGTCCACCCTTTAAGGACATTCTAGTGTTGTGCAGTGTTGTACTACCTACACTAGTTTGTGGCCTACTGATCCTAGCTTGAGCTGTGGAAAGGGTGTGCTATCCCTTGGCACACAGCTCTAAGTTCAGTAGAACTTATTGATACTAAGCTTGACTTTATATGTACCTTGAGTACCTATAATGGTTTTCAGTTAGTAATTCAAATAGAGATTTTCTGGTAAAACAATGGCAAGCTGGAATCCCACACGCTGCCCACCAATGTGAGAAGTTGGCCTGGTATATGCTGTTCACTAATTAAAGTGGACACCTTGCACCAGGGCAAATCGACTCTTATGGTAGATAGGTTTAAGACAACCTTTTAAAGAAAGCTATCCTAGTGGTAGCTGTGGAGAGCAGCCTTCAGGCTAAGTCTTGAAGGAATGTAAAGCAGCTTGTTTTACCATATCATCTCTTGAATCACCAAA
Organism: Calotriton arnoldi; assembly: GCA_963921515.1. Lineage (NCBI taxonomy): Eukaryota > Metazoa > Chordata > Amphibia > Caudata > Salamandridae > Calotriton > Calotriton arnoldi. The sequence goes on along the minus strand of CAWUFW010008479.1, from coordinate 56,034 downwards.
TGAAAAGACACCACACAGGTATATATATCAAATATATATGTATTTATTTCTAAATAACTCTCTACTAATCTCTTTATGAGATTAGAAGACAAACATATGCACAAATCAACGTTTCACAATAAGTTAAGCACAAAATATGGCTGGGGCCCTAGGGGCGTACCAGACCATATACTAAGTAAGAGACTTAGGGACAACGACTTGCAGGGAGACAAGGCCTAGGGCCTTCAGAAGTGCAGGGGCCTCACGAAACCACCCAAGGCAGGTAAGTAAAGGACCCACGGGGGACGCGTGCAATGTGGATACACAGGCGCGGATCGCCGTTAACTTCAATGGGGCAAGTCGCGGTTGGAAATAAAGAGTTTTAGGATACTTCGGGAGAACCTACAAGCAAGTCACTTACAGGGTAAGTAGTTCTAGGGCCCACACCCACAGGAGCACCGTAGTGCTGGAGTTACCTCACCCAGGGAAGCCGGGTGCACAGGTGTCCTTTGGTGTCGGGTCGCGGCGTCGTTTTCAATGGCGAACAAAGAAGACTTGCTGCTTGCGGGAGCTGAAGAAGTGTCCGGTGGAATCCAAGCCTGGATTCTGAAGAAGGATGACCTGAAAGCAGAGGGGACAGTGTTCAAAGTCACTTGGCAGTGACCCGGGGCAAGGAAGATGGATGCCCACCGTCGTCGGTTGATTCAGGTCGGTTGCGGGTGCATTGACTCTTCAGCCACGTGGTCCAGGAGGTGTCGACGACGACCAGGAGCTGGATTCCGTGGGTCCCTCGACGTCTGCAGCTGACTGCGGTGTCGGCAACTCGATTGGAGCCAACAAGCCTTGGCAGCCGCAAGTCTCGGGGAGATGAAGAAAAGTCGATGGCGCAGACCAGCAAGGTCTGAGGGACTCACCCAGCGAGGGTAAGTCAGGGCAGGCCTGGAGCAACCAGGGGAGCCCTTTGGTTTCTTTAGGAAGTCTTCTGGGGACCCACAAGCCAGCGGGCAAGGGATTGCGAAGACACCTCGGGCGGAATCACTCAACAGGGGCCCACGGTCACTCGGGATGGTGTAGTCCTCTGATCTTCGGAGGGATTCCTGTTGGAGGTTGGGACCACACGTGGTCCAAAGCACAAGTTTGTAGAACGTTGTGAAGGGGTTGCACTTGACAATAGTGCACGGTACCCAGGGGTCACGGTTCCTCGTCACTCGTGGGGTCCACTTGCCTCAGCTTCGCTGGGGACTCACGATGGCCTGGGAGAGGTCAGGAAATCCACTTCTTGGGCTGCAGGAACTTCGGACTCCGGCGGGAGCGGTGTAGTTTGCGACCATCGTTGTCGTTTTTGGTGCCTGCCAAGCAGGGGAGTCACTCCTTGACTCCAAGGGAGATTCTTCTGTCTTCCAAAGGTAGTGGAACGTCGAAGGGCCAGGATTCTTCTGTAGAGCGTCGTCCAGGGGTTATCTGCCTTGCAATGGCAAGGTTCCCCCTCTTATACTGAAAAGAGGGGATGGACTAGCTCTATGACCCCACCTATGGGAGGGTCAAGGGAGGGGTGGCTACACCCACTTCCCTTTGTCCAGTTTTGCGCCAGAGCAGGGGCAGGTAGCCCCTGAGCCGGTTTGAACTGGCATATGCACAGAGGAGCCTTCTGCTCCCCCAGTGCAGGACTTCAAAGCACTCTAAGAGTGCACCCACCCAGCCCCAATACACTAAACCCTGTCTGGGAGGTGGTTACACCTCCCTGTGACAGGATGCCTATTGTTGGGCTTCCTCCACTGCGAGTTTCGGTCATCAGCAGGAGGGCAGCCCAGTGTCTGTGACTGGTGGCATCCATTTTGTGATGCCAGGGCTCTTTAGGATTCTACCGCGTTTCCACAGCAGGTACATGTCTTATCCCTCTAGAAGGGTGGAATGCTACCCCCGCCGCCAATATTGGCGGGGGGGTAGTATTCCAAGATGTTTGACACCAAACACGACATGTTTTGATGCAGCCATTCCAAAGTTAGCATTTTACCGCGAGGATATAATGCACTTAATAGTATATGGTTTAACCGCATCCACAAACAGCACCAGAGAATAGACTCTGAGAGCTGCAGAGGGGCCCTGCTCAGGCAGAGGCACCCCCTCACATAGAAGCCAAGCACCCTGCCCTCAGGATTGATAGGGCCTGCCTTAGGGGTGACTGATAGGTTTATATGTGTGTGCAGGAGAGATATAGGAAACCTATATCTCAGTGAGGGGTGCTAGCACCACCTCACCCAGGCTGCAGTAGCAGGCCTGTGGTGTCAGATTTAGACTGCTTCCCAGGGGTGGCATAATACATGCTGCAGCCCCTGGTAGGCCTGTGAAGTACCTATGCCCTTGGTACCTAAGGTACCATATACTAGGGACTCATAAGGCACCACAGTATCCAATCACTAGTGCACCTAGAGTGCACTCCATGTCGTTTAGAGAGAGCAGATAGACTGGGGCCCTGAATAGCAGGGTCCCAGTCCAACTAAGTCATAAACCAGCAAAACACCAGGAAAAAAGTGGGGGCAACCATATAGTCAGATTCCACCTTCCTACACACACTTAGAAACTTTTCATAGAAAAACAGTCAATGTTATCCTATGGAGGGAAATAGTGTTATCGGTTCAAAGGTAAGTACTTTGTTGTGGGAGTTGGTATCCTAGGGTTAGACTCAGGGGTCCCCCAGGGCCAAGGATGCACTCTTGTTACATCCTCTTTGGCACTAGGGCAGCCGGGTGCAGAGTGCTGAGGCCACTATGTTATCCAATGGGGGGTAGGGGGCCTCCGGTTGGTGGCTGCTGACGAGCAGGCCACTGGGTTGTGGGAGCAAAGCTTCTGGACTTAAGCTCAGGGAAAACAGGGGTTTAGGCCAGCACAAAATATGCACCCTCAGCGGCACTGGGGCGGCCGGGTGCAGAGTGCTGTTTTGGCATCGGAAGCCCTGTAGCTTTCAATGTGGAGTCTCCAGTTTGCAAAAGCACTGCAGGCTCGGGGACGAAGGTCTTCTGAGTGCGACCACCACTTGGAGAGGTAAGTTGGGATGTTGGGGTTTGTTAGGCACCGTTGGTTGGGCCACGCAAGGCCATGGGGTGTCGGGTGCAGGGGTGCCTTTTAGGGTCAGATCTTCTTACCAGCTCCTGGTCGCAGTTGGGGGGACCTTCCGGTTTGAGGCTGCAGGCATCAGCTGGAGGCTTGAGGCAGGTCAGGGGTCGCCAGATCTCGGGTCAGGATCGCCGGGGAGACCTCCTCTTGGTGTTGGGCCACTCAAAATCGGGCCGTGGGCGTCGGGTGCAGAGTGGTGCAAACTCGCGGATCCTTGCGGAGCTGGAGTCTGTTGTTTGAAGAAATCCGGTGTTCACGGGAGACAGAGTCTTTGGGATTGAAGGCAGGCAGGTCCTCCAGGTTTCTTGAGGTTGCTGGCTGCAGGACACACCGGGATTTCGCTAGAGCAGGTTCGAGGTGGGGACAGGCCGGTAGGGCTGGGGCCTAGTCAGTGGGCGTCCTCCTCTTGTTAGCTTCGACACGGCTGTTTGGTCCTTCTTCTTTTCTTCTTGTAGTTTCTTATCTGAGGAAGCAAGGTTCAGGGGTGCCCCTAAATACTAGATTTAGGGGTGTTACAGGTAGGTACACCCCCTATTAAGCCACCCTCCAGTGGGAGGGGGGCATAAGCCTTTCCCTGGTTGGCTGGGTCTCCCCATCTGCAAGATGGCGGGGACTGAGAGTTGTGCTTCACCTCGCCTCCCCACCTGAGGGGTGGAGTTGGCAGAGGTGGGCACACCTCTCTTCCTCACTTGTTTTTCCCGCCGGTTCTCCCGACCAAAGTGGGGGTCAGAACTAGTGGGGACCAGTTGTTGAAAGCAGCAAGTGGCCTGGGGAAGCTGACAAGGGCGGCAGGCCTTTGAAGCTTCCCCTTCGTGGACCCTGCCCATCCTGGGGGAAGAGGCTTGGCACCTCATCCCAGGATGTGCATTGTTCAGGCCCCTGAGACCAGCAGGGTCTCGACCCAGGGGTTTACAAACATGTCTGATGGTGGCAGCTGAAAGCAGCCACTCAGCCTGGACACTAGTGGTAGGTCGTTTCTCAAGGGGCATCTCTAAGATGCCCTCTGTGTGCATTTTCATTAAATCCCACACTGGCATCAGTGTGGGTTTAATGTGCTGAGAAGTTTGATATCAAACTTCTCAGTTTTCAGTGCAGCCATTATGGTTCATAATGACAAACTCCCAGTACCATATACTCTTAATAGCAGCACTGCACTTACAATGTCTAAGAATGGACTTAGAGACTGTAGGGGCACAGGGCTCATGCACCTATACCCTCACCACTGGTATAGGGCACCCAGCTAGAGGGATGACTGATCTATGCCAGGACAGTGGGTTGTAGGCATGGCACACAGGGATGTGAGCCATGTCGACTCTTCACTTTGTTCTGCACCAAGACACGTAGCCTGCAAAGGCAGTGTGTGAGTGTAATGGTATAGGGCCTCTAAAGGTAACACAATAAGTGCTGCAGCCCTTAGAGGTCTTCCCTGGTCACAGTGCCCTGGGTACCTGTGGTACCATTTACAGGGGCTGACCGGTGGCCAGAGATGCCAATTGGGTTTTGTTTTTAATGCAGGTTTAGGGAGAGAACATAGGCCCTGGGCACCTGATTGGCAGGAGCCCAGGGCACACTCAGTCAAAGCACATCAGGACTTCAACAAAATGTGGGGGCTACCATGCAGAAAGAGGGCATTTTCTCACAGATGGATCTCAATAAATAAAAAAATAAAAAATAAAAAAGAGGGGTGCAGAAAGAGGTAAAAGAAGTGCAGAAAGAAGCAACAGAGGTGCAGAAAGAGGCAAGAGAAGTGCAGAAAGAGGCAACAGAGGTGCAGAAACAGGCAGGAGAGGTGCAGAAAGAGGGAACAGTGGTACAGAAAGAGGCAAGAGAGGTGCAGAAAGAGGGAACAGGGGTGCAGAGACAGGCAAGAGAAGTGCAGAAAGAGGCAAGAGAGGTGCAGAAAGAGGCAGGAGAGGTACAGAAAGAGGGAGGAGGGGTGCAGAAAGAAGCAAGAGGGGTGCAGAAAGAAGCAAGAGGGGTGCAGAAAGAAGCAAGAGATGCACAGAAAGAAGCAAGAGAAGTACAGAATGAAGCAACTGGGGTACAGAAAGAGGCAAGAGGGGTGCAGAAAGAGGCAAGAGAACTGAAGAAAGAGGCAAGAGAGTTGCAGAAACAGGCAAAAGAGGTACAGAAAGAACAAACAGGGGTGCAGACAGAGGCAAGAGGGGTGCAGAAAGAGGAAAGAAGGTTGCAGAAAGAGGCAAGAGGGGTGTAAAATTTGCAAGAGAGATGTACAAAGAAGCAAGAGAAGTGTAGAAAGAACCAACAGAGATGCAGAAAGAGGCAAGAGAAGTGCATTAAGAAGCAAAAGAGGTGCAGAAAGAGGCAAGTGATCTGCAGAAAGAGGCAAGAGAGGTGCACAAAGAGGGAGAAGGGTGCACAAAGAGGCAAGAGGGGTGCAGAAAGAAGTAAAAGAGGTGTAGAAAGAAGCAAAAGAAGTGCAAAAAGAAGCAACCGAGGTGCAGAAAGAGGCAAGAGAAGTGCAGAAAGAGGCAAGAGAGTTGCAGAAACAGGCAAGAGAGGTGCAGAAAGAGGGAACAGGGATGCAGAAAGAGGCAAGAGAGGTACAGAAAGAGGGAGGAGGGGTGCAGAAAGAAGCAATAGGGGTGCAGAAAAAGGCAAGAGAGGTACAGAAAGAAGCAAGAGAAGTACAGAATGAAGCAACAGGGGTACTGAAAGAGGCAAGATGGGTGCAGAAAAAGAAAAGTGCAGTAAGAAGCAACAGAGGTGAAGAAGGAGGCAGGAGAACTGAAGAAAGAGGCAAGAGAGTTGCAGAAACAGTCAAAAGAGGTGCAGAAAGAGCGAACAGGGTTGCAGACAGAAGCAAGAGAGGTGCAGAAAGAGGGAAGAAGGGTGCAGAAAGAGGCAAGTGGGGTGCAGAAATTTGCAAGAGAGATGCACAAAGAAGCAAGAGCAGTGTAGAAAGAACCAACAGAGATGCAGAAAGAGGCAAGAGGGGTGCAGAAAGAGGCAAGAGAAGTGCATTAAGAAGCAAAAGAGGTGCAGAAAGAGGCAGGAGAGGTGCACAAAGAGGGTAAAGGGTGCAGAAAGAGGCAAGAGGGGTGCAGAAAGAAGTAAAAGAGGTACAGAAAGAAGCAAAAGAAGAGCAAAAAGAAGCAACCGAGGTGCAGAAAGAGGCAAGAGAAGTGCAGAAAGATGCAAGAGAGGTGCAGAAACAGGCAAGAGAGGTGCAGAAAGAGGGAACAGGGGTGCAGAAAGAGGCAAGAGAGGTACAGAAAGAGGGATGAGGGGTGCAGAAAGAGGCAAGAGAGGTACAGAAAGAAGCAAGTGAGGTGCAGAAAGAGGTAAGAAAGGGAGAAAAAGAGGCAAGAGCAGTGCAGAAAGAACCAACAGAGGAGCAGAAGCAGGCAAGAGGGGTGCAGAAAGAGGCAAGAGGGGTGTAGAAAGAAGCAAGAGAGGTGCATAAACAAGCAAGAGAAGTGCACAAAGAACCAACAGTGGGGCAGAAACAGACAAGAGGGGTGCAGAAAGAGGCAAGAGAAGTGCACAAAGAGGCAAGAGAGTTGCAGAAACAGGCAAGAGAGGTGCAGGAAAAGGGAACAGGGGTACAGAAAGAGGCATGGGAGGTGCAGAAATAGGGAAGAAGGGTGCAGAAAGAAGCAAGAGGGGTGCAAAAAGAAGCAAGAGAACTGCAGAAAGAAGCAAGAGAAGGGCAGAAAGAGGCAAGAGAGTTGCAGAAACAGGCAAAAAAGGTACAGAAAGAAGCAAGAGCAGCGCAGAAAGAATCAACATAGGTGCAGAAGGAGGCAAGAGGGGTGCAGAAAGAGGCAAGAGAGTTGCAGAAACAGGCATCAGCGGTGCAGAAAGAAGCAAGAGCAGTGCAGAAAGAACCAACAGAGGTGCAGAAGGAGGCAAGAAGGATGCCGAAAGAAGCAAGAGAGTTGCAGGAACAGACAAAAGAGGTACAGAAAGAGGCAAGAGGGGTGCAGAAAGAGGTAAGAGAGGTGCGGAAAGAGGCAAGAGAGGTGCACAAAGAGGGAAGAAGGGTACAGAAAGAGGCAAGAGAGGTGCAGAAAGAGGGAACAGGGGTGCAGAGACAGGCAAGAGAAGTGCAGAAAGAGGCAAGAGAGGTGCAGAAAGATGCAGGAGAGGTACAGAAAGAGGGAGGAGGGGTGCAGAAAGAAGCAAGAGGGGTGCAGAAAGAAGCAAGAGAGGCACAGAAAGAAGCAAGAGAAGTACAGAATGAAGCAACTGGGGTACAGAAAGAGGCAAGAGGGGTGCAGAAAGAGGCAAGAGAAGTGCAGAAAGAAGCAACAGAGGTGAAGAAGGAAGCAAGAGAAATGAAGAAAGAGGCAAGAGAGTTGCAGAAACAGGCAAAAGAGGTACAGAAAGAACAAACAGGGGTGCAGACAGAGGCAAGAGAGGTGCAGAAAGAGGAAAGAAGGTTGCAGAAAGAGGCAAGAGGGGTGCAGAAATTTGCAAGAGAGATGTACAAAGAAGCAAGAGAAGTGTAGAAAGAACCAACAGAGATGTAGAAAGAGGCAAGAGAAGCGCATTAAGAAGCAAAAGAGGTGCAGAAAGAGGCAAGTGAACTGCAGAAAGAGGCAAGAGAGGTGCACAAAGAGGGAGAAGGGTGCAGAAAGAGGCAAGAGGGGTACAGAAAGAAGTAAAAGAGGTGCAGAAAGAAGCAAAAGAAGTGCAGAAAGAAGCAACCGAGGTGCAGAAAGAGGCAAGAGAAGTGCAGAAAGAGGCAAGAGAGCTGCAGAAACATGCAAGAGAGGTGCAGAAAGAGGGAACAGGGGTGCAGAAAGAGGCAAGAGAGGTACAGAAAGAGGGAAGAGGGGTGCAGAAAGAAGCAAGAGGGGTGCAGAAAAAGGCAAGAGAGGTACAGAAAGAAGCAAGAGAAGTACAGAATGAAGCAACAGGGGTACAGAAAGAGGCAAGAGGGGTGCAGAAAAAGAGAAGTGCAGAAAGAAGCAACAGAGGTGAAGAAGGAGGAAAGAGAATGAAGGAAGAGGCAAGAGAGTTGCAGAAACAGTCAAAAGAGGTGCAGAAAGAGCGAACAGGGGTACAGACAGAGGCAAGAGAGGTGCAGAAAGAGGGAAGAAGGGTGCAGAAAGAGGCAAGAGGGGTGCAGAAATTTGCAAGAGAGATGCACAAAGAAGCAAGAGCAGTGTAGAAAGAACCAACAGAGATGCAGAAAGAGGCAAGAGTGGTGCAGAAAGAGGCAAGAGAAGTGCATTAAGAAGCAAAAGAGGTGCAGAAAGAGGCAAGAGATCAGCAGAAAGAGGCAGGAGAGGTGCACAAAGAGGGAGAAGAGTGCAGAAAGAGGCAAGAGGGGTGCAGAAAGAAGTAAAAGAGGTGCAGAAAGAAGCAAAAGAAGAGCAAAAAGAAGCAACCGAGGTGCAGAAAGAGGCAAGAGAAGTGCAGAGAGATGCAAGAGAGGTGCAGAAACAGGCAAGAGAGGTGCAGAAGCAGGCAAGAGAGGTGCAGAAAGAGGGTAAATGGGTGCAGAAAGAGGCAAGAGAGGTACAGAAAGAGGGAAGAGGGGTGCAGAAAGAGGCAAGAGAGGTACAGAAAGAAGCAAGTGAGGTGCAGAAAGAGGTAAGAAAGGGAGACAAAGAGGCAAGAGCAGTGCAGAAAGAACCAACAGAGGGGCAGAAGGAGGCAAGAGGGGTGCAGAAAGAGGCAAGAGGGGTGCAGAAAGAAGCAAGAGAGGTGCATAAACAAGCAAGAGAAGTGCACAAAGAACCAACAGTGGGGCAGAAACAGAAAAGAGGGGTGCAGAAAGAGGCAAGAGAAGTGCACAAAGAGGCAAGAGAGTTGCAGAAACAGGCAAGAGAGGTGCAGGAAAAGGGAAAAGGGGTACAGAAAGAGGCATGGGAAGAAGGGTGCAGAAAGAAGCAAGAGGGGTGCAAAAAGAAGCAAGAGAACTGCAGAAAGAAGCAAGAGAAGGGCAGAAAGAGGCAAGAGAGTTGCAGAAACAGGCAAAAAAGGTACAGAAAGAAGCAAGAGCAGCGCATAAAGAATCAACATAGGTGCAGAAGGAGGCAAGAGGGGTGCAGAAAGAGGCAAGAGAGTTGCAGAAACAGGCAAAAGAGGTGCAGAAAGAAGTAAGAGCAGTGCAGAAAGAACCAACAGAGGTGCAGAAGGAGGCAAGAAGGATGCCGAAAGAAGCAAGAGAGTTACAGGAACAGGCAAAAGAGATACCAAAAGAGGCAAGAGGGGTGCAGAAAGAGGTAAGAGAGGTGCAGAAAGAGGCAAGAGAGGTTCACAAAGAGGGAAGAAGGGTGCAGAAAGAAGCAAGAGAGGTGCAGAAAGAAGCAAGAGAAGTACAGAAACCAGCAACAGATGTGCAGAAAGAGGCTGGAGGGGTGCAGAAAGAGGCAAGAGAAGTGCAGAAAGAAGCAACATAGATACAAAAAGAGGCAAGAGAAGTGCAGAAGGAGGCAAGAGATTTGCAGAAACAGGCAAAAGAGGTGCAATAAGAGGGAACAGGGGTGCAGACAGAGGCAAGGGAGGTAGAGAAAGAAGGAAGAGGGGTGCAGAAAGAGGCAAGAGGGTGCTGCAATTTGCAAGAGAGGTGCAGAAAGAAGCAAGAGCAGTGCAGAGAGAACGAACAGAGGTGCAGAAGGAGGCAAGAGGGGTGCAGAAAGAGGCAAGAGGGGTGCAGAAATTTGCAAGAGAGGTGCAGAAAGTAGCAAGAGCAGTGCAGAAAGAACCAACAGAGGTGCAGAAACAGACAAGAGGGGTGCAGAAAGAGGCAAGAGAAGTGCAGAAAGAAGCAACAGGGGTGAAGAAGGAGGCACCAGTACTGCAGTAAGAGGCAAGAGACTTGCACAAACAGGCAAAAGAGGTGCAGAAAGAGGGAACAGGGGTGCAGACAGAGGCAAGAGAGGTGCAGAAAGAGGCAAGAGAGGTACAGAAAGAGGGAAGAGGGGTGCTGAAAGAAGCAAGAGGGGTGCAGAAAGAACCAAGAGAGGCCGAGAAAGAAGCAAGAAAAGTACAGAATGAAGCAACAAGGGTGCAGAAAGAGGCAAGAGGGGTGCAGAAAGAGGCAAGAGGGGTGCAGAAAGAGGCAAGAGAAGTGCAGAAAGAAGCAACAGAGGTGAAGAAGGAGGCGAGACCTGCAGAAAGAAGGCAAGAGACTTGCACAAACAGGCAAAATAGGTGCAGAAAGAGGGAACAGGGGTGCAGACATAGGCAAGAGAGTTGCAGAAAAAGGGAAGGGAGGGCAAGAGGGATGCAGAAATTTGCAAGAGAGGTGCAGAAAGAAGCAAGAGCAGTGCAGAAAGAACCAACAGAGGTGCACAAACAGAGAAGAGGGGTGCAGAAAGAGGGAAGAAGGGTGCAGAAAGAGGCAAGAGGGGTGCAGAAAGAAGCGAGAGAGGTGCAGATAGAGGCAACACTGGTGCAGAAAGAGGCAAGATAGGTACAGAAACAGGCAAGAGCAGTGCAGAAGGGACCAACAGAGGTGCAGAAGGAGGCATGAGGAGTGCAGAAAGAAGCAAGAGAGTTGCAGAAACAGGCAAAAGAGTTGCAGAAACAGGCAAAAGAGGTACAGAAAGAGGCAAGAGGGGTCCAGAAAGAGGCAAGAGTGTTGCAGAACCAGGCAAAAGAGGTGCAGAAAGAAGGAACAGGGGTGCAGACAGAGGCAAGAGAGGTACAGAAAGAGGGAAGAGGGTACAGAAAGAGGGAAGAGGGGTGCTGAAAGAAGCAAGAGGGGTGCAGAAATTTGCAAGAGAGATGTACAAAGAAGCAAGAGAAGTGTAGAAAGAACCAACAGAGATGTAGAAAGAGGCAAGAGAAGCGCATTAAGAAGCAAAAGAGGTGCAGAAAGAGGCAGGTGAACTGCAGAAAGAGGCAAGAGAGGTGCACAAAGAGGGAGAAGGGTGCAGAAAGAGGCAAGAGTGGTACAGAAAAAAGTAAAAGAGGTGCAGAAAGAAGCAAAAGAAGTGCAAAAGAAGCAACCGAGGTGCAGAAAGAGGCAAGAGAAGTGCAGAAAGAGGCAAGAGAGCTGCAGAAACAGGCAAGAGAGGTGCAGAAAGAGGGAACAGGGGTGCAGAAAGAGGCAAGAGAGGTACAGAAAGAGGGAGGAGGGTGCAGAAAGAAGCAAGAGGGTGCAGAAAAAGGCAAGAGAGGTACAGAAAGAAGCAAGAGAAGTACAGAATGAAGCAACAGGGGTACAGAAAGAGGCAAGAGGGGTGCAGAAAAAGAGAAGTGCAGAAAGAAGCAACAGAGGTGAAGAAGGAGGAAAGAGAATGAAGGAAGAGGCAAGAGAGTTGCAGAAACAGTCAAAAGAGGTGCAGAAAGAGCGAACAGGGGTACAGACAGAGGCAAGAGAGGTGCAGAAAGAGGGAAGAAGGGTGCAGAAAGAGGCAAGAGGGGTGCAGAAATTTGCAAGAGAGATGCACAAAGAAGCAAGAGCAGTGTAGAAAGAACCAACAGAGATGCAGAAAGAGGCAAGAGTGGTGCAGAAAGAGGCAAGAGAAGTGCATTAAGAAGCAAAAGAGGTGCAGAAAGAGGCAAGAGATCAGCAGAAAGAGGCAGGAGAGGTGCACAAAGAGGGAGAAGAGTGCAGAAAGAGGCAAGAGGGGTGCAGAAAGAAGTAAAAGAGGTGCAGAAAGAAGCAAAAGAAGAGCAAAAGAAGCAACCGAGGTGCAGAAAGAGGCAAGAGAAGTGCAGAGAGATGCAAGAGAGGTGCAGAAACAGGCAAAAGAGGTGCAGAAGCAGGCAAGAGAGAGTGCAGAAAGAGGGTACATGGGTGCAGAAAGAGGCAAGAGAGGTACAGAAAGAGGGAAGAGGGGTGCAGAAAGAGGCAAGAGAGGTACAGAAAGAAGCAAGTGAGGTGCAGAAAGAGGTAAGAAAGGGAGACAAAGAGGCAAGAGCAGTGCAGAAAGAACCAACAGAGGGGCAGAAGGAGGCAAGAGGGGTGCAGAAAGAGGCAAGAGGGGTGCAGAAAGAAGCAAGAGAGGTGCATAAACAAGCAAGAGAAGTGCACAAAGAACCAACAGTGGGGCAGAAACAGAAAAGAGGGGTGCAGAAAGAGGCAAGAGAAGTGCACAAAGAGGCAAGAGAGTTGCAGAAACAGGCAAGAGAGGTGCAGGAAAAGGGAACAGGGGTACAGAAAGAGGCATGGGAAGAAGGGTGCAGAAAGAAGCAAGAGGGGTGCAAAAAGAAGCAAGAGAACTGCAGAAAGAAGCAAGAGAAGGGCAGAAAGAGGCAAGAGAGTTGCAGAAACAGGCAAAAAAGGTACAGAAAGAAGCAAGTGAGGTGCAGAAAGAGGTAAGAAAGGGAGACAAAGAGGCAAGAGCAGTGCAGAAAGAACCAACAGAGGGGCAGAAGGAGGCAAGAGGGGTGCAGAAAGAGGCAAGAGGGGTGCAGAAAGAAGCAAGAGAGGTGCATAAACAAGCAAGAGAAGTGCACAAAGAACCAACAGTGGGGCAGAAACAGAAAAGAGGGGTGCAGAAAGAGGCAAGAGAAGTGCACAAAGAGGCAAGAGAGTTGCAGAAACAGGCAAGAGAGGTGCAGGAAAAGGGAACAGGGGTACAGAAAGAGGCATGGGAAGAAGGGTGCAGAAAGAAGCAAGAGGGGTGCAAAAGAAGCAAGAGAACTGCAGAAAGAAGCAAGAGAAGGGCAGAAAGAGGCAAGAGAGTTGCAGAAACAGGCAAAAAGGTACAGAAAGAAGCAAGAGCAGCGCATAAAGAATCAACATAGGTGCAGAAGGAGGCAAGAGGGGTGCAGAAAGAGGCAAGAGAGTTGCAGAAACAGGCAAAAGAGGTGCAGAAAGAAGTAAGAGCAGTGCAGAAAGAACCAACAGAGGTGCAGAAGGAGGCAAGAAGGATGCCGAAAGAAGCAAGAGAGTTGCAGGAACAGGCAAAAGAGATACCAAAAGAGGCAAGAGGGGTGCAGAAAGAGGTAAGAGAGGTGCAGAAAGAGGCAAGAGAGGTTCACAAAGAGGGAAGAAGGGTGCAGAAAGAAGCAAGAGAGGTGCAGAAAGAAGCAAGAGAAGTACAGAAACCAGCAACAGATGTGCAGAAAGAGGCAAGAGGGGTGCAGAAAGAGGCAAGAGAAGTGCAGAAAGAAGCAACATAGATACAAAAAGAGGCAAGAGAAGTGCAGAAGGAGGCAAGAGATTTGCAGAAACAGGCAAAAGAGGTGCAATAAGAGGGAACAGGGGTGCAGACAGAGGCAAGGGAGGTAGAGAAAGAAGGAAGAGGGGTGCAGAAAGAGGCAAGAGGGGTGCTGCAATTTGCAAGAGAGGTGCAGAAAGAAGCAAGAGCAGTGCAGAGAGAACGAACAGAGGTGCAGAAGGAGGCAAGAGGGGTGCAGAAAGAGGCAAGAGGGGTGCAGAAATTTGCAAGAGAGGTGCAGAAAGTAGCAAGAGCAGTGCAGAAAGAACCAACAGAGGTGCAGAAACAGACAAGAGGGGTGCAGAAAGAGGCAAGAGAAGTGCAGAAAGAAGCAACAGGGGTGAAGAAGGAGGCACCAGTACTGCAGTAAGAGGCAAGAGACTTGCACAAACAGGCAAAAGAGGTGCAGAAAGAGGGAACAGGGGTGCAGACAGAGGCAAGAGAGGTGCAGAAAGAGGCAAGAGAGGTACAGAAAGAGGGAAGAGGGTGCTGAAAGAAGCAAGAGGGGTGCAGAAAGAACCAAGAGAGGCCGAGAAAGAAGCAAGAAAAGTACAGAATGAAGCAACAAGGGTGCAGAAAGAGGCAAGAGGGGTGCAGAAAGAGGCAAGAGGGGTGCAGAAAGAGGCAAGAGAAGTGCAGAAAGAAGCAACAGAGGTGAAGAAGGAGGCGAGACCTGCAGAAAGAGGCAAGAGACTTGCACAAACAGGCAAAATAGGTGCAGAAAGAGGGAACAGGGGTGCAGACATAGGCAAGAGAGTTGCAGAAAAAGGGAAGGGAGGGCAAGAGGGATGCAGAAATTTGCAAGAGAGGTGCAGAAAGAAGCAAGAGCAGTGCAGAAAGAATCAACAGAGGTGCACAAACAGAGAAGAGGGGTGCAGAAAGAGGGAAGAAGGGTGCAGAAAGAGGCAAGAGGGGTGCAGAAAGAAGCGAGAGAGGTGCAGATAGAGGCAACAGTGGTGCAGAAAGAGGCAAGATAGGTACAGAAACAGGCAAGAGCAGTGCAGAAGGGACCAACAGAGGTGCAGAAGGAGGCATGAGGAGTGCAGAAAGAAGCAAGAGAGTTGCAGAAACAGGCAAAGAGTTGCAGAAACAGGCAAAAGAGGTACAGAAAGAGGCAAGAGGGGTCCAGAAAGAGGCAAGAGTGTTGCAGAACCAGGCAAAGAGGTGCAGAAAGAAGGAACAGGGGTGCAGACAGAGGCAAGAGAGGTACAGAAAGAGGGAAGAGGGGTACAGAAAGAGGGAAGAGGGGTGCTGAAAGAAGCAAGAGGGGTGCAGAAATTTGCAAGAGAGATGTACAAAGAAGCAAGAGAAGTGTAGAAAGAACCAACAGAGATGTAGAAAGAGGCAAGAGAAGCGCATTAAGAAGCAAAAGAGGTGCAGAAAGAGGCAAGTGAACTGCAGAAAGAGGCAAGAGAGGTGCACAAAGAGGGAGAAGGGTGCAGAAAGAGGCAAGAGGGGTACAGAAAGAAGTAAAAGAGGTGCAGAAAGAAGCAAAAGAAGTGCAAAAAGAAGCAACCGAGGTGCAGAAAGAGGCAAGAGAAGTGCAGAAAGAGGAAGAGAGCTGCAGAAACAGGCAAGAGAGGTGCAGAAAGAGGGAACAGGGGTGCAGAAAGAGGCAAGAGAGGTACAGAAAGAGGGAGGAGGGGTGCAGAAAGAAGCAAGAGGGGTGCAGAAAAAGGCAAGAGAGGTACAGAAAGAAGCAAGAGAAGTACAGAATGAAGCAACAGGGGTACAGAAAGAGGCAAGAGGGGTGCAGAAAAAGAGAAGTGCAGAAAGAAGCAACAGAGGTGAAGAAGGAGGAAAGAGAATGAAGGAAGAGGCAAGAGAGTTGCAGAAACAGTCAAAAGAGGTGCAGAAAGAGCGAACAGGGGTACAGACAGAGGCAAGAGAGGTGCAGAAAGAGGGAAGAAGGGTGCAGAAAGAGTCAAGAGGGGTGCAGAAATTTGCAAGAGAGATGCACAAAGAAGCAAGAGCAGTGTAGAAAGAACCAACAGAGATGCAGAAAGAGGCAAGAGTGGTGCAGAAAGAGGCAAGAGAAGTACATTAAGAAGCAAAAGAGGTGCAGAAAGAGGCAAGAGATCAGCAGAAAGAGGCAGGAGAGGTGCACAAAGAGGGAGAAGAGTGCAGAAAGAGGCAAGAGGGGTGCAGAAAGAAGTAAAGAGAGTGCAGAAAGAAGCAAAAGAAGAGCAAAAAGAAGCAACCGAGGTGCAGAAAGAGGCAAGAGAAGTGCAGAGAGATGCAAGAGAGGTGCAGAAACAGGCAAAAGAGGTGCAGAAGCAGGCAAGAGAGGTGCAGAAAGAGGGTACATGGGTGCAGAAAGAGGCAAGAGAGGTACAGAAAGAGGGAAGAGGGGTGCAGAAAGAGGCAAGAGAGGTACAGAAAGAAGCAAGTGAGGTGCAGAAAGAGGTAAGAAAGGGAGACAAAGAGGCAAGAGCAGTGCAGAAAGAACCAACAGAGGGGCAGAAGGAGGCAAGAGGGGTGCAGAAAGAGGCAAGAGGGGTGCAGAAAGAAGCAAGAGAGGTGCATAAACAAGCAAGAGAAGTGCACAAAGAACCAACAGTGGGGCAGAAACAGAAAAGAGGGGTGCAGAAAGAGGCAAGAGAAGTGCACAAAGAGGCAAGAGAGTTGCAGAAACAGGCAAGAGAGGTGCAGGAAAAGGGAACAGGGGTACAGAAAGAGGCATGGGAAGAAGGGTGCAGAAAGAAGCAAGAGGGTGCAAAAGAAGCAAGAGAACTGCAGAAAGAAGCAAGAGAAGGGCAGAAAGAGGCAAGAGAGTTGCAGAAACAGGCAAAAAAGGTACAGAAAGAAGCAAGAGCAGCGCATAAAGAATCAACATAGGTGCAGAAGGAGGCAAGAGGGGTGCAGAAAGAGGCAAGAGAGTTGCAGAAACAGGCAAAAGAGGTGCAGAAAGAAGTAAGAGCAGTGCAGAAAGAAGCAAGAGAGGTGCAGAAGGAGGCAAGAAGGATGCCGAAAGAAGCAAGAGAGTTGCAGAAACAGGCAATAGAGGTGCAGAAAGAGGAAAGAGGGGTGCAGAAAGAGGTAAGAGAGGTGCAGAAAGAGGCAAGAGAGGTGCACAAAGAGGGAAGAAGGGTGCAGAAAGAAGCAAGAGAGGTGCAGAAAGAAGCAAGAGAAGTACAGAAACCAGCAACAGATGTGCAGAAAGAGGCAAGAGGGGTGCAGAAAGAGGCAAGAGAAGTGCAGAAAGAAGCAACATAGATACAAAAAGAGGCAAGAGAAGTGCAGAAGGAGGCAAGAGATTTGCAGAAACAGGCAAAAGAGGTGCAATAAGAGGGAACAGGGGTGCAGACAGAGGCAAGGGAGGTAGAGAAAGAAGGAAGAGGGTGCAGAAAGAGGCAAGAGGGGTGCTGCAATTTGCAAGAGAGGTGCAGAAAGAAGCAAGAGCAGTGCAGAGAGAACGAACAGAGGTGCAGAAGGAGGCAAGAGGGGTGCAGAAAGAGGCAAGAGGGGTGCAGAAATTTGCAATGGAGGTGCAGAAAGTAGCAAGAGCAGTGCAGAAAGAACCAACAGAGGTGCAGAAACAGACAAGAGGGTGCAGAAAGAGGCAAGTGAAGTGCAGAAAGAAGCAACAGGGTGAAGAAGGAGGCACCAGTACTGCAGTAAGAGGCAAGAGACTTGCACAAACAGGCAAAAGAGGTGCAGAAAGAGGGAACAGGGGTGCAGACAGAGGCAAGAGAGGTGCAGAAAGAGGCAAGAGAGGTACAGAAAGAGGGAAGAGGGTGCTGAAAGAAGCAAGAGGAGTGCAGAAAGAACCAAGAGAGGCCGAGAAAGAAGCAAGAAAAGTACAGAATGAAGCAACAAGGGTGCAGAAAGAGGCAAGAGGGGTGCAGAAAGAGGCAAGAGAAGTGCAGAAAGAAGCAACAGAGGTGAAGAAGGAGGCGAGACCTGCAGAAAGAGGCAAGAGACTTGCACAAACAGGCAAAATAGGTGCAGAAAGAGGGAACAGGGGTGCAGACATAGGCAAGAGAGTGTTGCAGAAAAAGGGAAGGGAGGGCAAGAGGGATGCAGAAATTTGCAAGAGAGGTGCAGAAAGAAGCAAGAGCAGTGCAGAAAGAACCAACAGAGGTGCACAAACAGAGAAGAGGGGTGCAGAAAGAGGGAAGAAGGGTGCAGAAAGAGGCAACAGTGGTGCAGAAAGAGGCAAGATAGGTACAGAAACAGGCAAGAGCAGTGCAGAAGGGACCAACAGAGGTGCAGAAGGAGGCATGAGGAGTGCAGAAAGAAGCAAGAGAGTTGCAGAAACAGGCAAAAGAGTTGCAGAAACAGGCAAAGAGGTACAGAAAGAGGCAAGAGGGGTCCAGAAAGAGGCAAGAGTGTTGCAGAACCAGGCAAAAGAGGTGCAGAAAGAAGGAACAGGGGTGCAGACAGAGGCAAGAGAGGTACAGAAAGAGGGAAGAGGGGTACAGAAAGAGGGAAGAGGGGTGCTGAAAGAAGCAAGAGGGGTGCAGAAAGAACCAAGAGAGGCCCAGAAAGAAGCAAGAAAAGTACAGAATGAAGCAACAAGGGTGCAGAAAGAGGCAAGAGGGGTGCAGAAAGAGGCAAGAGAAGTACAGAAAGAAGCAACAGAGGTGAAGAAGGAGGCAAGAGACCTGCAGAAAGAGGCAAGAGACTTGCACAAACAGGCAAAATAGGTGCAGAAAGAGGGAACAGGGGTGCAGACATAGGCAAGAGAGTTGCAGAAAAAGGGAAGGGAGGGCAAGAGGGATGCAGAAATTTGCAAGAGAGGTGCAGAAAGAAGCAAGAGCAGTGCAGAAAGAACCAACAGAGGTGCACAAACAGAGAAGAGGGTGCAGAAAGAGGCAAGAAAGTGCAGAAAGAAGCAAAAGAAGTGCAGAAAGAAGCCACTGAGGTGCAGAAAGAGGGAAGAGAAATGCAGAAAGAGGCAAGAGAGGTGCAGCAACAGGCAGGAGAGGTGCAGAAAGAAGGAACAACAGCAGTGCAGAAAGAGGCACGAGAGGTACAGAAAGAGGGAAGAGGGGTGCAGAAAGAGGCAAGAGAAGTGCTGAAAGAAGCAACAGAGGGGTAGAAAGAAGAAAGAGAAGTGATGAAAGACAACAGAGTTACAGAAAAAACAAGAGAGGTGCAGAAAGAGGGAAGAAGGGTGCAGAAAGAGGCAAGAGGGGTGCAGAAAGAAGCGACAGAGGTGCAGAAAGAGGCAACAGTGGTGCAGAAAGAGGCAAGACAGGTACAGAAACAGGCAAGAGCAGTGCAGAAGGGACCAACAGAGGTGCAGAAGGAGGCATGAGGGGTACAGAAAGAGGCAAGAGGGATGCAGAAACAGGCAAGAGAAGTGCAGAAAGAAGCAACAGAGGTGCTGAATGAGGCAAGGGGGTGCAGAAAGAAGCAAGAGTGTTGCAGAAACAGGCAAAAGAGTTGCAGAAACAGGCAAAAGAGGTACAGAAAGAGACAAGAGGGGTCCAGAAAGAGGCAAGAGTGTTGCAGAAACAGGCAAAAGAGGTGCAATAAGAGGAACAGGGGTGCAGACAGAGGCAAGGGAGGTAGAGAAAGAAGGAAGAGGGGTGCAGAAAGAGGCAAGAGGGTGCTGCAATTTGCAAGAGAGGTGCAGAAAGAAGCAAGAGCAGTGCAGAGAGAACGAACAGAGGTGCAGAAGGAGGCAAGAGGGGTGCAGAAAGAGGCAAGAGGGGTGCAGAAATTTGCAAGAGAGGTGCAGAAAGTAGCAAGAGCAGTGCAGAAAGAACCAACAGAGGTGCAGAAACAGACAAGAAGGGTGCAGAAAGAGGCAAGAGAAGTACAGAAAGAAGCAACAGGGGTGAAGAAGGAGGCACCAGTACTGCAGTAAGAGGCAAGAGACTTGCACAAACAGGCAAAAGAGGTGCAGAAAGAGGGAACAGGGGTGCAGACAGAGGCAAGAGAGGTGCAGAAAGAGGCAAGAGAGGTACAGAAAGAGGGAAGAGGGGTGCTGAAAGAAGCAAGAGGGGTGCAGAAAGAACCAAGAGAGGCCCAGAAAGAAGCAAGAAAAGTACAGAATGAAGCAACAAGGGTGCGGAAAGAGGCAAGAGGGGTGCAGAAAGAGGCAAGAGGGGTGCAGAAAGAGGCAAGAGAAGTGCAGAAAGAAGCAACAGAGGTGAAGAAGGAGGCAAGAGACCTGCAGAAAGAGGCAAGAGACTTGCAAAATAGGTGCAGAAAGAGGGAACAGGGGTGCAGACAGAGGCAAGAGAGGTGCAGAAAGAGGGAAGAGGGGTGCAGGAAGGGGCAAGAGGGTGCAGAAATTTGCAAGAGAGGTGCAGAAAGAAGCAAGTGCAGTGCAGAAAGAACCAACAGAGGTGTAGAAACAGACAAGAGGGGTGCAGAAAGAGGCAAGAGAAGTGCGGAAAGAAGCAACAGGGGTGCAGAAGGAGGCAACAGAACTGCAGATAGAGGCAAGAGAGTTGCAGAAAGAGGCAAGAGAGAAGCACAAAGAGGGAGAAGGGTGCAGAAAGAGGCAAGAGGGTACAGAAAGAAGTAAGAGAGGTGCAGAAAGAAGCAAAAGAAGTGCAGAAAGAAGCCACTGAGGTGCAGAAAGAGGCAAGAGAAATGCAGAAAGAGGCAAGAGAGGTGCAGCAACAGGCAGGAGAGGTGCAGAAAGAAGGAACAACAGCGGTGCAGAAAGAGGCACGAGAGGTACAGAAAGAGGGAAGAGGGGTGCAGAAAGAGGCAAGAGAAGTGCTGAAAGAAGCAACAGAGGGGTAGAAAGAAGAAAGAGAAGTGATGAAAGAGACAACAGAGTTACAGAAAAAACAAGAGAGGTGCAGAAAGAGGGAAGAAGGGTTCAGAAAGAGGCAAGAGGGGTGCAGAAAGAAGCGAGAGAGGTGCAGAAAGAGGCAACAGTGGTGCAGAAAGAGGCAAGACAGGTACAGAAACAGGCAAGAGCAGTGCAGAAGGGACCAACAGAGGTGCAGAAGGAGGCATGAGGGGTGCAGAAAGAGACAAGAGGGATACAGAAACAGGCAAGAGAAGTGCAGAAAGAAGCAACAGAGGTGCTGAAGGAGGCAAGGGGTGCAGAAAGAAGCAAGAGAGTTGCAGAAACAGGCAAAAGAGTTGCAGAAACAGGCAAAAAAGGTACAGAAAAGGCAAGAGGGGTCCAGAAAGAGGCAAGAGTGTTGCAGAAACAGGCAAAAGAGGTACAGAAAGAAGGAACAGAGGTGCAGACAGAGGCAAGAGAGGTACAGAAAGAGGGAAGAGGGTGCAGAAAGAGGCAAGAGGGTGCAGAAAGAGGCAAGAGAAGTGCAGAAAGAAGCAACAGAGGTGAAGAAGGAGGCAAAAGACCTGCAGAGAGAGGCAAGATACTTGCATAAACAGGCAGAAAGAAGCAAGAGCATTGCAGAAAGAACCAACAGAGGCGCAGAAGGAGGCAAGAGGGGTGCAGAAAGAGGCAAGAGAGTTGCAGAAACAGGCAAAAGAGGTGCATAAAGAAGCAAGAGCAGTGCGGAAAGATCCAACAGAGGTGCAGAAGGAGGCAAGGTGGTGCAGAAAGAAGCAAGAGAGTTGCAGGAACAGGCAAAAGAGGTAGAGAAAGAGGCAAGAGGGGTGCAGAAAGAGGTAAGAGAGGTGCAGAAAGAGACAAGAGAGGTGCACAAAGAGGGAAGAAGGGTGCAGAAAGAGGCAAGAGGGGTGTAGAAAGAAGCAAGAGAGGTGCAGAAAGAAGCAAGAGAAGTACAGAAACCAGCAACAGAGGTGCAGAAAGAGGGAAGAGGGGTGCAGAAAGAGGCAAGAGAAGTGCAGAAAGAAGCAACAGAGATACAAAAAGAGGCAAGAGAAGTGCAGAAGGAGGCAAGAGATTTGCAGAAACAGGCAAAAGAGGTGCAATAAGAGGGAACAGGGGTGCAGACAGAGGCAAGAGAGGTAGAGAAAGAAGGAAGAGGGGTGCAGAAAGAGGCAAGAGGGGTGCAGAAAGAAGCAAGAGCAGTGCAGAGAGAACGAACAGAGGTGCAGAAGGAGGCAAGAGGGGTGCAGAAAGAGGCAAGAGGGGTGCAGAAATGTGCAAGAGAGGTGCAGAAAGAAGCAAGAGCAGTGCAGAAAGAACCAACAGAGGTGCAGAAACAGACAAGAGGGGTGCAGAAAGAGGCAAGAGAAGTGCAGAAAGAAGCAACAGGGGTGAAGAAGGAGGCACCAGTACTGCAGTAAGAGGCAAGAGACTTGCACAAACAGGCAAAATAGGTGCAGAAAGAGGGAACAGGGGTGCAGACATAGGCAAGAGAGTTGCAGAAAAAGGGAAGGGAGGGCAAGAGGGATGCAGAAATTTGCAAGAGAGGTGCAGAAAGAAGCAAGAGCAGTGCAGAAAGAACCAACAGAGGTGCACAAACAGAGAAGAGGGGTGCAGAAAGAGGCAAGAGAAGTGCAGAAAGAAGCAAAAGAAGTGCAGAAAGAAGCCACTGAGGTGCAGAAAGAGGAAGAGAAATGCAGAAAGAGGCAAGAGAGGTGCAGCAACAGGCAGGAGAGGTGCAGAAAGAAGGAACAACAGCAGTGCAGAAAGAGGCACGAGAGGTACAGAAAGAGGGAAGAGGGGTGCAGAAAGAGGCAAGAGAAGTGCTGAAAGAAGCAACAGAGGGTAGAAAGAAGAAAGAGAAGTGATGAAAGACAACAGAGTTACAGAAAAAACAAGAGAGGTGCAGAAAGAGGGAAGAAGGGTGCAGAAAGAGGCAAGAGGGGTGCAGAAAGAAGCGACAGAGGTGCAGAAAGAGGCAACAGTGGTGCAGAAAGAGGCAAGACAGGTACAGAAACAGGCAAGAGCAGTGCAGAAGGGACCAACAGAGGTGCAGAAGGAGGCATGAGGGGTACAGAAAGAGGCAAGAGGGATGCAGAAACAGGCAAGAGAAGTGCAGAAAGAAGCAACAGAGGTGCTGAATGAGGCAAGAGGTGCAGAAAGAAGCAAGAGTGTTGCAGAAACAGGCAAAAGAGTTGCAGAAACAGGCAAAAGAGGTACAGAAAGAGACAAGAGGGGTCCAGAAAGAGGCAAGAGTGTTGCAGAAACAGGCAAAAGAGGTGCAATAAGAGGGAACAGGGGTGCAGACAGAGGCAAGGGAGGTAGAGAAAGAAGGAAGAGGGGTGCAGAAAGAGGCAAGAGGGGTGCTGCAATTTGCAAGAGAGGCGCAGAAAGAAGCAAGAGCAGTGCAGAGAGAACGAACAGAGGTGCAGAAGGAGGCAAGAGGGGTGCAGAAAGAGGCAAGAGGGGTGCAGAAATTTGCAAGAGAGGTGCAGAAAGTAGCAAGAGCAGTGCAGAAAGAACCAACAGAGGTGCAGAAACAGACAAGAGGGGTGCAGAAAGAGGCAAGAGAAGTACAGAAAGAAGCAACAGGGGTGAAGAAGGAGGCACCAGTACTGCAGTAAGAGGCAAGAGACTTGCACAAACAGGCAAAAGAGGTGCAGAAAGAGGGAACAGGGGTGCAGACAGAGGCAAGAGAGGTGCAGAAAGAGGCAAGAGAGGTACAGAAAGAGGGAAGAGGGGTGCTGAAAGAAGCAAGAGGGGTGCAGAAAGAGGCAAGAGAAGTGCAGAAAGAAGCAACAGAGGTGAAGAAGGAGGCAAGAGACCTGCAGAAAGAGGCAAGAGACTTGCAAAATAGGTGCAGAAAGAGGGAACAGGGGTGCAGACAGAGGCAAGAGAGGTGCAGAAAGAGGGAAGAGGGGTGCAGGAAGGGGCAAGAGGGGTGCAGAAATTTGCAAGAGAGGTGCAGAAAGAAGCAAGAGCAGTGCAGAAAGAACCAACAGAGGTGTAGAATAAGACAAGAGGGGTGCAGAAAGAGGCAAGAGAAGTGCGGAAAGAAGCAACAGGGGTGCAGAAGGAGGCAACAGAACTGCAGATAGAGGCAAGAGAGTTGCAGAAAGAGGCAAGAGAGAAGCACAAAGAGGGAGAAGGGTGCAGAAAGAGGCAAGAGGGGTACAGAAAGAAGTAAGAGAGGTGCAGAAAGAACAAAAGAAGTGCAGAAAGAAGCCACTGAGGTGCAGAAAGAGGCAAGAGAAATGCAGAAAGAGGCAAGAGAGGTGCAGCAACAGGCAGGAGAGGTGCAGAAAGAAGGAACAACAGTGGTGCAGAAAGAGGCACGAGAGGTACAGAAAGAGGGAAGAGGGGTGCAGAAAGAGGCAAGAGAAGTGCTGAAAGAAGCAACAGAGCGGTAGAAAGAAGAAAGAGAAGTGATGAAAGAGACAACAGAGTTACAGAAAAAACAAGAGAGGTGCAGAAAGAGGGAAGAAGGGTGCAGAAAGAGGCAAGAGGGTGCAGAAAGAAGCGAGAGAGGTGCAGAAAGAGGCAACAGTGGTGCAGAAAGAGGCAAGACAGGTACAGAAACAGGCAAGAGCAGTGCAGAAGGGACCAACAGAGGTGCAGAAGGAGGCATGAGGGGTGCAGAAAGAGACAAGAGGGATACAGAAACAGGCAAGAGAAGTGCAGAAAGAAGCAACAGAGGTGCTGAAGGAGGCAAGGGGGTGCAGAAAGAAGCAAGAGAGTTGCAGAAACAGGCAAAAGAGTTGCAGAAACAGGCAAAAGAGGTACAGAAAAGGCAAGAGGGGTCCAGAAAGAGGCAAGAGTGTTGCAGAAACAGGCAAAAGAGGTACAGAAAGAAGGAACAGGGGTGCAGACAGAGGCAAGAGAGGTACAGAAAGAGGGAAGAGGGGTGCAGAAAGAGGCAAGAGGGGTGCAGAAAGAGGCAAGAGAAGTGCAGAAAGAAGCAACAGAGGTGAAGAAGGAGGCAAAAGACCTGCAGAGAGAGGCAAGATACTTGCATAAACAGGCAGAAAGAAGCAAGAGCATTGCAGAAAGAACCAACAGAGGTGCAGAAGGAGGCAAGAGGGGTGCAGAAAGAGGCAAGAGAGTTGCAGAAACAGGCAAAAGAGGTGCATAAAGAAGCAAGATCAGTGCAGAAAGATCCAACAGAGGTGCAGAAGGAGGCAAGGTGGTGCAGAAAGAAGCAAGAGAGTTGCAGGAACAGGCAAAAGAGGTAGAGAAAGAGGCAAGAGGGGTGCAGAAAGAGGTAAGAGAGGTGCAGAAAGAGACAAGAGAGGTGCACAAAGAGGGAAGAAGGGTGCAGAAAGAGGCAAGAGGGGTGCAGAAAGAAGCAAGAGAGGTGCAGAAAGAATTAAGAGAGGTGCAGAAAGAAGCAAGAGAAGTACAGAAACCAGCAACAGAGGTGCAGAAAGAGGGAAGAGGGGTGCAGAAAGAGGCAAGAGAAGTGCAGAAAGAAGCAACAGAGATACAAAAAGAGGCAAGAGAAGTGCAGAAGGTGGCAAGAGATTTGCAGAAACAGGCAAAAGAGGTGCAATAAGAGGGAACAGGGGTGCAGACAGAGGCAAGAGAGGTAGAGAAAGAAAGAAGAGGGGTGCAGAAAGAGGCAAGAGGGGTGTAGAAAGAAGCAAGAGCAGTGCAGAGAGAACGAACAGAGGTGCAGAAGGAGGCAAGAGGGGTGCAGAAAGAGGCAAGAGGGGTGCAGAAATGTGCAAGAGAGGTGCAGAAAGAAGCTAGAGCAGTGGAGAAAGAACCAACAGAGGTGCAGAAACAGACAAGAGGGGTGCAGAAAGAGGCAAGAGAAGTGCAGAAAGAAGCAACAGGGGTGAAGAAGGAGGCAACAGTACTGCAGAAAGAGGCAAGAGACTTGCACAAACAGGCAAAAGAGGTGCAGAAAGAGGGAACAGGGGTGCAGACAGAGGCAAGAGAGGTGCATAAAGAGGCAAGAGAGGTACAGAAAGAGGGAAGAGGGATGCTGAAAGAAGCAAGAGGGGTGCAGAAAGAACCAAGATAGGCCCAGAAAGAAGCAAGAAAAGTACAGAATGAAGCAACAAGGGTGCAGAAAGAGGCAAGAGGGGTGCAGAAAGAGGCAAGAGAAGTGCAGAAAGAAGCAACAGAGGTGAAGAAGGAGGCAAGAGACTTGCAGAAAGAGGCAAGAGACTTGCACAAACAGGCAAAATAGGTGCAGAAAGAGGAAGAGAGGTGCAGGAAGGGGCAAGAGGGGTGCAGAAATTTGCAAGAGAGGTGCAGAAAGAAGCAAGAGCAGTGCAGAAAGAACCAACAGAGGTGCAGAAACAGACAAGAGGGGTGCAGAAAGAGGCAAGAGAAGTGCGGAAAGAAGCAACAGGGGGTGCAGAAGGAGGCAACAGAACTGCAGATAGAGGCAAGAGAGTTGCAGAAAGAGGCAAGAGAGAAGCACAAAGAGGGAGAAGGGTGCAGAAAGAGGCAAGAGGGGTGCAGAAAGAAGTAAGAGAGGTGCAGAAAGAAGCAAAAGAAGTGCAGAAAGAAGCCACTGAGGTGCAGAAAGAGGCAAGAGAAGGACAGAAAGAGGCAAGAGAGGTGCAGCAACAGGCAGGAGAGATGCAGAAAGAAGGAACAACAGCGGTGCAGAAAGAGGCACGAGAGGTACAGAAAGAGGGAAGAGTGGTGCAGAAAGAGGCAAGAGAAGTGCTGAAAGAAGCAACAGAGCGGTAGAAAGAAGAAAGAGAAGTGATGAAAGAGACAACAGAGTTACAGAAAAAACAAGAGAGGTGCAGAAAGAGGGAAGAAGGGTGCAGAAAGAGGCAAGAGGGGTGCAGAAAGAAGCAAGAGAGGTGCAGATAGAGGCAACAGTGGTGCAGAAAGAGGCAAGATAGGTACAGAAACAGGCAAGAGCAGTGCAGAAGGGACCAACAGAGGTGCAGAAGGAGGCATGAGGAGTGCAGAAAGAAGCAAGAGAGTTGCAGAAACAGGCAAAAGAGTTGCAGAAACAGGCAAAAGAGGTACAGAAAGAGGCAAGAGGGGTCCAGAAAGAGGCAAGAGTGTTGCAGAACCAGGCAAAAGAGGTGCAGAAAGAAGGAACAGGGGTGCAGACAGAGGCAAGAGAGGTACAGAAAGAGGGAAGAGGGGTACAGAAAGAGGGAAGAGGGGTGCTGAAAGAAGCAAGAGGGTGCAGAAAGGACCAAGAGAGGCCCAGAAAGAAGCAAGAAAAGTACAGAATGAAGCAACAAGGGTGCAGAAAGAGGCAAGAGGGGTGCAGAAAGAGGCAAGAGAAGTACAGAAAGAAGCAACAGAGGTGAAGAAGGAGGCAAGAGACCTGCAGAAAGAGGCAAGAGACTTGCACAAACAGGCAAAATAGGTGCAGAAAGAGGGAACAGGGGTGCAGACATAGGCAAGAGAGGTGCAGAAAAAGGGAAGGGAGGGCAAGAGGGGTGCAGAAATTTGCAAGAGAGGTGCAGAAAGAAGCAAGAGCAGTGCAGAAAGAACCAACAGAGGTGCACAAACAGAGAAGAGGGGTGCAGAAAGAGGCAAGAGAAGTGCAGAAAGAAGGAAAAGAAGTGCAGAAAGAAGCCACTGAGGTGCAGAAAGAGGGAAGAGAAATGCAGAAAGAGCCAAGAGAGGTGCAGCAACAGGCAGGAGAGGTGCAGAAAGAAGGAACAACAGCAGTGCAGAAAGAGGCATGAGAGGTACAGAAAGAGGGAAGAGGGGTGCAGAAAGAGGCAAGAGAAGTGCTTAAAGAAGCAACAGAGGGGTAGAAAGAAGAAAGAGAAGTGATGAAAGAGACAACAGAGTTACAGAAAAAACAAGAGAGGTGCAGAAAGAGGCAAGAGAGGTGTACAAAGAGGGAAGAAGGGTACAGAAAGAGGCAAGAGGGGTTCAGAAAGAAGCAAGAGAGGTGCAGAAAGAAGCAAGAGAAGTACAGAAAGAAGCAACAGAGATACAAAAAGAGGCAAGAGAAATGCAGAAGGAGGAAAGAGATTTGCAGAAACAGGCAAAAGAGGTACAATAAGAGGGAACAGGGGTGCAGACAGAGGCAAAAGAGGTAGAGAAAGAAGGAAGAGGGGTGCAGAAAGAGGCAAGAGGGGTGCTGCAATTTGCAAGAGAGGTGCAGAAAGAAGCAAGAGCAGTGCAAAGAGAACGAACAGAGGTGCAGAAGGAGGCAAGAGGGGTGCAGAAAGAGGCAAGAGGGGTGCAGAAATGTGCAAGAGAGGTGCAGAAAGAAGCAAGAGCAGTGCAGAAAGAACCAACAGAGGTGCAGAAACAGACAAGAGGGGTGCAGAAAGAGGCAAGAGAAGTGCAGAAAGAAGCAACAGGGGTGAAGAAGGAGGCAACAGTACTGCAGAAAGAGGCAAGATACTTGCACAAACAGGCAAAAGAGGTGCAGAAAGAGGGAACAGGGGTGCAGACAGAGGCAAGAGAGGTGCAGAAAGAGGCAAGAGAGGTACAGAAAGAGGGAAGAGGGGTGCTGAAAGAAGCAAGAGGGGTGCAGAAAGAACCAAGAGATGCCCAGAAAGAAGCAAGAAAAGTACAGAATGAAGCAACAAGGGTGCAGAAAGAGGCAAGAGGGTGCAGAAAGAGGCAAGAGGGGTGCAGAAAGAGGCAAGAGAAGTGCAGAAAGAAGCAACAGAGGTGAAGAAGGAGGCAAGAGACCTGCAGAAAGAGGCAAGAGACTTGCACAAACAGGCAAAATAGGTGCAGGAAGAGGGAACAGGGGTGCAGACAGAGGCAAGAGAGGTGCAGAAAGAGGGAATAGGGGTGCAGGAAGGGGCAAGAGGGGTGCAGAAATTTGCAAGAGAGATGCAGAAAGAAGCAAGAGCAGTGCAGAAAGAACCAACAGAGGTGCAGAAACAAACAAGAGGGGTGCAGAAAGAGGCAAGAGAAGTGCGGAAAGAAGCAACAGGGGTGCAGAAGGAGGCAACAGAACTTCAGATAGAGGCAAGAGAGTTGCAGAAAGAGGCAAGAGAGAAGCACAAAGAGGGAGAAGGGTGCAGAAAGAGGCAAGAGGGGTGCAGAAAGAAGTAAGAGAGGTGCAGAAAGAAGCAAAAGAAGTGCAGAAAGAAGCCACTGAGGTGCAGAAAGAGGCAAGAGAAGTGCAGAAAGAGGCAAGAGAGGTGCAGCAACAGGCAGGAGAGGTGCAGCAAGAAGGAACAACAGCGGTGCAGAAAGAGGCACGAGAGGTACAGAAAGAGGGAAGAGGGGTGCAGAAAGAGGCAAGAGAAGTGCTGAAAGAAGCAACAGAGCGGTAGAAAGAAGAAAGAGAAGTGATGAAAGAGACAACAGAGTTACAGAAAAAACAAGAGAGGTGCAGAAAGAGGGAAGAAGGGTGCAGAAAGAGGCAAGAGGGGTGCAGAAAGAAGCGAGAGAGGTGCAGAAAGAGGCAACAGTGGTGCAGAAAGAGGCAAGACAGGTACAGAAACAGGCAAGAGCAGTGCAGAAGGGACCAACAGAGGTGCAGAAGGAGGCATGAGGGGTGCAGAAAGAGACAAGAGGGATACAGAAACAGGCAAGAGAAGTGCAGAAAGAAGCAACAGAGGTGCTGAAGGAGGCAAGGGGGTGCATAAAGAAGCAAGAGAGTTGCAGAAACAGGCAAAAGAGTTGCAGAAACAGGCAAAAGAGGTACAGAAAAGGCAAGAGGGGTCCAGAAAGAGGCAAGAGTGTTGCAGAAACAGGCAAAAGAGGTACAGAAAGAAGGAACAGGGGTGCAGACAGAGGCAAGAGAGGTACAGAAAGAGGGAAGAGGGTGCAGAAAGAGGCAAGAGGGTGCAGAAAGAGGCAAGAGAAGTGCAGAAAGAAGCAACAGAGGTGAAGAAGGAGGCAAAAGACCTGCAGAGAGAGGCAAGATACTTGCATAAACAGGCAGAAAGAAGCAAGAGCATTGCAGAAAGAACCAACAGAGGTGCAGAAGGAGGCAAGAGGGGTGCAGAAAGAGGCAATAGAGTTGCAGAAACAGGCAAAAGAGGTGCATAAAGAAGCAAGAGCAGTGCAGAAAGATCCAACAGAGGTGCAGAAGGAGGCAAGGTGGTGCAGAAAGAAGCAAGAGAGTTGCAGGAACAGGCAAAAGAGGTAGAGAAAGAGGCAAGAGGGGTGCAGAAAGAGGTAAGAGAGGTGCAGAAAGAGACAAGAGAGTTGCACAAAGAGGGAAGAAGGGTGCAGAAAGAGGCAAGAGGGGTGCAGAAAGAAGCAAGAGAGGTGCAGAAAGAAGCAAGAGAAGTACAGAAACCAGCAACAGAGGTGCAAAAAGAGGCAAGGTGGTGCAGAAAGAAGCAAGAGAGTTGCAGGAACAGGCAAAAGAGGTAGAGAAAGAGGCAAGAGGGGTGCAGAAAAAGGTAAGAGAGGTGCAGAAAGAGACAAGAGAGGTGCACAAAGAGGGAAGAAGGGTGCAGAAAGAGGCAAGAGAGGTGCAGAAAGAAGCAAGAGAGGTGCAGAAAGAAGCAAGAGAAGTACAGAAACCAGCAACAGGTGCAGAAAGAGGGAAGAGGGTGCAGAAAGAGGCAAGAGAAGTGCAGAAAAAGCAACAGAGATATAAAAGAGGCAAGAGAAGTGCAGAAGGTGGCAAGAGATTTGCAGAAACAGGCAAAAGAGGTGCAATAAGAGGGAACAGGGGTGCAGACAGAGGCAAGAGAGGTAGAGAAAGAAGGAAGAGGGGTGGCAAGAGGGGTGCAGAAAGAGGCAAGAGGGGTGCAGAAATGTGCAAGAGAGGTGCAGAAAGAAGCAAGAGCAGTGCAGAAAGAACCAACAGAGGTGCAGAAACAGACAAGAGGGGTGCAGAAAGAGGCAAGAGAAGTGCAGAAAGAAGCAACAGGGGTGAAGAAGGAGGCAACAGTACTGCAGAAAGAGGCAAGAGACTTGCACAAACAGGCAAAAGAGGTGCAGAAAGAGGGAACATGGGTGCAGACAGAGGCAAGAGAAGTGCAGAAAGAGGCAAGAGAGGTACAGAAAGAGGGAAGAGGGGTGCTGAAAGAAGCAAGAGGGGTGCAGAAAGAACCAAGATAGGCCCAGAAAGAAGCAAGAAAAGTACAGAATGAAGCAACAAGGGTGCAGAAAGAGGCAAGAGGGGTGCAGAAAGAGGCAAGAGGGGTGCAGAAAGAGGCAAGAGAAGTGCAGAAAGAAGCAACAGAGGTGAAGAAGGAGGCAAGAGACTTGCACAAACAGGCAAAATAGGTGCAGAAAGAAGGAAGAGAGGTGCAGGAAGGGGCAAGAAGGGTGCAGAAATTTGCAAGAGAGGTGCAGAAAGAAGCAAGAGCAGTGCAGAAAGAACCAACAGAGGTGCAGAAACAGACAAGAGGGGTGCAGAAAGAGGCAAGAGAAGTGCGGAAAGAAGCAACAGGGGGTGCAGAAGGAGGCAACAGAACTGCAGATAGAGGCAAGAGAGTTGCAGAAAGAGGCAAGAGAGAAGCACAAAGAGGGAGAAGGGTGCAGAAAGAGGCAAGAGGGTGCAGAAAGAAGTAAGAGAGGTGCAGAAAGAAGCAAAAGAAGTGCAGAAAGAAGCCACTGAGGTGCAGAAAGAGAGCAAGAGAAGTACAGAAAGAGGCAAAGAGAGGTGCAGCAACAGGCAGGAGAGGTGCAGAAAGAAGGAACAACAGCGGTGCAGAAAGAGGCACTGAGAGGTACAGAAAGAGGGAAGAGGGGTGCAGAAAGAAGCAAGAGAAGTGCTGAAAGAAGCAACAGAGCGGTAGAAAGAAGAAAGAGAAGTGATGAAAGAGACAACTGAGTTACAGAAAAAACAAGAGAGGTGCAGAAAGAGGGAAGAAGGGTGCAGAAAGAGGCAAGAGAGGTGCAGAAAGAAGCGAGAGAGGTGCAGATAGAGGCAACAGTGGTGCAGAAAGAGGCAAGATAGTTACAGAAACAGGCAAGAGCAGTGCAGAAGGGACCAACAGAGGTGCAGAAGGAGGCATGAGGAGTGCAGAAAGAAGCAAGAGAGTTGCAGAAACAGGCAAAAGAGTACAGAAACAGGCAAAAGAGGTACAGAAAGAGGCAAGAGGGGTCCAGAAAGAGGCAAGAGTGTTTGCAGAACCAGGCAAAAGAGGTGCAGAAAGAAGGAGCAGGGGTGCAGACAGAGGCAAGAGAGCTACAGAAAGAGGGAAGAGGGGTACAGAAAGAGGGAAGAGGGGTGCTGAAAGAAGCAAGAGGGGTGCAGAAAGAACCAAGAGAGGCCCAGAAAGAAGCAAGAAAAGTACAGAATGAAGCAACAAGGGTGCAGAAAGAGGCAAGAGGGGTGCAGAAAGAGGCAAGAGAAGTACAGAAAGAAGCAACAGAGGTGAAGAAGGAGGCAAGAGACCTGCAGAAAGAGGCAAGAGACTTGCACAAACAGGCAAAATAGGTGCAGAAAGAGGGAACAGGGGTGCAGACATAGGCAAGAGAGGTGCAGAAAAAGGGAAGGGAGGGCAAGAGGGGTGCAGAAATTTGCAAGAGAGGTGCAGAAAGAACCAACAGAGGTGCACAAACAGAGAAGAGGGGTGCAGAAAGAGGCAAGAGAAGTGCAGAAAGAAGCAAAAGAAGTGCAGAAAGAAGCCACTGAGGTGCAGAAAGAGGGAAGAGAAATGCAGAAAGAGGCAAGAGAGGTGCAGCAACAGGCAGGAGAGGTGCAGAAAGAAGGAACAACAGCAGTGCAGAAAGAGGCACGAGAGGTACAGAAAGAGGGAAGAGGGGTGCAGAAAGAGGCAAGAGAAGTGCTGAAAGAAGCAACAGAGGGGTAGAAAGAAGAAAGAAAAGTGATGAAAGAGACAACAAAGTTACAGAAAAAACAAGAGAGGTGCAGAAAGAGGGAAGAAGGGTGCAGAAAGAGGCAAGAGGGGTGCAGAAAGAAGCGACAGAGGTGCAGAAAGAGGCAACAGTGGTCCTGAAAGAGGCAAGACAGGTACAGAAACAGGCAAGAGCAGTGCAGAAGGGACCAACAGAGGTGCAGAAGGAGGCATGAGGGGTACAGAAAGAGGCAAGAGGGATGCAGAAACAGGCAAGAGAAGTGCAGAAAGAAGCAACAGAGGTGCTGAATGAGGCAAGGGGGTGCAGAAAGAAGCAAGAGTGTTGCAGAAACAGGCAAAAGAGTTGCAGAAACAGGCAAAAGAGGTACAGAAAGAGACAAGAGGGGTCCAGAAAGAGGCAAGAATGTTGCAGAAACAGGCAAAAGAGGTACAGAAAGAAGGAACAGGGTTGCAGACAGAGGCAAGAGAGGTACAGAAAGAGGGAAGAGGGGTACAGAAAGAGGCAAAAGGGGTGCAGAAAGAGGCAAGAGAAGTTCAGAAAGAAGCAACAGAGGTGAACAAGGAGGCAAGAGACCTGCAGAGAGAGGCAAGATACTTGCATAAACAGGCAGAAAGAAGCAAGAGCATTGCAGAAAGAACCAACAGAGGTGCAGAAGGAGGCAAGAGGGGTGCAGAAAGAGGCAAGAGAGTTGCAGAAACAGGCAAAAGAGGTGCATAAAGAAGCAAGAGCAGTGCAGAAAGATCCAACAGAGGTGCAGAAGGAGGCAAGGGGGTGCAGAAAGAAGCAAGAGAGTTGCAGGAACAGGCAAAAGAGGTACATAAAGAGGCAAGAGGGGTGCAGAAAGAGGTAAGAGAGGTGCAGAAAGAGGCAAGAGAGGTGTACAAAGAGGGAAGAAAGGTACAGAAAGAGGCAAGAGGGGTTCAGAAAGAAGCAAGAGAGGTGCAGAAAGAAGCAAGAGAAGTACAGAAACCAGCAACAGAGGTGCAAAAAGAGGCAAGAGGGTGCAGAAAGAGGCAAGAGAAGTGCAGAAAGAAGCAACAGAGATACAAAAAGAGGCAAGAGAAGTGCGGAAGGAGGAAAGAGATTTGCAGAAACAGGCAAAAGAGGTGCAATAAGAGGGAACAGGGTGCAGACAGAGGCAAGAGAGGTAGAGAAAGAAGGAAGAGGGGTGCAGAAAGAGGCAAGAGGGGTGCTGCAATTTGCAAGAGAGGTGCAGAAAGAAGCAAGAGCAGTGCAAAGAGAACGAACAGAGGTGCAGAAGGAGGCAAGAGGGGTACAGAAAGAAGCAAGAGAGGTGCAGAAAGAAGCAAGAGAAGTACAGAAACCAGCAACAGAGGTGCAAAAAGAGGCAAGAGGGGTGCAGAAAGAGGCAAGAGAAGTGCAGAAAGAAGCAACAGAGATACAAAAAGAGGCAAGAGAAGTGCAGAAGGAGGAAAGAGATTTGCAGAAACAGGCAAAAGAGGTGCAATAAGAGGGAACAGGGGTGCAGACAGAGGCAAGAGAGGTAGAGAAAGAAGGAAGAGGGGTGCAGAAAGAGGCAAGAGGGGTGCTGCAATTTGAAAGAGAGGTGCAGAAAGAAGCAAGAGCAGTGCAAAGAGAACGAACAGAGGTGCAGAAGGAGGCAAGAGGGTGCAGAAAGAGGCAAGAGGGGTGCAGAAATGTGCAAGAGAGGTGCAGAAAGAAGCAAGAGCAGTGCAGAAAGAACCAACAGAGGTGCAGAAACAGACAAGAGGGGTGCAGAAAGAGGCAGGAGAAGTGCAGAAAGAAGCAACAAGGGTGAAGAAGGAGGCAACAGTACTGCAGAAAGAGGCAAGATACTTGCACAAACAGGCAAAAGAGGTGCAGAAAGAGGGAACAGGGGTGCAGACAGAGGCAAGAGAGGTGCAGAAAGAGGCAAGAGAGGTACAGAAAGAGGGAAGAGGGGTGCTGAAAGAAGCAAGAGGGGTGCAGAAAGAACCAAGAGATGCCCAGAAAGAAGCAAGAAAAGTACAGAATGAAGCAACAAGGGTGCAGAAAGAGGCAAGAGGGGTGCAGAAAGAGGCAAGAGGGGTGCAGAAAGAGGCAAGAGAAGTGCAGAAAGAAGCAACAGAGGTGAAGAAGGAGGCAAGAGACCTGCAGAAAGAGGCAAGAGACTTGCACAAACAGGCAAAATAGGTGCAGGAAGAGGGAACAGGGGTGCAGATAGAGGCAAGAGAGGTGCAGAAAGAGGGAATATGGGTGCAGGAAGGGGCAAGAGGGGTGCAGAAATCTGCAAGAGAGGTGCAGAAAGAAGCAAGAGCAGTGCAGAAAGAACCAACAGAGGTGCAGAAACAAACAAGAGGGGTGCAGAAAGAGGCAAGAGAAGTGCGGAAAGAAGCAACAGGAGGTGCAGAAGGAGGCAACAGAACTGCAGATAGAGGCAAGAGAGTTGCAGAAAGAGGCAAGAGAGAAGCACAAAGAGGAGAAGGGTGCAGAAAGAGGCAAGAGGGGTGCAGAAAGAAGTAAGAGAGGTGCAGAAAGAACCAAAAGAAGTGCAGAAAGAAGCCACTGAGGTGCAGAAAGAGGCAAGAGAAGTGCAGAAAGAGGCAAGAGAGGTGCAGCAACAGGCAGGAGAGGTGCAGCAAGAAGGAACAACAGCGGTGCAGAAAGAGGCACGAGAGGTACAGAAAGAGGGAAGAGGGGTGCAGAAAGAGGCAAGAGAAGTGCTGAAAGAAGCAACAGAGCGGTAGAAAGAAGAAAGAGAAGTGATGAAAGATACAACAGAGTTACAGAAAAAACAAGAGAGGTGCAGAAAGAGGGAAGAAGGGTACAGAAAGAAGCAAGAGAAGTACAGAAACCAGCAACAGAGGTGCAGAAAGAGGCAAGAGGGGTGCAGAAAGAGGCAAGAGAAGTGCAGACAGAAGCAACAGGGGTGAAGAAGGAGGCAACAGTACTGCAGAAATAGGCAAAAGACTTGCACAAACAGGCAAAAAGAGGTGCAGAAAGAGGGAACAGGGGTGCAGACAGAGGCAAGAGAGGTGCAGAAAGAGGCAAGAGAGGTACAGAAAGAGGGAAGAGGGGTGCTGAAAGAAGCAAGAGGGGTGCAGAAAGAACCAAGAGAGGCCCAGAAAGAAGCAAGAAAAGTACAGAATGAAGCAACAGAGGAGCAGAAGGAGGCAAGAGGGGTGCAGAAAGTGGCAAGAGAGTTGCAGAAACAGGCAAAAGAGGTGCATAAAGAAGCAAGAGCAGTGCAGAAAGATCCAACAGAGGTGCAGAAGGAGGCAAGGTGGTGCAGAAAGAAGCAAGAGAGTTGCAGGAACAGGCAAAAGAGGTAGAGAAAGAGGCAAGAGGGGTGCAGAAAGAGGTAAGAGAGGTGCAGAAAGAGACAAGAGAGGTGCAGAAAGAGGGAAGAAGGGTGCAGAAAGAGGCAAGAGGGGTGCAGAAAGAAGCAAGAGAGGTGCAGAAAGAAGCAAGAGAGGTGCAGAAAGAAGCAAGAGAAGTACAGAAACCAGCAACAGAGGTGCAGAAAGAGGGAAGAGGGGTGCAGAAAGAGGCAAGAGAAGTGCAGAAAGAAGCAACAGAGATACAAAAAGAGGCAAGAGAAGTGCAGAAGGAGGCAAGAGATTTGCAGAAACAGGCAAAAGAGGTGCAATAAGAGGGAACAGGGGTGCAGACAGAGGCAAGAGAGGTAGAGAAAGAAGGAAGAGGGGTGCAGAAAGAGGCAAGAGGGGTGCAGAAAGAAGCAAGAGCAGTGCAGAGAGAATGAACAGAGGTGCAGAAGGAGGCAAGAGGGGTACAGAAAGAGGCAAGAGGGGTGCAGAAATGTGCAAGAGAGGTGCAGAAAGAAGCAAGAGCAGTGCAGAAAGAACCAACAGAGGTGCAGAAACAGACAAGAGGGGTGCAGAAAGAGGCAAGAGAAGTGCAGAAAGAAGCAACAGGGGTGAAGAAGGAGGCAACAGTACTGCAGAAAGAGGCAAGATACTTGCACAAACAGGCAAAAGAGGTGCAGAAAGAGGGAACAGGGGTGCAGACAGAGGCAAGAGAGGTGCAGAAAGAGGCAAGAGAGGTACAGAAAGAGGGAAGAGGGGTGCTGAAAGAAGCACGAGGGGTGCAGAAAGAACCAAGAGATGCCCAGAAAGAAGCAAGAAAAGTACAGAATGAAGCAACAAGGGTGCATAAAGAGGCAAGAGGGGTGCAGAAAGAGGCAAGAGGGGTGCAGAAAGAGGCAAGAGAAGTGCAGAAAGAAGCAACAGAGGTGAAGAAGGAGGCAAGAGACCTGCAGAAAGAGGCAAGACACTTGCACAAACAGGCAAAATAGGTGCAGGAAGAGGGAACAGGGGTCAAGATAGAGGCAAGAGAGGTGCAGAAAGAGGGAATAGGGGTGCAGGAAGGGGCAAGAGGGGTGCAGAAATCTGCAAGAGAGGTGCAGAAAGAAGCAAGAGCAGTGCAGAAAGAACCAACAGAGGTGCAGAAACAAACAAGAGGGGTGCAGAAAGAGGCAAGAGAAGTGCGGAAAGAAGCAACAGGGGTGCAGAAGGAGGCAACAGAACTGCAGATAGAGGCAAGAGAGTTGCAGAAAGAGGCAAGAGAAAAGCACAAAGAGGGAGAAGGGTGCAGAAAGAGGCAAGAGGGGTGCAGAAAGAAGTAAGAGAGGTGCAGAAAGAACCAAAAGAAGTGCAGAAAGAAGCCACTGAGGTGCAGAAAGAGGCAAGAGAAGTGCAGAAAGAGGCAAGAGAGGTGCAGCAACAGGCAGGAGAGGTGCAGCAAGAAGGA
The DNA here is from genome assembly GCA_963921515.1 of Calotriton arnoldi. NCBI lineage: Eukaryota > Metazoa > Chordata > Amphibia > Caudata > Salamandridae > Calotriton > Calotriton arnoldi. Next base: position 19,701 of record CAWUFW010008479.1, on the reverse strand, counting down.
ACAACAGCGGTGCAGAAAGAGGCACGAGAGGTACAGAAAGAGGGAAGAGGGTGCATAAAGAGGCAAGAGAAGTGCTGAAAGAAGCAACAGAGCGGTAGAAAGAAGAAAGAGAAGTGATGAAAGATACAACAGAGTTACAGAAAAAAACAAGAGAGGTGCAGAAAGAGGGAAGAAGGGTACAGAAAGAAGCAAGAGAAGTACAGAAACCAGCAACAGAGGTGCAGAAAGAGGCAAGAGGGGTGCAGAAAGAGGCAAGAGAAGTGCAGAAAGAAGCAACAGGGTGAAGAAGGAGGCAACAGTACTGCAGAAATAGGCAAAAGACTTGCACAAACAGGCAAAAGAGGTGCAGAAAGAGGGAACAGGGTGCAGACAGAGGCAAGAGAGGTGCAGAAAGAGGCAAGAGAGGTACAGAAAGAGGGAAGAGGGGTGCTGAAAGAAGCAAGAGGGGTGCAGAAAGAACCAAGAGAGGCCCAGAAAGAAGCAAGAAAAGTACAGAATGAAGCAACAGAGGAGCAGAAGGAGGCAAGAGGGGTGCAGAAAGCGGCAAGAGAGTTGCAGAAACAGGCAAAAGAGGTGCATAAAGAAGCAAGAGCAGTGCAGAAAGATCCAACAGAGGTGCAGAAGGAGGCAAGGTGGTGCAGAAAGAAGCAAGAGAGTTGCAGGAACAGGCAAAAGAGGTAGAGAAAGAGGCAAGAGGGGTGCAGAAAGAGGTAAGAGAGGTGCAGAAAGAAACAAGAGAGGTGCACAAAGAGGGAAGAAGGGTGCAGAAAGAGGCAAGAGGGGTGCAGAAAGAAGCAAGAGAGGTGCAGAAAGAAGCAAGAGAGGTGCAGAAAGAAGCAAGAGAAGTACAGAAACCAGCAACAGAGGTGCAGAAAGAGGGAAGAGGGTGCAGAAAGAGGCAAGAGAAGTGCAGAAAGAAGCAACAGAGATACAAAAGAGGCAAGAGAAGTGCAGAAGGAGGCAAGAGATTTGCAGAAACAGGCAAAAGAGGTGCAATAAGAGGGAACAGGGGTGCAGACAGAGGCAAGAGAGGTAGAGAAAGAAGGAAGAGGGGTGCAGAAAGAGGCAAGAGGGTGCAGAAAGAAGCAAGAGCAGTGCAGAGAGAACGAACAGAGGTGCAGAAGGAGGCAAGAGGGGTACAGAAAGAGGCAAGAGGGTTGCAGAAATTTGCAAGAGAGGTCCAGAAAGAAGCAGGAGCAGTGCAGAAAGAACCAACAGAGGTGCAGAAACAGACAAGAGGGGTGCAGAAAGAGGCAAGAGAAGTGCAGAAAGAAGCAACAGGGGTGAAGAAGGAGGCAACAGTACTGCAGAAAGAGGCAAGAGACTTGCACAAACAGGCAAAAGAGGTGCAGAAAAGAGGGAACAGGGGTGCAGACAGAGGCAAGAGAGGTGCAGAAAGAGGCAAGAGAGGTACAGAAAGAGGGAAGAGGGTGCTGAAAGAAGCAAGAGGGGTGCAGAAAGAACCAAGAGAGGCCCAGAAAGAAGCAAGAAAAGTACAGAATGAAGCAACAAGGGTGCAGAAAGAGGCAAGAGGGTGCAGAAAGAGGCAAGAGGGTGCAGAAAGAGGCAAGAGAAGTGCAGAAAGAAGCAACAGAGGTGAAGAAGGAGGCAAGAGACTTGCAGAAAGAGGCAAGAGACTTGCACAAACAGGCAAAATAGGTGCAGAAAGAGGGAACAGGGGTGCAGACAGAGGTAAGAGAGGTGCAGGAAGAGAGGTGCAGGAAGGGGCAAGAGGGGTGCAGAAATTTGCAAGAGAGGTGCAGAAAGAAGCAAGAGCAGTGCAGAAAGAACCAACAGAGGTGCAGAAACAGACAAGAGGGGTGCAGAAAGAGGCAAGAGAAGTGCGGAAAGAAGCAACAGGGGGTGCAGAAGGAGGCAACAGAACTGCAGATAGAGGCAAGAGAGTTGCAGAAAGAGGCAAGAGAGAAGCACAAAGAGGGAGAAGGGTGCAGAAAGAGGCAAGAGGGTGCAGAAAGAAGTAAGAGAGGTGCAGAAAGAAGCAAAAGAAGTGCAGAAAGAAGCCACTGAGGTGCAGAAAGAGGCAAGAGAAGTACAGAAAGAGGCAAGAGAGGTGCAGCAACAGGCAGGAGAGGTGCAGAAAGAAGGAACAACAGCGGTGCAGAAAGAGGCACGAGAGGTACAGAAAGAGGGAAGAGGGGTGCAGAAAGAGGCAAGAGAAGTGCTGAAAGAAGCAACAGAGCGGTAGAAAGAAGAAAGAGAAGTGATGAAAGAGACAACAGAGTTACAGAAAAAACAAGAGAGGTGCAGAAAGAGGGAAGAAGGGTGCAGAAAGAGGCAAGAGGGGTGCAGAAAGAAGCGACAGAGGTGCAGAAAGAGGCAACAGTGGTGCAGAAAGAGGCAAGACAGGTACAGAAACAGGCAAGAGCAGTGCAGAAGGGACCAACAGAGGTGCAGAAGGAGGCATGAGGGGTACAGAAAGAGGCAAGAGGGATGCAGAAACAGGCAAGAGAAGTGCAGAAAGAAGCAACAGAGGTGCTGAATGAGGCAAGGGTGCAGAAAGAAGCAAGAGTGTTGCAGAAACAGGCAAAGAGTTGCAGAAACAGGCAAAAGAGGTACAGAAAGAGACAAGAGGGTCCAGAAAGAGGCAAGAATGTTGCAGAAACAGGCAAAAGAGGTACAGAAAGAAGGAACAGGGTTGCAGACAGAGGCAAGAGAGGTACAGAAAGAGGGAAGAGGGGTACAGAAAGAGGCAAAGGGGTGCAGAAAGAGGCAAGAGAAGTTCAGAAAGAAGCAACAGAGGTGAACAAGGAGGCAAGAGACCTGCAGAGAGAGGCAAGATACTTGCATAAACAGGCAGAAAGAAGCAAGAGCATTGCAGAAAGAAACCAACATGAGGTGCAGAAGGAGGCAAGAGGGGTGCAGAAAGAGGCAAGAGAGTTGCAGAAACAGGCAAAAGAGGTGCATAAAGAAGCAAGAGCAGTGCAGAAAGATCCAACAGAGGTGCAGAAGGAGGCAAGGGGGTGCAGAAAGAAGCAAGAGAGTTGCAGGAACAGGCAAAAGAGGTACATAAAGAGGCAAGAGGGGTGCAGAAAGAGGTAAGAGAGGTGCAGAAAGAGGCAAGAGAGGTGTACAAAGAGGGAAGAAGGGTACAGAAAGAGGCAAGAGGGGTTCAGAAAGAAGCAAGAGAGGTGCAGAAAGAAGCAAGAGAAGTACAGAAACCAGCAACAGAGGTGCAAAAAGAGGCAAGAGGGGTGCAGAAAGAGGCAAGAGAAGTGCAGAAAGAAGCAACAGAGATACAAAAAGAGGCAAGAGAAGTGCAGAAGGAGGAAAGAGATTTGCAGAAACAGGCAAAAGAGGTGCAATAAGAGGGAACATGGGTGCAGACAGAGGCAAGAGAGGTAGAGAAAGAAGGAAGAGGGGTGCAGAAAGAGGCAAGAGGGGTGCTGCAATTTGCAAGAGAGGTGCAGAAAGAAGCAAGAGCAGTGCAAAGAGAACGAACAGAGGTGCAGAAGGAGGCAAGAGGGTGCAGAAAGAGGCAAGAGGGTGCAGAAATGTGCAAGAGAGGTGCAGAAAGAAGCAAGAGCAGTGCAGAAAGAACCAACAGAGGTGCAGAAACAGACAAGAGGGGTGCAGAAAGAGGCAAGAGAAGTGCAGAAAGAAGCAACAGGGGTGAAGAAGGAGGCAACAGTACTGCAGAAAGAGGCAAGAGACTTGTACAAACAGGCAAAAGAGGTGCAGAAAGAGGGAACAGGGGTGCAGACAGAGGCAAGAGAGGTGCAGAAAGAGGCAAGAGAGGTACAGAAAGAGGGAAGAGGGTGCTGAAAGAAGCAAGAGGGGTGCAGAAAGAAACCAAGAGAGGCCCAGAAAGAAGCAAGAAAAGTACAGAATGAAGCAACAAGGGTGCAGAAAGAGGCAAGAGGGGTGCAGAAAGAGGCAAGAGGGGTGCAGAAAGAGGCAAGAGAAGTGCAGAAAGAAGCAACAGAGGTGAAGAAGGAGGCAAGAGACTTGCAGAAAGAGGCAAGAGACTTGCACAAACAGGCAAAATATGTGCAGAAAGAGGGAACAGGGGTGCAGACAGAAGTAAGAGAGGTGCGGGAAGAGAGGTGCAGGAAGGGGCAAGAGGGGTGCAGAAATTTGCAAGAGAGGTGCAGAAAGAAGCAAGAGCAGTGCAGAAAGAACCAACAGAGGTGCAGAAACAGACAAGAGGGGTGCAGAAAGAGGCAAGAGAAGTGCGGAAAGAAGCAACAGGGGGTGCAGAAGGAGGCAACAGAACTGCAGATAGAGGCAAGAGAGTTGCAGAAAGAGGCAAGAGAGAAGCACAAAGAGGGAGAAGGGTGCAGAAAGAAGCAAGAGGGGTGCAGAAAGAAGTAAGAGAGGTGCAGAAAGAAGCAAAAGAAGTGCAGAAAGAAGCCACTGAGGTGCAGAAAGAGGCAAGAGAAGTACAGAAAGAGGCAAGAGAGGTGCAGCAACAGGCAGGAGAGGTGCAGAAAGAAGGAACAACAGCAGTGCAGAAAGAGGCACGAGAGGTACAGAAAGAGGGAAGAGGGGTGCAGAAAGAGGCAAGAGAAGTGCTGAAAGAAGCAACAGAGCGGTAGAAAGAAGAAAGAGAAGTGATGAAAGAGACAACAGAGTTACAGAAAAAACAAGAGAGGTGCATAAAGAGGAAGAAGGGTGCAGAAAGAGGCAAGAGGGGTGCAGAAAGAAGCGACAGAGGTGCAGAAAGAGGCAACAGTGGTGCAGAAAGAGGCAAGACAGGTACAGAAACAGGCAAGAGCAGTGCAGAAGGGACCAACAGAGGTGCAGAAGGAGGCATGAGGGGTACAGAAAGAGGCAAGAGGGATGCAGAAACAGGCAAGAGAAGTGCAGAAAGAAGCAACAGAGGTGCTGAATGAGGCAAGGGTGCAGAAAGAAGCAAGAGTGTTGCAGAAACAGGCAAAAGAGTTGCAGAAACAGGCAAAAGAGGTACAGAAAGAGACAAGAGGGGTCCAGAAAGAGGCAAGAGTGTTGCAGAAACAGGCAAAAGAGGTACAGAAAGAAGGAACAGGGTTGCAGACAGAGGCAAGAGAGGTACAGAAAGAGGGAAGAGGGGTACAGAAAGAGGCAAAAGGGGTGCAGAAAGAGGCAAGAGAAGTGCAGAAAGAAGCAACAGAGGTGAACAAGGAGGCAAGAGACCTGCAGAGAGAGGCAAGATACTTGCATAAACAGGCAGACAGAAGCAAGAGCATTGCAGAAAGAACCAACAGAGGTGCAGAAGGAGGCAAGAGGGTGCAGAAAGAGGCAAGAGAGTTGCAGAAACAGGCAAAAGAGGTGCATAAAGAAGCAAGAGCAGTGCAGAAAGATCCAACAGAGGTGCAGAAGGAGGCAAGGGGTGCAGAAAGAAGCAAGAGAGTTGCAGGAACAGGCAAAAGAGGTACATAAAGAGGCAAGAGGGGCAGAAAGAGGTAAGAGAGGTGCAGAAAGAGGCAAGAGAGGTGTACAAAGAGGGAAGAAGGGTACAGAAAGAGGCAAGAGGGGTTCAGAAAGAAGCAAGAGAGGTGCAGAAAGAAGCAAGAGAAGTACAGAAACCAGCAACAGAGGTGCAAAAGAGGCAAGAGGGTGCAGAAAGAGGCAAGAGAAGTGCAGAAAGAAGCAACAGAGATACAAAAAGAGGCAAGAGAAGTGCAGAAGGAGGAAAGAGATTTGCAGAAACAGGCAAAAGAGGTGCAATAAGAGGGAACAGGGGTGCAGACAGAGGCAAGAGAGGTAGAGAAAGAAGGAAGAGGGGTGCAGAAAGAGGCAAGAGGGGTGCTGCAATTTGCAAGAGAGGTGCAGAAAGAAGCAAGAGCAGTGCAAAGAGAACGAACAGAGGTGCAGAAGGAGGCAAGAGGGGTGCAGAAAGAGGCAAGAGGGGTGCAGAAATGTGCAAGAGAGGTGCAGAAAGAAGCAAGAGCAGTGCAGAAAGAAACAACAGAGGTGCAGAAACAGACAAGAGGGGTGCAGAAAGAGGCAACAGGGGTGAAGAAGGAGGCAACAGTACTGCAGAAAGAGGCAAGATACTTGCACAAACAGGCAAAAGAGGTACAGAAAGAGGGAACAGGGGTGCAGACAGAGGCAAGAGAGGTGCAGAAAGAGGCAAGAGAGGTACAGAAAGAAGGAAGAGGGGTGCTGAAAGAAGCAAGAGGGGTGCAGAAAGAACCAAGAGATGCCCAGAAAGAAGCAAGAAAAGTACAGAATGAAGCAACAAGGGTGCAGAAAAAGGCAAGAGGTGCAGAATGAGGCAAGAGGGTGCAGAAAGAGGCAAGAGAAGTGCAGAAAGAAGCAACAGAGGTGAAGAAGGAGGCAAGAGACTTGCAGAAAGAGGCAAGAGACTTGCACAAACAGGCAAAATAGGTGCAGGAAGAGGGAACAGGGGTGCAGACAGAGGCAAGAGAGGTGCAGAAAGAGGGAATAGGGTGCAGGAAGGGGCAAGAGGGTGCAGAAATTTGCAAGAGAGGTGCAGAAAGAAGCAAGAGCAGTGCAGAAAGAACCAACAGAGGTGCAGAAACAAACAAGAGGGGTGCAGAAAGAGGCAAGAGAAGTGCGGAAAGAAGCAACAGAGGTGCAGAAGGAGGCAACAGAACTGCAGATAGAGGCAAGAGAGTTGCAGAAAGAGGCAGAGAGAAGCACAAAGAGGGAGAAGGGTGCAGAAAGAGGCAAGAGGGGTGCAGAAAGAAGTAAGAGAGGTGCAGAAAGAAGCCAAAAGAAGTGCAGAAAGAAGCCACTGAGGTGCAGAAAGAGGCAAGAGAAGTGCAGAAAGAGGCAAGAGAGGTGCAGCAACAGGCAGGAGAGGTGCAGCAAAGAAGGAACAACAGCGGTGCAGAAAGAGGCACGAGACGTACAGAAAGAGGGAAGAGGGGTGCAGAAAGAGGCAAGAGAAGTGCTGAAAGAAGCAACAGAGCGGTAGAAAGAAGAAAGAGAAGTGATGAAAGATACAACAGAGTTACAGAAAAAACAAGAGAGGTGCAGAAAGAGGGAAGAAGGTGCAGAAAGAAGCAAGAGAAGTACAGAAACCAGCAACAGAGGTGCAGAAAGAGGCAAGAGGGGTGCAGAAATAGGCAAGAGAAGTGCAGAAAGAAGCAACAGAGGTGAAGAAGGAGGCAACAGTACTGCAGAAATAGGCAAAGACTTGCACAAACAGGCAAAAGAGGTGCAGAAAAGGGAACAGGGGTGCAGACAGAGGCAAGAGAGGTGCAGAAAGAGGCAAGAGAGGTACAGAAAGAGGGAAGAGGGTGCTGAAAGAAGCAAGAGGGTTGCAGAAAGAACCAAGAGAGGCCCAGAAAGAAGCAAGAAAAGTACAAAATGAAGCAACAGAGGTGCAGAAGGAGGCACGAGAGGTGCAGAAAGAAGCAAGAGAAGTACAGAAACCAGCAACAGAGGTGCAGAAAGAGGGAAGAGGGGTGCAGAAAGAGGCAAGAGAAGTGCAGAAAGAAGCAACAGAGATACAAAAAGAGGCAAGAGAAGTGCAGAAGGAGGCAAGAGATTTGCAGAAACAGGCAAAAGAGGTGCAATAAGAGGAACAGGGGTGCAGACAGAGGCAAGAGAGGTAGAGAAAGAAGGAAGAGGGTGCAGAAAGAGGCAAGAGGGGTGCAGAAAGAAGCAAGAGCAGTGCAGAGAGAACGAACAGAGAGTGCAGAAGGAGGCAAGAGGGGTGCAGAAAGAGGCAAGAGGGTTGCAGAAATGTGCAAGAGAGGTACAGAAAGAAGCAATAGCAGTGCAGAAAGAATCAACAGAGGTGCAGAAACAGACAAGAGGGGTGCAGAAAGAGGCAAGAGAAGTGCAGAAAGAAGCAACAGGGGTGAAGAAGGAGGCAACAGTACTGCAGAAAGAGGCAAGAGACTTGCACAAACAGGCAAAAGAGGTGCAGAAAGAGGGAACAGGGGTGCAGACAGAGGCAAGAGAGGTGCAGAAAGAGGCAAGAGAGGTACAGAAAGAGGGAAGAGGGGTGCTGAAAGAAGCAAGAGGGGTGCAGAAAGAACCAAGAGAGGCCCAGAAAGAAGCAAGAAAAGTACAGAATGAAGCAACAAGGGTACAGAAAGAGGCAAGAGGGGTGCAGAAAAAGGCATGAGGGGTGCAGAAAGAGTCAAGAGAAGTGCAGAAAGAAGCAACAGAGGTGAAGAAGGAGGCAAGAGACTTGCAGAAAGAGGCAAGAGACTTGCATAAACAGGCAAAAGAGGTGCAGAAAGAGGGAAGAGGGGTGCAGACAGAGGCAAGAGAGGTACAGAAAGAGGGAAGAGGGGTGCAGAAAGTGGCAAGAGAGGTGCAGAAAGAAGCAAGAGCAGTGCAGAAAGAACCAACAGAGGTGCAGAAACAGACAAGAGGGGTGCAGAAAGAGGCAAGAGAAGTGCGGAAAGAAGCAACAGGGGGTGCAGAAGGAGGCAACAGAACTGCAGATAGAGGCAAGAGAGTTGCAGAAAGAGGCAAGAGAGAAGCACAAAGAGGGAGAAGGGTGCAGAAAGAGGCAAGAGGGGTGCAGAAGGAAGTAAGAGAGGTGCAGAAAGAAGCAAAAGAAGTGCAGAAAGAAGCCACTGAGGTGCAGAAAGAGGCAAGAGAAGTACAGAAAGAGGCAAGAGAGGTGCAGCAACAGGCAGGAGAGGTGCAGAAAGAAGGAACAACAGCGGTGCAGAAAGAGGCATGAGGGGTACAGAAAGAGGGAAGAGGGTGCAGAAAGAGGCAAGAGAAGTGCTGAAAGAAGCAACAGAGCGGTAGAAAGAAGAAAGAGAAGTGATGAAAGAGACAACAGAGTTACAGAAAAACAAGAGAGGTGCAGAAAGAGGGAAGAAGGTGCAGAAAGAGGCAAGAGGGGTGCAGAAAGAAGCGAGAGAGGTGCAGAAAGAGGCAACAGTGGTGCAGAAAGAGGCAAGACAGGTACAGAAACAGGCAAGAGCAGTGCAGAAGGGACCAACAGAGGTGCAGAAGGAGGCATGAGGAGTGCAGAAAGAAGCAAGAGAGTTGCAGAAACAGGCAAAGAGTTGCAGAAACAGGCAAATGAGGTACAGAAAGAGGCAAGAGGGGTCCAGAAATAGGCAAGAGTGTTGCAGAACCAGGCAAAAGAGGTGCAGAAAGAAGGAACAGGGGTGCAGACAGAGGCAAGAGAGGTACAGAAAGAGGGAAGAGGGGTACAGAAAGAGGGAAGAGGGGTGCTGAAAGAAGCAAGAGGGTGCAGAAAGAACCAAGAGAGGCTCAGAAAGAAGCAAGAAAAGTACAGAATGAAGCAACAAGGGTGCAGAAAGAGGCAAGAGGGGTGCAGAAAGAGGCAAGAGGGTGCAGAAAGAGGCAAGAGAAGTACAGAAAGAAGCAACAGAGGTGAAGAAGGAGGCAAGAGACCTGCAGAAAGAGGCAAGAGACTTGCACAAACAGGCAAAATAGGTGCAGAAAGAGGGAACAGGGGTGCAGACATAGGCAAGAGAGGTGCAGAGAGAAGGAAGGGGCAAGAGGTGGAGAAATTTGCAAGAGAGGTGCAGAAAGAAGCAAGAGCAGTGCAGAAAGAACTAACAGAGGTGCACAAACAGAGAAGAGGGGTGCAGAAAGAGGCAAGAGAAGTGCAGAAAGAAGCAAAAGAAGTGCAGAAAGAAGCCACTGAGGTGCAGAAAGAGGGAAGAGAGATGCAGAAAGAGGCAAGCCAAGAGAGGTGCAGCAACAGGCAGGAGAGGTGCAGAAAGAAGGAACAACAGCAGTGCAGAAAGAGGCACGAGAGGTACAGAAAAAGGGAAGAGGGGTGCAGAAAGAGGCAAGAGAAGTGCTGAAAGAAGCAACAGAGGGGTAGAAAGAAGAAAGAGAAGTGATGAAAGAGACAACAGAGTTACAGAAAAACAAGAGAGGTGCAGAAAGAGGGAAGAAGGGTGCAGAAAGAGGCAAGAGGGGTGCAGAAAGAAGCGACAGAGGTGCAGAAAGAGGCAACAGTGGTGCAGAAAGAGGCAAGACAGGTACAGAAACAGGCAAGAGCAGTGCAGAAGGGACCAACAGAGGTGCAGAAGGAGGCATGAGGTGTACAGAAAGAGGCAAGAGGGATGCAGAAACAGGCAAGAGAAGTGCAGAAAGAAGCAACAGAGGTGCTGAATGAGGCAAGGGGGTGCAGAAAGAAGCAAGAGTGTTGCAGAAACAGGCAAAAGAGTTGCAGAAACAGGCAAAAGAGGTACAGAAAGAAGGAACAGGGTTGCAGACAGAGGCAAGAGAGGTACAGAAAGAGGGAAGAGGGGTACAGAAAGAGGCAAGAGGGGTGCAGAAAGAGGCAAGAGAAGTGCAGAAGGAAGCAACAGAGGTGAAGAAGGAGGCAAGAGACCTGCAGAGAGAGGCAAGATACTTGCATTAACAGGCAGAAAGAAGCAAGAGCATTGCAGAAAGAACCAACAGAGGTGCAGAAGGAGGCAAGAGGGGTGCAGAAAGAGGCAAGAGAGTTGCAGAAACAGGCAAAAGAGGTGCATAAAGAAGCAAGAGCAGTGCAGATAGATCCAACAGAGGTGCAGAAGGAGGCAAGGGGGAGCAGAAAGAAGCAAGAGAGTTGCAGAAACAGGCAATAGAGGTGCATAAAGAGGCAAGAGGGGTCCAGAAAGAGGCAAGAGAGGTGCAGAGAGAGGCAAGAGAGGTGCAAAAAGAGGAAAGACTGTTGCAGAAAGAGGCAAAAGGGGTACAGAAAGAAGCAAGAGAGGTGCAGAAAGAAGCAACAGAAGTGCAGAAACCAGCAACAGAGGTGCAGAAAGAGGCAAGAGGGGTGCAGAAAGAGGCAAGAGAGTACAGAAAGAAGCAACATAGGTGCAGAAAAAGGCAAGAGAAGTGCAGAAAGAGGCAAGAGTATTGCAGAAACAGGCAAAAGAGGTGCAGAAAGAGGAAACAGGGGTGCAGACAGAGGCAAGAGAGGTACAGAAAGAGGGAAAATGGGTGCAGAAAGAAGCAAAAGCGATGCAGAAATTTGCAAGAGAGTTGCAGAAAGAAGCAAGAGTAGTGCAGAGAGGACAAACAGAGGTGCAGAAGGAGGCAAGTGGGGTGCAGAAAGAGGCAAGAGTGTTGCAGAAACAGGCAAAAGGGGTACAGAAAGAGGAAACAGGGGTGCAGACATAGGCAAGAGAGGTACAGAAAGAGGCAAGAGGGGTGCAGAAAGAGGCAAGCGAAGTGCAGAAAAAAGCAACAGAGGTGCAGAAGGAGGCAACAGAACTGCAGAAAAAGGCAAGAGAGTTGCAGATACAGGCAAGCGCGGTGCAGAAAAAGGGAACAGGGGTGCAGAAAGAGGCAAGAGAGGTGCAGAAAGAGGTAAGAAGGGTGCAGAAAGAGGCAAGAGGGGTGCAGAAAGAAGCAAGAGAGGTGCAGAAAGAGGCAACAGTGGTGCATAAAGAGGCAAGACAGGTACAGAAACAGGCAAGAGAAGTGCAGAAAGAGGCAAGAGAGGTGCTGAAAGAAGCAACATAGGGGTAGAAAGAAGCAAGAGAAGTGATGAAAGAGACAACAGAGTTACAGAAAAACACGAGAGGTGCTGAAAGAGGGAATAAGGGTGAAGAAAGAGGCAAGAGGGGTGCAGAAAAAAAGCGAGAGAGGTGCAGAAAGAGGCAACAATGGTGCACAAAGAGGCAAGACAGGTACAGAAACAGGCAAGAGCAGTGCAGAAAGAACCAACAGAGGTGCAGAAGGAGGCATGAGGGGTGCAGAAAGAGGCAAGAGGGATACAGAAACAGGCAAGAGAAGTGCAGAAAGAAGCAACAGAGGTGCAGAATGAGGCAAGGGGGTGCAGAAAGAAGCAAGAGAGTTGCAGAAAGAGGCAAAAGTGGTACAGAAAGAGGCAAGAGGGGTCCAGAAAGAGGCAAGAGTGTTGCAGAAACAGGCAAAAGGGGCACAGAAAGAGGAAACAGGGGTGCAGACAGAGGCAAGAGAGGTACAGAAAGAGGCAAGAGGGGTGCAGAAAGAGGCAAGAGAAGTGCAGAAAGAAGCAACAGAGGTGAAGAAGGAGGCAAGAGACCTGCAGAAATAGGCAAGAGACTTGCATAAACAGGCAAAAGAGGTGCAGAAAGAGGGAAGAGGGGTGCAGACAGAGGCAAGAGAGGTGCAGAAAGAGGGAAGAGGGGTGCAGAAAGTGGCAAGAGGGGTGCAGAAATTTGCAAGAGAGGTGCAGAAAGAAGCAAGAGCAGTGCAGAAAGAACCAACAGAGGTGCAGAAACAGACAAGAGGGCTGCAGAAAGAGGCAAGAGAAGTGCAGAAAGAAGCAACAGGGCTGCAGAAGGAGGCAACAGAACTGCAGAAAGAGGCAAGAGAGTTGCAGAAAGAGGCAAGAGAGATGCACAAAGAGGGAGAAGGGTGCAGAAAGAGGCAAAAGGGGTGCAGAAAGAAGTAAGAGAGGTGTAGAAAGAAGCAAAAGAAGTGCAGAAAGAAGCCACTGAGGTGTAGAAAGAGGAGAGAGAAGTGCAGAAAGAGGCAAGAGAGGTGCAGAAACAGACAAGAGGGGTGCACAAAGAGGCAAGAGAAGTGCAGAAAGAAGCAACGGAGGTGCATAAGGAGGCAAGAGGACTGCAGAAAGAGGCAAGAGAAGTGCAGAAAGAAGCAACAGAGGTGAAGAAGGAGGCAAGAGACCTGCAGAAACAGGCAAGAAGGTGCAGAAAAAGGGAACAGGGGTGCAGAAAGAGGCAAGGGATGTGGAGAAAGAGGGAAGAAGGGTGCAGAAAGAGGGGTGCAAAAAGAAGAAAGTGAACTGCAGAAAGAAGCAGGAGAAGGGCAGAAAAAGGCAAGAGAATTGCAGAAACAGGTAAAAGAGGTGCAGAAAGAAGCAAGAGCATTGCAGAAAGAACCAAAAGAGGTGCAGAAGGAGGCATGAGGGGTGCAGAAAGAAGCAAGAGAGTTGCAGAAACAGGCAAAAGAGGTGCATAAAGAAGGAAGAGCAGTGCAGAAAGAACCAACAGAGGTGCAGAAGGAGGCAAGGGGGTGCAGAAAGTAGCAAGAGAGTTGCAGAAACAGGCAAAAGAGGTGCAGAAAGTGGAAAGAGGGTCAGCAGAAAGAGGCAAGAGAGGTGCAGAGAGAGGCAAGAGAGGTGCACAAAGAGGAAAGAAGGGTGCAGAAAGAGGCAAGAGGGGTGCAGAAAGAAGCAAGAGAGGTGCAGAAACCAGCAACAGAGGTGCAGAAAGAGACAAGAGGGGTGCAGAAAGAGGCAAGAGAGGTACAGAAAGAAGCAACATAGAGTACATAAAAGAGGCAAGAGAAGTGCAGAAAGAGGCAAGAGTGTTGCAGAAACAGGCAAAAGAGGTGCAGAAAGAGGAAAAGGGGTGCAGACAGAGGCAAGAGTGGTACAGAAAGAGGGAAAGGGGTGAGAAAGAGGCAAGAGGGGTGCAGAAATTTGCAAGAGAGGGTGCAGAAAGAAGCAAGAGCAGTGCAGAGAGCACAAACAGAGGTGCAGAAGGAGGCAAGAGGGTGCAGAAAGAGGCAAGAGAAGTACAGAAAGAAGCAACATAGGTGCAGAAAGAGGCAAGAGAAGTGCAGAAAGAGGCAAGAGTAGTTGCAGAAACAGGCAAAAGAGGTACAGAAAGAGGAAACAGGGGTGCAGACAGAGGCAAGAGAGGTGCAGAAAGAAGGAAAACAGGGTGCAGAAAGAAGCAAGAGAGGTGCAGAAATTTGCAAGAGAGGTGCAGAAAAGAAGCAAGTGCAGTGCATAGAGGACAAACAGAGGTGCAGAAGGAGGCAAGTGGGGTGCAGAAAGAGGCAACAGGGGTGCAGAAATTTGCAAGAGAGGTGCTGAAAGAAGCAAGAGCAGTGCAGAAAGAACCAACAGAGGTGCAGAAACAGACAAGAGGGGTGCAGAAAGAGGCAAGCGAAGTGCAGAAAAAAGCAACAGAGGTGCAGAAAGAGGTAAGAGAGTTGCAGATACAGGCAAGAGAGGTGCAGAAAAAGGAACAGGGTGCAGAAAGAGGCAAGAGAGGTGCAGAAAGAGGTAAGAAGAGTGCAGAAAGAGGCAAGAGGATACAGAAACAGGCAAGGGAAGTGCAGAAAGAAGCAACAGAGGTGCAGAAGGAGGCAAGGGGTGCAGAAAGAAGCAAGAGAGTTGCAGAACGAGGCAAAAGTGGTTCAGAAAGAGGCAAGAGGGGTCCAGAAAGAGGCAAGAGTGTTGCAGAAACAGGCAAAAGGGGTACAGAAAGAGGCAAGAGGGGTGCAGAAAGAGGCAAGAGAAGTGCAGAAAGAAGCAACAGAGGTGAAGAAGGAGGCAAGAGACCTGCAGAAAGAGGCAAGAGACTTGCATAAACAGGCAAAAGAGGTATAGAAAGAGGGAAGAGGGTGCAGACAGAGGCAACAGAGGTGCAGAAAGAGGAAGAGGGGTGCAGAAAGGGGCAAGAGAGGTGCAGAAATTTGCAAGAGAGGTGCAGAAAGAAGCAAGAGCAGTGCAGAAAGAACCAACAGAGAGGTGCAGAAACAGACAAGAGGGCTGCAGAAAGAGGCAAGAGAAGTGCAGAAAGAAGCAACAGGGCTGCAGAAGGAGGCAACAGAACTGCAGAAAGAGGCAAGAGAGTTGCAGAAAGAGGCAAGAGAGATGCACAAAGAGGGAGAAGGGTGCAGAAAGAGGCAAGAGGGGTGCAGAAAGAAGTAAGAGAGGTGTAGAAAGAAGCAAAAGAAGTGCAGAAAGAAGCAACTGAGGTGCAGAAAGAGGCAAGAGAAGTGCAGAAAGAGGCAAGAGAGGTGCAGAAACAGGCAGGAGAGGTGCAGACAGAGGGAAAACATGGGTGCAGAAAGAGGCATGAGAGGTACAGAAAGAGGGAAGAGGAGTGCAGAAAAAGGCAAGAGCAGTACAGAAAGATCCAGCAGAGGAGCAGAAGGAGGCAAGAGGGGTGCAGAAAGAAGCAAGAGAGGTGCAGTAACAAGCAAGAGAAGTGCAGAAAGAACCAATAGAGGTGCAGAAACAGACAGAGGGGTGCAGAAAAAGGCAAGAGAAGTGCAGAAAGAAGCAACGTAGGTGCATAAGGAGGCAAGAGGACTGCAGAAAGAGGCAAGAGAGTTGCAGAAACAGGCAAGAGAGGTGCAGAAAAAGGGAACAGGGATGCAGAAAGAAGCAAGGGATGTGGAGAAAGAGAGAAGAAGGGTGCAGAAAGAGGCAAGAGGGGTGCAAAAAGAAGCAAGAGAACTGCAGAAAGAAGCAGGAGAAGGGCAGAAAGAGGCAAGAGAGTTGCAGAAGCAGGTAAAAGAGGTGCAGAAAGAAGCAAGAGCAGTGCAGAAAGAACCAACAGAGGTGCAGAAGGAGGCAAGGGGGTACAGAAAGTAGCAAGAGAGTTGCAGAAACATGCAAAAGAGGTACATAAAGAGGCAAGAGGGGTGCAGAAAGAGGTAAGAGGGGTCAAGAAAGAGGCAAGAGAGGTGCAGAGAGAGGCAAGAGAGGTGCACAAAGAGGAAAGAAGAGTGCAGAAAGAGGCAAGAGGGGTGCAGAAAGAAGCAAGAGAGGTGCAGAAAGAAGCAAGAGAAGTGCAGAAACCAGCAACAGAGGTACAGAAAGAGGCAAGAGGGGTGCAAAAAGAGGCAAGAGAGTAGAGAAAGAAGCAACATAGGTACATAAAAGGCAAGAGAAATGCAGAAAGAGGCAAGAGTGTTGCAGAAACAGGCAAAAGAGGTGCAGAAAGAGGGAAAGAGGTGTAGACAGAGGCAATAGTGGTACATAAAGAGGAAAAAGGGGGGAGAAAGAGGAAAGGGGTGCAGAAATTTGCAAGAGAGGTGCAGAAAGAAGCAAGAGCAGTGCAGAAAGAACCAACAGAGGTGCATAAACAGACAAGAGGGCTGCAGAAAGAGCAAGAGAAGTGCAGAAAGAAGCAACAGGGCTGCAGAAGGAGGCAACAGAACTGCAGAAAGAGGCAAGAGAGTTGCAGAAAGAGGCAAGAGAGATGCACAAAGAGGGAGAAGGGTGCAGAAAGAGGCAAAAGGGGTGCAGAAAGAAGTAAGAGAGGTGTAGAAAGAAGCAAAAGAAGTGCAGAAAGAAGCCACTGAGGTGTAGAAAGAGGAGAGAGAAGTGCAGAAAGAGGCAAGAGAGGTGCAGAAACAGACAAGAGGGGTGCACAAAGAGGCAAGAGAAGTGCAGAAAGAAGCAACGGAGGTGCATAAGGAGGCAAGAGGACTGCAGAAAGAGGCAAGAGAAGTGCAGAAAGAAGCAACAGAGGTGAAGAAGGAGGCAAGAGACCTGCAGAAAGAGGCAAGAGAGTTGCAGAAACAGGCAAGAGAGGTGCAGAAAAAGGGAACAGGGGTGCAGAAAGAGGCAAGGGATGTGGAGAAAGAGGGAAGAAGGGTGCAGAAAGAGGGGTGCAAAAAGAAGAAAGTGAACTGCAGAAAGAAGCAGGAGAAGGGCAGAAAGAGGCAAGAGAGTTGCAGAAACAGGTAAAAGAGGTGCAGAAAGAAGCAACAGCATTGCAGAAAGAACCAAAAGAGGTGCAGAAGGAGGCATGAGGGGTGCAGGAAGAGGCAAGAGAGTTGCAGAAACAGGCAAAAGAGGTGCATAAAGAAGGAAGAGCAGTGCAGAAAGAACCAACAGAGGTGCAGAAGGAGGCAAGGGGGTGCAGAAAGTAGCAAGAGAGTTGCAGAAACAGGCAAAAGAGGTGCAGAAAGTGGAAAGAGGGGTCGAGAAAGAGGCAAGAGAGGTGCAGAGAGAGGCAAGAGAGGTGCACAAAGAGGAAAGAAGGGTGCAGAAAGAGGCAAGAGGGGTGCAGAAAGAAGCAAGAGAGGTGCAGAAACCAGCAACAGAGGTGCAGAAAGAGACAAGAGGGGTGCAGAAAGAGGCAAGAGAGTACAGAAAGAAGCAACATAGGTACAGAAAAAGGCAAGAGAAGTGCAGAAAGAGGCAAGAGTGTTGCAGAAACAGGCAAAAGAGGTGCAGAAAGAGGGAAAAGGGGTGCAGACAGAGGCAAGAGTGGTACAGAAAGAGGGAAAAGGGGTGGAGAAAGAGGAAAGAGGGGTGCAGAAATTTGCAAGAGGTGCAGAAAGAAGCAAGAGCAGTGCAGAGAGCACAAACAGAGGTGCAGAAGGAGGCAAGTGGGGTGCAGAAAGAGGCAAGAGAGTACAGAAAGAAGCAACATAGGTGCAGAAAAAGGCAAGAGAAGTGCAGAAAGAGGCAAGAGTATTGCAGAAACAGGCAAAAGAGGTACAGAAAGAGGAAACAGGGGTGCAGACAGAGGCAAGAGAGGTACAGAAAGAAGGAAAATGGGTGCAGAAAGAAGCAAGAGGGGTGCAGAAATTTGCAAGAGAGGTGCAGAAAGAAGCAAGTGCAGTGCATAGAGGACAAACAGAGGTGCAGAAGGAGGCAAGTGGGGTGCAGAAAGAGGCAACAGGGGTGCAGAAATTTGCAAGAGAGGTGCTGAAAGAAGCAAGAGCAGTGCAGAAAGAACCAACAGAGGTGCAGAAACAGACAAGAGGGGTGCAGAAAGAGGCAAGCGAAGTGCAGAAAAAAGCAACAGAGGTGCAGAAAGAGGTAAGAGAGTTGCAGATACAGGCAAGAGAGGTGCAGAAAAAGGGAACAGGGGTGCAGAAAGAGGCAAGAGAGGTGCAGAAAGAGGTAAGAAGAGTGCAGAAAGAGGCAAGAGGGATACAGAAACAGGCAAGGGAAGTGCAGAAAGAAGCAACAGAGGTGCAGAAGGAGGCAAGGGGGTGCAGAAAGAGCAAGAGAGTTGCAGAACGAGGCAAAAGTGGTTCAGAAAGAGGCAAGAGGGGTCCAGAAAGAGGCAAGAGTGTTGCAGAAACAGGCAAAAGGGGTACAGAAAGAGGCAAGAGGGGTGCAGAAAGAGGCAAGAGAAGTGCAGAAAGAAGCAACAGAGGTGAAGAAGGAGGCAAGAGACCTGCAGAAAGAGGCAAGAGACTTGCATAAACAGGCAAAAGAGGTATAGAAAGAGGGAAGAGGGGTGCAGACAGAGGCAATAGAGGTGCAGAAAGAGGGAAGAGGGGTGCAGAAAGGGGCAAGAGGGGTGCAGAAATTTGCAAGAGAGGTGCAGAAAGAAGCAAGAGCAGTGCAGAAAGAACCAACAGAGGTGCAGAAACAGACAAGAGGGCTGCAGAAAGAGGCAAGAGAAGTGCAGAAAGAAGCAACAGGGCTGCAGAAGGAGGCAACAGAACTGCAGAAAGAGGCAAGAGAGTTGCAGAAAGAGGCAAGAGAGATGCACAAAGAGGGAGAAGGGTGCAGAAAGAGGCAAGAGGGGTGCAGAAAGAAGTAAGAGAGGTGTAGAAAGAAGCAAAAGAAGTGCAGAAAGAAGCAACTGAGGTGCAGAAAGAGGCAAGAGAAGTGCAGAAAGAGGCAAGAGAGGTGCAGAAACAGGCAGGAGAGGTGCAGACAGAGGGAAAACATGAGGTGCAGAAAGAGGC
The DNA here is from genome assembly GCA_963921515.1 of Calotriton arnoldi. Lineage (NCBI taxonomy): Eukaryota > Metazoa > Chordata > Amphibia > Caudata > Salamandridae > Calotriton > Calotriton arnoldi. Next base: position 1,434 of record CAWUFW010008479.1, on the reverse strand, counting down.
ATGAGAGGTACAGAAAGAGGGAAGAGGAGTGCAGAAAAAGGCAAGAGCAGTACAGAAAGATCCAGCAGAGGAGCAGAAGGAGGCAAGAGGGGTGCAGAAAGAAGCAAGAGAGGTGCAGTAACAAGCAAGAGAAGTGCAGAAAGAACCAATAGAGGTGCAGAAACAGACAAGAGGGTACAGAAAGAGGCAAGAGAAGTGCAGAAAGAAGCAACAGAGGTGCATAAGGAGGCAAGAGGACTGCAGAAAGAGGCAAGAGAGTTGCAGAAACAGGCAAGAGAGTGCAGAAAAAGGGAACGGGTGCAGAAAGAAGCAAGGGATGTGGAGAAAGAGAGAAGAAGGTGCAGAAAGAGGCAAGAGGGGTGCAAAAAGAAGCAAGAGAACTGCAGAAAGAAGCAGGAGAAGGGCAGAAAGAGCAAGAGAGTTGCAGAAGCAGGTAAAAGAGGTGCAGAAAGAAGCAAGAGCAGTGCAGAAAGAACCAACAGAGGTGCAGAAGGAGGCAAGGGGGTACAGAAAGTAGCAAGAGAGTTGCAGAAACATGCAAAAGAGGTACATAAAGAGGCAAGAGGGTGCAGAAAGAGGCAAGAGGGGTCGAGAAAGACGCAAGAGAGGTGCAGAGAGAGGCACGAGAGGTGCACAAAGAGGAAAGAAGAGTGCAGAAAGAGGCAAGAGGGGTGCAGAAAGAAGCAAGAGAGGTGCAGAAAGACGCAAGAGAAGTGCAGAAACCAGCAACAGAGGTGCAGAAAGAGGCAAGAGGGGTGCAAAAAGAGGCAAGAGAGTAGAGAAAGAAGCAACATAGGTACATAAAAAGGCAAGAGAAATGCAGAAAGAGGCAAGAGTGTTGCAGAAACAGGCAAAAGAGGTGCAGAAAGAGGGAAAAGGGGTGCAGACAGAGGCAATAGTGGTACAGAAAGAGGAAAAAGGGGGGAGAAAGAGGAAAGGGGTGCAGAAATTTGCAAGAGAGGTGTAGGAGAGTAGGATCTGCTTCATATGGGTACCCCCACTTTTTACTGATGCTTCACTGTTTTTCGACGTTAGTCTGGCTGGGGCCCTGCTAATCAGAACCCCAGCCTAGCTGCTTCCTCTCTAAAATGGTTTCCATGTACCTTAGGTACATCTTTGATTGGAATCTGGAGTGCCTAGTATATGGTATACTATGTACCCAGGGCATAGGTACCCCAGAGGCTCTGCCAGGGGCTGAAGCATGTATTATGCCACCCCTGGAAGGCCAGCCAAAATGACACCACAGGTCTGCTACTGCAGCCTGGGTAAGGTGGTGCATGCACTCCTTACTGTGATATAGGCTACCATATCACTACCATTGCACACACATATAAACCTATAAGTCACTCCTATGGCAGGCCTTTACAATCCTGAAGGCAGAGTGCTTGGTTTTTATGTGAGAGGGTGCCCCTGCATGAGCAGAGCCCTCTGCAG